>JBAMNC010001507.1:0-600000 GCA_037902135.1 Cetoscarus ocellatus
AAAAAAAATATGCTCAAACATGACTTTTGGTGTAAAACAGGCCGTAAAACATGCTGGTGCAGACGGTTTGGTCATATTTGGCTCCAAAATGGAGTTATGAGCCTTTTTCTCTCCGCTCAGGATTTGAAAAAACACTAAGGCTTACCTATGACTTTTTTTCCGAAAAAAAAATATGCTCAAACATGACTTTTTTAGTGTAAAACAGGCTGTAAAACATGCTGTGCAGACGGTTTGGTCATATTTGGCTTGAAAATGGACTTATGACCCTTTTACTCTCCGCTCAGGATTTGAAAAAGCACTAAGGCTAACCTATGACTTTTTTTCCATTTCGGGGTCTGAAAAAAATATGCTCAAACATGACTTTTTGGGTGTAAAACAGGTCGATAAAACATGCTGGTGCAGACGGTTTGGTCATATTTGGCTCCAAAATGGAGTTATGAGCCTTTTCTCTCCGCTCAGGATTTGAAAAAACACTAAGGCTAACCTATGACTTTTTTTCCATTTGGGGGTCCGAAAAAAAATATGCTCAAACATGACTTTTTGGGTGTAAAACAGGCCGTACAACATGCTGGTGCAGACGGTTTGGTCATATTTGGCTCCAAAATGGACTTATGAGCCTTTTTCTCTCCGCTCAGGATTTGAATAAACACTAAGGCTAACCTATGACTTTTTTTCCATTTGGGGGTCCGAAAAAAAATATGCTCAAACATGACTTTTTGGGTGTAAAACAGGCTGAAAAACATGCTGGTGCAGACGGTTTGGTCATATTTGGCTTGAAAATGGAGTTATGAGCCTTTTTCTCTCCACTCAGGATTTGAAAAAAACACTAAGGCTAACCTATGACTTTTTTTCCATTTGGGGGTCCGAAAAAAAATATGCTCAAACATGACTTTTTGGGTGTAAAACAGGCCGTAAAACATGCTGGTGCAGACGGTTTGGTCATATTTGGCTCCAAAATGGAGTTTATGAGCCTTTTCTCTCCGCTCAGGATTTGAAAAACACTAAGGCTTACCTATGACTTTTTTCCTCCGAAAAAATAATATGCTCAAAACATGACTTTTTAGTGTAAAACAGGCTGTAAAACATGCTGGTGCAGACGGTTTGGTCATATTTGGCTTGAAAATGGAGTTATGAGCCTTTACTCTCCGCTCAGGATTTGAAAAAACACTAAGGCTAACCTATGACTTTTTTTCCATTTCGGGGTCTGAAAAAAATATGCTCAAACATGACTTTTTGGGTGTAAAACAGGTCGTAAAACATGCTGGTGCAGACGGTTTGGTCATATTTGGCTTGAAAATGGACTTATGAGCCTTTTTCTCTCCGCTCAGGATTTGAAAAAACACTTAGGCTAACCTATGACTTTTTTTCCATTTGGGGGTCTGAAAAATCATATGCTCAAACATGACTTTTTGGGTGTAAAAATGGCCGTAAAACATGCTGGTGCAGACGGTTTGGTCATATTTGGCTTAAAATGGAGTTATGAGCCTTTTTCTCTCCGCTCAGGATTTGAAAAAAACACTAAGGCTAACCTATGACTTTTTTTCCATTTGGGGGTCCGAAAAAAAATATGCTCAAACATGACTTTTTTGGGTGTAAAAATGGCCGTAAAACATGCTGGTGCAGACGGTTTGGTCATATTTGGCTCCAAAATGGAGTTATGAGCCTTTTCTCTCTCCGCTCAGGATTTGAAAAAAACACTAAGGCTAACCTATGACTTTTTTTTCCATTTGGGGGTCCGAAAAAAAATATGCTCAAACATGACTTTTTGGGTGTAAAACAGGCCGTAAAACATGCTGGTGGCAGACGGTTTGGTCATATTTGGCTCCAAAATGGAGTTATGAGCCTTTTTCTCTCCGCTCAGGATTTGAAAAAAACACTAAGGCTTACCTATGACTTTTTTTTTTCCGAAAAAAAAATATGCTCAAACATGACTTTTTTAGTGTAAAACAGGCTGTAAAACATGCTGGTGCAGACGGTTTGGTCATATTTGGCTGAAAATGGGACTTATGAGCCTTTTACCTCTCCGCTCAGGATTGAAAAAACACTAAGGCTAACCTATGACTTTTTTTCCATTTCGGGGTCTGAACCGAAAAATATGCTCAACACATGACTTTTTGGGTGTAAAACAGGTCGTAAAAACATGCTGGTGCAGACGGTTTGGTCATATTTGGCTCCAAAATGGAGTTATGAGCCTTTTTCTCTCCCGCTCAGGATTTGAAAAAACACTAAGGCTAACCTATGACTTTTTTTCCATTTGGGGGTCCGAAGAAAAATATGCTCAACATGACTTTTTGGTGTAAAACAGGCCGTACAACATGCTGGTGCAGACGGTTTGGTCATATTTGGCTCCAAAATGGACTTATGAGCCTTTTTCTCTCCGCTCAGGATTTGAATAAACACTAAGGCCTAACCAATGACTTTTTTCCCTTTTGGGGTCCGAAAAAAACAATATGCTCAAACATGACTTTTGGGTGTAAAACAGGCCTGAAAACATGCTGGTGCAGACGGTTTGGTCATATTTGGCTCACAAATGGACGTTATGAGCCTTTTTCTCTCGCTCAGGATTTGAAAAAAACACTAAGGCTAACCTATGACTTTTTTTCCATTTCGTTGTCCGAAAAAAAATATGCTCAAACATGACTTTTTGGGTGTAAAACAGGCCGTAAAAACATGCTGGTGCAGACGGTTTGGTCATATTTGGCTCCAAAATGGACTTATGAGCCTTTTTCTCTTCCAACACGATTTGAAAAAACACTAAGGCTAACCTATGACTTTTTTTCCATTTCGTTGTCCGAAAAAACATATGCTCAACATGACTTTTTGGGTGTAAAACAGGCCGTAAAACATGCTGGTGCAGACGGTTTGGTCATATTTGGCTCTGAAAATGGACTAATGAGCCTTTTTCTCTTCGCTCAGGATTTAAAAAAACACTAAGGCTAACCTATGACTTTTTTTCCATTTCGTGGTCCGAAAAAACAATGCTCAAACATGACTTTTTGGGTGTAAAACAGGCTGAAAAACATGCTGGTGCAGACGGTTTGGTCATATTTGGCTCCAAAATGGAGTTATGAGCCTTTTCTCTCCGCTCAGGATTTGAAAAAACACTTAGGCCTAACCTATGACATTTTTTCCATTTCGGGTCCGAAAAAACATATGCTCAAACATGACTTTTTTGGGTGTAAAACAGGCCGTAAAACATGCTGGTGCAGACGGTTTGGTCATATTTGGCTTATAATGGGACTTATGAGCCTTTTTCTCTCCGCTCAGGATTTAAAAAAACACTAAGGCTAACCTATGACTTTTTTTCCATTTCGTTGTCCGAAAAAAAAATATGCTCGAACATGACTTTTTGGGTGTAAACAGGCCGTAAAACCTGCTGGTGCAGACGGTTTGGTCATATTTGGCTCCAAAATGGACTAATGAGCCTTTTTCTCTTCGCTCAGGATTTGAAAAAAACACTAAGGCTAACCTATGACTTTTTTTCCATTTCGTTGTCCGAAAAAAAATATGCTCAACACTGACTTTTTGGGTGTAAAACAGGCCGTAAAACATGCTGGTGCAGACGGTTTGGTCATATTTGGCTCCAAAAATGGACTAATGAGCCTTGTCTTCGTTCTCTCGCTCAGGATTTGACAAAACACTAAGGCTAACCTATGACTTTTTTTCCATTTCGTTGTCCGAAAAAAATATGCTCAAACATGACTTTTTGGGTGTAAAACAGGCCTGTAAAACATGCTGGTGCAGACGGTTTGGTCATATTTGGCTCCAAAATGGACTAATGAGCCTTTTTCTCTCCGCTCAGGATTTGAAAAAACACTAAGGCTAACCTATGACTTTTTTGTCCGAATAAAAATATGCTCAAACATGACTTTTTGGTGTAAAACAGGCCGTAAAAACATGCTGGTGCAGACGGTTTGGTCATATTTGGCTTGAAAATGGAGTTATGAGCTTTTTCTCTCCGCTCAGGATTTGAAAAAAACACTAAGGCTTACCTATGACTTTTTTTTCCGAAAAAAAAATATGCTCAAACATGACTTTTTTAGTGTAAAACAGGCTGTAAACATGCTGGTGCAGACGGTTTGGTCATATTTGCTGAAAATGGACTTATGAGCCTTTTTCTCTCTCCGCTCAGGATTTGAAAAAACACTAAGGCTAACCTATGACTTTTTTTCCATTTGGGGGTCCGAAAAAAAATATGCTCAAACATGACTTTTTGGGTGTAAAAAATGGCCGTAAAACATGCTGGTGCAGACGGTTTGTCATATTTGGCTCCAAAATGGAGTTATGAGCCTTTTTCTCTCCGCTCAGGATTGAAAAAAACACTAAGGCTAACCTATGACTTTTTTTCCATTTGGGGGTCCGAAAAAAAATATGCTCAAACATGACTTTTGGGTGTAAAACAGGCCGTAAAACATGCTGGTGCAGACGGTTTGGTCATATTTGGCTCCAAAATGGAGTTATGAGCCTTTTTCTCTCCGCTCAGGATTTGAAAAAAACACTAAGGCTTACCTATGACTTTTTTTTCCGAAAAAAAAAATATGCTCAAACATGACTTTTTTAGTGTAAAACAGGCTGTAAAACATGCTGGTGCAGACGGTTTGGTCATATTTGGCTGAAAATGGACTTATGAGCCTTTTACTCTCCGCTCAGGATTTGAAAAAACACTAGGCTAACCTATGACTTTTTTTCCATTTCGGGGTCTGAAAAAAATATGCTCAAACATGACTTTTTGGTGTAAAACAGGTCGTAAAACATGCTGGTGCAGACGGTTTGGTCATATTTGGCTCCAAAATGGAGTTATGGGCCTTTTTCTCTCCGCTCAGGATTTGAAAAAACACTAAGGCTAACCTATGACTTTTTTTTCCATTTGGGGGTCCGAAAAAAAATATGCTCAAACATGACTTTTTGGGTGTAAAACAGGCCGTACAACATGCTGGTGCAGACGGTTTGGTCATATTTGGCTCCAAAATGGTCTTATGAGCCTTTTTCTCTCTGCTCAGGATTTGAATAAACACTAAGGCTAACCTATGACTTTTTTTCCATTTGGGGGTCCGAAAAAAATATGCTCAAACATGACTTTTTGGGTGTAAAACAGGCTGAAAAACATGCTGGTGCAGACGGTTTGGTCATATTTGGCTTGAAAATGGAGTTATGAGCCTGTTTCTCTCCCACTCAGGATTTGAAAAAAACACTAAGGCTAACCTATGACTTTTTTTCCATTTCGTTGTCCGAAAAAAAATATGCTCAAACATGACTTTTTGGGTGTAAAACAGGTCGTAAAACATGCTGGTGCAGACGGTTTGGTCATATTTGGCTCCAAAATGGAGTTATGAGCCTTTTTCTCTCCGCTCAGGATTTGAAAAAACACTAAGGCTACCTATGACTTTTTTCTCGAAAAAATAATATGCTCAAGCATGACTTTTTGGGTGTAAAACAGGCCGTAAAACATGCTGGTGCAGACGGTTTGGTCTATTTGGCTTGAAAATGGACTTATGAGCCTTTTTCTCTCCACTCAGGATTTGAAAAAACACTAAGGCTAACCTATGACTTTTTTTCCATTTCGTTGTCCGAAAAAAAATATGCTCAAACATGACTTTTGGGTGTAAAACAGGCCGTAAAACATGCTGGTGCAGACGTTTGGTCATATTTGGCTCCAAAATGGACTAATGAGCCTTTTTCCTCTCGCTCAGGATTTGAAAAAACACTAAGGCTAACCTATGAACTTTTTTGTCCGAATAAAAATATGCTCAAACATGACTTTTTGGGTGTAAAACAGGCCGTAAAACATGCTGGTGCAGACGGTTTGGTCATATTTGGCTTGAAAATGGAGTTATGAGCTTTTTCCTCTCCGCTCAGGATTTGAAAAAACACTAAGGCTTACCTATGACTTTTTTTTCCGAAAAAAAAATATGCTCAAACATGACTTTTTTAGTGTAAAACAGGCTGTAAAAACATGCTGGTGCAGACGGTTTGGTCATATTTGGCTTGAAAATGGACTTATGAGCCTTTTACTCTCCGCTCAGGATTTGAAAAAACACTAAGGCTAACCTATGACTTTTTTTCCATTTGGGGGTCCGAAAAAAAAATATGCTCAAACATGACTTTTTGGGTGTAAAACAGGTCGTAAAAACATGCTGGTGCAGACGGTTTGGTCATATTGTGCTCGAAAATGGAGTTATGAGCCTTTTTCTCTCCGCTCAGGATTGAAAAAACACTAAGGCTAACCTATGACTTTTTTTTCCATTTGGGGGTCCGAAAAAAAATATGCTCAAACATGACTTTTTGGGTGTAAAAATGGCCGTAAAACATGCTGGTGCAGACGGTTTTGGTCATATTTGGCTCCAAAATGGAGTTATGAGCCTTTTTCTCTCCGCTCAGGATTTGAAAAAACACTAAGGCTAACCTATGACTTTTTTTCCATTTGGGGGTCCGAAAAAAAATATGGTCAAACATGACTTTTTGGGTGTAAAACAGGCCGTAAAACATGCTGGTGCAGACGGTTTGGTCATATTTGGCTCCAAAATGGAGTTATGAGCCTTTTTCTCTCCGCTCAGGATTTTGAAAAAACACTAAGGCTTACCTATGACTTTTTTTTTCCGAAAAAAAAATATGCTCAAACATGACTTTTTTAGTGTAAAACAGGCTGTAAAACATGCTGGTGCAGACGGTTTGGTCATATTTGGCTTGAAAATGGACTTATGAGCCTTTTACTCTCCGCTCAGGATTTGAAAAAACACTAAGGCTAACCTATGACTTTTTTTCCATTTCGGGGTCTGAAAAAAAATATGCTCAAACATGACTTTTTGGGTGTAAAACAGGTCGTAAAAACATGCTGGTGCAGACGGTTTGGTCATATTTGGCTCCAAAATGGAGTTATGAGCCTTTTTCTCTCCGCTCAGGATTTGAAAAAAACACTAAGGCTAACCTATGACTTTTTTCCATTTGGGGTCCGAAAAAAAATATGCTCAAACATGACTTTTTGGGTGTAAAACAGGCCGTACAACATGCTGGTGCAGACGGTATTGGTCATATTTGGCTCCAAAATGGACTTATGAGCCTTTTTCTCTCTGCTCAGGATTTGAATAAACACTAAGGCTAACCTATGACTTTTTTTCCATTTGGGGGTCCGAAAAAAATATGCTCAAACATGACTTTTTGGGTGTAAAACAGGCTGAAAAAACATGCTGGTGCAGACGGTTTGGTCATATTTGGCTTGAAAATGGAGTTATGAGCCTTTTTCTCTCCACTCAGGATTTGAAAAAAACACTAAGGCTAACCTATGACTTTTTTGTCCGAAAAAAAATATGCTCAAACATGACTTTTTGGGTGTAAAACAGGCCGTAAAACATGCTGGTGCAGACGGTTTGGTCATATTTGGCTTAAAAATGGACTTATGAGCCTTCTTTTCTCCGCTCAGGATTTGAAAAAACACTAAGGCTAACCTATGACTTTTTTTCCATTTGGGGGTCAGAAAAAAAATATGCTCAAACATGACTTTTTGGGTGTAAAACAGGCCGTAAAACATGCTGGTGCAGACGGTTTGGTCATATTTGGCTTAAAAATGGAGTTATGAGCCTTTTTCTCTCCGCTCAGGATTGAAAAAACACTAAGGCTAACCTATGACTTTTTTTCCATTTGGGGGTCTGAAAAAAAATATGCTCAAACATGACTTTTTGGGTGTAAAACAGGCCGTAAAACATGCTGGTGCAGACGGTTTGGGTCATATTTGGCTTGAAAATGGAGTAATGAGCCTTTTCTCTCCGCTCAGGATTTGAAAAAACACTAAGGCTTACCTATGACTTTTTTTCCGAAAAAAAAATATGCTCAAACATGACTTTTTTAGTGTAAAACAGGCTGTAAAACATGCTGGTGCAGACGGTTTGGTCATATTTGGCTTGAAAATGGACTTATGAGCCTTTTACTCTCCGCTCAGGATTTGAAAAAAACACTAAGGCAAACCTATGACTTTTTTTCCATTTCGGGGTCTGAAAAAAATATGCTCAAACATGACTTTTTGGGTGTAAAACAGGTCGTAAAAACATGCTGGTGCAGACGGTTTGGTCATATTTGGCTCCAAAATGGACTTATGAGCCTTTTTCTCTCCGCTCAGGATTTGAAAAAACACTAAGGCTAACCTATGACTTTTTTTCCATTTGGGGGTCCGAAAAAAAATATGCTCAAACATGACTTTTTGGGTGTAAAACAGGCCGTACAACATGCTGGTGCAGACGGTTTGGTCATATTTGGCTCCAAAATGGACTTATGAGCCTTTTTCTCTCCGCTCAGGATTTGAATAAACACTAAGGCTAACCTATGACTTTTTTTCCATTTGGGGGTCAAAAAAAAATATGCTCAAACATGACTTTTTGGGTGTAAAACAGGCTGAAAAACATGCTGGTGCAGACGGTTTGGTCATATTTGGCTCCAAAATGGAGTTATGAGCCTTTTTCTCTTCGCTCAGGATTTGAAAAAACACTAAGGCTAACCTATGACTTTTTTTCCATTTCGGGGTCCGAAAAAACATATGCTCAAACTTGGACTTTTTGGGTGTAAAACAGGCCGTAAAACATGCTGGTGCAGACGGTTTGGTCATATTTGGCTTGAAAATGGACTTATGAGCCTTTTTCTCTCCGCTCAGGATTTAAAAAAACACTAAGGCTAACCTATGACTTTTTTTTCCATTTCGTTGTCCGAAAAATCATATGCTCAAACATGACTTTTTTGGTGTAAAACAGGCTGAAAAACATGCTGGTGCAGACGGTTTGGTCATATTTGGCTCCAAAATGGAGTTATGAGCCTTTTTTCTCTCCGCTCAGGATTTGAAAAAACACTAAGGCTAACCTATGACATTTTTTCCATTTCGGGGTCCGAAAAAAACATATGCTCAAACATGACTTTTTGGGTGTAAAACAGGCCGTACAACATGCTGGTGCAGACGGTTTGGTCATATTTGGCTTGAAAATGGACTTATGAGCCTTTTTCTCTCCGCTCAGGATTTAAAAAAACACTAAGGCTAACCTATGACTTTTTTTCCATTTCGTTGTCCGAAAAAAAATATGCTCAAACATGACTTTTTGGGTGTAAAACAGGCCGTAAAACATGCTGGTGCAGACGGTTTGGTCATATTTGGCTTGAAAATGGACTTATGAGCCTTTTTCTCTCCTTCTCAGGATTTAAAAAAACACTAAGGCTTAACCTATGACTTTTTTTCCATTTCGTTGTCCAAAAAATCATATGCTCAAACATGACTTTTTTGGGTGTAAAACAGGCTGAAAACATGCTGGTGCAGACGGTTTGGTCATATTTGGCTCCAAAGATGGAGTTATGAGCCTTTTTCTCTCCGCTCAGGATTTGAAAAAACACTAAGGCTAACCTATGACTTTTTTGTCCGAATAAAAATATGCTCAAACATGACTTTTTGGGTGTAAAACAGGCCGTAAAACATGCTGGTGCAGACGGTTTGGTCATATTTGGCTTGAAAATGGACTTATGAGCCTTTTTCTCTCCGCTCAGGATTTGAAAAAACACTAAGGCTAACCTATGACTTTTTTCCATTTGGGGGTCTGAAAAAAAATATGCTCAAACATGACTTTTTGGGTGTAAAACAGGCCGTAAAACATGCTGGTGCAGACGGTTTGGTCATATTTGGCTAAAAAAGGAGTTATGAGCCTTTTTCTCTCCGCTCAGGATTTGAAAAAAACACTAAGGCTAACCTATGACTTTTTTTCAATTCGGGATCCGAAGAAAAAATATGCTCAAACATGACTTTTTGGGTGTAAAACAGGCCGTGAAACATGCTGGTGCAGACGGTTTGGTCATATTTGGCTTGAAAATGGACTTATGAGCCTTTTTCTCTCCGCTCAGGATTTGAAAAAACACTAAGGCTAACCTATGACTTTTTTTCCATTTGGGGGTCCGAAAAAAAATATGCTCAAACATGACTTTTTAGGTGTAAAAACAGGCTGTAAAACATGCTGGTGCAGACGGTTTGGTCATATTTGGCTTGAAAAATGGAGTTATGAGCCTTTTTCTCTCCGCTCAGGATTTGAAAAAACACTAAGGCTTACCTATGACTTTTTTTTTCCGAAAAAAAAATATGCTCAAACATGACTTTTTTTAGTGTAAAACAGGCTGTAAAACATGCTGGTGCAGACGGTTTGGTCATATTTGGCATGAAAATGGAGTTATGAGCCTTTTACTCTCCGCTCAGGATTTGAAAAAAACACTAAGGCTAACCTATGACTTTTTTTTCCATTTCGGGGTCTGAAAAAAAATATGCTCAAAACATGACTTTTTGGGTGTAAAACAGGTCGTAAAACATGCTGGTGCAGGACGGTTTGGTCATATTTGGCTTGAAAATGGAGTTATGAGCCTTTTTCTCTCCGCTCAGGATTTGAAAAAACACTAAGGCTAACCTATGACTTTTTTTCCATTTGGGGGTCCGAAAAAAAAAATATGCTCAAACATGACTTTTTAGGTGTAAAACAGGTCGTAAAACATGCTGGTGCAGACGGTTTGGTCATATTTGGCTTGAAAATGGAGTTATGAGCCTTTTTCTCTCCGCTCAGGATTTGAAAAAACACTAAGGCTAACCTATGACTTTTTTTCCATTTGGGGGTCCGAAAAATCATATGCTCAAACATGACTTTTTGGGTGTAAAACAGGCCGTAAAACATGCTGGTGCAGACGGTTTGGTCATATTTGGCTTGAAAATGGAGTTATGAGCCCTTTTTCTCTCCGCTCAGGATTTGAAAAAAACACTAAGGCAACCTATGACTTTTTTTCCATTTCGGGGTCTGAAAAAACATATGCTCAAAATGACTTTTTTGGTTGTAAATCAGGCCGTAAAACATGCTGGTGCAGACGGTTTGGTCATATTTGGCTCCAAAAATGGAGTTATGAGCCTTTTTTCTCTCCGCTCAGGATTTGAAAAAACACTAAGGCTAATCTATGACTTTTTTTTCCGAAAAATAAATATGCTCAAACATGACTTTTTGGGTGTAAAACAGGCTGTAAAACATGCTGGTGCAGACCGGTTTGGTCATATTTGGCTTGAAAATGGACTTATGAGCCTTTTTCTCTCCGCTCAGGATTTGAAAAAACACTAAGGCTAACCTATGACCTTTTTTTCCATTTAAATAATATGTGCTCAAACATGACTTTTTGGGTGTAAAAACAGGCTGTAAAACATGCTGGTGCAGACGGTTTGGTCATATTTGGCTTGAAAATGGAGTTATGAGCCTTTTTCTCTCCGCTCAGGATTTGAAAAAACACTAAGGCTAACCTATGACTTTTTTTCCATTTCGGGGTCCGAAAAAACATATGCTCAAACATGACTTTTTTGGTGTAAAACAGGCCGTAAAACATGCTGGTGCAGACGGTTTGGTCATATTTGGCTCCAAAATGGACTTATGAGCCTTTTTCTCTCCGCTCAGGATTTGAATAAACACTAAGGCTAACCTATGACTTTTTTTCCATTTGGGGGTCCGAAAAAAAATATGCTCAAACATGACTTTTTGGGTGTAAAACAGGCTGAAAAACATGCTGGTGCAGACGGTTTGGTCATATTTGGCTTGAAAATGGAGTTATGAGCCTTTTACTCTCCGCTCAGGATTTGAAAAAACACTAAGGCTAACCTATGACTTTTTTTCCATTTCGGGGTCTGAAAAAAAATATGCTCAAACATGACTTTTTGGTTGTAAATCAGGCCGTAAAACATGCTGGTGCAGACGGTTTGGTCATATTTGGCTCCAAAATGGAGTTATGAGCCTTTTTCTCTCCGCTCAGGATTTGAAAAAACACTAAGGCTAACCTATGACTTTTTTTCCATTTCGGGGCCTGAAAAAAAATATGCTCAAAACATGACTTTTTGGGTGTAAAAATGGCTGTAAAACATGCTGGTGCAGACGGTTTGGTCATATTTGGCTTGAAAATGGAGTTATGAGCCTTTTTCTCTCCGCTCAGGATTTGAAAAAAACACTAAGGCTAACCTATGACTTTTTTTCCATTTGGGGGTCCGAAAAAAAATATGCTCAAACATGACTTTTTTGGGTGTAAAACAGGCCAAGAAACATGCTGGTGCAGACGGTTTGGTCATATTTGGCTTAAAAATGGAGTTATGAGCCTTTTTCTCTCCGCTCAGGATTTGAAAAAACACTAAGGCTAACCTATGACTTTTTTTCCATTTGGGGGTCCGAAAAAAAATATGCTCAAACATGACTTTTTGGGTGTAAAACAGGCCGTAAAACATGCTGGTGCAGACGGTTTGGTCATATTTGGCTAAAAAATGGAGTTATGAGCCTTTTTCTCTCCGCTCAGGATTTGAAAAAACACTAAGGCTAACCTATGACTTTTTTTCAATTTCGGGATCCGAAGAAAAATATGCTCAAACATGACTTTTTTAGTGTAAAACAGGCCGTGAAACATGCTGGTGCAGACGGTTTGGTCATATTTGGCTTGAAAATGGAGTTATGAGCCTTTTTCTCTCCGCTCAGGATTTGAAAAAACACTAAGGCTAACCTATGACTTTTTTGTCCGAAAAAAAATATGCTCAAACATGACTTTTTGGGTGTAAAACAGGCTGTAAAACATGCTGGTGCAGACGGTTTGGTCATATTTGGCTTGAAAATGGACTTATGAGCCTTTTTCTCTCCGCTCAGGATTTGAAAAAACACTAAGGCTTACCTATGACTTTTTTTTTCCGAAAAAAAATATGCTCAAACATGACTTTTTTAGTGTAAAACAGGCTGTAAAACATGCTGGTGCAGACGGTTTGGTCATATTTGGCATGAAAATGGAGTTATGAGCCTTTTACTCTCCGCTCAGGATTTGAAAAAACACTAAGGCTAACCTATGACTTTTTTTTCCATTTCGGGGTCTGAAAAAAAATATGCTCAAACATGACTTTTTGGGTGTAAAACAGGTCGTAAAACATGCTGGTGCAGACGGTTTGGTCATATTTGGCTCTGAAAATGGACTTATGAGCCTTTTTCTCTCCGCTCAGGATTTGAAAAAACACTAAGGCTAACCTATGACTTTTTTTCCATTTGGGGGTCCGAAAAAAAATATGCTCAAACATGACTTTATAGGGTGTAAAAACAGGTCGTAAAACATGCTGGTGCAGACGGTTTGGTCATATTTGGCTTGAAAATGGAGTTATGAGCCTTTTTCTCTCCGCTCAGGATTTGAAAAAACACTAAGGCTAACCTATGACTTTTTTTCCATTTGGGGGTCCGAAAAATCATATGCTCAAACATGACTTTTTGGGTGTAAAACAGGCCGTAAAACATGCTGGTGCAGACGGTTTGGTCATATTTGGCTTGAAAATGGAGTTATGAGCCTTTTTCTCTCCGCTCAGGATTTGAAAAAACACTAAGGCTAACCTATGACTTTTTTTCCATTTCGGGGTCTGAAAAAACATATGCTCAAACATGACTTTTTGGTTGTAAATCAGGCCGTAAAACATGCTGGTGCAGACGGTTTGGTCATATTTGGCTCCAAAATGGACTTATGAGCCTTTTTCTCTCCGCTCAGGATTTGAAAAAACACTAAGGCTAATCTATGACTTTTTTTCCGAAAAATAAATATGCTCAAACATGACTTTTTGGGTGTAAAACAGGCTGTAAAACATGCTGGTGCAGACGGTTTGGTCATATTTGGCTTGAAAATGGACTTATGAGCCTTTTTCTCTCCGCTCAGGATTTGAAAAAACACTAAGGCTAACCTATGACTTTTTTTCCATTTAAATAATATGTGCTCAAACATGACTTTTTGGGTGTAAAACAGGCTGTAAAACATGCTGGTGCAGACGGTTTGGTCATATTTGGCTTGAAAATGGAGTTATGAGCCTTTTTCTCTCCGCTCAGGATTTGAAAAAACACTAAGGCTAACCTATGACTTTTTTTCCATTTCGGGGTCCGAAAAAACATATGCTCAAACATGACTTTTTGGGTGTAAAACAGGCCGTAAAACATGCTGGTGCAGACGGTTTGGTCATATTTGGCTCCAAAATGGAGTTATGAGCCTTTTTCTCTCCGCTCAGGATTTGAAAAAACATGAAGGCTAACCTATGACTTTTTTTCCATTTCGGGGTCCGAAAAAAAATATGCTCAAACATGACTTTTTGGGTGTAAAACAGGCCGTAAAACATGCTGGTGCAGACAGTTTGGTGATATTTGGCTCCAAAATGGACTTATGAGCCTTTTTCTCTCTGCTCAGGATTTGAAAAGACACTAAGGCTAACCTATGACTTTTTTGTCCGAAAAAAAATATGCTCAAACATGACTTTTTGGGTGTAAAACAGGCCGTAAAACATGCTGGTGCAGACGGTTTGATCATATTTGGCTTGAAATGGACTCATGAGCCTTTTTCTCTCCGCTCAGGATTTGAAAAAACACTAAGGCTAACCTATGACTTTTTTTCCATTTCGGGGTCCGAAAAAACATATGCTCAAACATGACTTTTTGGGTGTAAAACAGGCCGTAAAACATGCTGGTGCAGATGGTTTTGTTCATATTTGGCTCCAAAATGGACTTATGAGACTTTTTCTCTCCGCTCAGGATTTGAAAAAACACTAAGGCTAACCTATGACTTTTTTGTCCGAAAAAAAATATGCTCCAACATGACTTTTTGGGTGTAAAACAGGCCGTAAAACATGCTGGTGCAGACAGTTTGGTGATATTTTGCTTGAAAATGGACTTATGAGCCTATTCCCTCCGCTCAGGATTTGAAAAAACACTAAGGCTAACCTATGACTTTTTTGTCCGAAAAAAAATATGCTCAAACATGACTTTTTGGGTGTAAAACAGGCCGTAAAACATGCTGGTGCAGACGGTTTGATCATATTTGGCTTGAAATGGACTCATGAGCCTTTTTCTCTCCGCTCAGGATTTGAAAAAACACTAAGGCTTGCCTATGACTTTTTTTCCATTTGGGGGTCTGAAAAAAATATGCTCCAACATGACTTTTTGGGTGTAAAACAGGCCGTAAAATATGCTGGTGCAGACGGTTTGGTCATATTTGGCTTGAAAATGGAGTTATGAGCCTTTTACTCTCCGCTCAGGATTTGAAAAAACACTAAGGCTAACCTATGACTTTTTTTCCATTTGGGGGTCCGAAAAAAAATTATGCTCAAACATGACTTTTTGGGTGTAAAACAGGCTGTAAAACATGCTGGTGCAGACGGTTTGATCATATTTGGCTTGAAATGGAGTTATGAGCCTTTTTCTCTCCGCTCAGGATTTGAAAAAACATGAAGGCTAACCTATGACTTTTTTTCCATTTCGGGGTCCGAAAAAACATATGCTCAAACATGACTTTTTGGGTGTAAAACAGGCCGTAAAACATGCTGGTGCAGACAGTTTGGTCATATTTGGCTCCAAAATGGACTTATGAGACTTTTTCTCTCCGCTCAGGATTTGAAAAAACACTAAGGCTAACCTATGACTTTTTTTTCCGAAAAAAATTGTTGCTCAAACATGACTTTTTGGGTGTAAAACAGGCTGTAAAACATGCTGGTGCAGACAGTTTGGTCAAATTTGGCTTGAAAATGGACTTATGAGCCTTTTACTCTCCGCTCAGGATTTGAAAAAACACTAAGGCTAACCCATGACTTTTTTTCCATTTGGGGATCCGAAAAAAAATTATGCTCAAACATGACTTTTTGGGTGTAAAACAGGCTGTAAAACATGCTGGTGCAGACGGTTTGGTCATATTTGGCCTGAAAATGGAGTTATGAGCCTTTTTCCTCTCCGCTCAGGATTTGAAAAAACACTAAGGCTAACCTATGACTTTTTTGTCCGAAAAAAAATATGCTCAAACATGACTTTTTGGGTGTAAAACAGGCCGTAAAACATGCTGGTGCAGACAGTTTGGTGATATTTTGCTTGAAAATGGACTTATGAGCCTATTCCCTCCGCTCAGGATTTGAAAAAACACTAAGGCTAACCTATGACTTTTTTTCCATTTGGGGGTCCGAAAAAAAATATGCCCAAACATGACTTTTTGGGTGTAAAACAGGCAGTAAAACATGCTGGTGCAGACGGTTTGGTCATATTTGGCTCCAACATGGAGTTATGAGCCTTTTTCTCTCCGCTCAGGATTTGAAAAAAACACTAGGGTTAACCTATGACTTTTTTTCCATTTGGGGGTCCGAAAAAAAATATGCTCAAACATGACTTTTTGGGTGTAAAACAGGCCGTAAAACATGCTGGTGCAGACGGTTTGATCGTATTTGGCTTGAAAATGGACTTACGAGCCTTTTTCTCTCCGCTCAGGATTTGAAAAAACACTAAGGCTAACCTATGACTTTTTTTCCATTTCGGGGTCCGAAAAAAAATATGCTCCAACATGACTTTTTGGGTGTAAAAAAGGCCGTAAAACATGCTGGTGCAGACAGTTTGCTCATATTTGGCATCAAAATGGACTTACAGTCAGATTTTAGTGTTTTTTTCACAATCATAACTCACCACAAAGTCATATATTAGCATGTTGTTGTCTTCATGAAGCTGAGATAGACATCCTATTTTGGCATGATGATATCTGCCAAAAAGCACATATTTCATCATGTTGTTTTTTTTTTTTTTACAAACAATGACCAGAAAGTCTCACCTTATCATGTTTTTTATAACATGAAAACTTCCCAATAGGTCATACATTCACCTGTTTTTTCCTCAACAACACTGTCTAACAAGTCATACATTGTGATGTTGCTTTTTTTCTGGAATGCTGAAAGAGTCATATAATAGCATTTATTTTTTGTTATGATTTTAGTACATAAAATCCTACATTATCCTATGGTTTTTGTCATGCAAACTGACTAAAAGGTCGTGTGTTAACCGTTTCTCTCTCTAATGAAAACTGAGCAAAATGTCATATGTTAGCATGTTGCTTTTTGTAATGAAAACTGAGTTAAAAGTCATATGTTAACATATTGTTTTTGACATGAAAATTGAACAAAATGTCGCACATTATAATGTGGTTCTTGTCATGAAAACTAAGTTGAAAATATTTGCATATTGTTTTCTTCATGACACCTGAACAAAAAGTCATATGTTAGCTTGTTGCTTTCAGTCATGAAAACTGACCAGAAAGTCATATGTTAGCATGATATGTTTTATCATGATAATAAAAGTCAAATATTAGTATGTTGTTATTTCCATGAAAACTGGCCATAAAGTCATAAATTAGCATGTTGTTGTTTTCTTGAAAACTGACAATTTCATACATTACCATATGGTTTTTGTGATGAAAACTTTCCAAACATCATATGTTAGCATGTTGTTCTTCCCATGAAAACTGACAGTCATGTGTTAGCATGTTGTCTGTCTCATGGAAATTGTCCAAAAAGTCATATATTATATTCCTGCTTTTTGTCATGAAAACAGAACAAAAAGTCATATGTAAGCTTCTTGTTTTTGTCATGAAAACTAAACAAAAAGTCACACATTATTATGTATTTTTTGTCATCAAAACTGATCAAAACGTCATAAGTTGGCATTTAGTTTTTATCATTAACACTGATCAATAAATCTCACCTTATCATGTCATTTTTTTTAAATGAAAACTGAACAAAATAGCCATATGTTTTCATGTTATTTTTGTCAATAAAAATGACCAAAAAGTCATACATTATCATGTGGCTTTTGTCATGAAAACAGACTAAAAGTCATCTATTGGCATTGTATTTTTGTCACGAAAACTGAAGAGAAGTTCATATGTTAGCGTTCTTTTTGTCATGGAAAATTTCCAAAAGTCATCTGGAAGCATGATGTCTCTCTCATTAACACTGACCAAAAAGTCATATGTTAGTGTGTTTTTTTCTTCATGATACCTGTCCAAAAAGTCATATGTTAGCATGTTGTTTTTGCAATTAAGTCTTGCAAGAAAGACATATGTTAGCATGTTGTTTTTGTCATGATAGCTGACCAATAACCGTGTGTTAGCAGGTTGTTTTTGTCATGAAAACTGAGCAAAAAGTAAAATGTTGCCATGTGTTTTTTGTCATTACATCTGACCAAAAATTTAAATGTGAGGGTGTGTTTCTGTGAAACAAAACGTCATATGTTCGCATGCTGTTTTTGTCATGAAAACAGACCAAAAAGTCATTTCAAATACATTAGTAAAAACGTTTTTTCTTTAGTTATTAGTCATTTTATATAATTAATTTTTGCTGACAGGATAATGAAAAGTTTAACAACACATATCTATTTTTCTGTCAGAAAACTGAAACTTGAAAACATGAACAGAAATAAATGTTCTCCTGCTGTACCTTCATTGTCCAGGAGGTGGAAGCAAAAGTCCATAAAAGATCCATCCAGCCTTCGTCAGGAGGGCGGAGGATCTCAACTTTTCAGCCTCCTTTACTCCAGTCAGTCTGTTTTTCCTTTTATTCTCCTCTTGTCACGTTACCTTTAGCTTTTATCCTCACACTTAAAAAAAAAACAAAATTATCCTTTGACAATGAATTTGATTTAGACACTAAAGTTCTTAGAAGTCTGTTGGCTTTATCCAGATATTTTCAAATGCCATGACCACACCACCTAAACCCCTTTTTAATCTTTTAATGATCATTATCTTTCTTCCAATGACTTATCTCCAGGGTCATTTAATCACAAGGCGGTAACTCTAATTTTTTTACCTGATTATCAAGATAATTATGAAAACGATGGCACAGTTAAATTACATTCAGTTTGGGTCTGAGGGTTTATGTGAGTGTGATCAGTTTGTGTGTTATCAGAGAGCGTCAGCCGGCTCCCTGCTTTGTTTTTAGGTCACTTTTACACTGACTCTCCTTAAATCAGCCTGAAAGCTGCTCTGCTCTCTAAAATAGAAACAATTAGTGTGGGCCTGAAATCCGGCTCCCTCTTTCTTTCACTTCTCCTTTCCTCCATTCTTTCTCTCTGTTTCTTTTACCCTTTATCTTCATCTTTATCTTCACCTTTAGCTTCATCTTGTTTCTTTTTGCTGTGACTGCCTGATGCGATTTCACACAAGAAATGTAGCTGCTGATGATAGGACGTCTTCAGTTTGTTTGTCATATCAGACATTATTCACATTAAGAGCTTCATTTGTTGAAATAAAGAGAAAAAATGGTCTGTCTTTCTTTGTTTTATTTTATCTTTTAATGATTCTGAGCAGGTTATTCATGATTTTCTTTCTTCATATGTCTTCATGTTGTCAAATCAGGTCTCTGATCTCTTACATGATTAGTAATTACCAAAATCATTTGTTATTATTCTGTGGTTAAAACACCAGTATGTAAAAGCTCTTTAACTGAAATTATATTTTTATGCTAAAATATAATTATTATTATAACCTACGAATTTTCAAATTTACTGTTTGCTGAAAAGAAACATTAAAACAGTTAAGTTCATTTTTACTTCTTGATTAAGATGTCATTTTATAGTTATTTACTTGCATTTCTAAGCAGAAAAATTAGTTTTCCTGGCATGTTATTGGTTGGTTGGTGGTTGCTTGTGGTGCAGAAGTGTCATCATACCTGACCTGACCTGGAGGAAGCGCCCATAGTGTGCCCGGAGAAAACCCAGGCATGTACGGGGAGAACATGAAAACTCATCACAGAAAGAGTCTCAGTTGAACCAGGCACACGCTCTAACCTGCTGTTAATGCATCAATGTACTAAACCTACTGCTGGGCCATATTTAGGTAGCAGGAGGACCTTATTTGGCCCTCAAGTGTCCAGTTGCCCATCCTTGCTGTAGTTTATGATTATTAAATGATTATACTGTGTTACTTTATTCAGAGGAGCCTCGACAGAACTCTAACAGTGTGTGTGTGACGTCCCTCTGGAGCCTGAGGTCAGGAACACACTCATCCTATATCGACCGCAGGGACCTCATCAACACTCTGCTGCTGTGGAGGGAGAACACACACACACACACACACACACACACACACACACACACACAGGCGGAGTAAAGCTCTCCTCTGGGACTCCCAAACAACGAGGAGGATGGAGAGATGATGGAGTCGAAGATGGAGTCGAAAAAGGAGACGATGAAGAAACAACTTGACAAACGCTCGCTGTGGTCTGAGTGTATTTCATGACTAAGGCCGTAAAGAGAGGAGTGACATCACAGGCTCGCTGCTTAAAGCTGCATCAGCATCTGTCCTCCTGTACTCTGTGTGAGTGTGTGTGTCACTCTGTGATGCTAACAAGCAGAGAGAGCCACCGTCAGATTGAATACACACCGGAGGAAGAGGAGGAAGAAGAAGAAGAGGATGAGAGAGGAAATGAAGCAGGAAGTCAGGACAGAGAGGAAGGAGCTGCTCGTACACTGAGAACTTTGTTTTTTAATGTCTGATGCACAACAAAGTGTGAGATATTTGCGCAAACCTCCACAAAGGTAGCTCACATATTGCTGTTACATTTATAAGCAATAGTTCCATGATAAAGTTACCATCATAATATGATTGATGACCCTGAAAACCCACACCAAGCACTCAGAATCATGTTAATATAATTGAGCAAAAATGATTGACTAATGGCGGTTATCTGGATCACCACCATAATCCAATCATTTTTAAGTTGGGCCATTACCAAAATTTCCTGAAAAAACAAAACCTAATGGAGGAGGTAAAAGACAGTATTTCCTGTGGAAAGGGATATGCCAACTTTTTATTGTGTTGTTTGTTTTCCTGTCTTTGGCTAACTCCCGAGTCCATGACAAGCAGATAGACTCCATTCTTTCAACTGTGCGTGCAGTAACAAGGAAGAGACTGGCAGGGCTTGCCCACTGCTAATTAGCTTAGCTCTGGGAGTTAATGGGTAGAGTAAGCCTGCCCCTGCCCACAGTCATCAGATTAACTCTTCAGCGACTCTAAATGGTCCTGTGCGCTTGTTATGACCTGTTTTTTCACTGCCTAAGGTTACGCTATCTATTTTCAGACTAAGATTAGCATTTAATGTAATTTTGAAAGAAATACATAGGAAAATAAACCGCAGGGCGCATGCGCAAACCACTGTGGATGTGCTTGTAAGTAGGTCAAAAAAACCAAAGCATGTACTATGTTTTTTAAAGTGCTAATCTTAGTCTCTAAACACTGTTTGATAAACTCTGTTTGTGTAGAGTTTATCTAATGAATGTAGGTAGCGGCAGGCTAACGCTACCCATTGACTCCCAGTATTTGAGCTAAGCTAATTAGCGCAGGCGAGCTCTGCCCATCTCTTCCTTGTCACTGCACGCACAGTCGTAAGAATGGAGTCTATCTGCTTGTCACGGGCTCGGGAGTGAAGCAAGACTCAAAAACAAAAAATGTTGGCATATCCCTTTAAATACCATGCATTACTTGCCTTTTAAAAGTAGCTTGCCTGATGTCACCTTGTTAAACTATAAATAACTGTTATTGTTAAAATGAGAGCAACCTAAAATTACCACATTGGGACCCCTGGCAATGTCAACGACACTAATGTGGCCCTCAAGGTGACCAAAGTGGTCCATCCCTGATGGGGGTACTCGTACCGGGAAGGGTGATGCTGTTTATCAAGAGAGTAAACTTTAGTAGAAGTGTGAGACACCTATTTGCAGGGCTGCACACAGAAATGTCAGGGCCCCTTAAAAACCTGTGATTTAGAGACATTAACCTAAGCCCTTAATCAGTTACCCTGTCACCTATATTAAACATCATTTCCTGGTGTCAATCAGCTTATTACCTCCACCAAGGCATATGTTTGTTTGTTTGTTAGCAAGATTACACAAAAACTACCGGACAGATTTTGCTGAAATTGGTCCAACTTAAAAATGATTACATTTTTCTGGTGATCCAGATAACTGCCGTTAGTGAATGATCATTTTTGCTCAATAACTGTCTAACTAATAATGATATCAACACGATTCTGAGTGCTAGGTGTGGGTTTTCAGGGTCAATGAATTATATGATGATGGTAACTTTATCACTGAACGATTGCTTACAGATGCAACAGCAATATGTGAGCTACCTTGGCAGACGTTTGTACTCCAAACTCAACACTGAGGGCCCAAACAGTAAAGTATGACTGATCTGCAAAATGGTAATACAGTGACAAAAAGCCGAATCATAGTAAGAACATGTCAGGAAATGAGAATTAGAGTTTAGGATGGACCTTATTTCTTTTTACCTTTATGGGCCCCCCAACAGGCTGGCCCCCTCTTTGAGGCTGTGCCAGAGGAGGCTTTCCCCCTTATCCCCCCTTATGGACGGCCCTGCCTGTTTGTGTGAAATGCTCCTTTAAAGTAGATTTTTGGCAGACGGACAGACGGACAGCTCTGCTGAACATACTGGAGAACAGACTCGCTCTGCCCTGAGAGTGTGCAGTTACATAACACTGTAAACACAAACAAACACTTTCTCTGCTCAGCGCTTTGCTCAAGGGCATGGTGTGTGTCAGGCTGATGACATCATCAGAGGCTCAGCCAATCAGAGGCCTCACTGATAAATACACTGACATGAGATAAATCATATTAACCTGTATCTAATGAAGGATTTAATCCGATTAGATAATTAACTGAAATATCCAAAAAATGTTTGTTTGCAGCAATAAAATATTTTAAATGCGTCTGAATTTTATTAAAGTAGCTGTGTGTTGTGCTGTTTGTACAAATTTCTAAAATCTTCAATGAGGCCTTTAACCAAACATACATGGATTTTATCAGAAATAATTGACTAGGATTTAGCTTTCAGGACAATGTGAAGGCTCTCCACATTTCATATTCATACATAGAATATATTTTAGAATATTTAAGGCTCACAATATCTCAGGTGAGCCCTTTCTTTAGTTCTGCTGTATGCACATAAATATGTTTCCAATATTCTGAGAATAGATTTACCACCACAATTTAATGATAAAAATGGAAATTGTGAGATAAAATAAGAACTTTAAGTAATTCTAAATCCTTTCTGTTCAAATCATGATTCCTACTTGTTATATAAAAAATAAAAAATCTTAATTTTGATATTATTGTTATTATATTTTACCTCACCATGCTGTCTATTAGCCAAAGAAGTATGACTTCTTACCTATGCCAAAGAGGTTTTGTTTCTGCCAAAACCATCCGCCTGGCTGTCTGTTAAGATATGAACAAAGTTTTATTAATTTTTTTTAGGGAATGTTGTGGCACAAGGAAGAAATCCAGGAATGATGTCAGAAATATGTTAACAACGCAAAACTGTAGTTTTCCATCTTTTGTGTGCTATATAAGCTTTTTGATTTATAATTTTGACTTTTTAAAATAATCATTTGAACTTTCAATTTCATGATTATAAATTTTCATCTTTAGTATTTAAAATCTCATAACTATGACTTCCTACCACAATGGAAAGACTTTTTATGTCATAGTTTTAAATAAATATTTCTAAATCTCATTCATTTAGCTCTATATAACACTTTCTACCATTTATCCATGATTTAAACATTTTTTTTTAAATCAGAATGACATTTTTCAAGTATAACATTTTATAATATTTTGAATTTTGATCACATCATATCACTTATCTCAGTTTTATCCACATAGGGACTAATCAGGGCTGTGGGGTGATGTGTGAGTGATTAATTCTGTTATGGTTAAAGTAAAAATGTAATTTTTTTGATTTATTTTGAAAATCAGCAGCAAAGAAAAAGGAGCAGAGGAGGAAGAGGAAGAAGAAGAAGAGAGCAACATAACAGAGGAGTTTTCCAAGTGTTGACCTCAATCTGCTCCGACGCTCACACGGAGTCAGGCGACATCACGTCAGCCGTCCGGCCTCATGACACAGCGAGGAGGAGACCCCTCGTCCAGCGTGCGGTTGAGGGATGAAGTTACAGAAAGATGGATGCAGACGAGCGTGAGGAGTCAAGGTTGTGTGTGAGTGCGATCTGCTGCGAGACCGGAGCTTACCCAGGATGCAATAGGAGATACACTGAAAACCAGACAGACTGAGGGGTCAATACTCAGGCACAGGGTCACCATGAGAATTTTATAGAATATTCAGTTTTTATGTCCAAAAAGTTCAATTTCCTCCTCGCAATGAATCCACCAGGACATAAGACGGATTATTTGTGCTGATTTATTCTCTGAAGCTTCTTGCCTCAAACACTTTTAATCTCTTTGATAATTTTGACTTTGTTCAGAATATTTTCTGCCAGACTGCAGAGTCAAACTTCTACAGGACACTAAGCAGGTGTAACAGGGAAAACTCACCTTAATGGCTGTTCTGATGGGATACATGCTGGCAACAGACTTCATTTCAGACAGCGAGCTTGCTAACAAGTCGGAGCTTTCAGACTGCCGACTTGAGCACTGCCTCTCACACGGTGACACGTGTTTTCACCTCTGGTATCTAAGGACAATGACAAACTGAGGGCCACTTTTACTGAATTTAAACCTTATTTATGTTCATCCATTGATTATCTACACAGCTCATCCCTTTCAGGGTCGTGGGGGGGCTTGAGCCTATCCCAACTGACATTGGGCAAGAGGGGGGTGCACCTTGAACCTGTCACCAGCCGATCGCAGGGCCACATATAGAGACAGACAACCATTCACACCCCCATTCATACCTAAGAGTAATTTAGAGTCACCAGTTAAGCTAACAAGCATGTTTTTGATGCACACATGCACTTGAAGAACATGAAAACTTCTTACAGAAAGGCCCTGACCAACACGGGGATTGAACCAACAACCTTCTTCCTGTGAGGCACTACCTGCTGCACCACTGTTCCACCCTGTTAAGCCACATTGGTAGATTAGATATGTGACAGATAAGATAAACACAGTATGGTTACACTTCTGGTTCTTTTCAAAGTAAAAGCACTGTTTAGCATGTTTTGTGGAGAAACACTTGTTGAAAATGATGTGGAAAGTGCTTGTTGGCCTACTTAAAAGCACTTCCATGTGGTTTGCGCATGTGCCCTGCGGTTTAGTTTCGTATGTACTTCTGTCGAAAAATTACACTAAGTGCTAATCTTAGTCTAAAAATGGATAATGTAACATAACATTAAAAAAAGTCACACCAAGCACACAGAACCATTTAGAGTTGCTGAAAAGTTTAGCTGACGACTGTAGGCAGAGGCAGGCTAACACTTCCCATTGACTCCCAGTGTTTGAGCTAAGCTAATTAGCGCTGGTTGAGCTCTGCCCCTCTCTTCCTTGTAACTGGACGCACAGTCGAAAGAATGGTGTCTATCCACTTGTCATGGACTCGGGAGTGAGGCATGATACAAAAACAAAAAAAGGTGGCGTATCCCTTTAATTGAGACATCTTCTATAAATGGAATGAAACAGAAACTTCATTTATGGTCCAATAAACCAGAGAGATCCTTCCCTCCACGCTGATGTCGTAATTTCTTCTTTAATAAAATAAAACCATCACAGCAGATTCAGTATTAAATTTTTTTCTGGTTTATTACAGGAGGCTTTTGTTTTATATACAGAGACATGTATTTGCAAAATACTAAAAAGTATTTCAACTCAAAGTACTAAAAAGTATATATATATTTATATATATTCATATAATATTGTTGTAATTATTATTATTGTCTCTAAAACACCAAAGTGGGGTCACTGAGGCACAGCTTTCGCCTCCTTTACACCGAGGTTTCACCGGCAACACGACTGCAGGGCGAGAGTACCGCCGAGGTCAGAGGAAAACCTTGTAACGTGTTTTGTGTGTTTGCTGAAAAACTTGTATCTTTTGGACTAGTTTGAATAATTGGACCTATAAGTGACCACTTTCTTTGCATATTTACCTAATCCTTCTCAATCTGGGGAGTTACAAGGTTTCCTCCTCCTCTTACGGCACTTTCTCAATTTTTACAACAAAAACATACAAAATTCTTGCATTAAGAAACCTCTTATCTCCAACTTTATGTGTTCAAACATGTATTTTGGAAGAACTGTCAGCAGACTGAGCTTGTCCTAAAATTGATATTAACAATAAGAGAAAATTTTTATTTCAAAGACTGTTTGTTATGAGTCAGGAGGGGGGATATTCAACATATCTGCCCACTTTTATTCCTGATAAAAAGGCAACTTTCTCGAGATATGAGGTTTCCGGGGGGGCTGATATGAAGCGAAAACCAGTTTGACATCCATTCATCGTGAAACCAGCGGCGGTGTAAACGGGGCGACGGTGATTTAAGCAGTGAGAGGATGCCTGGAAAAAGAAACCAAACCGATGACGAGGAGAAAAGTCAGAAGATCGTTGTTTTTCATCCTCGTACTGTAAATAAGGAACAGCATCACTCACCGCCTGTTTACAGAACTGTTGTATTGCATTAATCACACAGTTAATAGTAACGATAGTAAGAAGAATGAACAATGAAACCACCTGTTTTCTGTGCATTTCCTCAGTGTTGTTACGTCAATGTTCGTCGTGTCTTTTGAAGATGACACAGCAGCTTTTGGTTTTTGTATCGGGGGGACAAAGAAGGCGGGGAGGAACAGAGATTCAGAGTCGGAGTTTGTGTTTTTAAACCCCCCTACGATCCTCAGATGGACTCTTCCAAACTGCCTAGGGGCACCATGTGGACTCAACCACAGCTCAGACTGATGATGGTTTGCAGCTAAGTTTCATTTTTAACATTTGAGCCTATTTTGAGTCACTTTCAGAAGTGTCTTAATGTCTTAACTGACTTATTATCGACAAATATTGTAGTATGGAGTTTTTATTCTGAGTACAAATCAGAGTCTGAGGTTCAAATTCACAAGCATCTCAAAATAAGTTTTATTTTACCCTCTATTCTGCTTTAGAACTGATTCTGTGTGACACATAAGGAGATTTGAACACACTGATTGTATATAAAGATGGACAGGACATCTCAAAATTCTCCCATGGTGCAAAGGCGAAGCCAAAATATCTCTGTCATTTTGCACTGTGGCAGGGAAACCAAACAAACTTTTACTCACCAATAAAACTACAGTTACACCCTGGGTTAAAAGTCCACATTAACCAAAACAGTCTAAAGCAAGCCAAGACAGTCTATAAATAATGTGACATCAAACTTGTGGAGCCTAGAACCCTAGCAGGGGAAAATTTCAAGCTCTCTGTTGCGCATTATGTCCTTAAACCAGACATTTGTTTCATGGTAAAAGAGAGCTCCTGAAGCGATCAATGCCAGAGGGCAAGAGTGGTGATGATTGGCCAAAGTAGCTTGGAAATTGTTGCAGTGATTAGACATCCTTGTAAGGCTTCGCTGAACTCGCGAGGATTGCCTGAATCTGCATTGATTGTTACGCTAGCAAAATTGGGATTTCCTAGAGGGACTGGCTAATGTTAGTTTATGGCAAAGGATTTCTCGCTCCTTACAACCCAAACAATAGAACTATTTATCCAAACTGAAAGAACATAAATCACCTGTATATCTGTATGTTTTATCCTAGCAGTGGTGTAAGGGGGAGGATTCTCCAATACCAAAGCAATTAAACATACCTGGAGTTGCATTCTGGTAAAGTCTGTGCTTTTTAATGTTAAAACAATGTCCTGGTGATATATACAGTGCCCAGCATAAATGAGTACACCCCCTATTAAAAGTAATGTATTCATCAATATCTAAATGAACTTAAGAACAATTTCCAAAGTTCCAACAAAGCTGATTTAACATTTTTTTTTTCCATTAAGATGAAAATAAGGGTAATATGATAACTAAAATTTAGCTTTGCTCCCACCCCTTTGAATGGGGTGTACTCATTTTTGCATCCTGATCTTAAATTGAGAAAAATACTTTTCTTGTGTGCAACTTAAAAAGTCTTGTTTGCAATCAATGACCCACATTTGGGGGAGTATTTTGTGGTATAGTATGAAATAGAAAATGTTGATTTTGAAAGGAAACTAAAGGATTGTGTACTCAATTACGCTAAGCACTGTAAGGTTCCAAAGAGCATAAAACGTATACTTTGCAATAATATAGCAGTTTTCCTGCAGGTTTTCATACTTAGAAAGCCTGTGCTGCAGTTCCACAAAGTGGTCATTGCTATTTTACATGCTGCTGTGCTCATGTGACTGAAAGCTTAAAATTCAAAGCTGAGCTTCAGGATGTGATGGTTGATGAAACTGTCAATATAAATGTTAAACCTACTTTTGAGAGGATCAAATTAAAACTCCCCTTTTCAGAATGAAGACCAACCTTGTTTATGTTTGTCAGAGAAGAATCCACCACAATGACGGATGAGAAAATTTAATTTGACTTTTGTTTTGATTTCATGTATTTTTTAGGTGAAATGACCTGAATAGAGGGTTAGCAGAGATGTCACTTCACCACACAAATGAAATCAAATTTCACCAAAAATCAGAATCAAGCCTTAAGACCTGCAGGGTCAATGTGGCCTTATTAATTTATTTTTTTCATCAATTTGTGGTAAAATCTATAGACTTAATTATTTTTTATGTTGTTTATCTTCAAACCAGCCATTGTAACCAGACTTTTCTGGGCTTCATGTATCCAACAAACGTGAAAACACAATCTGTTAGCCAGTCCAAACAGATCAAGTACAAAGGAAAAACCCAGCTACCAGGAGTTTTTGAGATGTTTTGGCTTCACTTTGAGGAAACTGCAATTCTGTCCAGCTTTTTACACAGACAATGTTTGGATACAGAGAAGCTGCAACTTGCACCAAGTGAATCTGAATCTCTGATTGTTAACACCCTTATAAATGCAGAGACAAATCAGCCGGTCAACTCTGTGCTGTTTTGTGCAACTAGTTGAGAGGAAGAGTCCGATCCTCGATGGAGGGGGTGTCCATGAACCTCTTTCAGTATCAAAAAGCATAAGAATCAGTTCATCAATCAATCAACCAAATATTAAACCAATCAAATAATCACTCGATCTGCCAGTCAAGAAATCAAAGAATCAACCAGCCCGTCAATCAAGCACGTTATCAATCAACCAATGGGAAAGCATGGCTTGGAGTGTTGGGTTCATGTGTAGCAGGCACACTCTGGGTCTATTGCTACTGAAAACAGCCCTTCAGCACAACTGCAACCTGAAATACGCCTCGCAGCAGAGTTCAGCAGTGTCTTAAGTATTGACCTAGTTTATATGGTTTTCTATTCTCAATAGTAGAAATAGAGTCCAGACGGTGCCAGTAAAGTTTTTTTTTTTGTTTTTCAACTTTTCTAAATGAGTCTAGTAAAGCGTTTAGTAAAGATCCCTCAGGTGACCACGACAACAGAGACAGAGAGAGAGAGAGGTTGTTCGAAATATTGAGATAAAGCAGACTGAACGAACGCTGTACACGCACACTTTGACACTTTGTCTCGATAAAAATGAGCGGAGACATGTCTTCACGGCTGCTGTAACGCCTTATTTTACCTGTAGGATCACAATAATACTGCCCGCGCTGCATCAGGGAACAAAGATTCACCCGACGCTCCTCCTTTTTAATTGTGCATTTTTAGGTTTTCAGGTTCATACAGGGACAAAAGGCCTGCGTAAGTCAAGTGTCACTTAAAAGGTTCAAACAGTTATTGCTAGACGCGGTTTTTGTTTTGTTTTCTGTGCAAAATGGATAGAGAGGCGTGTCCTTCGGCCTCCTGGACGAAGCTAAAACGTGCAAAAAGTAAAAAAAGAAAAACAATCTACATAGAAATGAGGCAATGGAGCATTTCAATAAATAAATAAATAAATACATGTATCTAAGTTGTGATTTTAAGAGTCTCCCTTCAAAGTGTTTAGGGGCTTCTCACCAAATCCTTCCTTGGTTTATCGAAAAGTTTCAGTTCCACATTAAAACGTTAAAACTATCGCGTTGTTCACTCTTGAAAACTCACCTTAACTTGGACTCCAATAGAACAATTCTTAACTCCAAATTTTACATTTCAAACCAAACTGGAAAATAGCCTTAGTATAAGAATTGAATAAATCTCACCATAACAATTAATCTCTTCAAGTTTGAATTGAAACTCTTAAATTATCAACAGAAACGTGACGAAAAATGCAGAATCATCACACCGGTGTTCTGGAAAAACCTGTCCAGCTGCAGCCATTTTAACATCACACAAGATTTGACAGTTTTTCTTTTATTATGGGCCTTTGTTGTGTCTTCTGTGGCTTTTAACAGTTGAAAGACATTTTTTTGTAAAAGGATCCTTCATCAGTTTTACAGTTACACTTCATTTTGCAAAAAAATTAATGCTTGGCCACATATTTATGTCATGTAAAAAACTTCCTAGTTGAGACAGCAAGTCAAAATACTGCTATATTTGTCCAAATAACCCTTAATTATTTGGTGTTAATACAATGATTTTATCGCTTGATATCTAAGCTTGCACTGACCGGCTGTTGGTTCAGCAAAACATAATCACATGCAAACTATTTGCATGAAAAAAGAAACAGTGCCTTGTGTTCAAAGGCCTTGACTGTTGTTTGAGAGGCTGTTTAGGATAGTTGTAAATATGATTTGCTTTGAGAGTTTGGCTTGAATTTGGCCAAAAATTGTTTGTAACCCACTGGTCTGTTGTGGTCTCAGAGGATTTTAATGTTAAAATTAGATTAAAATATTTTTAGGACGTGTAATGTTATAAAATGTTCAAAATAGATCATTGTTTCTGTAAGTCCAATCAAAACTGCAGTTATTGTTATCATTACCAAAAGTCCTGGAGAGCAGTGGTGGAGCTCAGTATTTAAGAGCTTGGTCTGGGGACTGGAGGGTGGCCGGTCCAAGTCCTGGTAGGGTTTAGACCCTGTTGCCCTTAAACTTCATCACTTTGAATGAAGAAGGGTCGACGTTGCTGGTGGTGCAGACGAGTCGTCAGGAATTTCCCAGGACAGAAGACCGAATAGATCCAAACATAGTCAGTTTTGGTCTCTGTCTTTGGGATTTGTTGTTATTAAAAGAAGATAAAAAATCTTTATGAGGGAGAAAAGTAATTATTATTGAGTTTAAACATGGACAGCACTAATCAGCTGATGTGAACTGAGGTTTCTCCAGAACACTCGTGACTGATTCTGTTACGAATAACAAATATGGTTGTGAACTTTTCATCAAACTAAAGAGGGTAAAATCTTAATGTGGATGTGCTGAGCTGATTGTCACACTCCGGTTAGGGCTGGTCTACACCTCAAAGATCTTAAACCTGTCGAAGTTCAAGATTTTGGTTTGAGATCTTGAGTAAACCGACCAAACTCCAACCTGACGGAGAGAAGACGACAGCAGGTGATTTGTCAAGAAAGTCCACAATGGGGGTCAAAAAAGGGTTTTTGTTTGATCCATCTCCCAACTAAAGTTTAAGTTCATTTTCATTTTATCATAAAATAAAGGAACATCAATAAATAAAGAAATAGGCAACTCAAAGTTATACAGTCACAATAAATACCCTGATATCGGACATTCTTCTTTATGGCAATAACGTAAAAAAACAAAATAATAAATAATCCCTTATAACATGCAGAGCTTAATGGTTTATTGCACACTTTTTGCAGCTTGATTCTTCATCCTGCTTAAAAAAGGTCAATTAACCTGAGGTATTAATGCCTGTAGGTTTTTTATGATATGAATATTGTTGCATAATTAGAGTTTTTTGGATTTGGGTTTAAAGAAATAACAAATTGATTGATTTGAAAGATAAAGATGCTTAATTTGGAAAAACTTAACACTTAGGCTGGAGATATACTCACTGTTTGATCTTGCTTTGCATCTGCTGGCACCTCACACCTAAGGGCAACTTAGGGTCACCAATTAACATAAGCAACCTTCCAACTGTGAGGCACAAACACTACCTGCTGTTGTGACTGAAGTAAACTGCAAACATGGTGACAATAATGTTAATTCTGAGAATAAAATATCAAAAAAGACATCAGTGATCAACATCTTCTGTGCACCATCGCAACTGTCTTGGTGTAATGCTGTAATAAGTGACCGTGTTAATATGGTGACTGTCAGCCAGCAGTGTTCATAGATGTTAAGAAAACAACGAGTGTGCTTTCAAAAGCCTCATCGTGAAGATTTATAACTTTAAATCAAAACTTTAGTTCAGTGTTAGCAAATACAGCCAGAGAAACAACTGCGTCAATCAACATAGTCACCAACATACAGGGTCTCTATCTGAACTGATACATCAAACTTGTTTTCAAAAACTTCTGTGCAGTCTTCATAAAGATTATTTATATGTTGATGACTGTGGACTTAATTTATCTGTTTTTTTTAAATCTAATGTTATAGCTTTTCCCGTTTAGGAGTTAAATCTGTCACATCTCTGGCACTCTGGTGTGCCCTCTAGAGTCTAGGGGTGCCTAAAGTTTGGATACAACTAAACAACATTTTCATTAGCGAATTATAATGTTTACCTACACCAAGGAGGTTATGTTTACGCCGGCATTGGTCCGTTTATTGGTTTGTTTGTGTTTAAGTAAGGTAACTCAAATCAAAAAGAATATTGGTTATTGGTCATGGTTTGACACATATTTTTATCACAGGATTTGCTTTCATTGCTCCCTTGGGCAGTTTTCCCTATTTTCAATAATAACTAGATGACAATGTCAGAAAGGCCTTAGCTGAGGTTTTTGCTTGATGAGCACTCCTAGTTGTTTTATCAGGCATTTGTACATTTTTCGTCTTGTTTTATTCTGTTTCTTTTAGGAAGACTTTTTAAAGGACTGCAGATGGATGCTAGCTAGCTGTTTGGCTAAATCTGGCTTATGTACAGAAATGTTTATTAATATGTATTGTAGCTGTAATATAAATAAATACATAAAAATTGAACTAGAAGTGCTTATAGAGCGCAGCCCTGCCAAGGTATTTCTGTCAATTTTAGCTACGCTACCATCAAAAATGTGAAGAACTGTCCTATAGTGCAACATAAACTTAAAAAAAAATCCTATATCTGCATCTGGATTCGGATCACCATGAAAATCTAAGTGGTTGTCCTTTAAGCCATGACCAACATTCCCTCAAAATTCCATTAAAATCCATTGAGACCTTTCTAAGTTTTAAGCGAAAATGTGGAAAACCCTGTCGCCACTCTGACAAATGTGTTCAAAATTCCAGGATCTGCATTCGTATTGGGATCACTACCAGAATGGAGTCTCTTCTTTTTTGTGCCATGACAAACATTCCCTGATAATTTAATCAAAATCCCATCTTTCTGAGATATCATGCTTGGAGACAGACAAACAAGCAAACTGACAACGCCGGAAAAACATAACGACCTTGGCGGAGGTAAATAAAAACAAAAGTAGGCATAAGGCACAAGCTAAAAAGACATAATAACGTGGGTTTAAATGGGCTACTCTGTGTGGATGATTATAAGGCGTGCCTTGAGGTTTTGGCTCGGTTTTAGGTGAGGCAAAAATAGTCTGAAACCACTACTCTAAATTAGTTCTATGGTACACATACGTACTGCAGCTTGTTTCTGCATCATGTTAATTCTGGATGGTCCCAACCAACACAGGAAACGTGTGGTAGCCATCATGCATCCACAGCCATGTAGGTAACAGCAAGTATATCTCCGATCTTTAAAACACATCTCAATTCCTCACTCTTCAAAGGTCATTCATCATCACTTAGTAGCAGATGACTATAAGCCTTCACTTTTACCCTCAGTTTGATAAAAAATGCAGCACGAATCTTTTGCTACAGTTTGTTTGTAAAGCAAATTTACTAAAGTTTTGGACTTAGAGACAAATCACCCACTGACTAAAGAAGTGATGGATGTTGGGACACTAACAACGTGGGCGAAGACACATGGAAAGAGTCTGGGATTGAGTAGAAAATCTCATTGTGCACTCGTCTGTTTTTGGTGTTATCTCAAAAGTTGTCAGAGGAAATAAAAGTACCCTAGGTCCCTTTTCACATGTTTTCGTCCAGGTGAAAACACGACAGCACATGTGAACTCAAGAGTGAAAAACTACCTACATAATCGGATGAAGTTGTGTCCATGTTTTTGAGTTTTTTCCCATCTTACACCCTCTCTTCTCACCGATCACGACGTGGTAGTTCAGCCACTCTCTCCATGCTAGTGCCGCTCTGAAGTCGAAAGAGAAGAGACTGCTCATTTTTTCAACAACTTACTCTAAAAAATATAAAAAATAGTAATAATCGTACCGCTATTAAAAGACTGGTAACATCGACAAAGTTATACTTTACTACGAAAACATTTTTTTAAATCACGTTATTTCCCTCCTCTCTCGAGTCTCAGTCAGTCGGAAAGCTGTCGACTGTGCATGTGTCGAGAAACACCGATAGGAACACCGTACTCTTACAGCCAGGCGTACTCTGAGAATATTGATCAAATGTGGGAAGGCACGAACCCCCCAGGCCAATAAATGATGGATAAATCTGATATAGTTGTTCTGATCCCTCTGACCTGCCAAAGCTGAGGTCAGAGGTCCTTTGAACCCTCCGCTCCGGTTGACACGAGAGACCCAAAAAAGGTCAAAGGGATTTCTGTCTCTCACTCCAGCAAAGGCAGAGCGGACTCGACAGACTGTTATTGCAGTTTTTCTGCTTCCCTTCAAACGGAAACTCCAAAATTGCGGTGAGTCAAGTCCAGGAATCTCCAAAGGGAACAGGAAACGACATTAAAGGTAGTAAATATTCCTCTTTGCTCACTCCTTCGCTCGACGCTCCCTCATAGCCTTCGCATTCGCTCCTCAGCTATGGTACATTCAGTAAACAAAAGAACAAAACCCAGAACAAGGACATCCTCATTTGTGATTTTTTTTGCTTTTTGGTTCCTGTTATGGTACGCTCCCCTGCGGTCTGCCAGGGTCGACCACCGACGGCGATTGTTCGTTTGATTCCCCGCCCGCCGTCTCTATAGTTACTATTTCTGTCTTTACGGCGAGCGGGTGAAAAATCTCCGATGTGGCTCGCGTAACGCTATCGTAGGACGGCGGGGATGAGGTGGAGGAAATAGTTTCAGAGCGCTCCATCCCTAACAAACTGGAGCCGTAGTTCTCTCTCATCATGGTGGCGATTAGCCCTTCTTTCTCTGGAGCGTCCTCGATAAACGCCCCCTCCCCGTCGCCGTCGTCCCCTTCTGCTCCTACGTGTCGAGGCGTGGTGATCTGGCGGTACAAGTAGGAGGCTGCCTTCATCTGTCGCCTTACCAGGTGTCTGCGGTAACACCTCTGGATCACTGCAGCAGAGACTTCTTCCTGTTTCCTCCTCAGAGTCGTCGTGATTGGCTCGTAGGAGATCTTAGATGGGTTGGCCATCATGAACTTTTCCTCCATCTGCTGCTTGAGGGCGTCCATCTCGCCCGACTCGCCCAGGACTCGCTTTGTGAAGGCAAAGAGGATGTCCAAACAGTGGATCTTGTCCCCGCTGACCATGGGTAGGTCCATGGAAATCAGTTTGATCTTATTCGGCTTGGCAATGCGCAGCGGCTCCGACAATGAGTCGGCAAAGTCTGAGAGTTTGGCGTACTCGATGAACTGCGTGGCCTCAGGATCGAACTTCTCCCAAACCTCGTAGAACATCTCAAAGTCATCCTCGCTCAGGGGCTCTGTGCTCTCCTCTGTCGCCACACTAAAGTTCTCCAGGATGATGGCGATGTACATGTTCACCACGATGAGGAAGGAGATGATGATGTAGGTGACAAAGAAGGTGATGCCCACTGATGGGTTCCCGCAGTTCCCCCGCACTGTCGTCCCCGTGTGCGGGATGTTGGGGTTGCACTCCTCAGGGGAGTTATTGAGGATGGGACTGAGCAGACTGTCCCATCCTGCAGAGGTGGTGATCTGAAACAAGCAGATCATCGAGTTCCCAAAAGTCTCAAAGTTGAACATGTCATCGATCCCCGCCTGTCGTTTCACATAGGCAAAGTTAGCCATGCCGAAGATGGCGTAGATGAACATGACGAGGAAGAGGAGGAGCCCGATGTTGAAGAGAGCAGGGAGGGACATCATGAGGGCGAACAGTAACGTCCGGATGCCCTTAGCTCCCCTGATGAGACGGAGAATCCGACCAATTCGGGCCAGTCGGATCACTCTGAAGAGGGTTGGCGACACAAAGTACTTCTCGATGATGTCAGCCAGAACGATACCTGGAAAAGAGAAGAGGAAAGTCGACTTTAACACATGCTCGTTTTAGGAAAATGATTTCAGATTGAAACTGAACTCAGACACATTTTAAGTTCCTGTAGAAGCAAAGAATTCAGTATTTTAGGTTTGTTTCATAACAGAAGACTGCATATGTGCACATCAGGACAAATTTAAGTGCTTAAAAAACTCCAAAGGACTCCACAAACCAACCGATTCTTTTACCAAGAAGGCAGCACCTCTGCTCTCATGATTACAGGTGACTTCAAAGTAAACAAAACATGGCAAACAACGCCGGGAGGCTAAATGCGGCTAGCAATTAGCTTCCTCTAGCATCCTTGGCAGTTGTTATTTCTGTCCAGCTCCTTTCTTAATTAGTTTGTTATTTATAATTTACAGGTTATGCTGTTTAGATGGTCATGCTTTTTAAACAAATCAACGAGTTGGACCTCCATTTTGACAGCCGTCTAACTTTATGCTTCACCTTTACTCTTGTTGCCATGGCTACACTTGCTTGCTGCTTCAGCCAGATAGCACCCTGATTGGCTTTGCTCTGGTCCATGTGACAAAACACAGAGGATGTGCTCAACATATCAGGACTTCTGGTTGTATATAATGAACATGTTGAATACTTCAAGCATAATCAGGTAAGACCATCTTTAGGACCTCCTGATAATCAGGCCTCTGATGAGTTTGATCAGAAGTGGGGATCCGAGCTGAAAGTTGGCCCAATTGTCATGTTGCGTGTACCCCTCTTAAGGCTGAGCCCAGTCACCCTGCTGAAGAATCATTATACAGAACTCAAGACCATAGGTGAGGGTTGGAATGAAGATGGAGCAATAAATTGAGGGCTTGGCCTTCTGGAAGAAAGTCTGCAGCACTGCATCTGCTTGTCAATCACTTTGTCCATTTAACCCTCACTGTTTTGCATAAAGTTGAACATTTTGGTATCATGGTGTCTATAGTCCTGGTTGAAATGGTTTGGTATCACAATCTGCTGCAGAAGATCAGTCTAGATCTTCTATTTCCTGTTTGGTGTCTTGAAATAATATATTCTCTGAATTGTTACACGGATAAATATTGATGGACTGAGATTTGATCAACAGAGACACTGACACAGGAGAAACATGATGCTGTATTTTCAGCCCTATCAGCCCAAATCGATGAGCCAGAGACCATCAGAAGACGGAGATTCTCTGGTGTTGAGGACGTTCCTATGAGTAACATCATCTAAACGCTCTGGGTTTGGGAGTTTGAGTCTTTATGTGGCAGCTCGGCGGTGATTACAGCGTGAGGGATTGGCTCTAGAGCGCTGAGCCGTCGTCTTCTCCAACAGCAAGTCAAACACTGTAATTCATCCGTCTTTTCCTTGTTATCCCGGAATGATAAAGTCAAAGAGGAGCCGGCCTGTCATCGCCAGACCCCCACCACATCCGGCCGCACACACTCAGGCGGACCTCCATCTTCAGCCGTCTCCCTGCGTTGAATTATGGGTGATGGAAGGGATGAGCGGGGGGGAGTCGAGAGGGAATCACCATCACATCGTACATCAACTTAACCGCCCCCCCGCCATGACACCCCTCACCCGCACACACGCACTCGGCTGATGTAACAGGTCAATCATGTTTGATTTGTCTCCAGGGGCCGCCCTCTGGCAGCTCTGATTGCTGCTGTTACCTTCACCTCCCCCCGGGCAGCCTCGTCTGAGCGTGTACACATAACACACACACACAGGAGCACACACTTAATTACACACACACACAATCCTGTCACAGCGCTGATAGCTAAATTACCTGCTTAGGTTGCTCCGAGCTGCATCTGTACAGCGCTCGGTCGTGTGTGTGTGTGGTGGTGTATACGACCACACGGGACCTTGATGCAGGTTAAAACATCAAGGCCGCCCGGACAGTCAGTTTGTTGACGGATAACTGTCAGGCAACTGTCGGACATTACACAAACACGCCAAAACACACACACATACAAACTCCAATTCTAATGAAGTTGGGACATTTTGTAAAATGTTAATGAAAATAGAAAACAATTATGTTAAATCCTTTTCAACCTATTTTCAACCAGTTACTCTACAGAAATGAGATATTTCATGTTGAAACCGATAAACTTGATTTCTTATTTGCAAATATTTTTTTGAAGTCAGTAGTGAAGGGGCATGTTTAGCACTGTTTGTGAATTGAGGACACTAATTGTTGAAGCTTTTTAGGTGGAATTCTTTCTCATTCTTACTTGATGTTCGACTTCAGTCGCTCAACAGAATGTAGGCAGGTCAGTCCAGTGCACTCTTTTACTCTGAAGCCATGCTGTTGTAACACCAACAGAACGTGTCTTCATTGTCCTGCTGAAATAAGCAGGGACGTCCCTGAAAAAGAACCTCTTGTTGCTTCCTTTCAGCAATAACTGTGCCTTCACAGAAAGTTACACACCCCCATACCATCACAGATGCTCTCTTTTGACCTGATAACAGTCTGGATGGTCCTTTTCCTCTTTAGCCCGGAGGACACCACGCCCATGATGTCCAAAAACAGTCTGAAATGTGGACTCAGACCACAGCAGACTTTTCCACTTTGCCTCAGTCCATCTCAGAGAAGCCTGCGGTGTTTCTGGGTGTTGTTGATATTTGTCTTTGTCTTTGCATGGTAGAGTTTGACCTTGACCTTGTAGATGTAGAGATGAACTGTGTTAACTGACAATGGTTTTCTTAAGTGTTCCTGAGCCCACATGCTGATACCCTTTACTGAATGATGCTGCTTTATAACGCAGTGCTGCCTGAGGGATCGAAGGTCACAGGCATTCAATGTTGATTTTCAGCCTTGCTGCTTAGATGCAGAGATTTCTCCAGATTCTCTGAATCTTTCGATAATATTATGGACTGCAGATGATGCAATCCATAAATTTCTTGCAATTTGAAAATTGTTGTTCTTAATCTGTTGGACTATTCACTCACAGAGTTGTTTACAAAGTGCTGACCCTCGCCCCATCCTTGCTTGTGGATGACTGAGCATTTCAGCGATGCTCCTTTTATACCCAATCATGATATTCACATGTTACCAGTGAACCTGTTCACCTGAATGTTCCTGAATGTTTTGTTTCCCCATGTCATATCTTTTTTGGAACGTGTTGCAGGCATCAAATTCAAAGTGACTGAATATTATCAGTTTGAACATTAAATATCTTGTCTTGGTAGTGTATTCAATTGAAAATAGGTTGGAAGGATTAACGAATCATCCTACTCTGTTATTGTTGATGTTTTACTCAAATTTCCCCAAGAGAACTGCTACTCACTGGATATTGTATCTTTTTCTGACCATTCCAAACTTACCGACGATGGAGAGGATGACGACCACAAAGTCGAAGATGTTCCAGCCCACGGTGAAGAAGTAGCAGCGCAGGGCCATGATCTTGATGAGGCACTCGAAGGTGAAGACCACGATGAATCCCAGGTTGATTTTGTTCAGGATGGTCTCCATCTGAGGCGACTGCTCGTCTGTCTCCACCATCATGGTGATCATGTTGAAGAGGATCAGCACCATGATGATGATGTCGAACGCCTGTTTCCCCACCAGGTCGAAGAAGAAGCCCTGCAGATCGTTCTGAAAAGACCAAGAGGGATTAATTTCATATTTGGCTTAAGTTATTTTAATTTCTTTAATTCAAAGTTTAAATCACTCTACAATTCACTTCAATTTCTATCATCTTGGTCGATCCCTCTTCTGTTAGCTTTTCATGCAGGTTTGACATTCAAGTTCGTGGAGAGTTTTATAACTTTGTTTGTCTTTATGACCTTTTCTCAAAAAAAGGAAAATTCCCAGATTTCATGATGGTAGGCCCTGTCAAGTTTTACTCAACATTTTTATAGGCATCTATTTGTTTTTTAAATTGGATGAAATATTGATCAGAGAGTTTCAAACTAATAAACTGTGAAAATACCTCAGCCTTTAGTGTTTATGTAGACAAACCTGCCTGCGTTTGATCTACATAATCAACAATTTATGACACACACTTTAACTTCAAGAGGGAAATTGTGTTTGATTTGGGAATATATTTTGACAACATACAGGCAAAACTTGATTCATGTCATTTTTGTGTCACTGGGAGTTTTCTTTTTAAGAGGGAAAAAATCAATTTATGGTGGTAAATCTAGTGTTGTGGAAAGAGATCAGGGATTTTATTTTTAGGCCATATCGTTCAGACCTAATTTAAAGCTTTGTTAGGATAGTGCACCACACAGGAGAACATAATCATGGTTGGATATGTTTAAGCTCACCAAGGGGACATTTTTATTTATTTATTTAACGTAAATGTCCATTAAGCTACATACATGCATTAAAGAACATTTGTTGCCCTAACTAAATTTATCCATGGGTACATTCATGAATCATGTTACCAGAGGTCTGGGGATCGGTTTCTGAGGCTTTTTGGATCCCAGTTTCTTCATGGCGTTGTAATATTTCTTCTGCTCCTCCGTCATGAAGATGTCCTGTCCTCCTAAGTAAACACACACAGAAAACACTCTGTTATTCTCACTGAGCTGCAGCATATTGAACTGTTTTACTATTTTAAATCAAAAATAAAGGAACAGTTTGTAGTTTCTAAGTCTCTTCCACGTGTTTGTTTCTTTAGCTGTGGCACTTATCTTTCTCTTCTGCTGGTTGAAGTTGTCGATGATGACACCGATGAAGAGGTTCAGGGTGAAGAAGGAGCCGAAGATGATGAAGATGACGAAGTAGAGGTACATGTAGAGATTGATCTCTTTGATTGGCTGTTCTTCCACCTTAGAGGAACACAAAAATTTATCATTTTATTACGATTCACACCTCAGCCTCCATTTTATGAGCTGTTAAATGTCTCTTAATTTTTCTTTACATTAATCAAAAATCATTGTGAGTAGAAGTGTTGAACCCTTTGACTGGCATTGTGACTGCACGGTTGACTTTTTTACCGCCATATTGCTGTATTTAAAACTTTGTTAACATATCTTTGGCTTTTTAGCCTCACTCACCTATTTGAATAGTGTATGTGTCACTAATTATATCCACTGAGTATTGCTGCTATTCATAAATATCATTGTCTAAAAACTGTGGAAAAAATGGAAGTGACTCTGAAAACTCACAGAGTAAGAGCAAGGTTAAAGGTTATTTTAACAAATTTGGCTCTCTGTGATGTCTCCATGTGGAAAAAAAAACAAGTTATATTTTTGAAGAAATTAATGAAATGCTCAGAATAACCCTGAACAGGTAAGTCAACCTGCGATATCTGCTTCCTGATTGGCTGATCTGAAAAATAAAACCTAAAATGTTGCTAAATGAAGAGGCAGGAACACATTTTTACCAACAAATTTTATTATTTTTTTGCTAATGTATTTCTCATGTGGAAGTCAAAGGGTTAATAAGGTGATAATTAAAAGAGAAGAGTCAAAAAACTAAGAATAAAAAAAGGTCTACATTTCTGGAGTGAAGCTTTATCTATTTTAGGGAAAAAAGGAAACATCAAGAATTAATTTGTTATACATTTTTGAGATTAAAAAGGCAAAACTGTGTACAAATATTATTCTTGGCACATCTTTTTTCCCTGAAAGTGAACTGTTAAAACACATTCTCATTATTTTTCACCATCTTCCTGGCCTTGAATCTTTTCTGTACTCATCTTTACTTGTCTTTACTTATTTAGGTTGACTTTAAAATTGCCTCCAATTAAATCCAAAATAATCTAAAGAGGTTAATTTCACTTTAATATTTCATTTCCCTGCTCTTGTTTCTTCAGTTCTTCCTTATTTTTTTAACTACATCTTCAGAAAAAAATAGACTCACAATCTTTTAATCCCTTTTGTTTGAGCTACTTCATTGTTTCAGTTTTTATTCTCATCTAATCTAGATTACAAACAGACCTAAAGTACTTAAATTCCTCTGAAACTCACAGATCTTGAATCCACCGCTGCGTACATGATCTCCATCCAGCCCTTAAATGTTGCCTGAAAGGAAAATAGAACAAACCATCATATTATCATCATATATCTTAACTTTTTAAGATTAATTTTGGGGCCTTTTCCCGTTAATGTAGAGGCCAAGACATCAGAAGAAGTCTGAGAGAGAATGACGAATAACATGCAGGATCTTGAAGGCCATTTGTCAAAGGCCAAGGTCATGTAACGTTCAATGGTGCCATGTTTGTTGATGCAACATCTCAAGAATTTTCTTCAGGATTCGCTGTAATCTGTGATTTAAATATCAACCCTGACACAAGGATGATCTGACAATGGTGCAGGGATTGGAGTTAGCATGGTGCTGGTTCTCTCGACTAAAAGCCTCCTGGGTTATTGTTGATAATTAAGCTCTGTGGAGAACTTTGAAACTGAAATGTTTTTCTCATCAGGATGATCTTCACAAACAAACACAACTCTCATGATTTTTTTAAGCTAAAACCAAAGAGTAAAAAGGTATTATTAGCACACAGGACCGTTCAGAGTTGCTGAAGAGTTTATCTGATGACTGTAGGCAGAGGCAGGCTAACGCTACCCACTGACTCCCAGTGTTTGAGCTAAGCTAATTAGCAGCGGGTGAGCTGTGCTCGTCTCTTCCTTCTCACTGCACGCACAGTTGAAAGAATGATGTCTATCTGCTTGTCATGGACTCGGGAGTGAGGCAAGACATGAAAAACAAAAAAAAATGTTGGTGTATCCCTTTAAGGCTGAGCCCAGCCACCTTCCTGAGGAATCTCATATCAACCTCTCATTTCCTTGCTCTCATTCATTCAGTCATTACCCAGAACTCATGACCACAGGTGAGGGTTGGAACAAGGATGGAGCAGTACAGTGAAATTTATTTTGATCAGAATTTGCACTCCTATCCACTCTAACTCAATTATTAGATTTTGACACCTAATGCTTATCCCTTGCTTTAATATTTCTACAATGACACCTCCAAAGGAAACACTCCCCCGTTATGCTGGCCCATCACTGTATTTGTGCTGTCTTGTATTTTCATCAAGTGGACGATCTCACGAGCCATATTATTTGTCGATCAAAGTCACACTGGTGATTACTGTGATTTGTTGACTTATTATTCTTTTGTTGTTGTTGTTGGCTTCTTATTTCTCCTTTTTGTCTCTTTTTCTTCTGACTGATGTTCATCTTCTGTGAATATCATCACAGACACTTCAAATCCATTAAAAACATTCTCTCAGGACAAGCTGTCCTGTACAGCGTGCTTCTTTTGCTCCTTTCCTACAGACCATAATAATAACGCCTGTTTGGTAACCCATAGCAACAAGCAGACGTGGGTCTGACCGACGGACGGCAGACGCCCACACAGACCAAAGAATTCTGCTCTCCACATCGTTTCTACCTGCTTTTTCTGCTCCCTTCATCTTTTCTTCTCCTCTCAATCATCTGTCCCCGCCCACCAGAGGAAGGACGCCCATATAAGGACTTGTTGGTGTTTCATTGAGGAAAAAAAAAAAAGAGCAGCGGTGTTACCATGGTGCTCTCTGGCTCTCTGTAGGTCTTCTTATTTGTCTGCTAAAACGGGAAGGCTGCGCCGAGGTCCTTTTTGTTCGGTTATTCACCGGAGTGCAGGAAATGTGCGGGTTGTGGTTGTCAGAGAAACAAGAGCTTCAAGTTCACCTGCAGCTTTCTTAGAAGTGTTGCAGGTAAAGCTGAAGGATAATGGTGGAGAAAAAAGGGATGAAATATATTTATATTCTACTCTGTTAGCTTAAATATATCAGAACTGGCAGAAAATAGGGCAGCGGGTCAGAGTCCAAGAGCCCATAAAACATGGTTTAAGACGATTAACTAACTAAATGTGACTCCTAAAATACAAAATAAATGTGATGATTCATGCTCTGCAACATGTCAGATATGCCACAAGGCAGTGGTTCTAAAAGGGATACGCCAACTTTTTTTTCGCTTTGGTGTCTTGCCTCACTCCTGAGTCCATGACAAGCAGATAGACTCCATTCTTTCAACTGTGCACGCAACAACAAGGAGGAGACAGGGCCCCACCGCTAATTAGCTTAGCTAAAACACTGGGAATCAATGGGTAGTGTTAGCCTGCCTCTGCCTACTGTCATCACATACACTCTTCAGCAACTTTACTTTACAGCACTTGTGTAATTTTTGAAAGAAAATTCGAAACTACACCCTGAAGAAATAATCCTCGTTTTCTCTTACAAAGTCGATCATAATCCTTTGTACCAATCTTTTTCTACTCATAAACAGAGACTTTGTTTTGTTGACCTACTTACAAGCACATTCACAGTGGTTTGCACATGCACCCTGTGGTTTAGTCTTGTGTGTTTTTCTTTTGAAAATTACATGGGTGAGCTCTGCCTGTCTCTTCCTTGTTACTGCACTTACAGAAGAAATAATGGTGTCTATCTGCTTGTCATGGACTCAGGAGTGAGGCAAGACACGAAAACTAAAACTAATGTTGCCATATTTAAATGATCAAGCCAAATATCCACTATCCAAAAATATCCACTCAAATAAATTCAATAAAAAAGCGGCAGCTTGCACTATTGATAGAACAAAACATATGATTGAACAAAGAAACATAATAATGGCTCTGAAAGGACCTTGTTTTTTATTTTACTCCATTTCCACTGATCACAGGTACATTTCAGTTGTGTTTTTAAAGAAATCTCTAGAAATTAACCTTTTATTATTGGAAAACTGGCCTTGTTATCCCAAGATAATAAGATAATTGGGTCCAGATCTCAAGAACACACCCAATCTTACCCATTATCATGACCAAACAGAGTAAAACTAGATGTGATGGACTCGCTCCATGGCCGTCTTTGTCAAACCCAAATCAGTGGAAAACATCGTGGAGAAGAACGAGCATTCACAGCCATTGTTCAGAGCGATGCTCCTTGAAGCAGATCATCGAGAAGCAGTCAGGTTTTGTTCATCTGGGTTCAGTCCAAGGAGAAGCTTTGATGCAGAAATCCTATAAATACTACCAACAAAAGCACGGAGAAAGACGAGCTGGATGACAACCCAGCAGCTCTCGAAGGACATGGCGACCGTGGCGAAGCAGATTTGGCTAGCTGTGACGACGAGATCCACACTGGGCTTGAAAATATCACGAAGGAAATCAAAAGCACCACGCAAATTGACCAGGCAACATTTTTCCAATCTTCTATTGTCCAGTTTTGGTGAGCCTCTTTGAATTGCAGCCTCAGTTTCCTGTTCTTAGCCAACATGAGTGGTACCTGGTGTGGATTCCTCTTCAGTTTCAGATGTGTTGCGTGTTCGTAAATGGTCTTCTGGATACCTTGGTCACCTGTTGCCTTTCCATTATCTTGAACCACTCTGGCATCAGCAAGGCATTTTCACCCAGAGAACTGCGGCTCACTGGATATTTTCTCTTTGTTTGACCATTCTCATTGCACCCTGGACATGGTTGTGCATGAAAATCCAGTAATACTCAGACCAAAGTCATTCATTTTCTTTTTCATTTTGATGCTCAGTTTGAACGTCAGCAGGTCGTCTTGACCATGTCAACATACCTGAGTGAATTGAGATGCTGCCATGTGATTGGCTGATTAGCTATTTGCATTAATGGCTAAGTCGACCTAATGGAATGGTGAGTTTAAAAGGAAATACTGGTTATTTTTTCACTTTGCTTTGTCTAAAATGGTTTTGGTCGATCCAGATATATAACAGGAAGTTGGTGAAGTCGAAAGTTTTTAATGTCAAAACAAGTCTTTAACTTTGTTCCCATATTTTCTACATTTTTCACTCTCAGACTTTTCCTTTATCCATCCTTCCTTCTATCTTTTCTTGCTCTTAATTCCTCATCCCTCCATCATTCTTCTTTTTGAGTCTATCTTTAATTTTGTGGTATCAAGCCTTTGTCTCCTCACTCTTTCCCTCAGTCTCTGTTTCCCTCCCTCTTGGCTGGAGTCGCTCTAAAAATAAAAGCCTCTCAGACGCTGATTGATTGGAGGCTCTCAGGACTCCCGAGGTGGGCGACGGAGAGCGAGAAAGAACGAGAGGAAAGGCGGGAAACGAGGAAAGAAATTTAAGTGACGGAGGGATGGAAAGAAAACGACGTGGAGATGCAGTGGCGTTAATTTATCTGGTCCATGTTAGGATGATTCAGAGGTTTGACAGGATAATAATACAAGAGGACTTAACTGGATATATTTTTGTTCTATATTATCTGTTAAATAATAATGTAATTTATAATTTTACTGATAAATTTTCTATTTCTAAATACAAAAATGTAACAATATTTCCACTTACTATTAAACTATGAACAATGTATTCATAATATTATATTATATATTATATTATATTTCTTGACTACCAAAACTTGAAATTGAATGATATTAATATTAATTCAATACTATATGAAATATTAGAATATGAAAATTGTGATATATAATTATTATTATACAAGATAAAATAATATTTAATAACGAATTGACCATATTATGTTTAATGTGATTTACTGGATTAAATAGGATTTTTCAATATTTATATTATGTGACAATAAGTAATATGAGTTCTAGTTTGTAATATGTGAATTAAAAGACATTCATAACTAATACTAACCTAAGTTTTAATATAATATGATATATAATTATAATGATGATATAATGATCATTTAACCTTTATTTAACCAGGAAAACCTCATGAGATTAAAAATCTCTTTTGCAAGAGTGTCAGGGCCAAGACAGCAGCACATTCAACAGTTTTACACAAACACATGCAGTCATCAATCACATAAAACAAGAATTCAATACATTAAGACAGAAAAAAGTCACAATTTCAGACAGCCAACTTTGGTTGTCCAGATGAGAAAGATTAAGTACATCATGCAACATAAAAAAACTATTTTCATTCAACTAATACTTAAATAAAAGTTATATAATCTGATAGACATAAATTAAAATACATATATAATATATCAAACACAAAATTGATAAATATTAAACTGATAACAAGATATTTAATAGGATTAAATTGGGATTAATTGGATATAAATCCATTTATTTTACTTAATTATATTTTATTTTAAATTAATTTTTATTCTGGGTCACATGATTGGCCCTTTGTCCCAGAGTGCAGATGCAGTTTGGATTGTTAATAACAGAATAAAGGAAACTATTACTACTGAAGATCCGCTTAAGTTTTTATTGCTTCAGGTGTGAACAGAATAGTTGTCTGTCTCTCTATGTTGCCCTGTGATTGGCTGCCTCCGCCCAGCCCTCAGTGCAGAAACTGGATGAAAACTATTTTTATATGAAATAATCCTCAATAATTTCCAACCAGTGACTTATTGACACGATCGGTTTATTAATATTTATTTCTTTGTTTATGTTCTGTCTCAGAGATGTTGATGATTAAGTGTTTGGCATTGACGGAGCTGCATTAAGAAGATAAATAAAAGATGTTTTATGATAAATAAAGACAGAGAAATCAGAGGAGCATGTGGCCGTGCAGCGAGGACCCGGCAGTGGAAATAAATGAAAGCTAACGCGACAAATGGAGACAAAGAGAGAGCGAGCGGCTGAAGTGGAAAAGTCAAAAGTGAGGGTGATGGAGAACATGATGTGGGAGGAAAATTAAAGCTCAAGACGGCAAATGGACGAAGTGAAAGAAGAGACGGAAGGAGAGCGGAGAAGTCAGTCCTCCTACGTCTGCTGGAGGAGACGCTCGCCTTTAATTTGATCTGAGGGCGGCGACTGTTTAACTCGGCGTGCCTGAAGCTCTTCATCTCCGTGAGGACTCATTTACACGAAGTTCTTCTGCTGCCATCAAACAAGTGCTCAGTCTCCATTTAAAGGGGGATTCTGTCATTTTTTAAACCTGTGCCCGTTCATTGCATGTAGACAGAGACTGGCTTCACTGGCCGCCATGCAAACCTTCACTGATCAAAAAGATACGTCTACTTCACAGGCTCAGATTGTAAAACAACACTTTTTAACACATTTTAATGTCTTTCATGTCTTTTTAATAAAATTAAATCCTTTTCCCTCTATTGGTTGTTTATCTCCTGAAAAAAATAATTTTCATAGCTTTAATCATTTTTTGTACCAATCCTTTTAAATCCTTTTAAACTTGTGTCAAAGTCTTTGTCACATTTTTTTGCAAACATTGCTTCTTGCAGTTTCTTTCTTGCCTGATTTTATTTCTTCAGAACTCACTTAATGCTTTTTACACTTTTATAGATTTTATTTAATGAAAGTCTTTGATTGTATTCTTACACTTTCATTTCTTTTGATGACTTTTCATTGCTTTTTGGTTTCATTTCTTTTAATAATAATAATAACAATAAAAATAATAATAATAATGATAATAATACATTTTATTTGTAAGGCACTTTACATTTCAAGCAAATCTCAAAGTGCTACAGTTATAAAAGCAGAGCACAATTAAATAGTTATAAAATAACAATAGCAACAAGAAAATAACTGAAAAAAAACCAATAGAAAACTCACTATTAAAACATGATTAATTTAATAACAAAACAATAACATTCATATACATTTTCAAACCCTTGAACTTAAAATAAAATCTTGCTTTATACTTTTATTTCTTTTAAATATATTTATTGCACCTTATTGCTTCATATTTTGTGGGATTTTAATGTTTTTATTTATTTATTTTGGAATGCCTTAAATATTTTGCTTTTATATATTATTTTTTATTATTTTATTTAATTTATTTGTTTAATTATTTACTTGTTTATTAAAGCATGAGTCTTGTTGTAGCATAAAATTGCCTGCATTTGTTGCTTTTAACTGTATTTATTTAATTGGCCTTTAAAATGTGTTTTTTGCTGTTTTTACCATATTTTTTAATTATCATCACTTTTATCTTTGTTTGTTTGTTTTAGCTGCTTTTTTATTTTAACTGCTTTCTTATTAAATGCTTTAATTCCTTTGTGAGGGTTTAAATTTTGCTTTTATAGTCTATTTGATTTCCTTCTCTTGTTTTATTACCTCCGCCAAGGAGGTTATGTTTTTGCCGGCATTTATCTATCTGTCTGTCTGTTTGTCTGTTTGTTTGTTTGTGTTTAAAATAACTTGAAAAGTTCTGAATGGATTTGGATGAAACTTTCAGGAATTGTTGGAAATGGGATATGGAAGAACTGATTAAGTTTTGGGACTGATCCGGATCACCTTGGCGGAAGTCTGCGCTCTCTGAGTGCTTTTCTAGTTTGTTTTTTTGTATTTGTAAGGCTCTTAATTAATGATATAATTACCTCTATTCCTTTTATCTCTTTATAATTTCTTCTGCTTATGGATTTGATTTATTTATTTATTTATTTTTTATATTACTTTTTTTTTTTAGATTATTTTTTTGGGCATTTTGAGCCTTTATTGATCGGATAGAGAGAGAGAGACAGTGAACAGACCTGTGAAGGGGGGCGAGAGAGAGTAGGGTAGGACACTCTGCCAACTGGCCAAAGGCTGGACCAGAACCTGGGCCGGCAGAAGCATGCACACAAGGTCGGGCCAAGTTGCCCACCACTCTGCCAAACCAGCACCCCGATTTGATTTATTTTTAAATATTTATTTGTGTTTAACAGAAAATAAATCGACGTGTTGAATGGTCATATTTCTTTGTTTCAGAGCGGTGGAAGGAGAAACCACACAGAAGTAATTTCAAGTGACTAAAAGGCTCCTCAGAAGCTGCTAATGAATCGTGCGTGATCTGCAGTGAAGCCTCGACTGAAGATGTTTTCATGATGCTCCAGAAAGAGCTGTGAACCTTTGAAAGGAGACTAAACTCCGGTTGATCCTGATCTGAAGACATAAATGATGGCGACATATGAGGAGTTACTCACCACCTGCAGCAGAGCGAGGTACCCGGCCCCCACGTTGTCGAAATTGACCTTCACTTTGGTCCAGTAGAACTGCGATGTGTCGTTGAGCGCCTCGCACTCGGTCTTGTTGTTGATGAAGGCAGCCTCGTAGATGTAGCCCGTCCTGTTGACGCAGCGGCCGAACTTCCCAGCGAACAGGTTGACGCCCATGATGCTGAAGATGAGCCAGAAGATGAGGCAGACCAGCAGCACGTTCATGATGGAGGGGATCGCCCCGATCAGAGCGTTCACGACCACCTGGACCCACACAGACATAAAGTCAGACATGTCCGAAATACACTGCTGCATGAGAGGAAGATCTCAACTTAAAGGGATACGCCAACATTTTTTTTGTTTTCATGTCTTGCCTCACTCCCGAGTCCATGACAAGCAGATAGACACCATTCTTTTAACTGTGCGTGCAGTACCGAGGAAGAGACAGGCAAAGCTAATTAGCTTAGCTTAAACACTGGGAGTCAATGGGTAGCGTTAGCCTGCCTCTGCCTACAGTCATCAAATAAACTCTAAAGCAACTCTAAACTGTCCTGTGTGCTTGTTGTGACTCACTTATTTTACTGCGTGTAATGTTACGTTATCTTTTTTAGACCAAGATTAGCACTTTATGTAATCCTTAAAATAAATTAATTCAAAACTAAACCCTAAAGAAATCATCCTCATCCCGTTTTACGAAGTCGGCCATAATCCTGAGTACCAATCTTCCTCTTCTCGTAAACAGAGGCTTTGTTTTGTTGACTAGCTTACAACTACGTCTGTGGTGGTTTGCGCATGCCATCTGCGGTTTAGTTTTGTATGTATTTCTGTTGAAAATTTCATGAGGTGCTAATCTTGGTCTAAAAACAGATAACGTAACATAACACAGTAAAAAAAACAACTCGCAACAAGCACATAGGACCATTTAGAGTTGCTGAAGCATTTATCTGATGACTGTAGGCAGCGGCAGGCTAACATTACCCACTGACTCCCAGTGTTTGAGCTAAGCTAATTAGCAGTGGGTGACCTTTGTCGAAAAAATGGTGTCTATCTGCTTGTCATGGACTCTGGAGTGAGGCAAGACATTAAAAGAAAAAAATGTTGGCGTATCCCTTTAATGTCAGTTTTTCGTCAGACTGGATGTTTAAAGGACAGAACAAACACCGACATCTAGAGCCTTTAAAACACTACTTCACTGACCCCTTGTTGAGGCTTGTTTCAAGGGTCAGCAGATGATCCTCCTGTTGTAGCAACTTCGAGTAGTTTTAACCTATGTGGGCTAATTACGAAGCTCTCAGTGGCACCGTGTAATGCTAGAGTCCGCCCCTGTTTACTCTCCCCAGGTACAAAGTTCCTTTATAGACACTCATATTTACTAGTGCCATGTGCCCCACTTCAAAAAACCTGAACTAACCCTTTAGGCTGTCAAGTAAAACATTTAACATGAGACTCAATGGGGGTTAACTAACAGCAGGGGCAAGCCTCTAGTGGACACTTGGTGAACTGCAGGTTTTAAATGATATCAGATCAATTTGCCATATGAGGCTAATGTTAGTGCTTGTTCTTTTCTCTCTTTAAATTTTAGCAGCAGCAGCAGCACAGTTTGAGTATAAATAAACAGAAGAAACACTTTGCTCTGCTTTGATGGGCTGAGGGCGGCTGGAGATCATTTTATTTTACACTTTCTGGTTCTTAAACTCAATGATCTGGAATAGGAAGAGGTGGGAAAGGAAAGAGTCCAATTAAAATACACATGAATGATACTTCACAAACAAACCAGCCCTTCTTGGCCATCATCTTTGGGGTAACATTCATGTTAAATTGTTTGTATTTGGATAAAATGTGAAATTTTAATAATATTCCCAGACTAAACTGAAAGTACAGAAAAGGCCCCATGAGATTAGGCACAGAGCAAAGCCATAAAACAAAAGGAAATGTCATAATTAAGGAGTTATTGAGCAGCAGTGAGAATGTGGATTATACATTAACTTCATATTTTGGGGAGAATCAGCATCTTCCTGTTCTTGCTCACATAGAGTGAGCGCTGAGTCAGCTGATGTCTGTTCAGCATTCAAAAACAAATTCAACCTTCCTCTCCAGCCCGCATCGTTATACCCACAATGCATTTCTTCTACCCAGAATCCCCTGCTGAGTGAGCAGCGTGGTGCTGAGTGCGCAGCATTTGTAAATTGACATGAGCGCTAATCTTATTAGCCAGACAAAGAACAGAGGAGAGGATCATGGGAGAGTGAAGGCTCATTTTTTTACCCAGCATGCAATAGAGGTCACGGACCTGATGTGAACCAGAGTCAGCATCCTGCAGTCCCAGGGTTTTAGGTCTCAATTTGAAACTCACACACCGGTTTCAGTTAAACTTTTCTGTGCTGACTTGATCAGGAAATTCTGATCTCATAGTTTGACAAAGTCATTGATATGATCTGTCCATCAAAACATGATCACAACCGTTGGCCTCTACTATCAGGCGAGGAGGCAGTACTTAAAGATGGTGGTCTGGTTTGGTTCAGTATAGTTTGGTCCATTTTGGAGCAGTAAACCCTGATCTTGTTTATGTTTCCACTGCCAGCTGTACCTTCACTTGAGGGTGGGAATGTGGGCTGGGAGGAGAGGGTCATGCCGCCTACGTAATTTATTAATTTATTTAATATGTGATGTGTAGAGCACGACTGAAAACGAACCTATAGCACTTTGTGTTTTCACTTTCCCCTGCTGTGAGAATTGAGGTTTTTATGATCAATCAACAGACTGCTGCTCTTTTAGCTCCACCTTTCAGGGTTGCTTTGGTATGTTCTGCTTACCTTGCGCAGCAGCTGGACCTGCCTGATTCATTGTCTGTAATCAGGCAGATCCATCTTACCAAGCTCTAACATACAATGATTGTGAGCAGCCCAATGCGGGATGGCCCAATCAGAATCAGATATGGACCACATTTCTTTATTAAATGTAAAACAAATAACACTACAAACTTCTTTATAGTAAGGATAGTTTTGCTCCACTTCTGACACTTTGTGTTATGAAGTGGCTCACGTTCTGTAGCACAGTAACTTCCGCCTACATTATCTGATTGGCCCGTAATAGATGGAATGATCGTCCAATCACCTGCCAGATATGCTTCTGAGAGGTTCTGCTCTCCCCAAACACTATCTATGGGCTCTTTCCAAGATGAACTAGTGGAATATAATGGACAGTCCATCTGGTGTGTCAGGTTAACGCTCTGCGTTAAGACGGGAGCCAAAAATTGGGACGGCAAATGCTGGTAACTTGAGTACTTTTCTTCCTTATCTGACAGTGGAAACTCCAGTAAACACGTTCCATATTGAGCCAAACTGAACCGGACTACTTGGTGGACACGCAGCTATAAAATCAAGAAAAGCTAGGACTGCATCCAGCACTAACACACCCGTCCCTTGTGATGGCGTTTTTGGCAAACAAAAGACGTTACACCGCTGAAGCCCCTCTCTAGAGGATTTCCTGGCTCATGAATCAGCATCCTTAAACTGTCAATTTCTTAATGTCAGGTTGTATCCAAACTGTGTTCGGGGCCTCTTCCAACCCCCCAGCCCCCCACATCAACGTCACACTTCTCTCTGACTCCCCCATCTTTGCCTGAGAGGATGTTTGGATCAGTCTGATGCTGGAGAAAAAGTAAGTAGCATGTTTCACCGGAGTAAAACCTGTCTTTGTCCAATCTTTGGACTCCGTCCATCAGAAAAAGCGACTCTGTCCTCTGCTGCTGCCTGAAAGAAAACTAATCAGCCTGCAAGGGCGTGTAGCTGAACAAGCAGGGGCGAACCTAACCTTTCGGTTTGGGGTGGCCCGGCCCTTGACTGAAGACTACACCGTGGTAAACAAAACTGAGCCCTGGTACAAAAAATTTGGGGACCATTGATGTGAATAAACTTCATTTCAACTTATGTGTGGTCCTGTTTTTTCTTGTCATAGTCAAAAGAAAATGTATTAGTCATTATGACTAATGAATAACTTTACTACCCTGGCCTCTTAATCCAAACACATTTGAACTCCGGGGTAAGCGTACACAGCTGTCCAAGTTTTGATAGATCAGTTCCTCTGATGAGTTACTGTTTCATTTAAAAATATTTATTTAAATATATTTGTACCTTTTGATTCATCAATCACAAAATTAAACTAAAACAATTTTGATGATATTCTTTTAAACAATATTTTCCTTTTCATTCCTGCAGGATGCTGACTCTTATTATTCTTAAAAGACAAGAAAACCCTTTCACACATGCACAAACTTCACCACAATATAAGGATGTCTTTTGTCTGTCTTTTACACTCCAGCAGTTTCCTGTGAAAAATTTGTGACTCGGTCTGTTGGGGCTAATTTATGTGACATAATCGGGGGGCTAATACTGCTGTACATTAAAAACACAGAAACAGGATGAAGAATAAAAGATTCTTAACTTTGTGAAAAATCTTTAAATTCAGGTGTAGTTTGAATATATAGATATTTCAATCGATAACATGTTGCTGTTTTTTTCTGAAAAGGAAAATACTTAAATTAGGTCAAGGACACAAAGAAACAGACAAAACAAACATGACAAATCAATCAGAGAGCAGGAAACACTGAGGGGTTGACAAAGATGGTGCTTTGTTGTTTGAACATGTCTGGACACATGAGTATGTTATGGCTTTTTTTATGTATACATAAAGATTTATTAGGTATGGGGGAAAATTAAAATAAATTCATAATATAAATCATAGTATTGTGATATTTGGTGTGGTAAAAGTATATGAATTCAAGCCCGCCAAGTATCGATATTTTTTAATGTTGTGATTTCCAACATTTAATAAAGCTTTTGGTTCTATAGAAATCAGCCACACAGGATTAAAACAAACATCTGCTGACACAAATGATAAAGGGTCCACTGAGGAGCTAGGAAAGTGTGAGTGTAAAATTGATATCGGTGATATCAACCGTAGTTCAGCTATATGAGTACTCAAATTTGGAGTACATGGACTCAATTTTGGTCAACTAGTGTGCGAGTAGACCTCACTCGTAAAGTAAAATCACCTACTAGTAGACAATTTAGTGTTACTAGAACTACTAGTAAAATTTTTGATTTTTACTAGAAACATTTTCAAGTTTACTAGTACTGCTAGTTACACAAAATTGTCCACTAGTAGATGATTTTGCTTTACTATTAAGGTCTACTCACACGCAAGTGTTCCAAAACCTTTACTAGTGAGACAAAATTTCTGTTTACTAGTAAACAACACTAGTAGACTGTTTTAAGTCTACTAGTAGTACCAGTAAAGCCAAAAGATTCATTAGTATTACGAGTAGACTTTCTGCAGACGAAGAAGGAGGGGTTATAACCAAATCCTGCACCCTGATTGGTTGTAATATTTTTCGAAAGCCTATGGGAAGCCTGAATTAGCTTTTTCCCCCTTATTAGCATAGAAGGCTTACTAGTAATACTAGTGAACATTTTTAAGTCTACTAGTAGTACTAGTAGACCCAAAACAGTCTACTAGTAGTACTAGTAAACATTTTGAACTACTAGTAGTTTTTGCTTCACTCGTAAAGTCTACTCTCGCACTAGTTGACTAAAATTGCGTACATATACTCCAAATTTGACTACTAGTAGAGCTGAACTACAGTTGATATCACCAATATCAATTTTATGCCCAAACAGCTTTCCATAGCGGTCACTGTGAGGAGGGGTCTTACTGTGCATATGCAAGCATACTGTGCTGAAGCCACTACCATGGAAGTGCACGGAGATCAGACGAACGATCCGGACTTTAGGCAGCAATAGCCGTGTGAGTGTGCCCTTAACGTAATTAAGTTTTGATGATTAGTCTAATGTCCATAGTTACATTCTGTGAACCTTCACAGAACATTTACTCTTCCTTTGTGTTCTTTCCTTGCAGGGTTGTAAGTATGTATAATCAAATACTCCATGGATACTAGAGCAGGTGTCCAGCTGTGTTCTTCTCCGTTTAATACTGACTCTTACCCTCATGCCTTCAAATCTGGAGAGGGCTCTGAGGGGCCGCAGCGCCCGCAACGTCCGCAGGGACTTGATAGCTGCAAAGTCTGAATAACCCAACGTGTTAGCCACCAAACTGACCAGCGAGACCTGGACGAGAGAGAGAGAGAGAGGGAGAGGGAAAGGAAAACAGAAGAGGAGATACAGCAGGGTGAAAGAGGGAGAGAGAGAGAGGAAGGACAGTTAAAATCTATTCTATTAAAAGAGAAAGAAAGAGAGAAGAAGGATCCAAAAAACAGCCAATCAGAGCTGTGAACTGGAGAGGAGACACGTGTAAGATGAAGTATCAGCAGGCTGAGGTCTCCAGCTGAAGAGGAGTTAAGAAGACAAACTTAAGTCAGATTTCAGCAGCACGATGAGAAGATTTTAAGTCTCTCAGAAGATTCAGAGACTGTAGACTACTGGACCTTCAGCTTAATGAGCCTTAAAAGAAAACATGTCATAATAAATTCTTCTTTAGGGTCGACTGTGGATGAAAAATTCAGATTTAGTCAACCTTAATTCAAAGATGGAGGCTCTGTGGGGGAAAGAGGATCATCATTGGTTAGTTATCAAGATAGGAGGGTGATTGTTCCAGGTTAATCTTAAATAAATGGAGGAAACATTAAAATCACTTCATCATTTAGCCAAAAAAACACAAGCAGGTCAAACCCAGAAACCACGGCACCCTCTAAAAGCCCCTACAGCCCGCCAAGCCCCACGTGAGCGTTTGATTTTCCCCCCCGAGCAGCAGCAGGTCTCGGATCAGGCTGCGGGTGGAGGTCATCTTGTTCTTACCCTGATACCAGCGAAGCGGGAAGCAGCCCGGAGAGGACGGAGCGCTCTGAGGGTCCGGAGCACCCTCATGGTGGTAATCTGGTCCACAGGGACGTACTGAGCCAGCAGACCCACCACTGAGATCTACAGAGTGTGTTATATAATTACTGGGACATTACAGCAATGAATAAACTTTAATTTGCTTATCATCATCTAAGAAGTTGCCTTGTTAGTCCCTGATTTGTATTTTATGAATTTATATGTGTTTTCATTGTTTTTTTTCTGCCCTCTATTGGCCAATAATAGAAATAAACAGTTTCAACTTTTGCTTCTCAAGGGGATTTTTGCTCATTTCTGTCCGCCTGGATTTTTTTTCCAATAGTGCACTTAAAACTTTCACCCTTTCAAGCAGAACTAAGCTCAAGAATTTCATTTTTAGGGCTATCAGAATATTTATGCTGCAATGACATATTTAAAGACTGATGTACTTAAAGTTGTATGACCGCAGAGACAAAACAAAAAATCATTACGACACACAGAACAATGAAGAACAGGCCTTTTCACATCTGAATGTGGCTCTGTCAAGCTTTGGCTATGAGGAGAGCAAAATTAAAGCCAACAAAGACACTTACAGAATAAGCAATTTGCATATTTACACTTTTTCTTCTGGACATTTTTTGTTCCATCAAGTCCTTTGTGCCACTTTTGGAAAAGCAATTTTTGCCTAAAATGTTCACTTAGCATGACTCATATCTCCTTTGTTATCATTTTGGGAACTGTCAGGTTACTAATTTGCCTCTTGTTAACCTTTGGCTGCTTCTGATTCGACACAATCATCAAGAAAAGAAGAGAATAAAATGTTTGGTACATTTGACTGATCAGGGGAAAGGCAGGAAATTGCCACATTGTCTAAGGGTCAAATGGAGGCCTTGTGAAGCAGGGGGAAAATACATAAAGATTATCGGGGTGTTTTTGTCCTGACCAAGGACGACAAACGTCAGATTATCGTCCGTCTCATAAAATTATCCTATAAGATTGTCCTGTGGTCTGAGGTGTGTTAAGAGTGAATTTGTCCTTATAATCAGCTCCGAAACAGGTCGGGGCCAACAATCATAAATATCAAACTTGTACAATATTTACGACCAAAAATCTTCATGTGTGTGGGGAAAGCCGACAACTCCCCAGTCATGACTCCGTGAATTGTGACGTGAATGCAGCCAATCAAGAAGCGAGCTGACTGAGGAACAAGGAAGCAGGCGTAAATAAAATCAAGTATGGCCGACTTGAAACATAAAGTTCAGTGGACCTCAGAAATGTAGGACCAGCTCATGTGTTCACGCTGTCTCCAGGATTTTTTCACAGTCTTTTCTTTTTTTTAGTTCAGGATTTTTCTGTTGAAAATAGTCCCAAGACCACCATCAATCCCTCTTCTTGTACGTCCTCTCCCATGTTGCATGTTGTGTTTTCCGGTTGTTGCTATGTTTCTTCTACTTCATTTTTGTTAGATCACGTTTGATCAGATTTCTGTCTTGGCAGACTAGATTCTAGATCAGCGGTGGGACAGAATGGTTATGTGTGTGGTGAGCTGTGTTGAGATTATCTGAGCACACCACACACACGATCCGAACTGTTCAGTGCCTGATTTCTATCTTCATGTGTGGGGTCTCTAACAGATGAAACATCTCTACAGATTTAGAAAATCCTTATGTGTGGACCCCGCTTAACATCTCTTATTGTTTTTCATGAAAAGAAATGGTGTAAAAAAAATCTGTTAAGGATATATTTGACTTGAAGCTGTCTCCATAAAGCTCTGTTCCAAAGATATAAGTAAACAATTTAAGTGTTACAGCTTGGGGGTGATATTAAGAGTTAAGAGTCTTTTTCACCAACTCTCTGTCTCTGGTACTGACACTGTCCTGTTTTATATTTATTTTTTTTTCTCTCTGATCTGCATGTGACTCAACTCGTCTCTTTTTCTCTCTTCAGGCCATTATAGCGTCGCAACAAGCAGAGACATTTATGAAGACGATGAGGCGGAAGCAGCCAGAGAGAGGGAGTGTGTCAGTTTCCGAGTCGATGCATGCATATGTATGTGTGCATCACAGACCGTGTGTCACTCTCCCTCTGAATAATCCTGCCCTGAAGAGGGAAAAGAGATATTCACATATGTGTGTGTGGTTCTATATGTGTACAGAGGTTAAAAAGCCAGCGCTGATCTCTGGGCCTGAGGCAGCTTGGACTTTCTTTTTCTTTGTCTCTTTATGTCTCCACTCGCTCTTATATGTATGGAGTCCATTATGGTGATGTATCTCTGTGAGAGTCTCCAAACATGTTCACATATGCTTCTGTTGAAGAATAATACAAATTTAAAGTCATCTTTTGGAAGTAAACTGACTCATTTAGAGTCACTTTAGCATATTAAGATATTTCAGAAAGTTCAGAGAGATCTTCTGACTGTTTCACTAACTTATGTCGGGGTCTGACTACTTCATTTATGCACCATAACGGCTCGTCCCGCAGTCGTACAGCCTCGCTCTGTCTAGTGTAGTGTGTCATTATGACCAAACAGATCAGTCTGTCACAACTCCATGGTAGAAAGTCCAGTGGGTTTGATTTTTGTCCAGCCTCCTACGATCTGTCCCTCCACGTCAGAGAGATTGATCAATGAGAGCACAGAGGGCTCTGCATGTATGGCGATAATGGTTGTAAACAAACTGAGGTTTGCACATTTAGAGCTACAAGACAGAAGAAAAGTTTGCTAAGCTCTGAAAAACAGCATCTCTGCCGTTATGAGGTGTTAGATTTGATTAGATTAGATTAGATTAGATAGAATTGTATTAATCCCTTAGGAAAAACTCCCCTTTAAGTTAAGATTCCAGTAGCAGTTCAGTAAAACAGATAAAACGATAGATATAAATAAAAGAAATAGATAAATAAATAAATATGAATAAATAATAATAAATGAAGATATGGCTACAGGCTGGCTACTGCTCCTTCCCATCCTCCCCTCTAGTGAGACTATTGAAGAGGAGCTCCTACAGAAACAGAAACAGCAGAGGAGCCTGGAGAGTGACTGATATTATAAACATCATCGAGCTAACGTCATTCAACATCATGTTTGTAGATGTAAACGAAAGTCCTGTGCTCTAAATACAGTCTGTTTTTTTTGGCGTCTTAGGCGTTGTGCCTCCTCCTTCCACCGCCATCACATGCAGTCTGTGTCATTCGTGTAGTCACTGTGTGAATTTATGGCTTCGTGGTTGTTAAGTCTGACATAATGACCGTCATTACCGACGACAAAATCGTGTAGTCTGACCTCAGCGTAAGGTGCAAAGTAAGTTGGAAATTATTTTACTTGCTGTGTCTTTAGATCACAAGTTGCATTCCAATGTTAAAAAGAAACGGTAAATAAATTAAACTAAAGGGATATTTCAGTAGTTTAAGGCTGGGTTGTATCAGGAACTTGACAACAGACAGTGAAATGGCTGAAAGGACTCCCAGCACCTTTAAGGAAATCAAGTTGAGACCAACAGTAAGCTGCTCTGCTGTTAGGGCATTTTGGCGCATTTGTGTGAGTTTTACATAAAAACAAGCCATGAAACTGGGTTTAGTCAAATGTACGATTGGGTGAAAAATTCCAGACTGCTTCATTTTCCTCCAGGAAGTCTCTGTGTAAGGTATTGTTTTATGATGCAGCACATGTCGAAGGGTTCTTCCGCCTGTGCTCATTGATCCTGTTAAATCTCATTCAGCAGAATTTCTTCTTCTGTTACTCCGGTTCATAAAGGTAACCTCGTGCTTCTGTTGTCGGGTGATTTATTGATTCACTACGAAGTTGTTGGGTTCTAAAGCAGACTTTAGATTATTGGCTGTGAAAATGGCTGCAAAAAGTTTTGAGAACCAAAGAGATACCAGTAAAGCAGAAACAAAGGGATTGATAACAGAAAAATTTGATTGCATTATTTCACTTTACGAACTTCAGTGCAGTGTCACCAAACGTCTGCTCTTGTTCACTCTAATTGAATATACCAGATTTATAAATCAGCTCCATCTGTATCAATAATTCAACTAAAAATCATTGCCAATGTTGGGCGAGTTACTGTCAAAAATATGGAAAACTGCCCAATTATGCCATGTTTACAAATCTCTTTAAAAAATCCTGGATCCAAATCCAGATTCACTTCCTCCTTTCCAACATTCCCTGAGAAATTCCTCAAAGTCTGTTCTTGATTTTGATGAATTTGGGAGGTAATGCAATAAAACAAAAACACTGATCAATGAGCCAGAGAGTAATCTAATGTTTCACTTACATCAACAATGAGGAAGTCGAGCCAGCACCAGTAGTTGGTAAAATATTTCTTGAAGCCGTAAGCGATCCACTTGAGCAACATTTCCAGGATGAAGATGTAGGTGAAGATCTTGTCTGCGTACTCCAGCACCACCTTCACCACCCTCCTCTGCTCGATGTAGATGTCCTCGAAGGCCTGTAGGGGGCAGCAGGAAGAGTGGGGGGGTTCATTTTCTGCTGCCATCATGTGGAAGTTATTCACTACAACTATTTGCAGATTTGAATACAAAGCATTAATCCATCCATGGCGACACCCAAAGAAATGTAACTGAAATGTGGACTCAGACCACAACAGACTTTTCCACTTTGCCTCAGTCCATCTCAGACGAGCTCGGGCCCAGAGAAGCCAGCGGTGTTTCTGTGTGTTGTTGATATTTGGCTTTGTCTTTGCATGGTAGAGTTTGACCTTGACCTTGTAGATGTAGAGATGAACTGTGTTAACTGACAATGGTTTTCTGAAGTGTTCCTGAGCCCACATGCTGATATCCTTTACAGAAGATGCTGCTTTATAACAGCATATTTGCTTATGCAGTTGTTCACAAAATGGTGAACCTTGGCCCATCCTTGCTCCTGAACGACTGAGCCCTTTAGGGAAACTCCTTTTATATTCAACCATGATGCTCACCTGTTTCCAATTAACCTGCTCACCTGAATGTTCCAAACAGGTGTTTTTAGAGCATTCCTAAACTTTCCCAGTCTTTAATTGCCCGTGTCCCAGCTATTTCGGAACATGATTCAGGAATAAACTTCCAAATGAGTGAATACTTGGGAAAAAAAAAAAAAAAAAAACTATGAATTTTATCAGTTTTAACATTACATTTCTTGTCTTTGAAGTGTATTCAATTGAACATAGGTCTAAGAGGATTTCAAAATGATTGTATTCTGGTTTTATTTACGTTTTACTCAATATCCCAACTTCACTGGAATTGGGGGTTTGTAGTTGGTTATGCAACACTGGTATTGGACTGGATTGGAGTGATATCTGAGCTGTGAAAGCTGGAATGGTCAATCACTCTTGACATCCCTTGTGTTTGGTAAAATATCTAAAGTTTTGTTTCTGAGGCTAAAATCAAGCACAACAAGAAAACAACAATAATGAAACTTTAGTGAATTTAGCAAACGAGAGCAGAGAGAGCAGTGAGTCTGACCAGGGCTCCAGAGCTGAGGAGGATCATGAAGATGATGAAGGACTCGAACCAGCTGTGCTCCACGATCTGGTAGCAGGTCTTCCTTGTTCTCCACCAGAACTGCCCAAAACCGGCTGTCGTGTCGAAGTCGCAGCACCGAAACCTTGTCACGCATACTGAGGGAGACAGAAACAGAGACATTCTATTAGTTTGAGGAAGGAAGAAAAAGGCATTAAATATCTTATATTAAGTTTTCAGATTATAAACACTGCTGTTAAACATGAATTTTCTCATTGATAATGTTTGATTTGGCTCATTTTGGAGCTTTTCCATATGTGGACCAGATCAACTGGGCCCTTTCTACACAGTTTTGATACCAGGCTTGTTGTTTTCCATTATAGTGCATACTGTCAAAGTACATCCTCAAACAAGAGTACAGACTACCATGATGTCCAACACAACAATAACTGAGGACATAAAGGTGACAGTGTAGCTGACTCTGGGTCTGTGGCTTTCTTCACGGTAAGGCTGGAGATATACTTGCTGTTAATCATGCAAACATGGATGCATGATGCCATGCGATGTGACCTGCAGTCTAAAGCTGACTGTTTGGATCATAGCAGCAGAAACATTTGTAACAGAATTCTTAAAAACAAACTGATAAATCAAAATGAAAATCATCATCTGAATAATTTTTGAGACTACACAGACACAAACACATCTGATCATCCACAAATAACAGATAAATCCTCCTTTAAAAGCCAGGACACAATCAAATAGGTTTGGTGCACTGATTCATCTCGTGACCTCATAAATTGGTGACTTGAATTCAACACCACAGTTGACTTCATTCGTGGTTGTCTTGTGTTCGCCATAAACATATAGTCTACTGATTGCTATTTTTCGGTACAATGATAAAAAAAAGCTTCCTAATGGAGCATGAACATCATCATCCTAAGGAAAGCAGACCCTCTGGCTGCTGCTTTGACTTTGACATCTATCAGCACAGTCTGCTACAAGTCATCAGATAACATGGTCACTCAGAAGACCACAACACTCTAACACACTCAACTTAGAAGCAGCTACAATATCTTCAACGTATAACTTAACGTTGTGACCTCTTGTTGATGAATTTCACCATAATCGTGTAATTTGGTCAAGTTGGTCCTCATAGATGTTGCAACGGTGTGTGAATAACTGATTATTAAAAATGCAGAAATGCTTGCATTAGGGTCTTCCTCCATTTTTTTTTAGTTCTTGTTAGCAGTTTGTTAGCAACTGTCCAAAATCCCAACCACTCTCTAAAATTCAAAAGTGGACAATATCAGATGCATTTTATTATTTCCAAATAAACACTAAAATCTTGTGTGTGTTCATCACGGACCTTATTCCAGGCAAAAACTGTATCCCGAATCCCATTTACTTTTGGCCTTGGGAACCAGGAAGCAGTAAAAGCTAACTCACTTAACTTTTCTCTTCCTGTGCCACTATGTTAGTGCCATGTTTGCAGTTTACTTTTAAAACAACAGGTAGTTGCATGCAGTCTGCTGTCTTTTTGCACCCTCTTGTGGTGTCCTCCAATAACATATAAGTTTACACATACTGGCTCAGTGCAAGATTGCTCTTAGCCTGGGAAGATATCAATGGTGCCATGATGAGGTCCTCAGGGCATCTGCTGACATCTTGGAGCAGGAGAGGCTTAAAAAGCATCAAGTCCCTGTGAGACCAACACCATCTATCCTTCAGGAAGATCAAGAAGGGCCTCCTACAGAGAGCACCATCATAGGAGATGACCTGGGAAAAAATCACACTTCCCCAGGTTGTCCAAACCTCCCTGAGGCCAAACATGTGGTCTGAGGAGGCAAGAGGGCGTTTTGGTTCAGGGTCGAAATACCCGGTGAAAGCTGGACACCACCTGCCAACGTCTTCTCCCAAGTGGCTGAATGAAGAAGCCCTAAGAAATATCTGATAGGTAGTGGACTCAGATCAATCAGTGGTCAGGACTGTTGGTTCATCACTTTTCAGAAACAGCTCAGTTTGCATTTGGGACTTCGAGAGAGTCCATATAAACATAAGTGTAATCTCTAACAGAGAATTTCAAAGAGGAAAAACAGAGCAGCTATGCACAATTAGAACTATTTTCTAAAGTTAAACAAGACAAGCCTGTGAGTCTGCAGGATTCACCAGAATCACAACAACACACACACTCAGTCATGTCATGTCTGCTTTGTTAGCTGCACACATGACCTGAAGCATTAAGTGCTCCATCTATCCCTTTGGTTGTTGTGTGTTTTCTTGCGTAACGTCTGACTCTTTGATGGATGTTAAGATTCTGCCTGCCTACAAGGAACCCCCTTTGTGTGTGTTCACGTGTGTGTGCTTGTGTATAATACATTGATGACAGGAATGGGAAGATCTAAGAGCACTTTTAATCTCTGAATACTGACTTTTTTCAGAACAATGTTGAACGATGTCGCTCTATTTGTATTTTTTTTCTGTTGTTTCTTGCAAAAGAGGTGATACACACTTATCATTCATTTTATTAGCTACACAAATTCAATTGTTTTTTTGTGGAAATATCCAATCAGGCAATCACCTGGCAGCAAGTCAATGCATTTCAGGATGTAACCATGGTTGAGACGACCTGCTAAAGTTCAAACTGAGCATCAGGACAGAGAAGAAAGATGATATGAGACTCTGAAATTGGCATGGTTGTTAATGCAAGACGGGCTGGTCCATCAGCAACATGATCTACTGGGATTTTCATAAACAACATCCTCTAGGGTTTATAGAGGATGGTCCAGAAAAGAGAAAAGTTCACACCACCACGGCTCTGTGCTGGTTCCAGTTCCCGAACCTAACTTTGAACCAGTCTGCGTGTTCAGACCGGAAAAATTGTTTTGGAACCTGAAAAGTTGGTTCACGGCAGGAACCAAAAAAAGTTGGTTCCAGGATGTGAACAGTGACATCATCAGTCATATTCTGTGTTAATAAAATGATCAGGAAGTCGAGTACGTAGAGGAACACACACTTTTTACATAGCATATGCTTTCTACATATGTCTTCTGTGTCTTCTTATCATCAACAGTTGTTGCATGCTTGATTGCTGGATGAAAACAAACCATAAGCAAAGCAAAAAACGCTTATAGGATATTGATGCAACATTGATATCGATTTTGCCGGTGTGTTGTTTACTTCTGCCTGAGTAACACGGAATAGCGCCCTCCCACTTTCTTTCTGCTTAAACTGGTATGAACGCGGGCTGGTTGGCTAGAAAGCACCAAGGTTCTGAGAATTCAGAACCGAACTGGTTCTAGAACATGTTAAGTCTTAAAGCAGATGGGCTTCAGCATTAGAAGACCACACCAGGTGCCACTCCTGTCAGCTAAGAACAGGAGACGTAGGCTACAGTTCACACAGGCTCATCAAAACTGGACAACAAAAGATTGTAAAAATGTTTCCAGGTCTGATGAGTCTGGATTTCTGCTCTGCATTCAGATGGTAGGGTCAGAATTTGGTGAACATCATGAAAGTTCCATCCATCCTGCCACGGTTCAGGCTGCTGCTGGTGGTGTGATGGTGTGGGGGGCGTTTTCTTGGCACACTTTGACCCCTTAGTACCACCCGAGTGTGGTTTTAACCCCACAGCCTACCTGAGTATTGTTGCTGATCATGTCCATCCCTTTATGACCACAGTGACATGGAGCATTGGTGGGTACACTAAACTCACATCAGAGACTCTCAGACTGGTTGAATTCACTGTACTCCAGTGGCCTCCACAGTCACCAGATCTCACACCAATAGCAACTTCGGGATGTGGATTAGGATTCTTATAATATCTGCAGAAACTGTGTGATGCTGTCTTGTCAATATGGACCAAAACCTTGGAGGAATGTTTCCAGCAGCTTGTTAAATCTATGCTAGCAACAATTAAGGAGCTCTGAAGACCGTAGATCAATTTGAACGACCTCAAAGAATGAAATGATCTTCAAAATAAAGCTTCTCTCTCACAGAAGATACTGCATAAAGAGAATATCTGTTATTTTCAAACAGAGTAGAAGTTATGTATCTTCATTTAAGTCCATAACGTAGCTCTGACTTCTCCAAAACAGCAAACTGGGATGATTGTCTGAGTGAGAGCTGATAAGGAGGGGATCGGATCCCCTTCGCTCCACGTTATCACTCCCGCTGCCTCTGAAAGCTCATCGTCATTGTTTCAGAATTCGATCAATTTGTCCACGAGGATGACGAACCACAATCTGACGGTCACTCACAATCAGGAGCTTTAGCGGAGTGAGCGATGCTGACGTGCCCTCCAGCAAGGCATGATGGTCGCTCAGAAGCTGACAGATAGGGACAGCATAGACAGAGGAGAGGAAGGAGCTGAGTGTGCATGGGGAGAGATTTCAGAGTCCAGATTGAATTTTCAACCGTGGCATGAGTGACCTGAGAGATTTATTTAGGATCTTAGAGAAGTCTGCCTTCATCTTCTACACATTAAACACAAAATTTACTTTGAGATCAAGAAAATCCAGAGCTACATGAAGGAAAATGCCTGAAAATAGGTCCTCTTCAGAAATACATGATCAATGCAGGAGGGATAAACTTAATTTTTAGGTGTAATGCCTATGCCGGTTCAAATGTAAGGTTAAAAAAGGTGTTAGAAAGGTATTAGAAGGAAGAGGGGAAATAAGAAGCTAATTTGAAGGGATGTCCCTTTTTCCCAGTTTTGTTTTGTTTGCTTGGGAAAGAGGGTCGATGAGAGCAATTTAAATGTTGGTTTGTTTTGTTGTTTTGGTTATTTATTTGTGGATAAGCTCTGCTTCTTCCATCCCCATTTCAAACCGAGATAGTTGTCTTGTTTGGTGTTTTGTCTGTTGTTGTAATGTCTTTGTTATGTTGTTGGCTAGTAGTTGTCTTGTCCGTTTGGTTTGAAATAAATTACATGAAATCAAATCTCACTTTATTCTTGATATGCAAAGATTCATTTAAACTGTAGGGAGCTTACAAGGCAGCACAGTGGGCTGCCTAGAGCAGGTAACCATTTGATCCAGCAGAGGGCGCTCTCATCATAACTTGACCGTCTCTTGACCTTAGGAAACAAATGGTGGACAAGCAGAGGGATAACAACTACATCTACACCAAAACATGAGTGCTTTGTGAAAGTATTCTGGTTCTTCACAGTGGATTGCAAAACAAAAAGAAAAAACGGGATGTGTCAATTATGTGCAAAGCAGCTGGCTTACTCCTGAACCACAACATCAGCAGGATCTCCTTGGCTTTTCACCCAAGTGAGGTGGCAGAGGAGGAAGCAGAGCTTTGCCAAGTGTTCGTGCTGCTGGGACTGCTGTTGTGCACCTCAGTGGGCTCTGAGCAGGTGCACTGACAGTCCATACTTTTCTGCTTGTTTGGCAAAAACTTTTATGTTTTTGTGGCATTTTGTTTTCAGGATGGCGTTTTTATTTAGTTAACAGAAGACTTTAAGTTCTGTTCGACTGGAAATGCCTCGTGTTTCTAAACACAAATGATCGTGACAAAATAACAGCATGTTAAAGAAAACTGAGTTATTTTTGGCTGCAGTTCAGACATCATTAAATGCATTTGTAAAAACACGTTAACATGAACAGAACAGTTTTAAATGCTGGCTATATTAAACTACATGTTCCACAATGAACATCATTAAAATTATCAAGCTAAAAATAATCAAGCTGTTTCCTCTGTGTGAGTGCATTGTTTGAGTTTTTAGTGACGTTGATGTGTTTTATTTTTCTATTTTCAAGTATGTATTAGTGCTGATACTGTATTTTGTTGCCAAATGTCAGTGATTTCAGCCAGATCCAAATTTCCCCATAGGGACACAAACTAACTAACTAATGGCTATTTATCTGTCCCCCTTGTTAAATTTTGAATAATTGTGACTGTAAAGTTAAGAAAATCCCACATGTAGTGATGATTTGTCCTTCTGGCATTGAGGAAATACTTAAAAAGGCTTACAGTGAGTTGAAGGTTTTAGATTTTAAATGGAGATTGCCAGTGGCTTCTGCATTCTGACACATTATCAGCATTTCCATGTCAAACATGTCAGATATCAGTTTAATCAGACGTTAAGTATCTGATTGATATTCATGTTAAACTGACGTCTCTGCTCGTTTCCGACAGGCAGGAAAAGAGCAAGCGCCATCTGAACCGCTCTCCACTCGGCTGATTGCAGCATCCGCCCGACTCTCTCTAATTAGAGCTTTGATTACCCTGGCTTTCTGTTTCCATGGTTACTAATAGGCTTTTCCCCGATACGCAGGTTGAGTAATCCAATGAAAACAAGCGAGAGGTAATCCGACACTCAATCAGCCCACTTGGCAGAGTTATTATCAATGTGTGTGTGTGTGTGTGTGAGGAAACCCCTCTGCTTGTACTGACGATGGCTTTAATAAACACTTTTGCAGCAATAAACTGATATTGAAGGCCCCATTACATCACCTGCTGGCGGAGATGACGCCTCCTTCAGTCAGGCTCGCTCTCTGCTGTGAGCGACATCGATCGGTTATTGATCAGTACTCAGAAGTGCTGCTGAATGATCCCCCACCAGGTGATTGCATTTGGCTTGTTGCCTCTTTATAAATGTGCACATTTGGTTCACACACTTCAATTTGTTTGACACTTAATTTTCAAAAACGGGGAACCATGACCAAATTTAGCCACACATTTTATAGATGTACATATTGAATATTGGGGTGGAAATAATCACGAGGACTTACACAGCAAATAAAGTTACAATCAAAGGATGGATGGTGCAGACTCCGCCGGCTTCTGCTGACTTATAGACAAAATAATTCACAACTTTAAAGACAGAGACATTAGTTTAAAACAGGGATATCATGTTTCCAGTCCTGTTTGCATCAATATATTCCAGCACATAGTCTGCGTAAAGGCTTAAAGATGCATGACGACGCTCTGTAGAGTGAACACACTTACATTATGTTCTTGTTTAGAGAATTTAGACTCACAGAGGAGAGAACACGTAAACACACACACTGTACATGAGCTGAGTCATTCTGTGTTTGCGCTTAATTGGGCTGTTTGTGTCAGAGAAATCCATCTGCTGCGCTGGTCACCGGGGCTGGAAGGGTGAGCAGTCCCCTGTTTAGAAGCCAATTACATCGTATTTCTGTATGCCTATTTTAAGCTTAATATGATAACTGCATTTTATTAAAAATATGTTTATCATCCATTCTAGGGATGGGAATTGATAAGACTTTATTGACACCAATGCTTTAAAGTTTATGCTTATCCACGCGATTCTTTAACAATTCCCTTAATGATTCCTGTTGATTAAAATGTTGGCAAAATGTAGGTTTTCAGTGGCAACAATGTCATACACATGACACTCCTGATATAAATGCTGCTGCAAGTTGCCAATGTCTCTGACACACTGTCTCTTTGAGCCACAATTTTGACCACTTCTGACGGATTTGAAGGATTTGATTAGGGAACTGATCGACAGAAAGACCAATTATATCAATTCCTTGAGGAAGTTGTTTCCGATTCCTATCCCTGGTCTATATTGGATATATTGCAACAAAAAGACCAGTAAAATAGTGATATTGCATGCAGTTTGCTCTTGTTTTGTGTCTAAATGTGAAGGCACAGCCACACTAAACACCTTTAGAGGGAAAAGTTAGGCAGTGCCTGAAAGAAGGAAAGATTGATTTCAGCAAAAGAAGTGACCTGACACACCAGATGGACCGTTCGAAATATTTCACTAGTCCATCTGGGTAAGAGCTCATAGAAAGAGTTTGAGGAGGGCTGAACCTTTCAGAAGCAAAAAAGGTGATTGGACAATTGTGCCATCAATCAACATTTATTACGGGCCAATTAGATTATGAAGTTGTCGAGTGCTCCTGTGTAACAGAACTTGAGCCACTTTGTAAAACAAACTCAGGTCAAAACGTGCAGCGGAGTGAAAATATCCTTATTATAGAGAAGTTTGTAGTGTTGATATTTGTTTTTCATTTAATAAAGAAATGTGGTCAAAATCTGATAAAACTGCTACCTAAGCTGTTAGCATCTAAGCTAATCTCTATAAGTGGGCCGTGCAGCTTTGGGCCGAGCACAAACAGTGTAGGTTGGAGCTTGTCAAGATGGATCTGCCTGATTACATACATTGAATCAGGCTGGTCCAGCTGTTGTGCAAGGTTACAAAAGAAGCACGGGTAGGAAAATGTTAAACTCTTTTGCTATTTTTTTTGTTGAGATGGTGAATTTTTGACTCAGTTTCACAAGTTCATCCGTGCAAAAGCCGCACCATCCATTTATGAATCAGGCCCTGAGTGAGTAGAATGAAACATTCAGTCTTTACAATCATGTGTTCACATCAGCTTAGTTTAATAAATAGATGCTGCTCTGTTATTCTGCTGAGCTTGCTGAAATGGTCCCAAAAAAAGCCTCAGAAAAATGATAAAAGTTTCAAAGTAAGTGATTGAGGAGCCACAGAGGACCATGAGCGAGGGCATCGTGGCAGCAAACTCCGTCTGCTGCAGGAGTCACACCTGAGACTTTATGATACAAGACGTCGCAGCGGGAGACGACGGTGCTGCTGCTGCTGCTGCTGAGGCAGAAACACGCACCAACACACACACAGTTGATCCCCTCTCATCTCGTGACGTGAGGCTTCACAACATTAACCAATGAGTTGGCATTTAGAGGACCAATGGGGCAGCTAATCTAACGCCCGCTGTCAGCACAGATGTGTGTGCGTGTGTGTGTGTGTGAGACTTAGGTGCTTGTATTTCTGTGATTTTTAGATGGATGTGTGAGGTAATTAAAACACATTTCTCTGCGTGAATCTGATGACACACTGCATCTGCATGGAAATAAGAGTGCGTGTGTGCGTCTGTTGGGGATTTTTTCAGTGTGTGGCTGAATTAAGATAACAGCCACAGAATGAGAATTTGTGCCACAGCTGATCGATCATTCTGCCAGAAAAGAAACAATAACAAAGCAAGAACTGCTCCGTAAAGTCAGTGAAAACCTGCTGTAGGACTGCAGTTCATTACAGTGACCAACAGGGGGCGCCTTGTTTGAAAAAGAAGTGTCATTGTAAGGTTTGTATCATCAGTACATCTTTTTCCTTAGAGTATAAATATTCTGTTGTTTCAAATGTTTTAATTCATTAAAAAAAAAGAGGTCCAACATAGAGCTGTGCACAGTTCAATATCCAAGGCACGACCCCTTTGAAACAAAAGAAAGAAAAAAAACGAAGACAAAACAAAACAAAACAAAAAAAAACAGCATAATAGTACACCCTCACCACCCCCCTCAGCCAGTCCCACCCCCAAGTGCTAAGACCAATGTGGAAAGTCAGGAGGCCCTTTCCTTTTCCAGGAAGGAAAGCAGCGGTCGCCAGATCCTCTCAAATTGTTCAGATCTGTCTTTTATCGAGTATCGGATCCTTTCCAGATGAAGGGTGTCCGTCAGATCTGTCAGCCATCTTCTCAGAGTCGGCACCTCTTTCCCTTTCCAACACATCAGAATCATCTTTTTAGCTGTGATCAAACCGTATAATAGAAGTTGTTGAGTCACTCTTAAAGATCTCAACACATCTGAAATACCCAAATTATTAAGATTGGTTCAGCTGTATCTGTACTTTAAATATATTTGAGAACAGGCTGAAAATGTCAACCCAGAATCCTTGTAATTTGAAACACAAAGCAAAACTGTGCAACAAATCAGCTTCTGTAGACTCACATTTATCACAAAGGGGTGAAAATTTCAGGAAAAATGTTGTGTAACTCCAATTTTGAGTAATGGAATCTATGTAGGACTTTGATTTGGATTAAGATATGTCTAGCATTTAAAGAGCAGGTATGAACATGTTCTAATCTGGAGTTCCAGATGCCAGAGTAAAAATATTCTGACGAGTTTATGGTCTCAGTTTGTAGTTTCAAAAACAGAATATGTAGGAATTCAGTTTGCAGCTTTGGCTCCTACTCAAGGTCTCTGGGTCTGTCCATGCATAAACCATCTAACAAAATCTTTTTATCCATCCAACCAAAAAGCAATCATTCAGATAACCAACCAACCAACCAGCAACCACCGACTAAACATCCATCTAACTATCCATCTATCATCCATCCATCCATTTATCCATCCATCAACTCTATGTCCATCCATTAACCATCTAACAAGATCTTTCATCCATCTGACAATAAAAACAATCAATTAGCTAACTAACCAACAAAGCAACTAACCAACCAACCAACCAACCAACCAACCAACAAACTAAACATCCATCTACCTACCCACTCATTCATCTTGTCCATCCATACATTAGTTTGTTAACCCATCTACTCATCCTTCTATCATCCAACTATTCAGCCATCCATTCTATCCATCCATCTTTCTTTTAATTTATTCATCCATCCATTTACCTATCTTTTTCGTACATCTATCTATCTCTCTATCTATTCGCCCATCGTCCTATATATCTATGCATCCACCCATCTCTTTTCTCTCTATCTAACATTTATCCATCCATTTATCTTTATTTTAATCATCCATGCATTATCTGTCTTTCTTTTCATCTTTCTAATCATCCAACCATCCATTCATTCATTCATCCATCCTCACATTTGTCTTATAATAACTGCATGCATCCATTCATCCATCATTCTGTTCTTTGTTAGATCAAACCATCCATACATGTAGACATTCATCCTTACATCCTCAAACTATAAATCCATCTTTTAGTCTTCTGACCCATCAGCCATCCATCCATCTGCTCAACCAACCAAGCAGGCAACTAAACAACCAACCAACCAACCATCCATTTGCCTGTCTATTTTCTTTGCCTATCCAGAGCCAGGTCCTGGTGGCTAGTATGTTGGCCCAATGGTCCCCTTCCCTGCAACTTCTTGCTCCTCCTGTGGGATTCAGAAGCAGCCCCAGACAAAGATCTTTAATTTACATAAACACACAAATTTAATAACAAAGATCTTTATAATCAGGTCTTGTTGTGACCTCAGTGTGCTAACTGTGCTGCCAGAGAGCTCTAAATCAAAATTATACCAAAAGATGATGCTGTGGGTATAATCCAACAACCAAAAAAAAAAACAAAAAAAAAAACATCTTGGTCAAAATGGGAGATGGACTGTGTTTGCAGCTAATGGTAGAGAACAACAGTGGTCCGTAAAAGGAAGCAGCACAAATCATTTATGAGGTACAGGAACAGAATGGCAGCTCCTGCCTTCTTATCGAGCAGTCTTAAAGTAACATCCAGTGTGTCCATGGCCACGACAGACATGGTGACAACATCATGGCAGACAAGCAAAACTCCAATGCAGCTACAGAAATTAAGGAGTTTTCTGGCTTTAAAAGGTTTTGAAAGCAGTGTGAATATTCTACGTACTGTTCCTTTATTCCAGGAAATAACAGATTTTCCAAAATATTCCTAAAAAAGTCAGGGTCAAGTACGCTGTGGCTCACTTCCTCTCCGTCTCATTGTTAATTACATCCTCTTTAATCCGCTCCAAAGAACCATTGTCTGCTCTGACTGTATCACCTAAAAGCACTGCTGACCTTCATTCATCTGAGGAGTTTCTTTGCGCTGCAGCTCAGACTCGTTAGCTCTGCTTGCTGAGGTTTTCCCGTCCGCCCGACCTTTCTTCCTGTGTGATGAATAATTAGCGACGGGGGAGCGTCGCCATTCAGGCCGACGCACACACTCTGTCTTAGTGACAGCCAGAGAGAGCAGCGGGGAGGCTCGCTGCTGTTTGGGCTTTGTAATCACAGCGTGGAGGAACACACACACACAAACACACACACGTAAAGACACATGGAGTCACATAAAGACACAATCCTTCATAACAAAGCAGCGGCTTTATGTGGAACAAAAACGACGCAGCACATAAATCTACAAACTTCAGAAAATGCACACACACGTAAATAAAGTGAAAATAAAGCAAACAAAACCTTGAATCTTCTTCGTCTCAGTTTGGCTCATGCTGTTTCTGTATTTAAGTCCTAAAATATACGAAAAATGTTTTATCTGCAACATCTAAGCCTGCAAGAGCAAAGAAAGACCTTGTCAAAAACATGTGCTTAAAGCACATAAAGAAGTCAAATTCTTATAGAGAAACTAAATCCATGAAGTTTGGCTGAGGTGTCTCGACCCTGAGACTAATCACCCTACCCAAGGCTGCCCTCACACATGACTGGGCCCCTGAAAGGCCCCATTAAAGGGCCCCAGATTGATCCGAGGATGTCCACACAAATGGCCGTAGTTGATCCAACCAAGCTGTGCCAGATTTCCAAGTTTATTGTGGACTCTCTAATCAACTAAAGGAGCCACACCAGGGTGCCAGTGCCCGGGAGTAACTTCATAAATGTACCAACAATTTATCTATTGTCTCTGACACACCTCTGTCTGCCATTTTTACTTAAAGGGATATGCCAACATTTTTTTTGTTGTTCATGTCTTGCCTCACTCCCGAGTCCATGACAAGCAGATAGACACCATTCTTTCGACTGTGTGTGCGGTAACAAGGAAGAGACAGAAACTGCTCGCCCACTCTAATTCATGGTAAATACTAGGGGGTGTAATGATCCATCGATCTATATCGATCCATCAATGGTTAAGCAATGATCCAATCAAATCGATGGAAACTCAAAACATCGATCAACAATGTCATCTCTAAGGTACGCCTTTATTTTGAAATTAAAATCAAAATTGCACATTTTTAGTTTGAAAGGGCATGGTCAAATGTTGGAGGTCAATAATAATAAAAATAAAATAATAATGCAACAATTTGTATTATTATTTTGCATCATTACTTGATATAGTATACTAACATCACAAAGTAACAATAACACCCATTAGGTAACTGTGGGGGCAAAAAAAAACACCTGACTACTAAATAACCCATTTTTAATTTTAAAACACGATTAGTTCATATAGATGGTTATAATCCTCTATAAACTATTACACCCAAAGGTCAGCACATTGTTTCACATTTTAGTAATAAAACTGTCAAAACTGCTTTGTTTTTCTTCTTGCTTTAGGTGAAATGTTGCTGAGTGTGTTAAATGTGTACATAATATCGTCTTAATCAATCGAAAGCCCCTGAATCATATTGAATTGAAATTGAATCGTGGCAGACTTAGTGATATCGGCAATATCGTATCATTGTCCAAAGAGTCAATATCGTATCGTCGTGAAACTGGTGATTTTCACCCCTAGTAAATACATACAAAACTAAACCACAGGGCAAGCACGTCCGAGGTGGTTTGCGCATGCCCCCTGTGGTTTAGTTTCGTATGAATTTCTTTTGAAAATTACATAAAGTGCTAATCTTGTAACTTCTAATGTAACTAATCTAATGTAACTTAACATAGTAAGAAAACGAGTCACAACAAGCACACCGGACTGTTTAGAGTTGATGAAGAGTTTATCAGATGACTGTAGGCAGAGGCAGGCTAACACTTCCCATTGACTTTCACTGTTTGAGCTAAGCTAATTAGCGGTGGGTGAGCTCTGCCCCTCTCTTCCTTGTTACAGCATCCACAGTCGAAAAAATGGTATCGGGTATATCGGGACGGGCCTTTCTGTGTGGAGTTTGCAAGGTCCTCCCGTGCATGCTTGGGATCCCTCCGGGCACTCCCGCTTCCTCCCACAGACCAAAAACATGCTCATTAGGTTGATAGGTGACTCCAAATTGCCCTTAGGTATGAGTGTGAGAGTGAATGGTTGTCTGTTTCTCTATGTGGCCCTGTGATTGGCTGGGGACTGGTTCAGGGTGTACCCACCTCTCGCCCAATGTAATCTGGGACAGGCTCCAGCCCTCTCAACCCCTAAAAGGGAAAAGCGGTATAGATGAACCCCAACAATATAAATATCACTAAAGTAAGGCTCAGAAGAGGAGGATTTTGTTTTCAAACAGGCAGTGATAAACATGATTTCATTTGATGAAAATTGTTTTTATTAATGAAAATATTGCTTGACTTCAGAGAGTCTTGCTTTGCTCTCTATTTTTGGGCTTCTAAGTGACTCTGGGCCCCAGAAAGCTCTCCCCTTTACCCCCTCTTATTTGCAGCCTTGACGTTCGGCCATCTTAAACTCTGTTCCTGCCGCTGCAGCCATCAGTGTTTCACTACATCTTCCATGAGGCTGTTCTGCCTTTACCACCCCTCACACACAGCTGGTGTCTGCCTGCTGTTGTTAGTCAATTTTCTGGCCTACTTGTGCAGCAGCTGGCTGACTGGCAGGAACCCGGGCTCCCACACACACATGATGGCACACGGCGACACCGAGCTGAGTCAGCGTACTGGTGAGACTGGTCCACGGAGGGAGCGGACCGTGAGCTGAGTCAGGAGGGACGGAGGGAGGGAGGGCAGCGCACTGGACAAGAAATCTGTTCTCTGTCCCCAAAAATGTGGTGATCGCAGCAAGGTCAGAGCCCAAAAATCACTGACCCAGTGTAGATGTAATGTCCTTTAAACTTTGATTGGACACGCGCTTTAGTTTGGCCTGAACATCTGGCTTCACTTTTTAACCTGAAGACTTTTAACCTGCATCTTCGTGAAGAAGTTGAAACAAATAGTGACCACAGAGCAAAACAGGGATGTTTAATGGGAATTTGAGATACTGAAAGATCCACAGACCTGAAGAAAGAAACAGCAAACTGTGTTGTTGAATATGAAGAGTTACTGTGTAACTGTTGATTTCTCTTGACCATCTTCACCTCTCCTTTCCCCTCTCTTTTCTTTAGATGATTCTTCTTTGGAATACAGAGTGGGTTATCAATCTTTTTTATTTGTATAGCTCCTGTTCAAAACAAGAGTTATCTAAAGACACTTTACAATAGAGCAGGCTGAAGCCATACTTTTCATTTAATGGATACACATATATACATATCTATATACAAAATACACGTACTTACATCCAGAGATGTCTCCATCCAGGCAGAGACAAAGGAACTGAAAATAAGAATTTATGATAGCGACAAACTTATGGATGCCCACATCATAAATGAGACCTCATTACATTTGTCTCTAATGAATACAGATTCAATCAATCAGTCTTTATTTTTATAGCACCATATTTGTCTTTGTTGAATATAAATTTATTAAAGGTAAGCCCTTTGAGATGTGGCATCTCATTTCATGACCTCATGTCTATATGGTTCCAAAGGTAGTTGCTGTGGATGTACAATCAATACAACCATGGATAGAGAGAACAATCTAATATTAACATTAATATCTATGATGAATATATTATGGAGAGTAATGAGGTTGATTAATATACCAACATCTCGTTGAACTGCCATTAAAATTGGTTTAACTGTCTAAAAGTATGAATTTATGTTAAATGTCTTTACATCCAAAAATGTGGGCTCATGCCTTGATGCAGGCAGTACAAGTTTGGTTCTAGCCGATGGCTTTTCCTCGCTCTCTCCTGCCCTCTTTCAGGCTATGCCTACATGTCAATGGGTATTTTTGAAAACTGAGGTTATTGTTCTCTGTGAAAAAAATGTCTGTTGCTGAAAGTTTTTAAAAACATATATATGAACACAACATATGCAACAATATCTGTGACATGCAACATCTTCAACTCTATCCCAACCACTCGCCTGTTGGTTTAACTTATGACCATGTTTTAAAAAAACTCTTTTTCAGGGAACAACTGCACCAACGTGTTACAGCTTGTGGCTTTCATGAGGGTCATCAGAAACACACCCCTTCTGAAAGAATAACCCAGGTTCATGGCAGCATGGTGGCGCAGGAGGTACTGGTTGTTCTCACTGCAAGAAGGTTGCTGGTTTGTACCCTGTGTCAGTTAGAGCCTTCCTGTATGGCGCTGACATGTTCTCCCCATGCATGCATAGCTTTTCTTCAGCCACTGCAGCTTCCTCCCGTTGTACAAAGAGCATGCTTGTTAGGTTAACTGATGACGCTAATTCCGCTTAAGTGTGGGTGTGTGTTTTAATGATTGTCTGCCTCTCTATGTGGCCCTATAATTGGCTAGTGGCTGGTTCAGGTTGTACCCTGAACCACGCATAAAGGGCAAGACAAGCATTCTCACACTCATACCTAAGGGCAATTTGGTTTCACCAATCACACAGGGATCAAACCAGCAGCCTTCTTGCTGTGAGGCACATGCACAACCTGCTGTACCACCCACACCATAAACAGAGTTTCTAAAAATCTTCAGTTTCCTAAAATATCCTTTCTGTTCTCTCTGAAATTTTCTTCCCTCTCCCTCCTCACTCCTCCTGAAACCCCCTCACTAACACAGGTGAGCCGATGGCTGAGCCACGGAGCGGAGGACAACACTTTTGTTCATGTTTCATCCCTCGGCTGTCTCTGCAGCAGCAGTGGATGTGAGTCCAGGTGGTGACAAACGTCTGCCTGCTGTGAAGGACTCTGCTGAATCAGGGAGAAGCAAGCGGCGTGTTGGGACAGTAGCGATGGACGCATCAATCTTCTAAATGAATCAAAGCTAATTCAACATCTGCCGTTTGGCAGCCGCGCTCACACACACACACACACACACAGCAACTCTTACAGGAAACATGCCGCTCTAATGTAAACGGGAACACAACCTGTTACTTTAGGAAGGAAATTCATCTTTGTTTCTCTGATTGGAAGTATTATCAAAACCCTCACATGTCTGTACATGTTTGATAATGGCACTTTTTCTTGTAATTTTGGGTCCATAAGTTCCTAAACACTGTTTGAAATGAAATTCAGGATTTATTTTTAAATGGATATATATTTGCACAATAGAACTACAGCGGCGGACGAAGGCTAACACCATGGCTCGATGCAGTTCAAGAAGACGAAAACATCTGCAAGAGCAAATGACCAAGAAAAACAACAGCAGTGGTCCAGGCCTGGAGCAGGAAGAGACAGACAAGAGAGATACTGTGGTCAAATCAGCTGCTCCTAAATTTGAAGTGCTCCTGTATTTGAACCTTTACGGTAAATGCTCCGTGCTGACAAGAGGGAGACGACAGATAGGCTGAGAGACTTTATTATGTTCCTGTTTTCCTTTTACCACCAAAATTAGTGCTGATTCACTATTTTTTAGATTTTCTGACTACCTCAGCCGGGAGCTACTGCCAAAAATTTTATGTCCCCACATAACGACAATAAAGGATTCTTGATTCAAAAGTGTGAAATATAGCAGTCTTGCCATAACATTGGCTTCAAAATGCCTCTTTTTCCAACATGAATGAAAAGAAAGTGTAATAATATTGTAACAACTTTTTGAGTAATCTATTTTCAAAGTACACAAAAATACTGTTACTCAAAAAGTACACCATTAAAGTACTTCATACTGCTCACACATAGTCCAGGAGTTCCTCTTTACAATGAGACCAGTTTCATCAGGTACAAAAGTTCTCTTTATTTGTAAATAAACCACGCCGTGCAACATTGAACTTTATTTGATACAATATTATTACACATTCTGTTCATTCATGTTGGAAAAAGAGGAATCTTAGAGCTTATTGCTTATAGATGTAACAGCAATATGTGAGCTACTTTGGCCGAGTGCTTTCTAGTTGTAGTATGTTTTCATTTACAGTTTAGTGTCCCTACTTCACTGACATTTGGGTTTGTACTTGGGTTGTACTAGAGGAGAACTGTTAAATCTGTCATTATAAGTCCTTCTGTGTGTTAAAAGTATGTTGAGTAGAGTCGTGACTATAAAGCATGAACTGGAAACTTATTTGAGAAGTGCTCAAAAGTGGTGCACCTTCTTTTTAACCTTAAATTCAGCAAAGAGACCCTCACTTCCTTTCAACCCTTTTTTTTGTTAAACACATTTTGACACCTCTTGCATGGAAAAGCTGCATGAATTGAATTATGACTACGTTTTTCAAAACATAAACTTATAAATGTTTGATAAAAGCAAACTTTGAGACTGAAGCGAGTAGAAAATCCAGGTGAGAATCTACATAAGGTCAGAGTGTGTTCGGGTAGAGCTGGTCTAAAATAAAAGTCGGTGTGTGTGTTGGTTCTCCTCAGAGTCTGATGTCGTCACTGCAGCTGGGGACGCTTTTTCTCTGTTTGTTCCTCGGAGTGGGTTTTCCAGCTGGCTGGCCTAATTCTGTCCCGGCTTTTTCAGTTTACCTCGAGTTACCTCTGAAAGTCAAAGGGGCAATATCAGCTTAGAATTTTTTTTTTAAAAATCCTCTGTCTTATTAAATGGGATGTGGAGTCAGCTGTTTCACTAACATACGAATCAGCCCTCTCAGTCTCACCTCGTTTTCGTCTGCATCGCAGCAACGCTCTGCTCAAGTGGGTCTAAAAAAGATCTCTGAGCTCCAGGAGGAAATGGGCTGAGTCAGGAAGGAAACGAGGTGTTTGTGTTTCACCTGGTTAGTCAGAACAAGAACATTAATCTCATCATGAAAGTTTTGGGCCAAGGCGGTGGAGGGATCGGCTCATGGAAGCATCATGTGACTCAACCTGTTCGCACTCTGAGGCTGAGGAGGAGGTGAGAAACTAAATTAAATCAACACAAAAATAATGACGTGTTCTGATTAATGGAAAGTCCTGGAGTCTTAATATGGACCTCCCTAAAGGCGGGCACACGTGTGTGATTTCAGCTCCATAGTAAGAGAGCTGGGATCCAATGCTTATCCCTTAAGGGGTCGAGGGGGCTGAAGCCTATCCCTGCTGACATTAGGCAAGAGGTGGAGTACACCCTGAACTGGTTGCCAGCTGATCACCTCTATATTTCCTGAAGCAAGGATCCCACAGGCACACTTTCTGTTTCCATGGTGATTGAGATTGATTGACAGAAAAAATTGAATGAATTCAGGTGTTCCAGTGACTTCCATGGCCACAGGTGTATTAAATCAAGCACCTAAAAATGCAGCGAGGTCAGTGGATGCTGAGGGTCACAGGTCACAGAGGTTACCAACGTTCTGCAGGGTCAGCAGCGACAAACCTCCAAACCTCATGTAGCCTTCAGATTAGCTCAAGAACAGTGAGTAGAGAACTTCATGGAATGGGTTTCCACGGCCGAGCAGCTGTATCCAAGCCTCACATCTCCAAGTGTAATGCGAAGTGTCGATGCAGAGGTGTAAAGCACACTGCTGGACCCTAGAGGAGACGTGTTCTCTGGAGTGACCAATCATGCTTCTCTGTCTATTAATCCGATGAACAAGTCTGAGTTTTGCGGTCGCCAGGAGAACGATACTTGTCGGACTGCATTGTACGAGGTGTAAAGTTTGGTGAAGGGGGGCTATGGTGTGGGGGTGTTTTTCAGGTGTTGGATTCGGCCCCTTAGTCCCAGTGGAAGGAACTCTGAATGCTTCAGCACACCAAGACACATTGGACAATTTCATGTTCCCAACTTTGTAGGAACAGTTTGGCCCCTTCCTGTTCCAACATGACTGTGCACCAGTGCACAAAGCAGATCCATAAAGACCTGGATGACCCAGTTTGGTGTGGATAAACTTGACTGGCCTGCACAGAGTCTTGACCTCAACCGGACAGATCACCTTTGGGATGAATTAGAGCAGAGGCTGAGAGCTAGGCCTTCTCGTCCAACATCGGTGTCTGACCTCACAAATGTGCCTCTGGAAGAATGGTCAAAAATTCCCATAAACACTCCTAAACCTTGAGGAACGCCTTCCCAGAAGAGTTGAGGCTGTTATAGCTGCACAGGGGCTAACATCATATTAAACCCTCTGGATTAAGAATGGGGCGTAACTCACGTTCATAAATGTGTGAAGGCAGATGGTGTATGTCATAAATCTTTTTGGCCACCTGGGAGAAGCTACTCTCTCTTTGGCTTTTGTTTAGATCAGACCCACTGTCATGCATCCAACCAACAATGTTGTTCAGCACATAACTGTACAACTGCATGTCGTCAGCATAGCAACTTTTCTCCGAAGTAGTACAAGGATTTCAGCACAAAACAAGCTTAAAAAAGCAACCACAAATAACATGACCTGCAGGAGCAGATGTTGTCCAGTGATAGCTCACCTGTGTTACCTTCTGTGAACTTAAAAACTGTCTGGTCAAATTTTTCTCACCAGCTTACATCAGCAAACCTCACACCAGCAGGGCTAAAACCGCTGAACAATACGTAAATGTACAACAGTATGTCATCGGCATATCAACTCAGTCACCAAAATAAGGTAATGCATCATAGGTTATATCATCTCTCCAGGGGTTTCATTGGCTGTTGGTAAGCAAATGTTCCTCCAGTGTTCCCTCAGCCCTTTCTCTGCTACTGTATGCCTCTGCACCACGATCATGCTAGCTGTGCAGAATGCTAAGACAAATCTGTGCACCAGGGGAGGAAACAGGCTGAGTCAGGAAGGAAAACAAGGTGCTTGTGTTCTACCTGGGTTAGTCAGAACAAGAACATTAATCTCATTATGAAAGTATTAGGGCAGGAAGGAGCTGGATTCAGTGTAGGGTTGGCAGCACTTGTGTGAAAATATCATTTGTAGAAACTTCAGTAATGTATGAAATGCTAAAGGATGGCTGTGGAAAAAGCGTTGACGGCTTGTGTTAACTAAAGGGGATATCGTGTAGGATGTGATGTCACAGAGGTTTTTTGTTTTGAAGGTGTGATGAAACCTCGACAATCCAGGGCTGGATATTCAAACTGATGCAGACGTCTTGACCAAAACCCTGGATGGTGCCAAAATAACAGCTTTGTCAGCCACACTGCGAAGTTTGAAGGTTGAGCAGACTTGGCTCAGTATCTGTGTTTGTGTTTTCCGTTCTTACTGTCTGGGAAGCAGTTGTCCGGGTCCATCGCCTCCTCGGCCATCTCTGAGTACTCATCCTCTTCTTCTCCAGGCTTCCTCAGGTCCACCGTGCTGCCCTCTGATAGGCTAATATCATCTTTCTCCTGGACCAAAGAGCAGAAATAACCAGTCAGAACAAGCATGTACAAACAATGAGCTTTTGGACCAGTGATACCCAAAGTGAGGACCAAAGCCCCCTGGTGGGTTTCAGAAGTAATGCAGGTGGGTCATTTATGCAAAAGAAACTTAAAGCATATTTGATATCACCTCTAAAATGATCAAACAGTACTTGATTACATGTTTTTCAAGTTTAAGAACAAACAGAACACTAATGGGAGATTTAATTTAGGTTGTTTTTTTGTCATTTACTGATTATTTTCAGACAAAGAGAACTGGAAGGAGAGCTGTATTAAAGTTGCATCAATTAGTGACAGATAGATAGATAGATAGATAGATAGATAGATAGATAGATAGATGCACTTTATTGATCCCAAGCTGGGAAATTGTGGTATTACAGCAGCTGGTTTCAGGGAAAGGAAGTAAACAACATATATACACACTATAAGGAGACTAGGGATCTTTACAAAATATAATATACCTATATACATAAGGCAGTGGGAGTCCACTATTGACAGAAACAAACAAAAAAACACTTGGTATAAATGTGACCAGGGTATGCATGTCTCCAGGCCATCAATGATCACAGGAAAGAGTTTTGTGTGCTTTGATTATTTATATTTTATTGTCAAAGTTTTAAATAACTCTGTACAGGATGTAGTATCAGCTCACGTGCAGCTCCAGGTTCGGTGTGAGTGAAGTATAGTGTGCGTCGGTGAGATCATCTTCATCGTTTAGTACAGTCTGAGCTGAATGAGTCAGATTGATGTTACATAAGCAGCAGGGATCCTGGCTGAGAAAACACTCTGGCTTCACCTTCAAACCTCCGCCCCTCCCTCCGCCGGGAGAAAACTGCCGTCTGTTCACTTTGAGATCTGGACAAAACTACTCGTCAGGAAATCCCCCCTCGTTCCCTCCGTCCCAGCGGACTTCAAACGCCCCTGTTTGCTAAGCATCATGGGAGTTAAACTGTACAAAGGGACGAGGGAGGTGAAAGGAAGGAGGACGGGATTCTGCTGAGAGCGATGAGGAAAATTTGAACAGTTTTGTTCAAACGTCTCGATAAAGGCACAGCAGGGGGAGTGTGTGTGCGTATGTGTGTGTCCAGGTGAACTGACTACCTGAGTCAACAGCTAACTCATGAATGCATTCAGAGTCTGGGGACGGAGTGGGCGCCGTGACGAATGCCAGCCTTGGTCACATTAACACACACACATGGACACGCAGCAGCCTTGAGTATAAAGCGTCTGACAGGTGACGTCCATAATGTGGAGTTTAAATGTGTTTTTATTCATAAGCTGTTTGTGGTGTGAAGTCGAGAGCAGCTGAAGCAGAGAAACACGTTTATGGACGACTACGTCATAAATCACATGTAATCAGATTACTTTAACCACATATAAAGACTGTGATTTAAGGGTTTATTAGTCTGCTATCAGGGCGAGGTTCTAGATTTTAGGGAATTCTCTATCCCTGTCGCTATGGACCCACGACTCTGTTGAGTCTTTTAAAAACAGTTAAAAGCATATTTGTTTCATCAGGCATATGGGCAGCTGATGACAAGTGGTTAGACCATCATAACTGATGACTTGTGGCCAACAGTGACAAAAGATCTCCGGCTCATCACTCCCCTGTTTGAGTGTGATGTAAAGATACTTCATAAAAGATGCAGGAGCAAAAACTCTCTCACACTCCTAATGCTGCTGTAAATTCCTTCAGTCCATTTTCACTCTGCTTTTGGCTCCTCGTTCCTCCTCCCACTAAACACTCATTAGCTGTTGAAGGACAGAAAACTACAAACACAATGTACATTCACCTGTTTCACAAAGCGTGCCGCGTCGTTTGTCTTCACTAAAGCTGCAGGAAAGGTGTTCCCTGCTAACGAAGATGAAGACAGCACTCTGTCTCTACAGTCTGACGTTTTGTGCCAACAAGGACAAAAAAAAGTCATTTTTATCCCAAACAGACAAAAAGGAGGGGAGAGATGAAACACCAAGAAAAACACAGAAAATGTGACGGAAAATAACAAAGACTGATCGAAGCAGATGTGCAGAGCTGCCCGATATTTGCTCTCACAGGGAGGCGCAGATGGACTATCATTTTATTTGATAATCTTATGGACAACAGGTCAAAGTTCATACTTATTTAAACCTTTTCTAAGACTCTTCATACAGCTTAAGATCCATGTGTACTTTTCAATATCTAAAAGGTCACATTAACACACATTTGTACATGAGAACAGTTTTATGGAGCTAAATCCAGGCCAAAAGAGTTGTAATTTGAAAATTTAAAAAAAAAGAATTGAAAAGAAAACTGAAATTTCAATGTTTGTTCTTGAATTTTTGAAAAAAAAATAGTTTTAAAATAAGGGAAGAGATTTTTTCTGAAATATATTTTAACATGTGATGTGTCATTTTTTTTCAGTTGAATGATTAATTTTTCCAGATTGAAATCTTATCTTTTTGAATTCAGATTTCTTTAAGGTTTTTCTTTTTCTCATGTTAGCAACACGTTTTGCAGGTCATTTTCATTTAGAAAAGGCTTGCAAATGAACGGCTCAATCACAACTGTGAATCAGTTCTTGTCCTTCACTTAAAATAATCGTTCAAAAGACTCAACTCGTTCACGAATGTCACATCTCTAGCACAAACCACTGTGGACGAGCTTGTAAGTAGGTCAACAAAATAAAGTCTCTGTTTACAAGAAGAAGAAGATAATACAACGATAGTAGAAGATAACATCACACAGTAAAAAAACAAGTCACAACAAGCACACAGGACCGTTCAGAGTTGCTGAAAAGTTTATCTGATGACTGTAGGCAGAGGCAGGCTAACACTTGCCATTGATTCCCATTGTTTGAGCTAAGCTAATTAGCAGTGGGCGAGTTCTGCCCGTCTCTTCCTTGTTACTGCACGCACAGTCAAAAGAATGGTGTCTATCTGCTTGGCTTGGACTCAGGAGTGAGGCAAGACACAAAAAGGAAACAAAAGTTGGCATATCCCTTTAAGTCCAAAGTCTAGAGGTAAACCAGCAGGATCACTCCATGTCAACCTGCATGAGTCGATAAAGTGGTCCGCCTTCGCCAAAATAGTGTGCACACAACCGTGAGTCTGATGTCACTCGAACCTCACAGTCTGCAGTTTGTGTAAAAGTAGAGGCAGAAAAAAGAGCGACGTTTTGATGTACACTCCCTCACAGCAGACAGATAAAAAAATCAAAGCTGCGTCCCTGCTCACACCTGGACACATGTTATCTGAGACCTGGTCGAGCCAGGGGACGCCACAGAGAGAGACTGAGGGGGCGAGAGGACGACAGGGGTCACTGTCACTTTACAAGCAGCCATTTCAGGGCACCAGACACACAAATACACCCACAGCTGCAGAGGAGAGGGAACACCTGGAGGGGGATCCAGACAAAGACACATGCTCAGGTGTTCAGAGGTGGGCGATGAGGTGGCTTCAGACTGTCAGAGTTTGGGGCTGAAGAGACGCACAGACGAAGAATCCTGACAGTGTGTGATGGATTTTAAAGCTGATGCCAACGTCAGGAGGCACAAATATGGTCCTTTCATTCTCTGAGTGTTTTTTAGTGAATAAGCAAGGGATGTCCATGAAGCCCCTCTGCCCTCCAAGATCTAATAAATGCCTCCTGAGCTTGAGTGAACATTTGTTTTAGTCCCACAAGGCTCTGATTTAACCAATCCTCATCAATATACCTGCAGTTTGTCCTTGTTTGTTCGCTTTTGCTTCCATCAGAGTCATAAGCATTTTTGTTCATATACTTGACTGAATTAGACAAATTATTGGAGGACCTCAGGCTTTACGTAAGTACCAACTGTGTTAGAAGTAAACTGTAAACATGGGAGTAATTCTGAGAGTAAAAGTAAGAAATGAATCCCAGTAATATACAGTGCTCAGCATAAATGAGTACACCCCTTCAGATTTGTCAGAAAACCTTTAGTTTCCTTTCAAAATCAACATTTTCTTTGGCATAATATACCACAAAATACTTAAGATTTTTTAAGTTGCACACAAAAAAAGTGTTTTTCTCAATTTAAGATAAGGATGCAAAAATGAGTACACCCCAATCAAAGTGGTGGGAGCAAAGCTAAATTTTAGTTATCATATTACCCTTATTTTCATCTTATGGTAAAAAATGTTATGTTAAACTCAACTTTGTCAAAACTTTGGAAATTGTTCTTTTGTTAATTTAGATATTGATTAATACATTACTTTTAACAGGGGGTGTACTCATTTATGCTGGGCAGGGTATATCATAATCATTTTATCCAAGTGTGAAACATGACTTCAGAAATTCAAGGAAACATAAAAAATGCCTTACACTTTACATGTCAGTCGACTAAATTTACAGGAGATTTCGTCGAATAAAATGTGAAATTTCATCAACTAAAACTAGACTAAAATTAAAGCAACTTAGATGACTAAATTATGACTAAAACTAAAAGATATTTTAGACAAAAGACTAAAATCAAACTAGATTATAAAGTGCTGTCAAAATTAACACTGTCTGGCTCAGTGTAAGATAGCTTCTCATCAACAGAGACCCTGACTTTCTTGAACAGTTTATCAAGCATAGTGTCTTTTCTTTATTTTGTTTTAAGTCTTGACTTATTAATATTGTGGCATTTCCCATATGAGGCTCTTTTAAATGCCTATATCTCATCAACCACAAGACCTACAACCTTCAAACCTACACCTATCCCCACTAACTCCACCCATCTGAACAAGCCTGTCCCGTGTCTCTAGCACCTTCCCTTGCTCTAACCCTAACCCTAATCCTGGCAAAACCCCCCTTTCCTGTCGTAACCTTAGGGCACACTTTTAATTAGAATCATCTGGCAGCTTTATTGTACTGTTGTGTGTTGTGTTGTACTTTGTTTTGTTTGTTAACTGTTATTTTGAAAAGCAAAAATAAAATATTCCAAAAAAGCAAGTTTACACAATGCAGCCTAAATGTGGTTTAATCTCTAATTCATGACTCAGAAACATTCTGAACTGCTTTGAGCTCAACAATGTTATAATTTGAAGCAAGTTGTGCTGGTCACTAGTTGATTTTAGCTCAGCATATTTGAATAATTAAAAACAACAATGAGCTTTAAATCAACATGATGCACCTTTATTGATCTTTTCTCATCTTATCTCCTCCTCTCTCCCAGCTGTTTCCCTCTCTCTTGGAAAAATGTTATCTCCCTCCCCCCGTCCCAGTATCTCACACCCATCTCTCCTCTCCTCCAGCTCTGTTGTGTGTAATTTATTTTCTGTACACAAACATCTCACTGTAAATAGAAGCCGTTAAGCTGCTGCAGCACTTTGTTTTAATAGACCCCGCGTTTGGTTATGTAATGATTAAATAGCTGACCTGCGGTTTAATGGCATCATAAATCACTGAACCTGGTTTTACCGTCTCATAAAGCCTAAATTGGCTGCCGGAGGTGGACACGGTCAACATCCACGGTCAAAGGTCCGACTCAAGCGTTTACTGTGGCAGCTGGTGAAGTCCCCGTCTGTTGGGTGTGAACTGTTTCAGATTTCTGTGAAAGGGGAGTCCTATAGCTGCACCAAAAAAAGGTGCTTGAATGAACTTATTCCTCAATAAGGACGTTGATATAGCTTGAAGATTCTGCATGTTGAAACCTGCTTACTTAATTCTTTATGTTCTTATCTATTTGAATGTCTTTGTTTGATATTCCTACTGCTATACTGTGTATAAGAGCAACTGAAACAATCGCATTTCCCCTCAGGGTTAATAAAGTATTTCTGATTCTGATTTCTGGTTCTGATTCTGATATACTGTCCCTCAGGTTGTGTCTAAGTCTCGCCTGAGTTTTCAATCTCTGTAACCTCTAAGTAGCAACAAGGAAGTTCTTCATCTGGTGCCTGTGTTGATAACAACACAGCATCCTGGAGAGCCGGCACTCTGATCGGTTGGATAGCATAACCAGGTTACAGGCTTTTCTTCGACAGAACGGAAAGCTTAAAGGGACATGCCAGCATTTTTTTGTTTTCATGTCTTGCCTCACTCCTGAGTCCATGACAAGCAGATAAACACCATTCTTTCGTCTGTGTGTGAAGTACCAAGGAAGAGACGGGCAGAGCTCACCCACCGCTACCTAGCTTAGCTCCAACACTTGGAGTCAATGGGTAGCATTAGCCTGCCTCTGCCTACAGTCATCAGATAAAGTCTTTCGCAACTCTAAATGGTCCTGTGAGCTTGTTGTGACATCATTTTTACCGCGTAATGTTACATTATCTATTTTTAGACTAAGATTAGCACTTTTTGTAATTTTTCGAAAGAAATGAACATGAAACTAAACCACGGGGCACATTCACAAACCACCGCAGAGGTGCTCTGTTTTTTGACCTACTTACAGCTAACACTACCCATTGACTCAAATAATTAGTGGTGGGTGCGCTCTGGTCGTCTCTTCCTTGTTATACGTACAGTTGAAAGAATGGTGTCTATCTGCTCGTCATGGACTCTTTTATAATGTTTTTTATATTCAAAGAACAAACTTTTGGCATTTTCATCATGTCCTCTGTAGTGGATATCCATACTGGAGAGTACAGAATCCAAATTTCTCCATTGACAGTATACCCATAAATGCTACCTGCTCACATTTCCTCCAAAAACAGGACAGACTTGTCTTTTCTCCAGCTACAGTGAGCGTTGACTGAACATTGTTAGGGTTTTCTGCTCTACTAAAACAGCATTTAACGCCTCCATATGCCTTGTTTTATTCACTCAAAGTGCACCAGTTGCTCTAATTAACTTGAATCAGAATGTTTTCAACAGGACGTAAAATTGAGTAAAACATGGACAATGTTTTCAGGAAAGTGGGGTCAAGATGCAAAGACTACAAATATAAATAAGTATTCACAGATCAGTTAAGGCTTGTCTGGTATTTCCTTGGATAAAATCTCTGCAGAGGAATTCAAATCTAAAGTCTTTGAGTGCTGACATGGTAGAGACAGGCATGTAAAGAAAGCTGAGAAGACTATATATAACCATCAGACTGGTGTTAACTTGTGGCTAAGATGAGGGTTTAGTCCTGCTCAAAAGAAAAACAAACTGATATCCTCGACCTGCAACCTGAGACCATCCTGGCAGACCACACCGCTACACCACTTTCTCTACCTCCACCCTCCAACTCCTCGTCTTCTTTACTTTCTAATGTGTGTTAGAAAAGAGTTTTGATAAAAAAGATCATAATGACTCAGGGTCTGAATAACAGAGTGAAGTCTAATGGAGGTGTAGACAGACCCCCTCCTCTCTGGAGAAAAGGATGCTTGAGCCTACACCGCTCTGAGTATTAATTACTAAAGATACGCCCAGCATTCAGAGCATTACAGCAAGCCCTCAATCATCCAACAGTGGAAGAACTTAAAGAGAAAGAGCTACACTCATTGGACACTTAATCACTTTATCAGATATGTCTCGACTTGAAATGTGAATTTTTTTGTGATCAACTTTTTTAAATTTTATTTTTAACATACATTTACAGCAAAATAAACAGAAAATAGACCTACAACAAAAACAACAGTCCCAAAAGATACACAAGACATGAAAAAATAAAAACAATAAAACTAGGATGCACTCAGAGAGCACAAACTTACGCCAAGGTAGCTCACATATTGCTGTTACATCTATAAGCAATAATTCCATGATAAAGTTACTGTCATTATATGATTCCTTGATCCTGAAAACTCACACCTAGCACTCAGAATCATGTTGATATCATTATTAGTTAGACAGTTATTGAGCAAAAACAATTGTTCGCTAATGGCAGTTATCTGGATCACCACTAAAATCTAATCATTTCTAAGTTGGGCCATTACCAACATCTCCTGAAAATTTCAGCAAAATCTGTCCAGTAGCTTTTAAGTAATCTTGCTAACAAACAGACAAACAACCAAAAAAATGGGCATACACACATACGCTGACAAAAACATAATTAACCCACACCTGGACCCTGGATCTCTTCACACTGTCCACAGGACACAAGAGTGTAGGTACAGTCAGAAATGCTATATATATATAGATAGAGACAAGGGGTTGAAATGTGGATTAAAAAAACATTTCCTCAGTCGACCTGCAAACACTAGTTAACATAGCTACAAGTTTAACCATAACACAACCAGAATTGTGGTTGGAATAGATATAAAAATAAAACTGATTTTGCCAAAGAAAGGAGAAAAAAACAGCATTTAATAGTGCGTTTATGCATATTTGTGGGGGTACATTTTTTTTTAACTTAATGATGGATTATTTTTAAAATACAGGCCTTCGTGTGGACAAAGTCTTATTGTGATGCATGGTTCCAACCCTTGGGGCTTGTCTTGACCATGTCTGCATGTCTAGTTGCTACCAACTGATTGACTGAACAACAGGCAGTTGAAAGGTGTACCTAATATAATGTCCTGTCACTGGATTTTAACCCCAAAAATGTGCAGTCAGAATTAGGAATCATTAAGAAGCAAGATTGATGAGCAGAACTGGAATCTGAACCAGAGTTGGCAGACGTCTAAACAAGGATTGACACTAAAACAGGATTTTCTAAATCTGAAGAGATGTTTTATCTGTTAGAGACCCCACACGTGAAGATAAAAAATCAGGAGTTGAACAGTTTTGTTCGTACTGTGTGTGCTCCGATAATCTCAACACAACACACCACACACATAACCATTCTGTCCCACCACTGATCTAGAATCTAGTCCTTCAAGACAGAAAATCTGATCAAACCTAATCTAACAAAAACGAAGAAGAAGAAACATAGCAACAACTGGAAAATGCAACATGGAAGAGGACACACGAGAAGAGGGAATGATGGTGGTCTTGGGACTATTTTGACGGAAAAATCCAGAACTAAAAGAAGAAAAGACTGTGGAAAAAATCCTGGAGACAGCGTGAACACATGAGCTGGTCCTCCATTTCTGAGGTCCAACGAAATTTATGTTTCAGGTCGGCCATGCTTGTTTTTATTTACGCCTGCTTCCTTGTTCCTCAGTCAGCTCGCTTCTTGATTGGCTATATTCAATTCATGGAGTCATGACTCGGGAGTCGCTGGCTTTCCCCACACACACGAAGATTTTTAAATATTGAACAAATTCAATATTTACAATTGTCGGCCGGACCTGTTTCAGAGCCGATTATCTGGACAAATTCACTATTAACACACCTCAGACCACAGGATAATCTTAAAGGATAATCTTATAAAACAGAAGATAATTTGGAGTTTGCCGTCCTTGGTTGGAAAGGGGGAAAGTCGGGACAAAAACAGCCCAATAATCTTTATGTGTGTACCCCAATTAAGTCGATTTTTTGACAACAAACTTAAAAAAAAAAAAAGATCTGGGGCCATCTGGACATGTTTAAAAGGAGTACAACAAGAGTGCTTTCAACTTATTTCTACATGTGATACAAATTTTGACCAATTAAAAAGTTAAATGAGCTTTTTTTAATCAGTAAAACATCATCATCCAGTTTTGTTGGATTTAAAAAGTGCTTCAGTGTGAATTCTCTAAACTTGGTCTGTGGTGGTTCCTCCTCGGGCAGGATTTGGTGAGGTTTATCTACGATGACACTGAGGCTGTGTGAGTAACAGCCGACCTTTTAAACACAAGACACGAAGGTCAAACGCATGGACTTCTCTTTGACATGCCCTCGCTGCAGACTAGCGTAGAGAAAAAGGGGGCGGGGCTTGTCAGATGGATGCACAAACAGCAGGGAAGAACAAACCTAAAACTGTGTCCTCTTTCAGAGAAAAAAGAAGATCTAAATTAAAACATAAATGTGAGCACAGTTGAACCACCAGAACCAGTCTGACTCAGTAAAGTTCTGCGGCGGGGGGTGGGGGGGGGTTTCCAAGCAATAAAAGTCACGTTGAAGTCACGCCTGAGTCACTGTGGTCAGGGGAGAGTCCTAAAGGTTACAACCAAGTCATCAGAGGTCCGAGTCATGCAGATGTGATCTCAGTGAAGCTGCAGACTCAGCTTGACTTTGACCGGACAGAGACCGAGCTGAACTTTAACCAAGCTGCTGACGGGGACATAAAGATCTTTATGATGATGTGATGTTCAAGCTCATGGTGCACAGCGGCTTGGAGGAGCTCCTCTACAGTTTGGATGTAAAGAGGTTGGATAAAGTTGTTTGATTTTGCATCGAGTTTCAGCTCTCATTCCTCTCGGGACCAAGGGTTCCCTCCAGGATGCTGTGCTGTTATCAACACAGAACCAAACCCCAGCAGAGCACTAAGCACATAGAAGATGAAGGACACTGTGTGAAATATGATGATACTCAGATGAAATTATATTTCACTGAGGCATTCCCACAACATCAAAAATGATCACCAAGATGTAGCAAACACTTCTGCAAAAGTCACAGCTGCTTGACTTCATTACTCAGCCAATTAAAATCAGATTAAATTGAACAGGATCTGTATAATTGCTCAACATTAACATTAAATATTTATTTATTTACTTCATTTTATGTATCCTGTGTAAAGCTCTTTGATCCACTGATGTCTTCTTACATTGACGACATAAAATAAAGGTAGGCTGTAAACTAGGGGTGTGTAATGGTGTAATTTTCTCTCATACTTATTGTTTGCATTTATTGACTTAATCTTTTCTTGAATTGTATTTATTATGACATGTGCAGCTGACCAGGTAACCCTTTTGAATGAGATCCTGATCTCAATGGGATTTATCTGGTTAAATAAAGGTTAAATTAAAAAAATGGCAAGGATCCAGTGATTCGATACCGATCGCGATACATTAGTGGCATAACGATATATCATGATAAACAGTACTGTGATACTTTAAACAGGAAGATACATTATGATTTTGGTCCCGCTAAAGACACTTTTTAAATAGAAATTTTACATCATTAACTCACGTATTGTAGGCATGGAAACCACACTTTTTAATTAGTGTCAATAAAAAGCTTGATCTCTGCAACATTAAAAAATTTTAGATAAAAATAACATTAGAATGTGAAACAGAAAAATGATATTTGAAAGAAATAATAATAGTTATTATAGTAAGAATATTTTTTTCCATGTAATTAATAAATATTGAGAAAGCAGTATTGCTGAAAAAAATAAATCTAAATGAAAAACATAATCAAACAGGATTAAATTATTTTTAAACAACTTAAACAAACAAAATACAAAAATGAATAATTAAGTTAGTAGAAAATTAAAGGGAATGTAATGAAAATCACAATAAAAAGCGGTAATAAGTGATAAGTTAATTAAATAAAATAAGTGGCTACAAAATACCAATCATAGCAGCAATGGATTTGACTTTTTGTGTCTGTTTTGCAGCTTTAAGTAGATAAGGACAGCGGACGATAAACAGTCCCTCCAGGAAATCACAATTTTGCGATCACAACAAAACAATGATGGCCCGATCCCCAATCTGTTTACAGATACAGATCAGTCCCTATCACCCAGACTGCTGCAAGCTACAAATGGCAACTGAGATACTTTGGCTACTTCTGTCTTGGACTGGCATGTTTTCAAGAACTTTGGATCCAGTGTCCTCGTGTTCTGGTAAAATATTTGGATCTCATATGGATTTCTGTAAAACAGTTAAAACATGAAGCCATGCCTGATAAAACAGTTTCAATTAAAGATGTTTTGGGAAATTCGTGAGTAGTTTTAGGCAGAAAGATACCTTCAACATTTTTGTGGACACTTTTGTGAATTTGATAAAACTCTAGGGGCTGAACGGGAAGCCATGGGGGGCCTGATGTGGCCCCTGGGTCACCAGTTGGTGATCACTGCTTTACAGAGACAGCATTGTACCAGTTTACCATTTTCTTTCCTTTTGTCTCTTTATTTTTAATGAACCTCTGTGCCTTTTCATTTGACTATTTTGGTCTCTGTTTGACCTGATTGTTGATTTATTGTCTCCAGAGTTCTGCCTTTTTCTAGTTTTGTTTTGTCTGTTAAAGCACTTTATAAACATCTGTTTATAAAGTGCTTGCCAATGAGGTTATGTTGTTGCTGGTGTATGTTTGTTTGTGTGTTAGCCAGTTGTGTTACACAAAAGCTACTGGACAGATTTTTCTGAAATTTTCAAGGGATGCTGTTAATGGCCCGACTTAAAAGTGATTAGATTTTGGTGGTGATCCGGATAACCACCATTAGCGAACAATCGTTTTTGCTCAATAACTGTCTAACTAATAATGATATCTACATGATTCTGAGTGCTAGGTGTGTGTTTTCAGGGTCATGAATCATATTATGATGGTAACTTTATCATGGAACTTTTGCTTATAGATGCAACAGCAATATGTGAGCTACTTTGGTGGAGGTTTGCGCTGTTTGAGTGCTTTCTAACTTTTATTATTTTAACTTTTTTAATTTTTTTAATTCAACTTAATCTGTTAAATTCAGTATAAATATTCAAATAAACCAGGACCTTTATAGCTTCAAACTAGGCATTTATTTCCTCAAATCTGTCCTTCATAGTTTTGAAACTATCCATAACTTCTGAGACAGGAAAATCACACCATGACTTCAGTTCGATTTGAAAATCCAGATCCTTTAAAGCTTCGTGTTGATGCTGACGACAAAGAGAACGACAAAACAAAATGTAGGGTCAATATGTAGCAGATCCCCTCTTTTGTTTTCTATTTTCAACGTTCGACTCAATTAAGAGCAGAGGAGATAAAGTAAGTGAGAAGTTTCAGAGAGGGAGAGACGAGAACAGCCCGACTGCCTAACACACACGTACGCACACCAACAGACACTAACACACATCAACACACACATGTACGCACACCAACAGACACTAACACACATCAACACACACATGTACGCACACCAACAGACCCTGGAAACAGAGCTTGATGTTAAAGAGTTGTGAAAGCCGCGATGCTCTCTGGCTCCCCCTCGCTGTCTCTCGCTCACTTCCTGTGTCCTCACCCCCCCGTCCTCCTCACACACACACACACACAGACATAAACACACGTTCACACAAACACACACTCTCTCACTTCACCAACAGCCGTTTTGGGGGGAAAAATATGCTCCAGAGTTTTGTTCTATTTACGCTGCCCTTTCACATCAGGTCATTGTGTGATAGGCTGTGTGTGTGCATGAGCGTGCAAGTGAGCATGTGTGTGTGTGTGTTGTGTGGCTCTCGTTGTATTTGCATGTATCACCTCATGGCTAACTGGCTCCTGCAGCATGCAAACACAAAGAGAAAGAGGTTAAAATAGATCCACTTGTTTGTATCACTCCACATCTGCAGCTCGGGCTCCGTTATTTTACATTTTTATGGGCCATTTAAAAATATAAAAAATGAAAAATAAAATATAGTATAAAAAAACTGAGTATTTCTGCTTGTGTTCTAGGCAAAGCAAACTATTATCACTCTACATCTGCAGCTCGGGCTCCGTTATTTTACATTTTTATGGACGATTTAAAAAAATAAAAATAAATGAAAAAATATGTATAATGTAAAAAACTGAGGAATAAATGGGTGTTTAAAACAGTATTTCTGTTTGTGTCCCAGCCAAGGAAAACTACTATCACTTGATTCATGTGTGGAATTTTTTGCACATTTTTAACCTCACATTGTGCACGTACTGCAATATAAGAAGAGAATATTAATAAAGTTGTAAAGATCGATTTTGAGTTTCACCTAAATAACTCATACATTGAAAACACAATTTAACATCTTCATTTACATTTACATATATATTTGGCACAAATATATATCAAAATATATATTTTGATGTTTGGTCATAAATGGGAGAGTGTTGGTATGGGGGGAAGGGGCTTGCACAATTCTGTATTGATAACTCTATGAATTATTGCTGTACTGCTGATGAGACAAGAAAAGTTGATGAAAGTTGGTGAAAAAATGGGAAAGAAAGATGATTAAAAAAAAACAAAAAGGAGCTTTTGCTTCATCTGACTGCACAAAACGGTGAAACAGCAGGCTAATATGCCACAAAATCCTGCTTGACCATATTAAAAAGTTGATTTGTTTCTATAGCAATAAACTCAGCCTGTCCAATGTGTTTGTTTGGAGAGCTGATGTTGCCATAATGATAAAATTATAAACCCAAGAGGCTGAATTCTGTTGTAGCTAATTTACCTCTTCTTGTTTGCACTTGGTAAAGATGTATGTAAAACGTTTGCTGGTTTCTTCGACATGTCGATGAGTTCAGTCTACTCCAGTGGCCTCCACAGCCCCCAGATCTCAATCCAATAGAGCAACCTCAGGATGTGGTGTAACAGGAGACTCTCATCTGGATGTTCTGTGTGATGCTGTCGTTGAGATTTGGACCAACATCTCTGAGGGACATTTCCAGCACCTTGTTGAGTCTACGAGACCAAGAATTAAGAAGCTCCAAGGGCAAAAGTTTGTGTAAACTGTGAGGGTGTGCCTAATAAAGTGGCCAGCTTTATCACAAAGTAAAGAGATTATTTTGTGACTAGTCTGGGGTCTCCAGCCAGAGGTTGGCAAACACTCCCCGTGAGGGCAGGGAGTGAGCAGGTGCACGACATGATTAAAGAGTCAAGGTGATGATGAACTGAGTCAGCACAGGTGTGTGTGTGTGTGTGTGTGTGCACATAAACACACACGCAAACACACAACCCAGCTCGACACAAATCTGTCATTTCATGTTAGACACAAAGAGAGGGAACTGGAGACAACGAAACATCTCCTCGGCTTCGCCTCAACACACAAACAAACACACCCCATCGCACAAACACACACACCCACATTTCAGCCTATGAGGTGGAGAATGTGCTGGACTTCCTGGCAAATCTGACACAAAATAAACGCACAAAAAAACACACACACCACGTCATACGAACCGATGAGGAGCGACAGGCACACACAAACACATACCAACACAATAACACACACTCACACTCTCTAATATACACCCTTTTAGCACAAACACATCACATACGCAGCTCTACAAAGTGAGAAAAATGCTGGACCGTAATGCACTGCCTGAGGCCCCCGGCTCTATCTGAGGGACCCTCTCGTCGTGAGTGCATGTGAGTGTGCGTGTTAGTGTGTTATGAATTGAGCCATTACAAAGAGACTGTTTGTAGAAAGAGAGGAAGATTTTCCTCACATTTTCTTTGGTGCTCCTGCAGTTTTTAGACCAACAATCAGTCACACAAATCCAGGAGAGTTCCCACATGTGGACTTCGATCAAACTAATGAACCATTGTTGGGGCTTTGATCAGTCTATGGACCGACCAATCAGGGATCTATCAATGCAATATTTGGCTATTTTCAACCTCCCTACACACACACTCTGAAGTGTCCTTTTCTACAGTTTTGCCTTACATTTTGTACATTTACCCAGATTGCTATGTTTATGCCTCTTCCGCCCCTGAGGTCTGATTTACAAGATGTGGAGTCTATGGCTGTAACAAATCTATGAAATACGAGGGCTGATTGATAAGTTGTGAGCCTTGTATTGAAGAAGATAAGCAGGGATGTCCTTTTTCAGCTCTACTATTCCCTGACTATTTAAGGCTGTGTACCCGAAGACTGGTGTCATTTGGTCAGTTTATGTTGAAGAGGTAGCACTCTGAAGTAAACAAGGCAAGTGACTTTAGCAAAATGGACAAAATGTATTTCATGCCATTAAAGATTGTGGCTTTGAATTGATTGAGCATCCGTCTTATTCGCCTGATCTCGCTCCATCAGACTTTTATCTATGTCTAAAATTGAAAAAGGCCATTTCCGGTACCCACTTTCGGTCAGATGATGACGTCATACATGCAATGGAGGACTTTCTGAACGGTCAAGAAAAGGACTTCTTTAAAAGTGGCATTGAGGCCCTTAAACATCGCTGGCAAAGGTGTATAGATACTGAAGGGGATTATGTTGAAAAACAACGCAATATGTCTGCCAAAAGTCAAACCCTTAAATATGAGGCTCATAACTTATCAATCAGCCCTCTTACATCTGGGTCGAGCTGTTTTAGGGCTTGTGTCCATGGAGAGCATTTAACCTCACACACCATATGGACCATTCAATATATTTCACAAGTCCATCTGGGTAAGAGCCCATAGAAAGTGTTTGGGAATGGGTAGAACCTTTCAAAAGCATACCCGGCGGCTTCATCAAATTCAGACAAGTGTTGGAGAAAATGTGGACAACAAGTTGGAAACCACACTCATATTTTCTGGTCCTGTCTGAAGTTAAGTAACTTTTAGAAGGATGTGTTAGATGCCCTGAGTGCAGTGTTTCATCTAAACATCCCCAAAGATCCAAGGGTGATTCTCCCCGGAGCAGTCCCTGAAGGGATTGAGGGAAGAGCAAAAATTAATTTACTACAAATCCTCTTGGGAGCTGCGATTAAATGCATTACAATTAGGTGGCTGAATCCCGAACCACCAACTTATAACATCTGGATTAAAAAAATATGGGAACTGTACGAGATGGAACAAATCACATATGCATTAAGGTCGCACAGACCAAAATTTCTAAAGAGGTGGAGGTCCTGTAATGAGTTTAATAATGCAATGAGGGATCTCTAAAAGCTATATCCCTTTCTAGCTCTACCTCACTCTTGTATTTCCACATGTACTTTATCTACTTTATCTATTTATTCCTTTTTTTCCCCTGTTTTTCTTCTCTCTCTCTTTTCTCTTTCAATTTTATTTACCACCAAGAGACAAACTCATCGACGACAGGACCACGGCTGGACTCATCATTATGCAACAAACTAAAATCACTGAGTCATCGAGGATTTCAAAATGGATCTGATCTTATGTCTACTAGGCAGCATTAAAATTCAAGCACTTTCAAGGACTTCAATCACCTGTACAAACCCTGAATCATGATGACAAAGAAGAAAACAAATGTAGCTTGTAATGTTAAATGTTTGGTGCCATTATGTCTGAAAATATCTCAGCTATAAACAAAAACTAAATGAATGACCTGAGCTTAGAGTCACTCTCGCAGTGACCTCAGCCTCACGCACACACACCTGGGCTTGTTTACATCTCACACAGGTGCGTCGTCGAGCACGAGTGTGTTTGTTTCTGTGTGAAATAAAAAGCCGAACAGACAGACGAGCAGACAGTCAGAGCTCCTCCTCACCTCCTCACGCTCCTCCTCCCCCTCAGAGCCCTCGCTCTGCTCCTCCTCCCCCTCCTCCTCCTCCTCCTCCGGGAACTCCACGTCAGACTCTCCGGGGGCGATGGGGACGCTGATGGTCAGGTTGGGGTTCGTCATGTAGCTGTCGTCCTCTGGCACCACGTACTTCTCCACATGACGGCCTGGAAGAGACGCAGAGATGATGATGACTTTATTTTATTTTGTCGATATTATCATTAAAGCAGTGTTGATTTAGTTAGTTCATAGTTTTTTTCAACAACCTTTTTTCCTGAAGAAAACTAGACAGTAACTAAAAAAAACAAGTGCACATGGACAAAACTAAAACTACATTAACTCATTTACTGACATTTTCATCAGCAAATTAAAACTAGACTAAAATGTTGACAGAGACTTAATCCAATCAGACCTAATTTGGTCATGTAGAAAGTAGGGACAAGTTAGGAATATATCCAATCACAGCTACTTTTGTGTGGAAAGGTTGGATGAGTTAAGAGGGACATCCAGTCACAACTGCCTTAGCTTGGTGGTTGCTGGAGAGATCCAATCAGAGCTACTCTCTTTATGAGGGAGGGCAGTTAAGGGCAAAGATAGTGATATCAGCACTAGGGATGTAACGATTACCGATAAAATGATAATCTGTGATAAAATTTCCAACAGTTAGCATTACCGCTTCCTATTTTAATTACCGTTAAAATCGTGTTTGATTGCCTCACTTTGTCAGTAGCTCAGACATAGTGGCCTCTTAAAGCGAAAGTATGGCAGCTGGTGCCTGCACGGACACTGTACTGGAGATTCCTCCCCTCAGGTTTGCGATACAGAGCACTGTACACTAAAACCAGCAGGCACAAGAACAGTTTTTTCCCCCAGGCTGTTGCCATGCTGAACTATTAACTGCCAATGTCTGTCTATCTACCTGTATATATGATCATCCTTTGAAATCCTGTCTGTCCCTATGCACATCATCCTTCAACCGTACATGCACCTGTGCACTTTGTTTCTTCTTTTTTTATCTTGTACATATTGTACATATTCTGTTCCTACTCCTTACCTTAATTTTAATTTTTATTTAGAAAGTTTAATCCTGCTCTGTTTGTATATGTATATACTCGCTAGTGTGTATTAAGGCTGTACTTAGGGAGTGAAGTAAACCAGCATCAAATTCCTTGTATAAAGCTGATTCTGATTCTGATTTTGTTCCCCTCGAAATGGACAAAGTCTGAGGTCTGGTCATATTTCGGATTTTACAAGGATGCTGAGGACGGTCACCCTGTCTGCAGAAAATGCAGAAAAAAAGTCTCTGTGAGGGGAGGCAGGGAACAACCACAAACACCCCAACAGCAGCATCAGGCTGGACTGTTGATAAAGACCTCAGTGAGGAACCAGAGAGGTGAAGAGGGTCAGGCTTTGACCTCTGCAGATCGTTCTTAAATTCACAATATTTTGTTTAACTAAATACAACTTTACTAAATGGTTTCAGTGTGTGTATAAGTACTTTTTGAACATTTTGAGCACGTCTCAACAGTACTGCGATAATAACAACTGTGATAATTTTGGTCATAATAACTGTGATGTGAAATTTTCACACAGTTACATCCCTAATCAGTGCTATGCACACATCCCGTGTTCTGCTGCAAGAATCACGCTGCTGCTGGGAGAAAGAGGAGAGAAGACACATGGATGCATTTCACGTTTCACACTGTGGATAATAAGTGGCTATGTAAACTGTGTGGCATGATTAGGATCCGTAAAAACAACAAACTTGAAGCAGCATCTCCAGGTGTGTCATCCTAACATCTATGCGACAGTGAGCAGACTAGAGCTAACGTTACTATATTAATACTATATGTGTTTTTACTCAGCTTCGACACGTAGCAGTGCTAATGAGGTGATAAAATAATGACATGTTCTATGAAAGGGGAAACGTAAACAGATATATCCAAGTGTAAAATATGACTTCAGAAAGTCAAGGAAACATAAAAAATGCCTTACCCTTTACACTTCATATTTTAGTCCACTAAAACTAATTTAGATGACTGAATTATGACCAAAACTAAAAGATAGTTTAGGCAAGGACTATTAAAAGTGCTGTCAAAATGAACACTGTATTAAAGCACAAAAACAGGACATTAATGAGGATTAAATCAATAGTGAGTGATACCGATGACGGCTCCATTCGCCTCTGTGTGGATGGTACTCAGCCGTTTGAGCTTCATCATGGCCTTGGCTTCTTTTCTCTTCTGACGACGACGTTTCAGGTTACCGTTGAAGAAATCCACCACCTGAACCAGAGACATATGACATGATCAAAATATGAGCATCGCCCAGCTGGATCACTCACATACAGGTGTACAGGAGGAGGGGGGGGTGACCTGTCTGCGGCACCAGCCCAGGCCTCGGGTGATCCTGTGGATGGCGATCTGCAGGTTGTTCATCTCGCCGTCGTCGTCTGGAGCGGACAGGTTGTCCGAGCTGAAACTGCTGAGAAGCAGAGCCAGGAAGAGGTTCAGCAGCTGGAGACAAAGAGCGAGAAAAGGAGAAAGGTGTCGATTTAGCTCGAGTGACTGAAAATTTAAGCATGAGAAATGGTTGATATTATTTTCCTCTGTTTTCACTTAACTTTTTAACTTCATTATTATTGTCCTCCTACTCTATAGCTATAATGGTAATGATAACAATCATAACTTCAATTAGTATTGCTGCAGGTATTTTTGCTAATATCACTTACTTGTATGTTTATCTAATCAACTGTTTACAGGGATGATGTCAAAAATCAATAAAAAATAGAAAGAAAGAAATGGTCAATATGACAAGAAGCATCTGTGAGACGTTCGACCTTCAAGTATCTTTTTAGACATCAGGGTCTAACATCTGACATTTTTCTTCATTCATTGTCAAAATATAAGAGATGTTTCTTTAGGCCACAAGCTGAACTGAGCTCAAGTCTTTTGTCAACTAATGATGCAACAACCAGTGGATGTAGTTGACAAAATTTGTTGACATGATTTGTTGCTGACAGATTTAATTGTCCTCAAGATGTTAAGTTATGTCACTACAAGCTTTTGGCAATGCAAAGCCGTAGCAAACTTATCATGTTGTTGAATTCTAGAAACAGAAATCTTCAATAAAATAGAAACTGGTGCGATAAAAAAGTTCACTCCCCTACAGTGAGAGCACAGAGATTTATCACAATCAGAATCTCTTTATTGTCATTGTATCGACATACACTGAATTTAGTCTACCTCCTTATAATTTAACTTAAAAACAACACATAACAAAACAAGACACAAAAAAGACAGTAAATTATTTAAACGATAAAGTGGCTGAGTGCTATAAAGTGCTGTTGTGGTTGGTATATTAAAGATCTTCTGTTTGTGCAGTGTGCTGATAGTATAGTATATAGTATACAGTATTATAGTTTTAGACCAAAGCTGTTTTTGAACCAGACTGTTTATTAAGGCCGTAAAAAATGTCCAATTTTGTCACACAGCCATAAAACCTCCAGGGTTCCTGCAGTCAGCCTCAAGTGGACAATAAAGGAACTACAGCTTCTGCATGGGCCTCCTTTTCCAACCCTAAAGGCCGCAGCCTGCCAAGTTCTGCACCACGGTGCTTTTTTCTTTGTATACATGTGGTTAGTTTTGGTTTCACATTACAAATTTAAGAGCAGACTAATAGACTTTTCATGACAGACCTGCGTCATGACGGCAATACTCTGACCATTCAGAGGTCAGCAGTGCCTCACGTCACGTTTAGTCCCGGCTCAGCTGGTTTGAAACCACGCTGGAGGTGATTAAAATAAACTGTGCCAGGTACTAAAGGTACTAAAGGGAAACCAAAACAAAGTTGAGCCAAGTCGAGTAGATATCACGTAGTGGAAAAGCCGCCTTAGTGAATACTATCGCCCCCTTTGCAACTCTTTGATGAAATAATTATAAATAATAAATCATAAATGGCTTCATGAAACCAAATTCCTTGATTACTTGAGCCTGAATCTTTGTCAAACCTGCTAACTTTCAGATAATCTGTGTATTTATAGTCCCTCCTGCTCCGCTCTCCTTTAGTTAACCAGTAAACACACACTCTCTCTCTGTGGTATCATAGTTTCCGAGCAGCTTGATTATTCAGTGTGTGATGAATAATGCCTGAGACTCTCTGTAACTGATCAGCGAGCCTGAGTGCTCCTCTCACAAAGATTGATTTCTCTTTAACCACAGCTGAGTGTACCAGAGGAGCATGTCCGGGTCAGGCGGATCACATTTGTTCTTCGTCTGATTACAGACGACACATACATCAGCAGACCTGCACACACACACAGTGGACACCTAGATACAACAAACCAGAGGCGGTTCTAGGATCAGAGCTTTGGGGGTGCTCAGGCACCCAGAGTGCAAGTGGGCCAGGCATGGGGGTTTCAGTTTTGTACATATCAACGCAATTTTGGGAACAATAATTCCAACATTTCTGAAAGAAAGGCGTAACACACAGATTAAACCAACGAATCCAAGAAAAGTGATTCAAATGCTGAGCCACAGCAGAAGAGGAATCATAAAAGAAATAAACAGCATAGAAAAGGAAACGCTATCCCTGAACTTATCTGTAGACAAATAATTTCTAACTTCTGGAGGAATACGTGCTTTTATACAGCAGCTCATCAACATATACATGTGAATATAAACAGGGATGGACAGTAACAAAGTGGATTTACTTGAGTACTGCACTTAAATAAATTTTTTGAGTATCTGTACCTTACTTGAGTATTATTATTTTTGGAAACTTATGACTTTTACTCAACTATAATTGAAAGACAAACATTGTATTTTTAACTCCACTACATATCTATATGTGGTCTTGTTACTCGTTACTTTTAATTATAGTGTAAGTAAAAATAAAAAAATGAAAACAGCACTGGTTGCCCTTTTGTCGATTCAATCGCGTTTCAATAGGCATTTCTTCAGACTTTATGGCATATTTTACAAGCTTTTATTCTACAGTTTCTACAAGCAGGTCAATGCATTCAGTAGGTTGTTTCAGTCATTAGGTTCTTTAAATTTATTGTGGCAACGATACAATAACGCTATGACATTAAAACAAAAATGTACTTTTAATACTTAAGTATTTTCAAAAGCAGGAACTCTAGTACTTTAAAGAAAAAAGTTGACAGAATAACTTTCACTTGTATTGGAGTAATATTTGACCAGGAGTTCCTTTGTACCTTACTGACAAACTTGCTTTTTGGACAAACAGTGCTGTCATATTTGTATTCATATTGGAAATATAGTTCATGTTAATAGTGTAAATTCCTTGGCTTTATTTATAGTCTCACTTCTAAAATTGATATTGCTTAAAGATTCTTCATGTTGCAACCTGCCTACTTAATTTTTCTTTTCTCTTCAATTTTCCATTTCATTTTATTTCTTTAAGTTGTAGGCTCTTATCTGTTTTAATGTCTTTATTTGATATTTCCTACTGCTATACTGTGCATAAGAGCAACTGAAACAAACAATTTTCCCCTTGGGGATTAATGAAGTACGTCTGATTCTGAGGATCTATACTTTCACTCAAGTAATGGAGCTGAGCACTTGTCCACCACTGAATATAAACAGTCTATATGTATGTTTCTGGAGCAAAACTGCCCCTATAATGTGTACGTTCTTTCAAATTGAACAAATTTCTTTTACAATGTTTGTGTGTCTTTACATACTGTATGTCTCTTCTTCATATGTTTGTTTGTCTGGCTGGTTTCAGTCAGGTTTTGAGGGAGGGATGGCGTTAATCAAACCATTTTTGAGGCAAAGGGCCAAGGGTTGTTAAAATGATATGCTTCAATCACTCAGTATATAGTATGTAAATTATTTAAACATGAACATACTGTTAAAAAATCTCGTAAATCTTGCTTTGATTCAATTTGAACAGGATAGAAACGTCTATGCAACAAACCTTAGTGGTCATAAGTTTCATGATTTATTTTGAAAAACTGGCTGAGATGTCCTGAGTTTATCCTCTAATCTGATGTTGCAGTCAGGTATAAGTTTCCACTGTCCTTTATTAGCCTGTTAGTGCTGTTCATCATATTAAATTATGGCCCCTTTGTCCTGTTAACTGATGTTTCTGCTCTTCTGTCACTGAACAACACTTCACTGATCTGATGTCTGATCATCTACCTTATCTAAAATACTTCAGCCGTCTGAGAGCCTCTCTGTAGAAATCAGCAAAACGCTGGTTTAAATTTATGAGGCGTTCAGGGACACCAGAGTCTTTCCGGACCCTCAGAGAGTTCGTCATGTCCCGCACGTCTGCCAATCACCTGGCCGTCTCTCTGTGTGTATCATAAACATATCAATAACACACAGAGCAGCTGGTTTTCTGTTACATAACCCGTGAACTGGAACCAGCAGCCTCCCAGTTTGAGTTACATAAGAGGAAAGCAGGCCAGTGGGTCAATATCAGGAAGAGACCTCTGACCCACGTGTCTGTGAGAGGGAGGGTGTGTTCGAGTGAGTGTGACCGAGGGGCAGACATGAAGGTGAGGGATGGTTAACACAGCAATCGGACCACAAAGGAGTTCTTTAAAAGACAAAAAAGAAAAAAATGCAGCCTTTCACATATTTATGATCACTTTTCTGCCCATCGGTCTGTCTGTTGGACAGAGGAAAATAGATGCTCATGTCAGACTCACGATTCTTACTCTCCACGGTCACTTTCACACCTAAAATTCAGTGGACTTGGTTCTGAGGTGAAGTTTCAGCATTGTTTCATTTGGTTTGCTTTCAGACTGCACCTAGTCAGCTGGACCAAAGCCTGTCAAATGTTGAGTAGTCTTGCCACTAGGTGAGGCTGTAGTTGCAGAGTTAGTTTGTGCTATCCAGCCAATCGATGCACCATGAGCCGGAAATACTCAACAGGCATTAAGTGATAACATTGTTTAGCACAAGAATTCATTGCCATAAAATAAAGATAAATCTGCATCTGGGCAGCTTTGGATAGTTCTTGCGTATTGACTGGAGCGATATGTCAACATATTGCATGCAGATCTGTAGACGTTTGCCTTATAAAAAGGCCTGGAGGCTGGTGGTGCTAGCAATGCTAATAGGGGTGTCCCGATCTGATATTGATATCGGTCCGATATCAGCAAAAAAACAAATATCGGATTATATCGGCTAGCATCTAAAATCTCCGATATAGGCGCTCCGATACAAGCAGTCCATTCTAATTTATTTTTTATTTATTTAATTCAGTTGTAGAATATGCTTATGTTTAAGGTAAACACACTGGTTATTTTGCAATTGAAAAATATATGTTTTTGTTTTTATTGTATTTATTGAGGTTACTTTTCAGGGTCTTCTAATTTATTTTGTATTTATTTTATTTAATTGTAGTATATTCTTATGTTAAAGATTACAATTTATTTAACCCATTGGTTAATAACAAATGGATCAGATTTTCTCAAACCCACTATTGCTGACTACTGTTCTCTGTTTGAGTAACCTCACTTGATCAAGCCTTTTCTTACAGTCCGTACTACAAATTAAGTAATAAAAGTATGTATGATTCCTGCTGATATCATATCAGATCGATATTGGTATCGGCCAATAGTCAAGGCTGCAATATCAGTATCATATCGGAGGTGAAAAAGTTGTATCAGGACACCCCTAAATGCGAACATAAGCTACTCTTTACATTAGCTTTTCTGTTTTGACATTTGGCCAAATCCAAGCCACAATTCTCTCCCATTTGGCTCACTTAACTTGTTGGTCCTTGTTTGGTTCAGATAGCTTTCACGCCAAATACAAACCGAACTCTGGTCCACTTGAAAGCAAACCAAGACCCCCATAATTTGGCAAATCAGGGTTCGGTTCTTTGGTCTGCTCCAGAGTTCATGTGAGCTTTCACACCAGCACAAACAAACAAAACTTTCCATGAGCAAAAGAGTTACTTTGGTCCTGAATAAACTGGCAGGTTGATTCTGAAAGATTCTGAATCAATTAAATTTTTAAATTAAGGCGCTACATGGGTTTCCTGTAGGTGTCTTCTGTTTCTAGCCGTTTTTACTGCTAAAGTTAGCCCATTAGCTTGCTGCAGCCCCTGTTTATAGCTTACTGCGTCACTGTCTAGCTCGCTGCCTAACCCGTTCGCTAACTACCTATGGTCCATTCCACTCACTTTGACACTTTAACAGGGGAAATGGGAATTATTTTCAGCTATCCTGAAAAGTCAGGACAGCTGAAAATTGCCCAACTTCCCAGTGGGAAATTCCGACCATTGGGGGCGTTTGAATTTGCATCTCGTAGGTTCCAAGTTCAGAGATCAACTGTAACACATTACTAGCACGTTAGCTCACTGCGTCCAATGTTACCCTGTTAACTCGCTGCATCAGTGATGTTTCCCTTTGGAGCAGCAAAGAAAAGTCCAGCTCGTCCCTCCTTCTCTAAAAGAAAGAGTGCGGGTGCACTTTGGAGTCTCCAACGATGAGTTCAGTCCACTGACTCAAAATTAAATGTTAGTCCTCATCTTCACGCCATCACCCGGAGTTGAAAGAAACAGAACAGCAGACAGTAACCAGACTGTGACATTGTTCTCCACTGCAAAAAATCAAATCTGAGGAAGTTTATTCAAAAATCTCACAGCACCTATCAAAGCCAAAATTGCCTGACATGTCCAGCTACACATCTTATTTCAGTACTTAAAAACAAAAATGAACCCTGGATTACTTGTAATGAGTTAAAATGCCAATGTTACCTGTATGATGAGTTGGAAGTAAGATTTTCTATCTTCAGTAGTTTCTATACCTGAATTTATGACGCTCAAGGAGTAAAATTTTGCTTGGTTATCTATATATCTATCTGGATTCGTCAAATGAAAATGAAATTTTAGTGGTATTGTGGACATTTTTTACTTGAAATTAGACAAATAAACATGCTAAGATCTGAGTTTTTGCAGTGCACCTTATTAATGTGCTTATAAGGTGTTTATACTGCATTATAAAGAGGGGTTTCATAAAGTGTTTCCAAATGAAATCTTCATAGTTACAGTTTGATAATATCGACTTCTCGCTCTAAGCTGTCAGGGAAACATATGTTAACATGCAGATAAACACACATCTGATCAATACTGTACAGGGGAACATCACTCTGTTTAGAGAGAGGGTCGATTTATGATCAATATCAACTTTAGACATATACGTGTGTGTCAGAGTGAGTGTGTTAGAGTGTGTCGGTGTGTTTTAGTGTGTGTCAGAGTGTGTTGTTCATCACACAACGAGCAAAGAGTGTGTCAACTGTCTTCAAACATGTGTGAGGAATAAAATGTCACTGACTGGGTTTCTGTGTGCACATTGATCCCGGCTGCTGCTCCGTGTTTGTGCTGCAGGTCTGTGTGCAGCTGTCACATGCTCGGTGTCACTGTACCAAAGCTTTTCTCCATTGGCTAATCTCGACCCAAACATCGATACATCAATGGTGTTGATTGGTTAACATGGCAACATGCCCTGACGGCTCGACCAATGACCTTGCTGCACCCTGATGGCTGATAACACCTGACTGACTGAGCTGAGTGAGCTGTCACTAAAGATCATGTGAATATCAATCAACATCTAACCACTTCATTAGATACACCTGTTCAACTGCTCATGCTGCAAATAGTCAATCACGTGTAAACGTGTAAAGTATAACGTGTTTATAAAGTGTGACAAAAGTGTCCAAGCTTGAGTTTGGACAAGTTCATGTATGACAGTGAGGGCCTTTTGTGTGTTTGTGTGTGTGTCAGTTTTGGGAGCAGCGAACCACCTGATCCCCAATTTCACCTCGTTTAACTCGTTAGGAGGATCGTACCAATTAGCCCGAGGAAGTGGGCCAACCCTGCACACACAGAGAGACACACAGAATCTCAGAAACTGTGTAACGAGAAAGGTAAAACACAGCTGAGCCCTCAGTCCACATCATGGAGAGGAGGGACCGGATTTACCTTCGAAGAAACTCTCCTCTCTAAACTCAGTATTATTTCACATTTTAAGGATTTTTTTTGCTTTGTTTCAGTTTTCTCTTTCTTAATGTGTTATCTCATAATTCACTCACTGCAAAAATAAAGGGGAAAATGTTCTTCTAGTGCATGCGTGGGTTCTCTTTGGGCACTCCGGCTTCCTCCACAGACCAAAAACATGCTCACTGGGTTATAGCGGTGTAGATAATGGATGGATTGATGGATGTAGATATTGCCATCAGCTGCAGGATGATTTGAGAGTCACATTTATGGAAGATGCCACTTTCTACACAAAGTATGCCCATCCGTCCAGACAGCTGACTTTGGGCAAGAGGTGGGGTACACCCTGGACCAGTCGACAGCCAATCACAGGGCCACATAGAGAGACAACCATTCACTCTCAAAGTCATACCCAAGTCTGTGACTTATAGAAACAAATCTGACAGCTCTAAATCCACGGTATAATTAAACATGACTAGGTATGTGTTTCTGTTTTTGCTGCTGTCCCAAGAGGATTTACAATTTTTGAGGCCAATCAACAGACTGCAGCACTTTTAGCTCCACCTTTAGGATCAGTCTGGAGCACTCAGACAAAAAGTGGGATGGCATGGATTGGTTATTTGGGTACCTTTTTTCCATATCTGACAGTGGAAACCACAGTAATTGTGTGCTGTACTGAGCCAAACTGAACAAGACTGCTTGGTGGAAACGCAGAAGCAGGAAAAATGGGAAAGCATAAGGATTTGAGCTAGTTTGGAAAATCGAATTGTCGAGTTATGATGGCTAGATGACTGGGTCAGAGCTTCTCCAAAACTTTGACTAAAGCCATTTGCTGAACCAGGCTGTAAAGATGTTTCTCCAGGCTGAAAAAAACTATTGATCCCAGCACACAATCACCTCATTGTGCACAAGCACACACTTAGTTATCGCTACTCTACCTCAAGTGGACACTCAAGGAACTGCAGTTTTTTGGCATTTTTCAACACTGGAGGTTGTCGCTTGGTCAATACATGGTTGTGTCAATGGAGAAAGCAAACTTCTCCTTAGCCCGCTGCAGAGGGAAGTCTCTTGTGCCTCTTGTTTGATGTGAAAGGCTTTAACTGGTATTCACCAACAGATGGAGAGAAATGATCTTTCACTCTTTATTTCATCATCATATCAGGAGATCTGTAGCATGGAGCCATCTGACCATCAATGTATCTGGGCTGAACATCTAAATGTTTTATATCAAGTGGCTTTGTGGGATTTTCTTCAGTTTGCACAAACGTCCGACATGATATGAGGTTTTATATTTGTTTCTACCTGATCCTGTCTCTCACTCTCTCATAAATTTGGTCAAAAAATGGTCAACATCATGGGAAAATTCATGAAGGCCTCCATAGAGGAGACGCATATCTTTTGAAGATATTCTTGGCGGCAAGTATTAAATAAATTACTAAATGTTGGCTTCGGAAGAATCCTCCCACCATGAAACTTCTTATAAATACTATAAACTCACAGCATGGAGAAAATTACTTTTTCTTAGCGACTCCAAAAGAAGAAAGGAGAGGAAAAAAAATGGGATTTGCTCAATTCTAACAAACACGAAGGCTCTTGACTTTTATCAATCAGAACATATCTGTTAACTCCATGTACTGTGTATGCATATTGTCCTATGTCCTCATTTGTTCTATAATTCTGTAAAAAATGAAAAAAAGTCAAACAAAAATGGTCGACAACGTAGATTTTAATATTTTTTAATGGGCCTGCCAGGGTGCCATCACTGTGTGGTTAACATTGGATCATGATCAGTTAATTTTCGCGTCCAAGTAGATGTTTGTGCCAAATCTGAACATGTACAGTGAAGGCTTTTCTTTGACTGTCAGACTGATGTAATGGCAAAAAGAAAGGGAGATGTTCTGGACATGGGCTTCAGCTGGCTGAAGATGACAAACTTACAGGAAAGTTTTAAATTTGGAGAACTAATTTATGAAGTTTGGTTATACTTTAAAAAACAAGCTGTCCATCAGAGCTTGGATTTTAAAGGCTCTCTCAATATTCTTCATAATAACTCAGCAGCATGAGACTCTTTCAGTTCGCTTTAGGTCTTGTGCCAGTAAAACACAAACCTCTCAGAGCTTCATAAATCACTCTTTGTTGTCTCCTCCTGCCCGGTGTTTTTGTGTCCACATGAAGATGGTGTGTGCAGATTTAACGTGAACAAATTCTGATAACTTGCCCAGCGTGGTGCAAACCCTCAGAGCTACGATAACCAACGTAAGTCAAGTGAATAGCACAAACACCTGGGCTGACAACTGTTCCCCCCTCTAACCGTGTTTATTCATCCCCAATGTTTTCGGCTGCACGCCTTCATCAGCACCTGAACACCCGAGGGACCCGCTCTCCTCAGGCAGGTACAAGAAGTTTATTGTTGCAAACTTTGGAGAGGACATTTGATCCAAAATGTGGAGAGAGAATTTGCATGACAGCAGATTCAAGTGTGCAATTTTGTCTGTAAATGTGCCTCCAAAAGTCTGATTTATAACCATGGGATAACTCCCAGGCCTGATGTCATGATTTATGTTTACATGCACATACAAAGTCACCTTAATCGATTTATGTGTTTAAAATGATGCACTAAAATCATATAAAAGCACACGTTTTAATGTTTTCACCTCTCTTCTTCAATGCAGGTTTTCAGTACCAGAAGTTAATATTTAATTAATTTTTGTCTCCTTGCAGATGTTCCTGAACAAGAACAAACCGGACTTTCATTTATCAAACACAGAATTAATGCAATTAATCAACTCTGCAGCCTTCAGTCTGAGGGTTCAAACTGCTGATTTGTGGCTCCTTCACAGCTTGAAAATCATTTCAGGAAAAATCCCAATGATTAAATTTAGGAATGAAAATTGAATAAAGAAGAGGTCTGAAAGTAAAGTAGGAGTGCAGCGGGAGTGTGGTGGCAGGTGTGCTGCTGCTGTTGAATCGCTGGCTCAGGGAAACACATTCAGCTGCTCGTTTGTCATAAAGAGAAACTGAACATCGGCTCACCTGCGTCAGACTGTGCAGCTGCAGACACACATGCACGCACACGAATACACATGAGGGGTCTGGAGACGAGGACCGGAGGAAGCAATAGCACTACAGATAATCCGTACGATCAAAATATAACGTGCTATATGAATCAAATCGGCGTGCTGAACCAACAATAACGCACTAACAAACATAAAACACAAGACAAACAGAGAACATGTCTGGAAAACAACCTCTTCTCCTAAAAAAATCAAAGGCAGTGCTGAAGTAAATCTTTATACAGACTCTGCAGGTGAACAGAAAGAGAAAGGCCTGCTAGGCGAGCGACTGACCCAACGGGAGCTAGCATAGAACAAACTCTTGCCAAAACATGTTGGAAGTAGAGTGAAAATATCTTTCTATTGAGAAGTTTGAAGCCGTTATTGGTTTTTAATTAAATAAAGAAACGTGGTCCAGATCTGATAAAACTGATACTGAAGTTGTTAGCATCTATGCTAATCGCTGTATGAGTAGTATTTTCCTGCTTTTGTCTCACTCATAGCTCTAAAGCACGCTGACAAGGCCGTGCTGCTTTGGGCCGATCAATATCATTGTAGGTTGGAGCTTGGTAAGATGGATCTGCCTAATTACAGACATTAAACCAGGTGAATCAATCTGCGCTGCAAAGTTCGTCCCAATCCCTCTACGAGCAAGATAACAGAAAATAATTCAAAATATTAGCTTCATCAAACACTAAGTCACAAAACACATAAGCTACATGCTTTTCATAACATCCATCCATCCATTATCGACACAACTCATTCCTGTAAGGGTTGCAGGGAGGCTGGAGACTATCCCAGCTATAATTTGGAAACACCAACTGACCAAATAGGAATGTTTTTGCACCATGTGAGGCACCATTGTGCCCGCTATTCATAACAATAAATCCAAAATACAATAAAAGGTTGAGTTGGGGCTAAAAAACTTTTCTAGTCTGCATATGTGTAAATGTACTGAAACAGAATTTAAAAAAAGGGAAAAAAAGACAGAATCATGCAATAATTATTGCAGAAAAACTACAAATAATACTTCAAAATCACCAGAGTAAAGAGAGAGTTTCCTTAAAAACAAATCTTTTGAATATAGATACCCCCAATTGTATACTTCAAATGCTATTTCAGGGTCACTGATTCTTAAATATGTTTCTAAAAAAGCATGAATTACTGTATATTATGTTTAAATGGATTGATCTGTTTTCTCATTAGAGGAAGAACTTCAACAGTAATATAGTCCAAATTTAATCCATCTTATCGAATGGATATTGTATCGTGACAGGCTTTATAATATCAGCAAATATCGTATTGTTGTTGAGAATATCGACATATTATTGTGATCAAACTGGTGATTTACACCTCTACTGATTAAACTGAATTGTACTTCTGATGATGCCCCAACCATTGGGCTCTATTTCACAATATTTGACAAGCTTTAGTCCACGGAAAGAAAATCAAACCTAACAACACTGCAACTTAAACGACCTTTCGTCAGTCTTCATGGACATGTCGGGCGTTTTGACTAATAACAGACTTTATTTTTGTTTTTTCTTTTTGAAAATAACAGGAAATATTTTGTTCTTCTTCAACATGAAGCCAAAAAATACAAATTTCAGTCCATATCATCCAGCCATACTCCATCTTCTTCTTCTTTTCATTCTTGCCCCCTCCTCTGCGCTCTTTGTTCTTCCTCCGAGCCCTTCCCCTCCCCGCTTACAAGTTATGACATTTGACATCTCAGAACAACAGTCACACACACACGCGCACCCAAACACACACACACACACACACACACACGTATGAACACATGCAGAAATGCCTCCACATATCAACACACGGAGACACGGGCAGACGCTGAGCTGTGCACAATGAGGCCGTTTCTACAGGAATAAATCACCTGAATTAGAAAGGTTCGGTCATCATGACACCAAAACACACCCACACACACTAACACACACAAACACACACACAGTCAGGTCGGCGTATCCCTCTGCAGGGGGAGATACAGTTCCTGCTCTGACGAGAGAAGAATAAGAGGCTGTTGACTGCGAGCCTGTGTGTGTGTAGGAGCTGTCTGGCCTATCAAGCTGGTTATTAAATATCCATGAGACCATTAAGCTAAATAGATGAATGGGACTCCATTATTGCTCTGCTCGTGCACACGCTCACAAACACACACACGCAGATACACACACAAACACACACTCCGTATCGCTCAGAGACTCTTTAATCTGAAAATGAGTCGAGGAACAAGAGGAAAATGAAATAAGGAACAAAAAAAGACAAAAGAGGACACACGAGGAGACAAAGAAGGTTCCTGCCTCCTCCTCTCCTACTCCTTCTTTCCATCCAGGCCCGGGCATTTCCACAGATTCAGCTGGCAGTGTAAGGGATTATAACACGATTCACACCTTTACAGATCCAGCTGCTTCAATTTCACCCTCCCTGCCAACTTCCAGCCGATTTCCAGCCAACTTCCAAGTGCCTATATCCCTCTGAAAACATGCTCACTCAGGCTTTTGCAGGGTGTCTCCCTGAGATGGTGCTTCCCCATAGCTTCAGCCTTTTCCTTGGCTATTAGAGTAAGTGCTAAATCAACAGAGACAAATCGTGACACCACAAATGAACACAAACATGGCCTGAAGTTTAAAACTTTAAACTTTCAGGGTGGGCAGCCCCAACAAGGACCAGCCATGATCCTATCAGGGAGAGTCGGGAAGTTTAATGTGGCTGCACAAAGCTGCATTATGGGCTCACAAATAAGAGATTTGTCTTTACAGATAAAGCATGAAGCCCAGATCAGTCCAAGATTCACAACAAAACGACACAAGGTTGAGACTGTTTCCTGCAGCCGCTCTGCAGTGTTCTTAAACCTTTAACTCCCAGCTCAACTGTTCGGCAGAGGTCAATAAATTCAGGAATGCTTAACGTATTAAAACATAATGTCATTGTTTGTTTCTGTCAATGTTTTAGGATACAGAAAAAACTGCAAACAAACCAGAGGAACTGATATTTTCTTTGTGTGGGATTTAAAGGCTTAAAAAGCTAAAAGCTATTACTATTATTACCACCATTATTATTTTAAATACTTAACCATTTACTGATATGATGATTTACAAACACACACATATATATATATATATAATCTGTTATGCATCAAAAACATTTTTTTGTGTTTGTCAAACTCAATATCATCTATTTAAGGGGATTTTTGATTGCTATTTTATTTACAAACATTTTTGCCTGTTCTAATTGATTTTGCCCTAAATATTTGTGCATTTTTTTGTCACCACATAACCAACTGTTAGCTTTTAAACCTTTAAATCCCACTCCAAGAAAATATCTGGTTTTTGGTTTGTTTGTAGTTTTCTCTGTTCCCTGAAATGTTGACAGAATCAAACAATGATTTGATTTGTTCTGTTTTTTTTAAACAATAAATATCCCTGGATTTATTGATGACCTCTGCCAAAAAGTTGAGCTGGTAGTCAAAGGGTAAAATACTGAAAATTCAAATTGCAGCAACTTTAAGACATGACGTATCTTTTCAGATATCTTCATCTTTCCAAAGCCAGAGGTGTTGCGTTCAGGCTTGCTGCTCCCTTTGTTTGGAATACACCAGAAAAAAACTGAAACTCGATGAGCAGGTCTCTCCCTGTTTTGCCCGATATATTTATGATTGTATGAACTTTTGAGGGCGGCATGGTGGAGCAGCAGGTTGATACACAGCAAGAAGGTTGCTGATTCAATCCCCATATCGGGCAGGGCCTTTCTGTGTGGATGTTTCAATGTTCTCCCCGTGCATGCCGTGGTTCTCTCTGGGCACTTCGGACAAAAAACACGCTCTTTATGTTGATTTGTGACTCCAAATTGCCCTTAGGTATGAATGTCAGTGTGAATGGTTGTCCTCTCTCTATGTGGCCCTGTGATTGCTGGTTGACTGGTTCAGGGTGTGCCCCACTTCTCGCCCAATGTCAGTTGGGATAGGCTCCAGTTCCCCAGTGACCCCAAAATGGATAAGCAGTAAAGATGATGGACGAACTTTTGATAGGTTTCAGCTGTTTGTTTTTGTTGTGCTTCACAGTTTATTGTTACTGTTGTCCTGGACCAACACCTTTTCTTTTGTCTGTGACAGTTGCATAAAAGCAAAGCTACAACCCTCATTTGAAGCTTCCTCTTTAAACTGTCATTTTTTCATATCTCTTTTTAACACTTTGAGCCTGTTTTCAGTCTTTAATGGAACAGGAGATCCTGGCAGAGAGCTGTCAGCCTGTGACCCATGTGCTGTTCAGCATTGTTGTGTGTGCACGTGTGGACCATCAGATAACGGTACTTTCTCTTCTCCAGTTACCGCCTCCTGTCTGCTCTGAATCCCCCTGATTAAAGACACACACACACACACACACACACACACTCTAATGGACTGATTGATGTGTTTAGAGGCGTACACATGTGGCTGTGCGTGCTGGTTGTGAGGTGGTACATTTTACAGTGAGGCGGGTAAATTGAGCTGCAGAGAAGAGTGTGTGTGCCGTGAGTGTGTTTGAGGGGGGGGTTCGGTGTAAGACGAGAGGACAGATAGTTATCAGAAGAAAGGAAATCTTTCCTCTCTCATTGTTCAGCGGGGTGAGTGCTCTGCTTTGGTGCCTGAGTGTGCACATATGTCGATAAAAAAACGCTCCACCAACAACTTACTGATGAGTGAGTTTATTTGGCATGAAGACAAAAAGAGACCTGTATTTGATAAGACTAAAAAAAGATCTGCTTATTGATAGGGGGATTTTTCAGTTACACTAAGAAGAGAGAGGTCATGGGTCATTTAAAGGAATACACCAACATATTTTTTTGTTTTCATGTCTTGCCTCACTCCTGAGTCCATGACAAGGAGATAGACACCATTCTTTCGACTGTGTGTGTAGTAACAAGGAAGAGACAGCAGAGCGCAGCCATTGCTAATTAGCTTAGCTCAAACACTGGGAGTCAATGGGTAGCATTAGCCTGCTTCTGCCTACAGTCATCAGATAAACTCTTCATCAACTCTAAACAGTCCTGTGTGCTTGTTGTGACTCGTTTTTTTTACCGCATTATGTTACGTTACTTATTTTTAGACTAAGATTAGCCCTTAAAGTAATTTTCAAAATAAATGCAAACGAAACTAAGCTGCAGGGCACATGCGCAAACCACCGCAGACATGCTTGTAAGTAGGTCAACAAAAGAAAGCCTCTGTTTACGATTAGGAGAAGACTGGAATGAAGGATTATGGCCGACCTGCAAGAGAGGACGAGGATGCACACAAGCACACAGGACCATTTAGATTTGCTGAAGAGTTTATCTGATGACTGGAGGCAGAGGCAGGCTAACTAAACGGTCCTAGGATAGGAGGAAGGACAATGTAGAAAAAGGGGAGTATCAATAGTAAAAGGAAAGCCTCTGTTTACGATTAGGAGAAGACTGGAATGAAGGATTATGGCCGACTTTGCAAGAGAGGACGAGGATGCACACAAGCACACAGGACCATTTAGATTTGCTGAAGAGTTTATCTGATGACTGGAGGCAGAGGCAGGCTAACTCAACGGTCCTAGGATAGGAGGAAGGACGATGTAGAAAAAGGGGAGTATCAATAGTAAAAGGAAAGCCTCTGTTTACGATTAGGAGAAGACTGGAATGAAGGATTATGGCCGACTTTGCAAGAGAGGACGAGGATGCACACAAGCACACAGGACCATTTAGATTTGCTGAAGAGTTTATCTGATGACTGGAGGCAGAGGCAGGCTAACTCAACGGTCCTAGGATAGGAGGAAGGACGATGTAGAAAAAGGGGAGTATCAATAGTAAAAGGATGATCATATTTTAGGATTACAGTATCTGAAAAATATGTGGTTATAATGGGAGTCAATGGGACCAAATCAGTCCAGAGGGTAAAGAGTGTAGGCGTATCTGAATTCTCCTATTCCATACACTTCACAATACAGGAGATTATGGAATTTTTTCCTTTAAACTGACCGATATATTGAGAATCAAATAAATAAGCAGAATGTACACATTTGATCCCAAAAGCTGCTAATTATGTGGAATGAATCCACTCAACATGTGAGATTAAGGCCAATATTTAAAACTGAATCTTAAAAAGAATAGTGAATTTGAGTATGAAATGAATGTAAAGAGGTCAAAGCAAGAGAGAGGAGGAGGTGGATGGAGAGGGCAGAGGTTGGCAGATCAACATTTACTCTGTAGGAGGCTCTCAGTGGGTTTGACTTCAATCAGCAATTCTTTAGACAGAGTTAAACACGAGGCCACCAGGAAGACATCAGCCTATGTCTGTCCTTTTTATTTCCTTTCTCTTCAGCCTATGATCTGTCTCACTTGTAAACAGGATATTTACCTAAATTACACCTCACATAAACAACTCAAATTAACACAAACAGCAGCCTCGTTGGCTCCAGCTTTGCAACAACAGTATGTTTACTCACCACGAGGTTCCCGATGACCATGACCAGCATGAAGACCAGGATGCAGAGCGGCTGACCAGCAACCTCCATGCAGTCCCACATGGTCTCTATCCACTCCCCACACAACACCCTGAAGACGATGAGGAAGGAGTGGAAGAAATCCTTCATGTGCCAGCGAGGAAGGGTGCAGTCCTTAGAGATCTTACACACACAGTCCTGGAGGAGGGAACACGACGACACATGATATTCTGAACCTGTAGCAGCAATGATCATGGGGCTATCTGAAGGAGGGAGGACTGACCTGGTAGTTTTTACCAAACAGCTGCATGCCAACCACGGCGAAGATGAAGACGATGATGGCGAGGACGAGCGTCAGGTTACCAAGTGCACCCATGGAGTTGCCGATGATCTTGATCAACGTGTTGAGGGTGGGCCATGAGCGAGCGAGTTTGAAGACACGAAGCTGGAAGGAACAAATGTTTGATTAATATGGTAAAACTTAACTACAGACCTCACATAAGGATTTTCTAAATCTGAAGAGATGTTTCATCTGTTAGAGACCCCACACATGAAGATAAAAAACCAGCCATGAACAGTTTTGATGTATGTGGTGTGCTCCAATAATCTCTACACAGCACACCACACACATAACCATTCTGTCCCACCACCGATCTAGAATCTAGTCCTTCAAGCCAGAAATCTGATCAAATGTGATCTAAAAAAATGAAGAAGAAGAAACAGCAACAACTGGAAAACACAACAGGCCACATGGGAGAGGACATACGAGAAGAGGGAATGATGGTGGTCTTGGGACTATTTTGACAGAAAATATCCTAAACTAAAAAAAGAAAAGACTGTGGAAAAAATCCTGGAGACAGCGTGAACACGTGAGCTGTTCAATCTTCTTGATTGGCTACATTTCAATCCATGTCTCAATTCATGGAGTCGTCAGCTTTCCCCACACACAAAGCTTTTTGGTTGTAAATATTGAACAAGTTTAATATTTACGATTGTCGGCCCCGGCCCATTTCAGAGCCAATTATCAGGACAAATTCACTCTTAACACACCTCAGACCACAGGATAATCTTATAGGATAATCGTATAAAATTCTGGCGTTTGCTGTCCTTGGAAGGGAGGGGGAAAGTCGGGACAAAAACAGCCCGATAATCTTTATTTGTGTACCCTGCTTAACCTGACACAAGAGATGGACTGTTCAATATATTTCACTCGTCCATCTGGGAAAGAGCTCATAGAAAGTGTTTGGGGAGGGCAGAACCTTTCGAAGCGTATCCAACAGGTGATAAATTAAACAAAAACATCAAAACTGTCTTTAAATCGCACAGAACTTTGTAAAAATGTCATTTGTCACTATTGGTCAAAATAGAGGTCTTATGACGTCACCAATACATTTTTTGGTTAATAAAATGGGTTAACAAAAACATATCAATAATCTGATATGATGTACACAGCCCTTCATTGATTGACAAAGAAGAGAGTTGTCTCCATAAAGGTCCATTATAAGGTTCTAAAATAGGAGTATACACAATGGAGGGTCAGGCTTTGGGGCTTCAGCCATCCCATGAAGTTGGAGGGTTTATATTTGCTCTGTGCATTATTTCTTCTCATCTGGTATGTGTTAAATTCTGATTTAAGAAACACTTCCACTTTTTTAAATTGTTGTGTCTGATTTAAGGTGCCATTTATCAGAGTTAATCAGCTGTACCAACTTCTTTAAAAAGCTTTTCATGTCTAGATTGTGAGAATAACCTTTACTGAAGTTAAAAAATATCACAGTTTCCCTTTAACATGTTCGGTGAAAGGGTTAAAAAATCAAAATCAAAACAAAACACAAGAAAATAACAGAAGATAAATAAACAAATACAAAGAAAGGAGACAAGAAAAGAAAATAAGAGAAGCAAACCCAAAAATGAGTGATGTTGTTACTGTATCTGCTCGCCTGAGGCACAATCTGATCAAGTGTGGAGTGACACTTGGAGGGATCGACACAGACAGACGCAGACAGGCTTCAAAGATCTGAGTGTGTGTTTCTTAGATTTTGTCAATCATCATCCTTGTCAGGAGATGGGGCACAGTTAACCCTTACTTTTTAGTGACATCTTTCATCAACAGCCAATCATCTCATCCCCCGATTCCAAACCATTTTATTGGTGTTTCAGCTGTCAATCAAAGCAGCCAGTATGTGCGCACTGTCTTCTGTTTCACTCTGCGGTTATGTATCTTGACTATTTCTGTTTTTATGCCAGTTTATTTAGCGTCTGACAACAGCGAGCAAAAACACTGAATCACCAAAAATAAATATCAAACATTAGATATAAAGTGCAACAATTTCATACAAAGAAAAAAGGTAACAGAACAGAAAAAGGAAGGTGCTTAGGAAAGATAAATTAATGACATTTTAATAAGGACGTGGACACTGCTCCTACTGTTGAGGTCATCAAAAAAATTCCTTAGTTTATTCTTGTATGCGGGCAATGACACAGAGGAATCAGTCAAATGAGTGTATTTGTTCCACAAGATAACTCCCTGATATTTAATTGAAAATTGATGAAGAGGTGTTTTATAAAAGGGAACATAAAGGTAGTTAGCTTGCCTCATTGAATAATTATGACAAAATAATTCCATAAACAAACCGTTAAGTCTGAGGTTTTTTTTTATATAAGACTTTAAAGACAAAGATGCATGTTTGGATAATGTTAATGTTGAAATAGTTTACAACTGGAGTTTTAGAAAAAGAGGTGCACTTGGTGCTAAAGATTTGGAGAAGGCGCCTAATCTAAATTGTTTCTGTAGCTTTAGCATTTTTTGGAGATATGTGGGAAATGTGCCTGAAAAATGTTACAATATGATAAATATGGATAAATAAAACTATAATATAATGTCAAGAAGTAAGAGTCTTTTACAAGTCCATTTATTTTCTTCGGATGCCAAGAGATGCAGTGAGCTTTATTATACTAAATAGCATTTTCATATCTGAAGACTTATTTTATCAGATAGACAACTGGCAAAAAACACAATTATAAAATAAAATTTCAACTGGAAAAAAAAGACAAAAATGATGTTTCCCTGAGCATTTCTCCAAATCATCATGACATAAGCCCACCAAAAAAAAGTGCATCAATAGTAATTAAAAAATGTTACAGCTGTACCCAGTCTTTAATGGTGGCAGTTAGCTCAGTCTGTAAGGACCTGGTGCTGGTTTGGTCGGGCACAACCCATACATATGCTTCTGCTGATATAACTTTGAATCAAGCCTGTGGCCTGTTTGCAGAGTCCTCCCCCTACGCTCTCGCACCCTTTTTCACAGGCCTAGCCACTGTCTCTCTCTCCTATCAATAAAGGCACAAAATGCCCCCAAAAAAAAAAAAAATATATATATATATAAAAAGGAGATCCCAGAACAGAGCCATGCGCCAAACTCAAATAACTACAGATAAAGCTCAGTATAAATGACCTTTGTGGTGTCTTTTCTTAACAAAGTGGTCCTGACTGAACAGGGAAAGTCTGTATGTAAATGATGACTTTTTTAGTGTGTAACATGGTGCTGTATGAGGTCGTGGTTTGAGTTACCAGTCTGAAGGAGCGCAGCACGCTAAGGCCTCCTTTATCCGACAGGCAGAGCTCGATGAGGCTGAGGCAGACGATGATGCTGTCGAAGATGTTCCACCCAGTTTGGAAGTAGTAATACGGATCCAGAGCGATGATCTTCAACACCATCTCTGCTGTGAAGATCCCCGAGAACACCTGCACACAGACACGAGGGCAGAGATGATTTAAAGAGAAACATTTAGACGTAAAAAATCAACATAGATGGAGATTTGGTTTATCTAAAGAGCGGTTTGATGATCGAGGATGTTTAAAACCGGACTCACACACCAGAACGCTGGACACACTCAGGTAGATGCACAAACACAACCTCACACATGGAGATAAAGGAGCTAAACAGAGGGCAGAGTTAGCCGAAGGGTCGGACACTTCACACCGGGTTAGGTTCACAAGCACACACGTGTCACCTCCTATAAGTCCGGCTGGAGAACATTAGTTCCTTAAAAACCAACAAGGGTTCAGCTGCTGGACAACAAGAGGATACTCTAACATAATTAGCCACCACACTTTTCATGATTTTAATGCTTGTGTTGGATGTTTCCAAATGTGCTCTAGCTGGCCCTGGTTTGAGTCCTGCCTGAGGCCCGTTTGCTGAATGTTCCCTCTCTCTCTCTCACTTACTTTCACAAACCTATCCACCGTCTATCTCTCTCTCCACTGTCAAACAAAGGCTATAAAATGCCCAAAAATATACTTAAAAGAAAATAAATAAATGAAATGGGGGTCTCAAATCCAGTCTGCAGGGCCCTTGATACACACTTTGTTGGTGCTTCGGTAAGTAACTTTTTAAAATATTGTCTTATATGTTACAGGCTTTTACAGTAATTTAATGCAGATTAAGCATTTTATTTGAGATTTATAAGCTCTCAACACAAGATAATTTGTTGTCTTAATTTTAAGTAGTTTATCTCACAACTTTGAATCAAGAGTTTGACAAAATCCAGGGCAAAGTTTGAGTTTCATGTCCATCATGCATACACATCTGCTTAGTTAACAGCAAGTATAACACAATTAATTAATCAATCTTTATTTGTATAGCGCTAATTCATAACAAAATATGTATTTAGGTGTTTCCTCAAGGCACTTTACAATAGAGAAGGCTGAAGACATACTTTTCATTTTATAGACAGACATGTATGCATATATACATAAAATACACATATACACATACATCCAGAGATGTATCCATCCAGGCAGAGACAAAGGGACTAAAAATAAGAATTTATGATAGAGACAAACTCATGGATGCCCAGATCATAAATCTGTCCTCATCATATTTGTCCCTTATGATAATATTTTATTCAAAGTAAGCATCTTGAGATGTGGTATCTCCTTTTTAAGAGGGTCCTCGTGTCTTTATGGCATCTCAGACTTGACTGTGAATGTCTAAAGAGTAAATATAACTGAGCCACTGCGAATAGGGGTGAGTTACACTTTAATGGGATACGCCAACATTTTATTTGTTTTCATGTCTTGCCTCACTCCTGAGTCCATGACAAGCAGATAGACACCATTCTTTAGACTGTGCATGCAATAACAAGGAAGAGACAGGCAGAGCTCGCCCATTGCTAATTAGCTTAGCTCAAACACTGGGAGTCAATGGGTAGCGTTAGCCTGCCTCTGCCTACAGTCATCAGATAAACTCTTCAGCAACTCTAAGCGGTTGTTTGTATTGAGATTCATATGTAATTACAAACATATTTTCGGTTACATTGGATTCTTTTTTCCCCACATACATAAGAAAAGGAAAATTTGTGTAAGAAATGTATGAGCTAAACAGTTGAACTATTAAACAATTCTAATTCAGGGTTTTGTTGCTGATATTCCTCCGCACACATCACAAATACAACTGGACAGTTCTCTTAATACAGCACAGTTTGACAGTGTTTCACGTTGGTAAATTTAAGTATTCATTTAGCTGTTATCTTCTCCATCACATATACCTTCTTCACTCTTTCATGCCACTGAGGTACAGTAGGAGGAAGTGGTTGTAACCATGATCGAGTGATCATCTTCCTGGCTATTAATAGAAGGACTTGCAATAGATACAGTTTTCTTTTTTCTAGTCTTCCTTTAGGGAGCACTTTATCTACTTTTTGACTAATATTAGCACTTTATGTATTTTGCTGACCTACTCACAAGATAACTTACCTACTTAGAGTTGCTAAAGAGTTTATCTGATTACTGTAGGTAGAGGCAGGCTAACACTACCCACTGACTCCCAGTGTTTGAGCTAAGCTAATTAGCAATGGGCGAGCTCTGCCAGTCTCTTCCTCCTCGAAAGAAGGGTGTCTATCTGCTTGTCATGGACTCGGGAGTGACGCAAAACACAAACAAAAAAAAATGTTGGTGTATCCCTTTAACGTGGCTCTGTGGGAATTGTGCCGCTGTTGGGCATAGCCTCTATTGGCAACAAGAAGAACTGCAGTTCAGCTACAAACAAGTCATATTCAACAGAAAATGTTATCATCACTCAATATGAAGGGACGTTGGTTTGCATCCATCATGGCTGCTCTTGACTTGTTTCACTAAACAATCCTCGGTCACCGCAGACATCACTTCTCTCCCCGTTTTCCCCTGACGTTTGATCCTTTAAGCCCCCCTCTCTGCAGACCTCAGCTCGTCCGGCGAGTGTGTCGCTCTGCCTTACATCACGTGTGTGTTTGATGTCTTGTATCTGCTCAGTGTTTGTGTGTCTGTTTGAGTGCGTTTGTCCTTGCAGAAGCAGAAGCCGGCCCGCTCGCTGCTTGTTGTTCCAGAAAGACGGAGATCCTCGATGTGACACCGGCTACGTGACACACGTGTGTCCATTTCTCAGCCTGTGTGTGTGTGTGTTTGTTTGTTTATGTGTGTGTGTGTGTTAAGATAAAAAAGTGAGTTCTGTGATTTAATAAAGTGAAACTGAATATTTTTGAAATCACTCAATCACAAAATCAGGCTGTTTCCGGGGTTACCTTTGGCTCTTGAGCGCACAAACACACACTCATAGAGATTATCCTCTTACATGGGCTCATTAACTCTGTAGTGCGTTGATTAGCTCCTCGACAATCACGCTGTTATTATTACTGACATCAGAAGAGCCTCTCGCTCGCCCCTCTACACATGTGAGAGAGTGATGTGGGGATGAAGGAGGCCCTCTTAGGACAGAAACGATGACTGTGGAGGGAAATAAATGACATAAATGATGGTGTGAGGCGTTCAGGATCCAGAACCAACGTGAAGAAGAAGACGTTTGGTTGGCTGGTTTCTGTCTGGACTTCAGTGAAGCTGTTTGTGAGTGTGGTCCCTGAGCTGGTGTTGTGTTTCTGATCGCAGCAGAGTGTGTTGATGTCAGGCGGGGTGACTCTGATGAAGTTAAACTCAGTCCATCCCTCAAATATCAGCAGCAGCCCGTGGCCTCAAACAGCACTCTGAGGACAACGGCACACATGGACTGCTTTAACAGGACTGGCAAAACCACGGCAAAGCTGCGTTACGCCTCTTTTTGTCCCCACAATCTATTTTTTAATATTTTCAGATGAAACAAATAAACATTACAGTAACGAGATGAAGAGAATACATGACCAAATAGAGAGAGAAAGGAGAGGATGAATGTTACAACCCAAGGAACCAAACCCAAGACAGAGACAAAAATTCATTTCATTTCCTATACCGACTATCCCTTACGGGGTTGCGGGGGGGCTGGAGCCTATCCCAGCTGTCATTGGGCGAGAGGCGGGGTACACCCTGAACCGGTCGCCAGTCGATTGCAGGGCAACGTATAGAGACAGACAACCATTCACGCTCACACCCATACCTAAGGGCAATTTAGAGTGACCAATTAACCTAATGAGCATGTTTTTGGTCCTGTTGGAGGAAGCCGGAGTGCCCGGAGAGAACCCACGCATGCACGGGAAGAACATGCAAACTTCACACAGAAAGGCCCTGGCAGACCTGTAAATCAAACCGGCGACCTTCTTGCTGTGAGGCACGTGCACTACCTGCTGCGCAACCATGCCGCCCAGAGACAAAAATTAATCTACAATAAAATAAAATAAAATAAAATAAAATAAAATTCTGCTTGTCAGACTGGGATCCGTCACGCCAGAATTGGTATCATTATTGAGTCACTCGGGAATAACTGGGAGGTCCAGTTCCCGGATATACACAAACATTTATATAATATTTCCTAAGGGAGCCCTTCAGAACACACCTAATCTTTGTCTAATGCAATCATGTGATCGCCAAAGCAGCAGTTATTTGCAGCACTCCTGACTGACCCAGGACCTGTTCTACAAATTTGCCGCTATTTGCATTGACAGAAGTGCTGGTAAGCAGGTCAACAACACAAAGCCTCTGTTTGGGGGTAGAAGTTGGAAATCGGGAATCGAATCTAAATCGCAAAATCTACCAGAAAAATTGCGATTAGATCTTTTCCTGAAATCGTTCAGCCCTAAAACACACCTAATCTTTTCTAGCTAAAGAAAATTAAGGACTTATTTTTATCCATGATGTGTGTGAAGGAGGAATGGGTGACTTCCATTTCACCAAAATCATGAATCTCGCTATTAAGTAACAAAAGCTTCAAGGATGGGGTCTGAGATTGTGGTCATGTGATTTATTAGAACATCTGTAATCAAAGTATAAAACAAAGGCCAATGATCTTGACTATTAAAGTCCAAAATTTGATAAATCTCCTCTTGAGTCAAAGTCGATATCATCACAAATTTTTTTAATGAAGTTTCTTAAGTTTTTACAACAATGGTACCTTGGTAACATAAACAGAACCCGTTTTATAATTTTAGAATTAACTGACAAAACAAGAACAGAGCAGTTATGACATGTACATTACTTAAAAAAAACAAACTCCCACAACACCACACTCAATCCTTCATGTTCCAGTTTTACAGGCTTATAGCTGCCAGATTTCCTGTCTTTTTGAGTTCATACAAAAAAATCCAGCCCAGGAGTATCAGCCATATCCAAAAGAGGTTGCCATACTTTGAAGTGTTATCGTGAAGGGCGTAAGTCAGTTTTTCCCGAGGTAATATTTTCAAAGCCTCCTGTACCGATTGCCAACTGAAGGACTGTCCTTAGAAATCCAGAATTTGAGAGTAGTCTTTCTTGCTAAGTATAGGGAAGTTCGTAACAGTTTGGCAGTGTGTTTGTTTCTTTCACTGTCCACTGTCAAAATGTACTGAAAAGGTGAGAGCTCCACATTCTGCTTAATCAAAGCAACCACCTCAAAATTGTTGCAACTTAATATAGTAAGTCTGTTTTCTATAACTGACGCCCATTTTTCTTCTTCTATTTGTCCTTCAACGTCCACCTGCTATTGTTTGGACTTGAGTTTTGACGTATGACTCTCAGAATCAAAGGGGTTAGTCCATTTGTTAAATCAGACTTTGTGAAAAGTTTGAAGAGAATCCCTGAAAGCCCTCTTGAGATATCAACACAGCGAAGGAATGACCATAAGATACAATAATCTTGACCTCTGACCAATGACCCTCGTAGTCTAGTCAGTTTCAGCTTTAACTTCACTTTACTGATTGCTCCTTAATGGGCGATTTTGGTGTCACAAAAAATCTTACAAGACAGTAAAAACTCATCATACAAAATGCCATAAAAAACAAACATAACATAAAACAACAGACACACATCATATCCAATACGAACAGAGGCATGAGGTTAGATAGAATAGATAGAATTACGCCATGTTTGCAGTTTACTTCCAACACAACAGGTAGCTACGTAGAGCCTGAGGTTTTTTCACCCTCTAGTGGTGTCAACCAGTAACAGGCACTACGTAAAGGCATGTATAAAAACAAAAAGTTGTGATGCCAGTGGGAAGCAATTGTGAAAGCTGGGACAAACTGCAGGTTTAAAGCCCAAGAGTTGAATTTCAGACATGTCTAGTCACATAGACGGACTGGTGGTGGAGGATGAACCTGAGATAATGGTGTTGTATGTTATAGCGGTACTAGCACTGATATTTAGGAAAATTGGATGCAGCCAACCCAGACAGTAAGAAAGATGGGTGTAAAATGTGTCATAAACACCAGATTGTATGGAAAGACAGCTTAAGAGTGTCAAGAAATATGAGAGGGGAGAGCGGGGATGTCTTTGTCTTGAAGGACGGGAGTTGGAGTCAAACAAGGTCATATCCTTTGTTTTTTAAAGGGGCTGTCCCAGATCGTCCTCCACATGTTTTCTTGAGTTTTGTGTCTTCTTTCTGATTGGATGAAGGAGAATTAAGAACCTGCAGCTTTCATCCACTCAGATGTTTAGTTTTTAATTCACATGATGCCAAAAAACACACACAACAAGCACAGAAAACGTTTCACAGCCACATAAACAGGAAGGTTAATCGCAGCCTAATTTAAGACAAACTTAATCCATAACAGAGCAGCAGGATTAACCTCCGGAAGAGTTTGATTTAGGAAAACTCGGAGGTGAGTTTCAAGTTCAACGCCGAGGACGGAGGGAGAGTTTCTGCAGCGTGTGATTCACCCTTCGAGAAAATACTCGGACCAGCTTCTGTGTCAGCATCAGCACTCACTAATAACAGAAACATCAGCACTGAGAGGATGACGGCCTGCGTGTACGCTCGTGTGTGTGTGTTCGCCACGGAGACACGTGACTGTTTTTGTCACAGGCAGGCAGATGTAATGAGTAAGCACCCAGGCACGCACACACTCACAAACACACGCTTGTGATTGGCAGGTTAAGGCTGGAGCGAGCAGCTGGACAAATACAGTACAGATGCATTTAGAAAAAAAACAGCAAATTATCGTGTGCTGCCAGTTTGCAGAAAGTTTGTTTCTTTCCTGAAATCAGCACGTTTTAGTGACAGACTTCAGCAGGAAACACGGAGCTCTGACACTTTTTAAATCGATGTACGAGGTAAAAGAAAACCTGTGACAAGTGCAGACTTTATTCTTCCTGCTACAGCAGAACACTGATGGATCTGACTTTAAGACTTAACAGTTTCTTACTCAGAGAGTAAGAATTAACCTTGCTATGAGCCGAACCCTGGCTCGATTATAATCAGGATATGGTGTTTACATGCACATTGAGAGACGTTAACGTGGGGTACACACATAAAAATTATTTGGCTGTTTTTGTCCTGACTTCCCCCTTCCTGACCAGGGATGGCAAACGTCAGATTATCTTCTGTTTTATAAGATTATCCAGTGGTCTAAGATGTATTTAGAGGGCCAAAACATTAAACTTGTTCAATACTACGAACAAAAATCTTCATGTGTGGGGAAAGCCGACGACTCCCGAGTCATGACTCTGTTAATTGTGATGTGAATGTAGCCAATCAAGAAGCGAGCTGACTGAGGAACAAGGAAGCAGGCGTAATAAAAACAAACATGGCCGACCTGAAACATAAAGTTCAGTGGACCTCAGAAATGGAGGGCCAGCTCACGTGTCTCCAGGATTTTTTCCACAGTCTTTTATTATTTTTCATTTTTTTTCAGTTCTGGATTTTTACGTCAAAAAAAGTCCCAAGACCACCATCATTCCCTCTTCTCTATGTCCTCTTCCATGTTGTGTTTTCTGGTTGTTGCTATGTTTCTTCTTCGTCTTTGTTAAATTAAGTTTGTTCAGATTTCTGTCCTGGAGGACTAGATTCTAGATCGGTGGTGGGACAGAATGGTTATGTGTGTGGAGCAAACCACACATAGTACAATCAAAACTGTGCAATGCCTGATTTTTTATCTTCTTCCTCCAGACACTATCTGGCACTTTTCACAACCTTCAAATTTGCACAGATTTCCACAGCAAAAAACTGAACACTGCAGCATGTTCAGGAGAATTGCGCTTGTATTTTTCACATGTTTAACAGTTTATCGTGCATCGTGATATCAAATCAAACTAAATCATTAACTTAATAATCATAATCAAATCATGAGGTTAGCGAAGATGCACGGCTCTATTATTAAAAGTGCATTGCATAACAGTAGAAGCATACATATGGATCTTTCTAGTGTATTTCTTTGTACAACAAACATGAAAAATTAATGTTAATCTAAAACGATTGGTGTTTCAAGTTTGCAGGGTCTAATTTAAGTCGTGTAAAAGTTGTCCCAGAACAAAAGTTCTTAAGATTAAGTGTCCTCAGCTCTGCCCCAGAGCCTCTGAGCAAGGACACAACTGTGCTGACTGAGTGTGTGAAACGCTCACAAACAGCCTCACACTGTGCTGAGTGCCAGTTTACAGAGAGAACACCTTTATCAACAGGCACGCACACACTTTTATTGAGTTTCACCTCCTCTGTCCTCTCCGGTTTTATTTCTCCACAAAGAAACTTCATTACGGCCGACTCTGCGCTCATTTTTCACTCACACACCAACAAAAATGAGGAAAATCGGAGGTGCTGAATATTTATAATAAAAACTCTCAATTTATTCTTACAAAGTCTGCACAGTCCTCCAAAGAGAGTAAAGGACAGAGGAGGGAAAGTAAAGTCTGAAGTTAACATGACTGGAAACAAAATAGACCAGAGATGTTGTTTCAGCCATCTCCATGTTTCCAGCAAAGTCACATGACAGCAGAGAGCTGGCTTTAAACCATCAATTAATCAATATTTTAATTATTTATTACATTACAGATCTGCTTTAGGGAGAGAAGGGGTCGTAACTTAATTTCCCTTTAATTTTGTAACATGGTCATAGAATAGTTAATACAAAAAGCAAGAAAATAACAATAAAACACATACTGATATAGCAAGATATAGTATAAGCTCACAAGCCTAGTTACTAGGTATACCCATTCAACTTCATGTTAATGCAATTAGTTAATAAGCCAATCACACAGCAGCAACTCAAAGCATGTAGGCATGTAAATAATGGTCAAGACGACCTGCTGAAGTTCAAACTGAGCCTCAGAATATAGAAGAAAAGTTTACTGGGTTTTTTTTATGCAAATCCATCTCTGAGGTTTGTAGACAATGGTCCCAAACAGAGAGAATATCCAGTGAGCAGCAGTTCTCTGGGCCAATAATAACCAATAATGATGAAAAAGATATAGGAATAGCAACAACATACTACATACTATATAAAAAATATATATAATAATGATAACAAATAAATTTCTGCTGGTCAGCCTGGGATCTGTCACGCAGGAATTGGTATCACTGAGATATGGGACATTCAGGAATAACTGGAATCTCCAGCTCACAGATGTACACAAAAAGGGATCCCATGTCTTAAAGAATCTCCTAAGGGAGCCCCTTAAAACATGCCTAATCTTTTCAAGTTTAACAAAATTAAGGACTTCTTTTATCTATAATGTGTGAGAAGGAGGAATTGGCGACTTCCATTTCAGCAAAATCATGCATCTCACTAAATAAGTAACAAATTGTGGGTGGATATACACCAAACAATTCAATCATTGCATTGAGATCTACTAATTTATGAAAGACTTTTGATACATTTTCAAATATTTCTTTCCAGTAAGAAGGTTAAGCAGGACAGGACCATGATATATGAACATGGTTCGCCGGTGCCTGTCAGATGTGGGTCCACGTCCTGGTAGATTTTGGAGAGCCTGACCTTTGTGAAATAGGTGCGCTTATCATGGATGTTCAGCTGACAAATCTGGAGCAACTGTGTGATGCTATCATGGAGACATGGACCACTTTGACACTGGTGTTAATTTTGTTGACTAATTATTTTTGTCATAGTTTTAAATAACAACCTTTTTTCCCCTGACGAAAACTAGACAGTAACTAATAAAAACAAGTGCACGTGGGCAAAAACTAAAACTAAATTAACTGACATTTTACTCAACAAATAAAAACTAGACGAAAATGTTTGACAGAGACTTAATCAGGCCTAATTGGGTCATGTAGAAAGTAGGGACAAGTTAAGAATATATTCATCACAGCTACTTTGGTTGTGTGGAAAGGTTGGATGAGTTAGGAGGGACATCCAACCACAGCTGCCTTAGCTTTGTGGTGGCAGGATTAGCTGCCAGGTAGCCTAAATAAAGGTGATTGCATTTCACACAAACATACATTCAAACTTTACTGGCATTCAATAAAGGGTTATTAGATGTTTTATTTTATCCAAGTGTGAAACATGACTTCAAATGCCTTACACTTTGCACTTTATATTTTAGTTGACTAAATTTACAGCAGATTTCATCAACTAAAACTAGACTAAAATTAAAACAATTTAGATGAATAAATTATCAGGGTTCCCACTCTTTTCTACAAATCATTCTCCAGGACTTTTCCAGAACTTTTTCCAGGACATATTCCCCCGTTACAAAATTGGTGTGGGCAATTCTCAGGTTAATCTAGCCTTGTAAAAAACAAGATTAAAGGGTGATGACCAATATCTCTACGTAGCTCCATCGTATCATATTGAACTTAAAATTTATTTATTTCTAACTCTCGGGCATGAACACTGTCTGCTAGCTATAGCTTTTTAGTCTGACTTTTATGTAGTGTCTCACTATCATAAATTTATGGTTTAAACTCTTTATTTACTCTGCTTTTTTATAAATATATTTTGTTGATTTACTGTTTAAGTAACTTCAATTGTATTTTGCCATTTTGTATTATTTCTTTTTGTCACCATTGTACTTAGTTTTTATATTTTATTCCTTAGCTTGAATTATTTTATCTACATTTTTACTTCATTTTCTATGTTTGTATTTTGTTCACTAACAAGATAGAAGGAAGCTAAATAATTTTCCAGGTCAATTCAAGTTTTTCCAGGACATTTGACTTTTTTCCTCATTTTCCATATGTTTTCCATCACTGGAAAATTGGTCAATCATTTTCCAGGTTTTTCCAGGTTTTCCAGGATGCGTGGGAACCCTGATTATGACTAAAACTGAAAGATATTCTAGGCAAAAGACTAAAACTAAATTAAAAAGTGCTGTCAAAATTAACACTGCAACCTGGGACTAGCAAGGTGTGCCTAATAGTTTCTAGGCAGTTAAGCTGCTTCTGTTCATGCACTCTGACCTTTATTCTTCTCCATCATCATATTTTGCACAAGAACATTAAGCTATCTGAAGATAAACCAAACCGATATCTTCATACTGTCTTTAAAAATAATGAACAAACTGAAATAACTTCTTACATACACTACAACAGCGTTTGTGCCGAGGCTCTGACTAAGACTTTACCAGAATCAACCTGACTCTGATGATGGAGCTGAACTTTTTGATAAAACTATCAGAACGAGCATTACTAACAAATCCAGTTTCAGAGGAATCATCCCGTCTGCCTCCGCTGACGGAGCCATTACAGGTTAAGTATGCTCCTGGGAGTCTGTGGGCTTAATGTACAGAGCGGCTGGGCGGATAAAAGCATACCGTATACATCCTTTAGATCGGAGCACACGTGGAAACACTGATACATGAAACCTCGAGAGCAAACAACAAACAACAACAAACGGAGGAAGCATTAGCAGACATTGATTCTGTCAGCACAGTAATGTCCTGACATGATCCTCTACACACTGCCTTACATAACACACACACACACACACACACACACAGCAGAGGCTCTCCTGTCCGTCAGAAAGGCGAGCTAAATGCTATGTAAACATCTGTGAGGATTAGCGACTTTATCCTCTAAAGAACTCGTCGACTCCGGACTGGAATCGGATACTGTTGACGTGACTCAGCCTTTATCTGAGACCTGAATGCCGCAGAATTGAATGGAGTCAGAAGTTTGGACTGTTTACACTGCACAAGTACAACGCAGCGCCGTCAAAGTGCAGAGGAGGCGAGGGCGACATTAGAGGAGCGTTATATAACGGCTGGTGCTGCTCACTGAGCCGGGCTGTTCAGGGTGTGTTTGAAACTGCTTGATCAGGTAAAGACGGGGAGTGAGGTTGAACAAATCAAAATTAATTTCAACCCTCAATTTTCTAAATTCCTTATGACAACTACAGATGCTGAAATTGATAATTTACCACAATCAGTCAGTAACACCATACAAAGCTAAAGGTCCACCACTTTGATCCAACACTGACCCCACTCTGGCCCCGTCCCACAGATTGACCACCGCTGCTGCAGGCCCACCTACAGTCTCTGTTTCTACTTTTAAACTTTATTAACATTTTCTGCCTCAAACGACCGCCCGCAGCCTGATCTGACCAGACCTGACATCAGCGGACACAAACGGGTGTGTATGTGAGTGTGTGTCTGTGTGTGTGTGTGCAGGTGCGATCAACAACATCAGAGTTTCACACCTCAGGTGAACCAATTACCATATTGCATCAACCTATCACTTCCTGTCAGATCGTCAGCACACCTGCAGGGTCAAACAGCAGAGAGTTAGTCATGCCGGTTTACGGCCGTCCGACCCGTTTCTGTCAGCTTCAGTCCTCACACACACTCAAACACACACACACTCAAACACACACAGGTTGTTTTCTGAAGGAGAACAGAATCTGCATCTTTACTTCCTTAGAGAGTGACCATCAGCACAAATGAACTGATTTTCACAGCATTGTCAGAAGCCAGCAGCATTGGGAGAATTTTGGAGTCCCCATCCAGGGACGGGTAAGACGGATAACTCAAAAAGTTACAAACGCATTTCGATTAAATCTTCAGGGAATGTTGACCATAGCACAAGGAAGGAGTGATTAGATTTTGGCGGTGATCTGAATCAGGATGTGGATCCAGGACTTTTCTAAAGGATTTCCTCACAGTGCAAGATAGTGCAGTTATCCACATTTTCAATAACTCACCAGCTCATGTTGGAAACGTCTTGATGGGGGTTTGTGCTCTCGGAGCACTTTAAGGTGAGGGATATTCCAGACTTTAACATAAATCTTGAAGATCTTGGAGACCAAGGTTCAGTACTTTTCTACTTTATAACACAATGTGATCTGACTCAGTAAAATTACAGAGGCTTGAGTCAAAAGGCTTCAATGATCACTGAGTCCAACCATCCACTGATTTATATTCCCACATTTAGTATCCAATTAGTGATCCCTCCCTCCATCCATCCATCCATCCATCCATCCAGCCATCTGTCCACATTAAGGCTGAACAATATTGCAATTGTTATTCCTTCAGTGATATATATTGGGATTATTTTCTTTTTAAACTTTCTAAATGAATGTTGTCTTTTTACATGAAACTATTTAAACTGTGGGCGGCATACTGGTGCAGCAGCAAGAAGGTCACCAGTTCGATCCTTGGGGTCGGTCAGGGCCTTTCTGTGTGAAGTTTGCACGTTCTTCCTGTGGATGTGTGGATTCTCTCTGGGCACTCCAGCTTCCTCCCACACACCAAAAACATGCTCATTAGGATGATTGGTGACTCCAAGTTGCCCTTAGGTATGAGTGTGAGTGTGAAGGGTAGTAGGGATGGAAATCTCCATCCCCAGGACGATAAAATATGCATCTCTATGTGTAGGCTACGGTACGATACACTAACGATTCACAAGAAGCATTTACCAATTCAGCACGATACGATTTATCTTCCTACCATGTAATCACGATGCAATAACAATGCAAATCTGGAAAAATTCAACTCAACTTTATTGTTCCTTCAAGAACATAAGCAGTATCATACTTATCATCATTACGAAGCTTGTAACAAATGAAGACAGATCACTTACAGAAGGCTACTTAAGCAGTGAGGACTCGTGAGAATTTAACGGCTTAGAGATAATTAGCCCATAGACCCTTGCCACGATGCACTGATTGCGCATCGGATAAAATACCCATCCCTAAAGGGTAGTCTGCCTCTATATGTGGCCCTGCGATCATCTGGCGAGCAGTTTGGGGTGTACCCCGCCTCTCGCCCAATGAAAGCTGGGATAGGCTCCAGCCTAAATGAATACATGAATGGATATTTAAACTGCAATTTGACCCCATGTTATGTAAACCACATCATTCTTCAATCCGGTTTTACAGTCATCTGACAGCAATTTTATTATAATTAATTATATGCATGTTTACGCATGTTGTGAATTTACAAATAAACTCAAGGCTTGCAAATGTGTTACTTAGAGTGCACGGTGTTAACCATGACTGACCAGGGCTGGGAATCACCAACCCTCCAGAGCAGACAGACGAGCCAGAACTGCAAAGCTTGAAGACTTTTAGCATCCTTTTAAGGGAAAAGAGGCAGCAGAAACCTGGTTTAGTTGTACCAAGAGTAAGGACAAAATTAATGTGACAAATAAAACACTGATGCAGGTTTTCTTAAAAAGTTCTGCCCTTCCCACTCACTTCCTTTGGAAAGCTTCCCAGATGGACGTGAACTATATCACATGGATATATGAAACGATCCATAAAGTGTGTCAGGCTTGGAAATCACAGTACAACACGATATGTGGTCCAGTGTATTTATGATATCACAATATAAGGAGGCCTTTACTGTGGAGATATTAGACAAACTCCGCGTGCACCATTGTCCATTATCTGTGGGTTTTGGTTTCCATCAAACGACACTCGAACTGCAGTGTGACGTGCTGTGAGTCATGTGTGTTACTTTTGTGTATATACACATAAATGTCTGTCCATCTGTCTATCAATTTGTCCATCAAACTGCTCTTCATCCATCATCTACTGACCCATGCATCCATTCAGTCCCCTATCCATCAACCATCCATCTGTCTCTTCCGCCCCAGTCCATCCATGTTACAACTCATCCATCCATTTACCCATTAATTAACCACATATCTATTAACCATTATCCATTAAACTATTGATCCATCCATTTGTCTTCAATCTAACCAGCCGTCCATCCATCTATTTATTTATACATCAGTGCATCCATCCATCTGTTAAACTGCATGAACCATATATCAAACTATCCATCCGTCAATCAAACTATCAAGCATGAAGCTATTCATACAAACATAAACATAAACACCCGTTCAACCCCACATCCAATCATCCTTTGGTCCATCGGTGCATCAAACTACCCATAATGCACCCACATTCATTTAAATATTGATCCATGTACTTTTACACCATCATCCATAAGCACCATATCCAAACATCCATCTATCAAACCAACCATCACCTATCCATCACTTCATCCATCCATCCCTCCATGGTTCCTACCTGGTTCCCGATGCTCAGCATGCCGTTGAACTCGTCAGTCATGGGGTAATGTTCCATGGCCATGAAGAGCGTGTTGAGGACAATACAGATGGTGATGGCGAGGTCCAGGAACGGGTCCATCACCATGATCTTCACCAGCTGCTTTACCTTCAGCCAGCAGGGGGAGCACTCCCAGACCAGGTAACGATGGGCGAAGGCGTACCAGCACGGGTGACACTTTTTATGGGCCTCTTCTAGTTCTGCATGAGCCGGGACGAAACAGAACAAAAGCAGAGAGATGCTTGTTTTCAATTTTTATTTATTAATTTATTTATTTATTTTTATTATTCTATATAAGGTTTTGCCCTTAAATCACACATTCATGCAACACTTTTGACCAATTCCCCTACTCCTATCTCATTTGTGTTTTATTGCTTGTCCTGTTTTCCTTTTTATTCTTATTATTAACACTGTCTTGTTTGTTTTTTGTTTGTTTATTTATTTTGCTTTGGTCTCTTGTTATTGTCTTATTATCTTCTCCTGAATTTCCAAATTTCTTGTTATATCTTTGAACGGTTCGTTTCGCACTTCACTGCTTTGTATATCTTGTTAAATGTTTACAAATAAATAAATAAATACATAAATAATTAAATAACAAAAAACAAAAGCAGAGAGATGTAGGATTAATAAGAAATGTAAAAGAAAAAAGTGCAAATAAGAAAAATAAAATAAAATAATAATAAACATAAAATTAAGTAAGAATAAGAAATTAATAAGGAGGAAAGCAAAGGGAAAGACAGGGAATAGCGAACATTAACTACAAAAAAAAAGTTATCTATCTTAGGTATACCACTTATTTGTTGCAGCCATTACAGCCAAGTTTGAGGCTATAGGCTGAAGAAATCTATTAAAATAACTTAACTTTTGTATCTTTTATTTATCTAGAGCCTAAAAAGGAAAAAATAAGGCATAAAGGGAAAGACTAAATGGATGAAGGGAAGAGGAAAGGAAAGAAGGAAGCAATAAAGGGTGTGCAGATGGATGAAGGGCAGCAGAGGGTTTTTTAGTATTTTTGCCGTATAATGATCTGTTCTGTAAGAGCAGCGAGTGCCGAGGGGAGAGACTGTGACTCAGCAGACCTACGACACACACACACTGAAGATTCAATGATCTCGTGGTTAATGAGGGTAACCAGGATAACATACTCTCTCTCTCTCTCTCTCTCTCTCTCTCTCTCTCTCTCTCTCTCTCTCCGACTCTCGCACAAACAAAGCCAGTGATCCCCCGGGGTCGGCTGGGCCAGCGACACACACGCACAAACACACACACTTTCATACAAACTCAGACATGGCTGCACAATTTTATTTCGTCACCCACATCCAGGCGAACCGAAAAAGCAGGAACACAAACACACAGACACACAAAGATGCGTGAAAAGACTCACTAGGAAGCAAAATTCAGAAGGACAAACAATACACACTCACATCCTCCTATTGAAGAAAATTTAGAAACAAATATTGACAACTAAAACAAAATAGTAATCACTTAAATTTCTTAATTCCTGCATTTCAGCCGAGCAGGAAACTTCACAAACAGACTGAAAAAACTCACAGTTCAGCTACTCTAACACTGTTTGTGGAGCCGTTAAAGTTTGAGTCCAATTGTGTTTTAAAATATCTTAATTCTGGGGTTACTCCTCACCTTCCATGGCATCTGTGAGGTAGCTGGCGGCACTGAGCGCCCTCCCCCTCCTCTCTGATCCCTGCGTGGACGAAGGACGAGGAAGCAGCATCGTACTGAGCTCTGTGGTCGACGTGGGGACCTGAGAGAGAAATTAAAGAAAGAGATGAATTATCAACTCATCCCACACATGATCGAGAATCCTAGTTTATGATTTAAAATAATTTACACCAATCTACAATCAAGGGACTAAAATAACAATGAGGTCCAACTGCATTCCCTGTGTTGTTTTGTTTATCTGTGTCTTTTGTGATTTTGTATTTTTTTATTTTTATTGCATCTGTTCTGTCTTTTTGTGGGAGACATGAATTATGAGGTACAGGGGTGCAAATGGGATTTTTGAAGCGGGGGGGACCAAGCTGTCAGCAAATGATTGCAACTCAATTCGTTACTTTGAGTAATTTGAGCTTTACACTCAAGCAGCTACTTTTCTAATAGCCTTTGGCCCAATGGTTTGCACTAAAAAACCAGTGGAGAACTTATTATTTGAAATCATGGATTAACAGCAATGATCATTGTCAAACAAAGGCCTCAGCACCAGCCATACATGATGAAACTGTTATTTTGCTGGAATGCCAATCATCCACCAAAACTTCATTTGGTTAGCGTTGCCAAAGTGTTTCACTGGGAAAGTACCTGGTGGTTCCCATCTCCTCTCCAGGTCTGGATGGCCTCATCCACCCTTTGACAGGTATTGTTTTAGTCCTGCTGGGTGTCCACACACCCTCCTCGCACAAACCCGACCACGTCACAGGTTGTGCTGGTTTACATGTTACCAGTAGCAGTTTGCAATGGTGCCTCACAGTAAGAAGGTTGCTGGTTCAGATGTTGTGTCTGTTAGCATGTTCTTCTTGTGCATTTGTGAGTTCTCTCCGGGCACTCTGGCTTCCTCCCACAGAACAAAAACATGCTCAGGTTGATTGGTGACTCCAAATTGCCCCTAGGTATGAGTGTGAGTGTCTGTCCTTCTATGTGGCCATGTGATTGGCTGGCGACCAGTTCAGGGTGTACCTCTCACCCTATGTCTGCTAGTCCCCGTGCAACCCCAAATGGATAAGCAGAATAGATAATGTATGATTGTTTGCACAGCTGTGAATGAAGTGTTTATCCATATTTAGAGCATGTGTTGCCTCCTTCATCATCCTCATATTTTAAATAAAGTTCTGTTGGTTTGAACCGCCCTCTGCTGTTAAGCATAAATCTAATATTCAGGCAGCCTCTTTGTAATTCGAGTGTCGACCCCTCGGTGTTCACAGACACAAACCTGTGTAAACCTTAATTTGCCCAGGTGTGATTACACAACACTTCCTGGTAACTGTTCCTCCAATGAGACGTGACGCACAGGCCTGAAGGTCGCCGCCCACGATCGCCTACATCCTGTCCGTGTGCCAGGCAGGGAAGCACCAGGGAGACACACACACACACTCTTTTACAGACACACACTCTAACAGCAGCTCCCCGGCCTCTAATTCAGCCTCTGTTAGCGGCTGCGGTTGTCATGGTGGCATTTCTGTGGAAACCGAGAGCGCTCTCCTTCCGTCTTTTCCTCCCACTCGCTTCTCCGTCTGAGCGAGCAGCGGGACGGCAGGTTCAAGCACTTCACGGACAAAAGGAAAGAAACATCGACACATGGGGCCACAACCTGAACTCGGAGCAGGAGTCGGCGGCGACACAAAGAGGGATCAGGACGAAGAGGAGGCGTGAAGGTTTCAGGTTCGACGGCACTTGAAACACGAAACAAATCCAGACAGGAGTCGACAAATCAAAGCAGAAAAGTAAAATAAGAAGACTTAATGTCAGGAGATATCTAAACTGATTTTAAAGAAGGACTTCATTTTATACATATCGTTTAAGTTAAGAACTTAATTTATCTTGAATTAGGAATGGGTAAAATGATGACATATGCAAATATAAAACAGCTCAATCCAGTTCATTTTGATCCCTCATGGCTTGAGTGAATGCGATGATCAATCTCCAAACTCCTACTGTTCATTTTTACTCACTACTAAAAAATAAATGAATAAATTGTATCTTAAGCTGATTTTTTATACTTTATTTTGTTCCTCCTGACCCTTATTTCTATTCTCATTATATGTTGATTGTTTTTGCACCAATTTACCAAGTCAAATTTCTTGTATGTGCAAATGCACTTGGCAATAAATACAATTTCTGATTCTGATTCTGTTTTGATACATGTTGGATTTGCACTGACATGCTTGATCAACCCAGGCCTGATGTAAGGAGAAATATTAGAATATACATCGACATGGAAATTGAAAAAGGTCCAAACCTTGTAGTCAAATTAAGCAGGTACCACAAACAAAAATCACCAGCACTGTTTCAATAAAAAAATATAAGATGGATGGATAAGAAATGTCCCTTTACCACCTTTAAAATCAAGGATGTGTTTTAAAAACTTTTGGAAAAACTTCAGTTAATGTGAGGAATGAAATAAAAATTAATTACATTTTTTACATTTTTCCTGAGTACATTTGAGTACAGTATTCTACCTCTAAAATTCAAGACTTTTTGAAGGAATCCTCTTGTTTACTCTTCTGCTAAACTTTTCTCCATCTCTTTCTTATTTCTCCTCCTCTTCTCCACCTTCTCCTTCTTGTCTTCCTCCTCTTATATAAGCATGTAGCTATAAGGGCAGTAGTCAGCAGGTGAAGGTGTCTGAACACCTCGAGGCGTGGAGCTGTTGTGTTTGTCCTCGTGATACTCTAACCCGGTGCCTGATGGGAAAAAAAGACGGCTGCAAACAAGTATGAAAATAAACGAAATCCCTCATGACACCAAACTGTCTGCCTCTCAGCTGTGGCTTTTTATACAGTTCTGTTAGTGAATACAGAGAATAAAGAGTGCAGCACTTTAAGTCTGAGAACTGCAAACTTAAGTCACTAAACCTTTTGTTTTTGGTTTTAAAAGTGGATTATTTTCCAGCATTTATTGCCGACTGGTCAACTAGAAAACACTTGAAGAACGCAGACCTCTGCCAAGCAGCTCAGTTCCAGCAGTGGCTTTTCCACAACCCCTGTAAAAGATACAATCCTGGATCACCAGATCCAGATCAGTGCCAGGATCCAGACCAAACTCAGCACATACATGGAGGCTGTTATCCTGTATGAACACAACACGTTTTGGGAACATCACTTAACATTTTGATTTTATATGAACTATTGAATGTTGTCAATGGGATTTCCCATTATAAAGTTCAATGTTCTTTTTGTGACTTAAATATGGATTGGATCCAGATGAAATTGACCTTGATGATAGAGACATGGACCCCATATTATCCTGTGAAATTGAAAGTGAATAAGTAAAGAAATGGCAGAGATATGAGTTTTTAAAATTCAACCCAATGTTAACTTATGGGATTTTTTGAAATTTCGGGAATTTTTGCATCCAGACAAATATACGTATCCCCGCCAAAATCTAATCATTTCTAAGTTGGGCCATTACCAACATCTCCTGAAAATTTCAGCGAAATCCGTCCAGTAGTTTTTGTGTAATCTTGCCAACAAACAGACAAACAGACAAACATACACCGACAAAAACATAACCTCTTTGGCAGAGGTAATGACTAAAACAGCAATCTGATTAGGAGTGAATACTGTGATGCTAAAATATTGGCTCAAAAGAAAGATGAACTTCTGTGAATGAAAACAACACACTAAAGGACTAACTCAGTCAAAGAGCATAGCATCATGACAGTGTGCAAAGGTTTGGACTTGAGCTTTTACTAATTGGTTGGTAAATGGCAGTGGGTTGGCAGTAAACTTGGCGTCCTCTTAACCAGGTGACCGAGCGTCTGATCCCTGCTCCTGCAGTCACATGCTGTTTTGTCTTTGGATCGGAAACTTGACCCCAAATGGCTCCCACTGCTGCGTCACGGGTGTGCCAGTGAGTTTGAATGTCATGAGCTAATACTGATGGAAACTTCCCCATCAGTGGCTGTGATGGGTGTGTGTTACCTGTGGCTATCTGGAGAATCTGTGAGATTATTCAAGGTGTTGGTCCCTTTATTTGGAGACTTATTGGTGATGAGGGTTTGTGGAAGTTATGATTTGAAAGTCACAAAGTCTCATCCGCGCTGTGGCTTTGCTTTGATGGATGGCATGTATGGTTCCCTGCTGGAAGCTGGGCTGGGCAATATGACCTAAAGATGAAATCCCCAATTTTTTTCCAAAACACTCAATTTACTATTTTAATCAATTTTTTCTCCGTCTCTCTCTCTCTCTCTCAAAAAAAACAAAAAACGAAACATTAATCAAGTTTTGCCATTATGTTATCAAAACATATTCCCAAACCAAACAGGATTTCCCTTTTAAAGTTTAAGTGCATATCATAAAATGTTGACTATGTAGTTCAAACATAGGCAGATTTGTCTACACTAACACTGAAGGCTGAGCTGTTTTCACGGAATATTAACATGGAGCTTTCTGATCAATATATAATCTAATTTAAAAACAAATAAAAGCCTTAACATTTGCTTGTGCAAAACCTGACAGGGCCTAACATCATAATATATTACTTATTACTTACTATTAAACTTACAATTTAATAAGTCAAGAAAAAAAATCTTTAATACTAATTTTTAAATCCTCTGAAGAAAATAACTTGAATTAATCAATTTACAAGATATACTCCCCAGCCCTACTGGAAGTATATTTAAAGTGCTGCAGAGCCAATCACAGCCCCGATTAGCTTGAAAAACAGCATCATAGGATAACAAGAGGACTACAATTTCATGAGGTAATTGTGAATTTATGAAGTAAAAGAAGATCAGCATGTGAATTGAAGGTTATATTTCTTGCCTGATGTTACTTTGCTGCTACATCAATATCATTTCCACTATTTCGGCTGTATCTTTAATTACGGAGACTATGAGCGCCTGTTTTACAGTGTTGTGCTGATGTGCTTGGTGGACACCGACATTGAGTTGAAGTAGTTGAATGATCGAGGCACAGCTGCAGAAACCAACTGACTGACAAGACTGAGGTGCAGACTGAGAGGGTGTAAAGTGAGCTTAAAACTGGATTTTTGCAGTTTCATATAGCTCATATTTTGCCTTAACTCGGGTTCAGATCATTTTTGATGACTGCTGGAGTATCGTCTTAATCACTGTTGTTTAAAAACCTTCTAGTTTTCACATACTGCGTAACCCTGATCCACCTCTGTTCTCTCTCCGGTAAAGCTCCTGCCTCTTTAAGGCCTCCTTTCCTATTTTAGCATAGTCTGCTTTGATTGGTTAACAGCTCATCCATCCACCCATTATCTATACAGCTTATTCTTTTCAAAGGGTGGAGGGGGTGGTGGTGGGATGGGGGGCTATCCTATCTGACACTGGGCAAGAGGCGGGGTACACCCTGAACCAGTTGCCAATCACAGGGCCACATAGACAGATGGACAACCATTTAATCTCACACTCATACCTAAGGACAATTTGGAGTCAGCAATCAACCTCATGAGGATGTGTTTGGTCTGTGGGAGGAAGCCAGAGTGCCCAGAAAGAACCCAAGCATGCACGGAGAGAATATGCAAACTCACACAGAAAGGCCCTGACCGACCCGGGGATTGAACTGGTGATCTTCTTGTTGTAAGCCACATGCATTACCTGCTGTGCCACCATGCCTCCATTGAAAGATCAACTCTGTTGTAATTCAGTACTGTTTGGCACCATGTTGTCAATGACTCTGCATCCATTCTACAATCTCTGCTCTGCACCGGGGTTGCTACCCTGACCCAGTGGGGTTAAAATGCTACTCATTCAATGATATGACATCACACTGGTAGGTTTATTTTGGGGGAACTAGGTTTCAGGCATGTTATGGGCTATGATAATGAGCTCTGTGCTGACTGGCCACCTAGCTGACTCGGCGGCTCTGTGCTGCCCAGTCAGCTCTGTTTTATTTATATTTCTATATCAATTTGTTTTATTTATATTTCTATATCTATCTTAAATCTATCTATATCTATCTATATCTATCTATCTATCTATCTATCTATATATATATTGCCACTGGAATTTCTCTGAGGGAGTTTTCCCAAAGGGATTAATAAAGTACAATCTAATTTTGTCTAATCTAATTTAATCTAATCTAACCTAAATGATGCCTGATAGGAAAGGGGAGGGGTTACAGACTTTTAAAACAGTCATGGCGTCTACCTGTGACAAGCAGAAAACACATGTAGGAGGAGAATGTATAGCTATGACATAAAACACAGGAGGTTGAGAACAGAGCATTTTAAGGGACATTGTCTTTTAAGAGGGTTAGAGCATTTCTTTGTGAACTTCTTCAACAACATTAAATAAAAAAGTTTATTCAGCAAAACTTTTAAATGATGAAATATTAAAGGAGAGAAGGTTTCACCTCATCAGTAACACTAACCACGGATCACAAAAACTACAGAAGCAACAGTTTAGATCCTGAAACTACAGCTCAGCAGCAGAGTTAAGCTTTTTCAGAAAAGTCTAGAACATGTGTTGGTGCGATCGATGTGTGTGTCTTAGTGTGTGTGTTCAGGAGGGACGCTCAGCAACGTGGCTGCGATGGCATGTGCGGCTCCGGCCCGCCATGCCATCACCCTGACACCATGTGTGTTACGGTATGTGTGTGAGCGCTGTGTGTGTGTGCAGATACGGGGAATACCACCGCTCTGTTATCTGATAGGGTTGATATGAGTGTGTGTGTTCAGTATGTATGTGTGTGTGTGTGTGTGTGTGTGTGTGCTCGCTGCAGTGGAAACAATGGTGGCGTGTGCGGCGACCCGACGCTCAGACATGTGAATTATGAATCAGCGCTTTGCATAACTGCACCCTGATATCATGGACTAAACACACACGGTACTCACGCTCTCCTCCTTGACCTTCTCCATGGTGCAGGCCGGCAGCTGCCCCTGCAGCGGTGGTGAGGAAACCCCGTTCTGGTCCATAGCGACAAACAGCTTCCCGTTGACGTTCAGAGTTGGATAAAAAACCTAAAACATGAGATCATTTACTAAATCCAGAATCTTTAGTCCAAACAGGTGACATATGGAAAGCTGTTTGGGCATAAAATTGTTATCAGTGATATCAACCGTAGTTCAGCTCTGCTAGTACTCAAATATGGAGTATATGTACTCAATTTTGGTCAACTAATACACCAGTAGACTTTACTAGTAAAGCAAAATCATCTACTAGTAGACAATTTTATTTACTAGTAACATTTTTTAACTACTAGCAACATAAAATTGTCTACTAGTAGTCGATTTTGCTTTACTAGTAAGGTCTACTCGCGCACTGGAGTGCCACAAACATAACAAGTAAAACAAATTTTTTTTTTACTAGTACTACTAGCAATATCAAAATATTTCAGTACTAGTAAACTGTTTTTAGTCTACTAGTAGTACTAGTAAAATCAAAAGATTCACTAGTAGTACTAGCGGACCTCATGCCAGTGAAGTAGAAGGCATTATATCCAAATCCAGCACTCTGGCTGTAAAATTTTTGAAAGCCAATGGGAAGCCTGAATTTACCTTTTCCCACCCCCTTATTAGCATATAAGGCTTACAACCCAAAACAGTCTACTAGTAGTACTAGTGGCATTTTTTTCTTCACTAGTAAAGTCTACTCATGCACTAGTTGACCAAAACTAGTACATGTACTCCATATTTGAGTCCCAGTAGAGTTGAACTACGATTGATATCACCTATATTGAATTTATGCCCAAACGGCTTTCCATAGTGACATGAGGTCTGGCTTCCTGGCTCACCTGGGAGCCGCGGCTGGCCGTGCTGTAGGTGCTCGGTCGTCGTTTTGGCCACGGGTGGGGCAGGATGCCACTGAAGGTCCCCCCGCTGTAGGTTCGACCCCCGACGCCCTCCACCACATCCCCCGGCACGCTGTACTCGTCGTCCGCCATCTCGCCCTCAGAGCCCCGGCTCCTCAGACGGAAGTTGAAGATGGAGGAGACCTGGCTGCTCCGCCGCGTCCTGGTGGAGAAGGAGCGGCCGAGGAGAGGGTGGAGGGGCTGGAGGAGGACGAGGGACATGTTTGTGGTTGATTCAGAGAACGAGAAAATGGATTCTTTACTTTAGAACAGACACGTGTCTTCTTGTCTCACCTTCCCTCCGTCCGTCATGTCCACCTGCAGCAGCTTCTCCTCTGATAGGTTCCCCTCCACGTCGGCCACTCCCATCAGTGCTTGACTCCGCCTTCTTTCTTCCATGATGTCCAGTGGCAGAGCGAATGGAGACAACTCTGGAGACATCATGGAGTCTGAGTCTAGAGCTTTCTGAGCCGCAGCCTGGGAGAGAGAATGAAAACAAAATAACTTACAACAATCAGACTAGCATGGAAGAAGTATTGATAAGACCAAGACATGTAGTTTATAATCAGTATCATTTATATTTACATTCATAAACCTAACTCTGTGTCCCAATGACTTAAATAACAGTAGAAAATATAACAGAGAGAGAAAAATGACGATATGTCTGCAGTCAGCAGGAGGCTGGAGGCTTCAATAAAACTGACTTTCCTGGTAGTTGATAAATAGTGGAGTTTTCCTCATATTCATTGGCTGTAATTTATTGTCTTAATCTTTTCTTAAATATGTATTTATTATGACGTGTGCTGCCGACCTCTTGGCCAGGTCGCCCTTGTGAATGAGATCCTGATCTCAATGGGACTTAACCGGTTAAATAAAGGTTAAATAAAAATAATTAAAAATACTACATAACTGTCCCATATTTATATAAATTTTTGATTGAAAAAATATCCCAACAGTTCTCTATTTGATTCAGTATTTCTTCCCAGAATATTGCCATACATTGATGTATCAATATTTTTCCACTCATATGCAGTAAATTTATACAAGATTAGATTTACCTGCTGCTCCTTCTTCAGCCGCTCCATGGCCTCCTGAAACTCCCGCTCCTTCTGGCATGCCTCTGCGATGGTCGCCTGGTTCTGCTCCTCGTACGCCATGGCGACCACAGCTAGGATTAGGTTGACCAGGTAGAAGGAGCCCAAGAAGATCACCACCACGAAAAACACCATGTAGGTCTTACCAGCTGATCTTAATGTCTACAGAAAAACAAAAAACACAGAATAACGAGATTGATTTATGTGCTATAAAAAAACAAAATCAAGACAATCTTCCGTGTGATTGTAATCTTCATAGTTGCCAGATCTGCTTATTATAAGCAACTTTGGGATTCTTTTTTTTTTTTACAAAGTTGCTTGTAAATATTGGCATTTTTGGGTTGCCTATTTTTGGGCTTGTTCCAAAGGTGCAGTTACTCTTTTGGGCTTTTTGTGCCCCCAAAACCCAGGAGGGATCTGATGCCTGCTCTACTACCAACATAAACTCAATTCACAAGTTACACAAACTATTTTGTCCCACTCCAAACACAAATGTAAATTTGACTGTAAAAAGAGGGGCAAAATGATGTTTCCACCAAAAAGAAATCCTTATAGCCAGAATTAAATTTTTTCACCATAATAAAGCTGTAGAGGATCAACATAAAACCAAGATAAAAGCCTGAATATGTTGAAAGATAAATATGTTTTACTCAATGTGATAGCCATTTATGGACTACTATAACAAAAAAACATGAAAAAAAAACAATTTAGAGCACTTGACACCCTCCTAGTTTGATCATTATTAGTAGTGAAATCTTATTTTTTAAATCTTATAATTATTATTTTTGTATTGTATTTGTTTTCACTTATGTTTTTTACATCTTATCTTTTTATTTATCTGCTATCATTTACTCTTTTATGTTGGTTTGAGGTATGGATAAACATGTCTCAGATTTCATTTCATCTGTATTTAAAAAAACAAATAAAGTAAAGAAGTTAAAAAAAGCCTGACTATGTCTGTTTGGTTACAAAACCAAGGTTCTACAGACTGCTTAGTGATAACAGAGTTATAAATAACAGTAGCCTCTCTCTTCACTTCTGTATAAAGACAAGGATGTTCCACCTCCAGTCAAATGGATGTTGAATAGGTAAATTAAGAGACAAATAAGGAAAAATGTCACTGAAATTGAAATTTAATGTAGATGAAAATCAAAATGCACTTGATGTAGATTCCTTTTTTAAAAAGGAAGTAATATATCAGATTAGAAAAATAAATAGCTGGAGGTTGCTTGTTTTGGGCTTGTTTTTATTGACCTGGTTGCTTATTTCAGCAGAAAAATCTGGCAACACTGGTCACTAGAGTCTTATAGAGTGAGCTTTAGATCCAGAAAAGGACGGTCAAACACAGAGGGGGGATCATTTTGTACCCCTTGAACCCACCAATCAAACCAGAACCTCCTTAGGGGGCAGTTTTACCTGATGGTAGAGGTTTTCCCAGTAGTCTTGGGTCATGAGGCGAAACAGGGAGAGGAAGGCCCACCCAAAGGTGTCGAAGCTGGTGTAGCCGTAGTTTGGGTTTCTTCCTGCTTTCAGACAGTCGAACCCGTCTGGACATTTTCTGAAAGGCACAAAAACATTTCTCTGTGATTGCTGAAACATCTGCAGGTCTGTGGGAGGACTTTAGAAAACACTTCAGGATTTTTGAAACACCAACGCCTTCATCAAGATTCAGAGGAGTCAGGGATGGATCTACGGAGCGTCTACAGGCTGACAGCACATGCTGGAGCAGACTGGGGGTGTAGGAACATTCTGGAAGCTGATAGGTTTCAATCAGAAACGCCGTCCCTCTCTCTCTACGACACAAACACCCGCTCTGTTTCCTCATCGGTGTTTACGGCCTAACGGGACCCGCCCACACGTGTCACCGCCGAGCCGGAACACGCAACTCAGGGACGGCATTCATCATAATTGATATTCTACATTCACATCCTATCACATCCATCGCCGCCCACACGCTCACATCTGATCTGCAGATACACAGCAGCTCTGAGGCGGTCAGTGGAGGTGGGGGGGACAAGAAAGACTGACATGATGGAAACAGTCACACAAACAAAAACATGATCACACAGGGGTCAAACAAACAATGATATGATCACACAGGGGTCACACAAACAACAACACGATCACACAGGGGTCAAACAAACAATGATATGATCACACAGGGGTCACACAAACAACAACACGATCACACAGGGGTCAAACAAACAATGATATGATCACACAGGGGTCAAACAAACAACAACATGATCACTCAGGGGTCAAACAAACAATGATATGATCAGACAGAGGTCAAACAAACAACAAACAAGCAAGAAAAAACAACAGACTCACCTGATGGAAGCACAATCAGTCACACAGGGGTCAAACAAACAACAACATGATCAAACAGGGGTCAAACAAACAACATGATCGCACAGGTCGATCAAACAAACAATAACATGATCACACAGGGGTCAAACAAACAATGATATGATCACACAGGGGTCACACAAACAACAACACGATCACACAGGGGTCAAACAAACAATGATATGATCACACAGGGGTCAAACAAACAATGATATGATCACACAGGGGTCAAACAAACAACAACACGATCACACAGGGGTCAAACAAACAATGATATGATCACACAGGGGTCACACAAACAACAACATGATCACACAGGGGTCAAACAAACAATGATATGATCACACAGGGGTCACACAAACAACAACACGATCACACAGGGGTCAAACAAACAATGATATGATCACACAGGGGTCACACAAACAACAACATGATCACACAGGGGTCAAACAAACAATGATATGATCACACAGGGGTCAAACAAACAACAACATGATCACTCAGGGGTCAAACAAACAATGATATGATCACACAGGGGTCAAACAAACAACAAACAAGCAAGAAAAAACAACAGACTCACCTGATGGAAGCACAATCAGTCACACAGGGGTCAAACAAACAACAACATGATCAAACAGGGGTCAAACAAACAACATGATCGCACAGGTCGATCAAACAAACAATAACATGATCACACAGGGGTCAAACAAACAATGATATGATCACACAGGGGTCACACAAACAACAACACGATCACACAGGGGTCAAACAAACAATGATATGATCACACAGGGGTCAAACAAACAATGATATGATCACACAGGGGTCAAACAAACAACAACACGATCACACAGGGGTCAAACAAACAATGATATGATCACACAGGGGTCACACAAACAACAACATGATCACACAGGGGTCAAACAAACAATGATATGATCACACAGGGGTCACACAAACAACAACACGATCACACAGGGGTCAAACAAACAATGATATGATCACACAGGGGTCACACAAACAACAACATGATCACACAGGGGTCAAACAAACAATGATATGATCACACAGGGGTCAAACAAACAACAACATGATCACTCAGGGGTCAAACAAACAATGATATGATCACACAGGGGTCAAACAAACAACAAACAAGCAAGAAAAAACAACAGACTCACCTGATGGAAGCACAATCAGTCACACAGGGGTCAAACAAACAACAACATGATCAAACAGGGGTCAAACAAACAACATGATCGCACAGGTCGATCAAACAAACAATAACATGATCACACAGGGGTCAAACAAACAATGATATGATCACACAGGTCAAACAAACAACAACATGATCACACAGGTCAAACAAACAACATCATGATCACACAGGGGTCAAACAAACAATGATATGATCACACAGGGGTCAAACAAACAACAAACAAGCAAGAAAAAACAACAGACTCACATGATGGAAGCACAATCAGTCACACAGGGGTCAACCAAACAACAACATGATCACACAGGGGTCAAACAAACAACAACATGATCAAACAGGGGTCAAACAAACAACAACATGATCAAACAGGGGTCAAACAAACAACAACATGATCACACAGGGGCCAAACAAACAATGATATGATCACACACGGGTCAAACAAACAATGATATGATCACACAGGGGTCAAACAAACAACAAACAAGCAAGAATTAACAACAAACTCACATGATGGAAGCACAATCAGTCACACAGGGGTCAAACAAACAACAACATGATCACACAGGGGTCAAACAAACAACAACATGATCACACAGGGGTCAAACAAACAACAACATGATCACACAGGGGTCAAACAAACAACAAACAAGCAAGAAAAAACAATAAACTCACATGATGGAAGCACAATCAGTCAAACAGGGGTCAAACAAACAACAACATGCTCACACAGGGGTCAAACAAACAAACAACAACGTGATCACACAGGGTCAAACAAACAACAACATGATCACACAAGGCTCAAACAAACAAACAACAACATGATCACACAGGGTTGAAACTAACAACAACATGATCACACAGGGGCCAAACAAACAATTAACAAGCAAGACACAACAACAGATGCACATGATGGAAACACAATCTGTCACACAGGGGTCAAACAACAACATCATGATCACACACGGGGTCAAACAAACAATGATATGATCACACAGGGGTCAAACAAACAAACAACAACACAATCATTCAGGGGTCAGACAAACAATTAAGAAGCAAGACACAACAACAGATGCACATGATGGAAACACAATCTGTCTCACAGGGGTCAAACAAACAACAACACGATCACACAGGGGTCAAACAAACAACAACATGATCACAGAGTGGTCAAACAAACAATGGTATGATCACACAGGGGTCAAACAAACAACAGACTCACACAGCTAAACCACAATCCGTTATACAGGAGTCAAAGAAACAACAACATGACCAGACAATAACTAGTAGTTTTATGTATACACATGTATTTAATGTGTTATTTTAACATGTATTGTTGTTGTTGTTATATTTCTGGTACACTGATGGTTGAATAAAAATGAAAAAATAAGAAAGTCATCCAGTGACACCATAAGGGGGGAAACACTGAGAAACTTTTCATGAGGAAAAAATACAAATTAATGGTGAAAAATCATTTTCCTCATCTCTGTGCAACCCTTACAAGAATGCATCTTCATCATAGTTTAGTGTTTTGCTGGATCAGTTTCAGGTCCCTGTCTGATTCTGGACCTTCATCTTTACCCTCAGGATGGAGACTTTAACCCTTAAATAAATCAAACCAGTGACCATGGCGAGCGCAGGACTGTGATCTGACCTTAACTCCCTGAGCGTCCACAGACGTTTACTCTCAGCTCAAAGAAATGTTAAATAAAGTCTTAAATCCTAAATGTGCCGCCTGCAAGCGAGGAGCTGGACCTGCGTTGTCGCTGAAAGAGTCTCTGACATTAACAGAAACAGGAACAGCGCAGCGTGAACAAACCTCTGCCTGAACAAAGCTCTGACTCACCGTCCAGCTCCAGGCTGACTCACAGAGGCTGCCGCTGTGCAGACGCTCTCCGGGGAATCAAACCGACAACCTTAGCCCACCGCGCTGACCCCCCTCGGCTGGCGACGCCCCCGCCGGGCCGCCGTGCAGCTGGGGAGGTTTTTAAGCAGCGACTCTGTGAATCATCGAGTGTTTCTGCCTGAATTCATTATCACCTTACTACAGTGAGGGACAATTCATTTATCAGACTGAAGAATTAAATATTCAGTTACAGGAGAGAATAAAGACAACATATGGAAGGAAGTCCTCCACTTCAGGGTCTGACTTCACACTCAAATCAGGATTTTTACTCAGAAACGCAGTCAGGACAAAACTCCATGAGGTCCACAACACCAGGAGGGGACGGAGGGGGGACACCTGACCTCTGACCTCATGCTTTCCAAGTTGAATGGCACCATCAATCAATCTTTATTTGTATAGCATCAGTTCATAACAAGTGTTATCTCAAGCCACTTAACAACACAACAGGCTGAAGACAAACTCTTGAGTTTATAGATACAAATACATCCATCCAGGCAGAGACAAAGGGACAAAAAATAATAATTTATGATAAAGACTAACCCATGGACGCCCAGAATCAGTACAACCATGGATAGAGAGATCAATCTATCTTACATTAACATTAATATGTATAATGATTATAATCTGGAGAGGAATGATGTTGATTAATATAGCAGCATCTAGCTGAACTGCCATTAAAATGAGTTTAACTGATCTAAAAGTATGAATTTATGTTAAATGATGTCATTCCTGTTGATGGTTGATGCAGGATAGCTGTTACTGTTTTCGTCTTTGCCCCTACTACAACCACGGAAAGCCCTGACACTTTGCCCCCACTAGCTTAGCTTCGACGTAGGCACGCAGCTCAAAGGGGCATGTCGCATGTCATATCTAATCTTCTATGTATATCTATGATTGACACAGCTTCAGAAGACGCCATTATTTTCAACATGCAGTGACTTCCTGTTGTCGTCACGTCCGCTGCTCCGGCAGCTCCCGACTCTCTTCCCTGATTGGGCCGTTAAGCATTTAGCCGAGTGAAGTCGTTGGACAATGGAGGCTGGCAAGACGGATATGCATGATTTCAGAATCAGGCAGGTCCGTCTGCTCTGCAAGGCTATTGGGAAGACTCCTTAAGGGAAATTAAGATTCCAGTAACATTGTATGGTACAAAGGTATAAAAGAACACAGGATATCAAAAAGTAAAAACAATTAGCAGATATAATATAAAATATAAAACATAAAATAATCTAATTAATAAATAGTAAAAATAAAATATAACCCAAAATAAAATAAAAATATAAATTAAAAATATATTTAAAAACCATCTATTATCTCCATATCTGTTTAACCCCGCACTTCATAATAAAATTTCTCCTAATAATAGTCTGTGTCCATTAAAATATGTACTGTACATGTAGAGTTTCTGTGCGTTACCCCCTCTGTCAGCACAAACAAGCCCCTCATGAGTTAAAGCCAATAACAGCAGATTTAATAAAACAGAGCAGAAAATCAAATCTGTGTAAAACTCAGCCGAGAAAAATCTGCGTCTTTGACCTTTAAAGCGCTGGACTGGAACAGTCAATTTCATGCCGTTTAAATCAGCTCCTAACGAACAGGATTTACATTACAGAACAAAAAAAGCACTGAGGAACAACATCAGAGCTGAAGCAATCAGAGTCAGACTGACGAGCTGCTCAGAGGGCGAGGAAAAGTTAATATCAGAGGAATAACGGGCTGGCCTGATGAGGAAAGAGCACCGGCCCACACGAGCACAATCAATAACATAATGCAAACAATAACACAACAACAATCAATTCAAACACAATAAAATATTTAAAACGCCCTGCACTTCTCATACAAGCATTATGGTAGAAACCAGACAGAGAAAAGCATTCGAGACAGACTGCTGATACAAACATTACAGTAAAAACAATCAATTAAATTTAAAGTCAATTATATAATGTCGATAATACTGACTCTGCTTACAGAAACAGACCATTATGTAACTATTACATTAATTTATATATTTTCTATGTATATGCACACACACATTCATACATATATAATTTTTTACATTTAAAGTTTTATACTTCTTTGGTCACAATTTGATACAACTTTAAAGCCTCATAAAATGTTTCAAAATTTAGTGAAAAATTATTGGAATATATTTTTGCTTTTTAAAAAAGTGACTATTTGTAAAATACTGCACACTTGTGATTAAATGCTTGTGTTTTGAAAGAAGTTTCTTTTTAAGGAATTGATTTATAGGTTTTGTAAATATTTTGTTTCTTATGATTTATTCTAGGCTTATGTTTTACAACCTGCATTTTTTGTTAAGTTTTAGAAATGTTTTTCCTTCACTTGTGCATTTTATGATAAATATTTTAATTTTCTGTACATTTGTTGCGTGAAAAAGTCTCAATCCTATGTTTTTTTGCTGCTTTGCTTTGGGTTTTTTTTTTGCAAGTGATAGTTTACTTTAGATTTCATAAAATATGTCTACATTTTGTGATTTTTTTTAATTAAAAGGAAAGGGTTGGTCTTTTACATGATATTTCCCCTTTTTTTAAAACACAACTATTTCATGGATTTCTTTAAAACTTATTTTTTATTTTTTTGCACTTTTCATATTTTCAACTGTTTTTTTTTTTTTTTTAAAGTTTTTGTTACATTATTTTTGACCAGGATAACAATTATTTTGGCCAAAAAAATTTAACAATTATGACCTATTGGTCTCTTTCGCAGAATAAATGAGTATCTTGAAATACTTTTGTTTAAAACATATTTTTTAACAACTTTTCCTATAGTATCGCATTTTGCAATATATTTCTAAATTTAACAATTTCCTACTGTGCAGACATATGAAAAACAAGACAAGAAATATCAAACTTTTTGCATATTTCTGCTTATATTAACATTTTTGTGTTGAGCAAAACACTTTTGATATTTGTCTTTAAGGCCACCGTAGTAATAACTCTGCAGCAGAATCAGGGGCTCAATCAGACAACAGCAAAACAAAAAAACAAGAATTATCATAAAAGCTCTGATATGAAACAAGTAAAGATAATCTAAATGAAAATTAGAGTTCATATCTGAACAATCATGGTGAAAAACGTTTCAGTTTAACTGACTTAAGGAAAAGAGCCTCTGAGAGTGTTAAATCTGTTATTAATATTATCTTATAGAAAAATGACAGGGAGCTTCTCATCCAGAAATTACGGTAAAAACAATTATGTGTCTCATATGATGGTATAATAAAAAGCTAAAAAAAACACTTCAGTGAGAATAATCAATATTAACATGATTTATAAAGTTTACTGGCACAGAGAACAGAATTAAAAGGAGCTGCTGATACAAACATTACGGTAACAAGAATCAATGCTGACTGGGTTAGGAGGAGCACTTTGATGTATTACGGTAATAACATCAGGTGGATTCTGAGCAGTAGATATTAGAATATTTACAGCTGGAGGGGTCAAAAGGATGAAGTCACCAAAACAACAGAAACAAACACCGACCCCGAGCCGGGCCTCTGACATCACACACACATCGACCCCGAGCCGACATGGCGGCGCGTGAGTGCAGAGAGCGGCAGTGAAGTGTGTGTGATGGGCTGACGGAGTGTGTGTTGGAGGGCCTCAAGGACGTAAAGAGAGTGTGTTTGGAGAAAGGCAGACAGGACGCCGCGTGAGCATGTGTGTGTGCGAGGTGTCGGAGTGTGAGAGCCGGCAGTTATCTCTCACACACACCTCTGTCTGTGTTAATGGAGGGACGCCACTTCAGGACCCCCACTCTCTTTAAAGGAGCCCCTCAGCCTGGCACTCAAACACCTATAACACCGACACACACATTTAGACTCAGACATGAACCAAACCAACAAACTACAAACAAACTACAGATACAAACTCTGCTACAGAACTTTCAGTTCAATTCTTTCAAACACAAAAATATCTGAATGTAAAACTTGTTAATCATCAAATTAAAAAAGCTATGACTGGTGTATAATTCTCCAATATAAAGTTTTTTTTTTAAAGTATTTTCTATACATGTGCCTTTCCCTGCAAACAAAAATGTCATCAGTCAGTTTAAAACCATGAGAATCAACTGACAAAAACATTTTTTTAGAAGAAGAAGACATACCTTATTAAACCCTCAAATTCAATTTACCAAACTGAACAACCCTTATCCACTGCTGCTTTGAGAATGTGTCTCATTTTTAATGATTAAAACATGGTGGTAATCAATCAATCAATCTTTGTCTAGTACTTTTCATACAACATATGTAGCACACAGTGCTTTACAAGTATGTGCAAAACAAACTCAAATAACAATCATAAGAACTAGAAAGTACTTAGAGAGCGCAAAAACCCACACCTAGCACTCAGAATCATGTTGATACCATTATTAGTTAGACAGTTATTGAGTAAAAATGATCATTTACTGATGGCGGTTATCTGGATCACTACCAAAATTGAATCATTTCTAAGTTGGGCCATTACCAACTTCTCCTGAAAATTCAGCAAAATCTGTCCTGTAGTTTTTGTGAAATCTTGCTAACAAATAGACAAACATACGGGGCCAAATACATAACCTCCTTGGCGAAGGTAACAAACAAACCCAATTTAAAGAGATACGCCAACATTTCTTTTGTTTTACTGTCTTGCTTCACTCCTGAGTCCATGACAAGCAGAGAGACTCCATTGTTTCTACTGTGGGTGCAATAACAAGGAAGAGAAGGGCAGAGCTCGCCCAAAGCTACCTAGCTTAGCTCAAACACTGGAAATCAATGGGTAGCGTTAGCCTGCCTCTGCCTACAGTCATCAGATAAACTCATCAGCACTGTAGGCAGAAATTCACTTAATCTTCCAGCTCTAGTTGCAGATAACACTAAACCTCTGCATGCACCACAGTCTGTTGTCTGAGTAAGGCCACTGGTGGACACTCTGCTCTTGTAGACGAAGGTCAAGGAGACGAAATTTTGTGGTTTCAGTTTCATCAAAGAACTCACAAATGCCAACACGATGGGCTTTAAGGCATTTAACCACAGTGTGAAGACAACATGTCAACAGTTGAATACATAATCACATTCTCTGCAGTTTATTAACAGGCTGTAGACACTAGCAGAGTCATATTCATACTAAAAAGAAAAATATCAACTTGAGTGAAAACAAAACTCTTTGTCCAAGTTGCATCAAAATAAAAATCTAATTTATTGGTCCAATAATCAATCATTTGGACACCAACACCAACTAAAAGTATAAATACAGGGATGTCTCCCACCTAAAGTCATAATAATAATCATTTGCTAACCTTTTAGGCATTAAATTAATTATGTTAGAGAATGATGGGCTTCAGACAGACTGAAATACAGGAGAGGGACGGAGAGAGAGGCAGATCCACAAACACGGGAAATTCTGGGAGATATCGGAGGATTTCTGTGAGTGTGTATTTACTTCATGTTCCTGTGCCATTCAGCTGTTCCCCATGACCTCCTGCACACAAACACACACACATCTCTAATTATAACACCCAGGTAAACTCGAATCCGGGAGGAAGAGAGTACTTAGCATCGCTATAGCAACCGTATCACAGTGCTGGTTGCCGGGGGAGATTGTTTTGTGCCATCTCTGTTGGGAGACGGAAGGACCAGAGGTGTGTGTGTGTGTGTGTGTGTGTGTGTGTGTGTGAAGTTTCCACGTTATTTAGCACACCTGAAAAACATGTGTGTGACGAGGGTTCAGATGTGTTCGTTATCAAGACGTGGATGATCCGATATAAACATAATCTAATCTAATCTGAGATTATCTGGTCTAACATTTTCCAGCCTAACAGATTTAAGGATGCCGATATTTCAAAACGTTTTGGCCGATACTGGAATACAGAAATAACTGAAAGCAGTTCCTTTAGGATCACACCCATATCATAATAAAAATGTATTTTTTAAAGTAACAGTAAAACCAAGCTTTAAATTCCTTTTTCAAGACAAAACACTGATTTATTACCTGCTGACAGAAAACAAGCTCCATTCTGGGAGCTAATTCTCTCAATTCACAATTAATATGCAATAAACTCCACATCTTGATGCTAATATATAAGGCTAAAATGTGTCAGGAAGTATCAGCAGAAATGTTCAGATTTCCTCTGATGATATTTTTGTTAGCTCTCTATGTCTCTAAGATGCAACAAAACAAAGACACGGACTATAACTAAAAGGGTTTAGTTTGGATTCAACACCATAACTTAGGGTAGAACTTCTGCAGAGCTGGAGTTATCATCATAAAGATACTAAATTATGTGGCATAACTCAATTATGAAGTTAATTAATGTGTTACCTGGCGACTGTTAAAATCTTTGTGTGCCTTTCTGTCAAGTAATGCACTGGATTACTTATGTATATGACTGAGGGCCTGTTTACAAAACAGCCAAAACGGAGCATTTTTGTTGCGTTTGTGCCTTCTGTTTACACAAGAACGGTGCCCAGAGTGCCTGAATCCACAAATTTTAGAAACCAGGGTCCAGCGTGAAAAGTTTTGAAAACATTTTCGTTGTTGTCTCTGTGCAAACAGGGATCCTCGTTGTCAGGAATAACGGTGACGCGTGGCGCGTGCACAGTACTCTTTCTGATAAAGGTTGCACACGCGCCTAAGAACAACAACAACAACAGCTAAGGCCGACTACCGAGCACCGCTGTTTCACTACAAACTTACATCGCCAACTACTGGCCTGGCATGCACGCTACTGCATTTTCAGTCGTTCTTAAAGATCCGTGTGAACGTGGAGCGCTTTTGAAAATGCAAAGGAAAAATGTTTCTGTTTCTGGTGACAACATTGTCGTGTAAACGGGCACTTAGTATTGTGTGCTGATTTCACACAGTGGGTGGCCAAAAGATTGGGAGGAAGGGTTTTTGCACTTTATCTTTTTGTTATGCAGTGTATGATCGCTCTCAACAAAATTTCGCTGTTATATTTAACCCCTTAAAGCCTGTTGTATCATATTTGTTACATACTTTTATGATACCTCTATCCAATCAATATGATCAACAAATTACTAACAAAAAACATGTGAATACTATCAGATAAATGATAAAAATGTCCTCAAGTGGATTATCAGCTGCCAAAAACACCTACTGTATCAAATGAGATACAAAAAACATATATGTTAAATTTAATAATTTGAGTTCTCAGGCTTCGAATGGTTAATGAGAAAACGAAAGTAAAGAATTGAATTGAAGTCGTACAGCTGGGAGATGAATTTTAACACCGCAGGGTCCACATTAATATAATTTTCATGGCCAAAGGGTTAAACTGATTATTGTGGCAGAACATCCTGAATTAGACAAATCTAACAAGTGATGATTTAACAAAAGGAACACAAATAGACCTCTCTGGACCTTCTTACATCAACATTTAAGTTGTCAAACTCAAATACAGTCAGTAAAGTTTAGTTTAATGATCTGAACCAGAACTGAAGCCAGTCTGAGCTTCTTTTTGAGATCAATATTTACAGGTTATTGAAGAATATTTTCTCTATCAAACTGTATTATGTTAATACTAAACTGTTCATGCTAATTTGGCCACACTATCTCCATGTGTAAATGTTTTCTGATCTTTGAAGTTGACCCGCAGGCTGCCCGTTGTCCGGCCTCACTCCTGACAGATGGCTGGTTGAAGTTTGGAAACAGCCAACGTTGACTTCAGGTCAGTGTGCTGCTCTCGCTGTTCTTCACCGAGACAGTTGGATAAAATCCTTCTGGCTGTGATTCTGTTGAATGTCTCCTCAGTGACACAGCAGCTCCTGAAATAGAAGCTAAACTATCGAGGCGGGTCGCTTAGCTGTTAGCATCACAGCGCGGAGCAGGCTGGATGAGAACCAGGGCTTTGATCGGAGCCTGCGAGTGTGTGTGTGTGTGTGTGTGTGTGTGGTCACATTAATAACAGAGCGGCTCTGATGTGTAATCATTAGAACATCTCAACCATCCTGATTACTGAGCACTCAGAGGGACACACTCACTCGTCCTGCTGATGAGTGTTCACACCCGCCTGATCCTGATGGGCTCGTTCAAAGTTACGGAGGGAAACATTCATCAACATTCCCGTTTGGAGTCAGCAGGTCAGAAAATAAAACCGCCGTGGAGTTTGAGAGACGTTCAGCAAATCTGCTCCTCACCGTCTGAACCCGGGCTCCTTCAGCTCAGGATTCACACCCTGGACTCACGGGCTTAGAGAGTTATCACTACATCTGTTAGACGGATAAACTCAAACTACAGTGGGCACACCCAACAGGGTCTAATAACAGAGACAGAGAGGCCGTTATTATCAGGCAAAGGTGGACAATCACCTGGGTGCTTGGGCTCCAACAGGCCTCAAATGTGGAAAACCGTTTGGGCATAAAATTGATATCGGCAATATCAACCTGTTCAGCTCTACTAGTACGCAAATTTGGAGTGCAACTTGTGCACGAGTAGACTTTAGTAGTGAAGCAAAAAGTATCACTAGTACTACTAGTAAGCCCTATATGCTAATAAGGGGGCTGGGAAAAGTACATTCAGGCTTCCCATGGATTTTGAAAATATTACAACCAACCAGTGTGCTTGATTTGGTTATAATCCCTCCTACTTCATTTGCATTAGGTCTACTAGTCCTAGTAGTGAATCTTTTGGCTTTACTATTACAACTAGTAGAGTAAAAACAGTCTACTAGCACTACAATTGAGATATTTTAAGTTTACTAGTACTACTAGTAAACAAAAATTTTGTTTTATGAGCAAAGGTTTTTGGTCCACCTGTACTTTAGTAAAGCAAAATCATCTACGAGTCGACCATTTTGTGTTTTATTAGCAGTACTAATAGACTTAAAAATGTTCACTAGTACTACTAGTAAGCCCTATATGCTAATAGGGGGGTGGGGGAATGCAAATTCAGACTTTCCATTAGTTTTTGAAAATATTACAACCAATCATGGTGCTGGATTTGGTTTTAATCCCTCTTACTTCATTTGCTAGTAAACAAAAATGTTATTTTATTTTTTTCACAAGCTCTTTACTTAACAAAAATGGACTTGTTTCTTTCAGTGTTGCAGTTTATTTTTGCGAGGAACAGATGTAAAAGAAAAGTAAGAGCATTTAACTCTTGCAAAAATGAACTCATGCAGTGATGAGAAGGTGCATCAATACTGCACATTTGTGTAATTTGCTGATTCTCCAGCCGATATATGGGCGATATGTGTGATTGATATATCGGCTGTAAATATCTGCAAAAATTTCAATATGAGCTGATACCAATATTTAACTTTTATGGCTGATATCGGCTGATACCGATATCAAAACGATAATATCATGCATCCTTTATCTGTTTGTGGTTGTCGAAACATAAAACATATTCATTGATGCAGAGTGAGCCATGATAAAAATCGCAAATGACACCATAATGCGTGTATTATTTGTTTACTCGATTTTCAAAATAAAACCAAAAATGAAAAAACAAGATGACTTATTTTCTTAATATTCGTCTATAAAACAAAAATGAAAATACTGATAACGACTCTTTTTCCGATTTCCGTTTATGTGCTCAAATGAAAAATGGGAAAAACAGATAATGAGAGTTTTATCTCATATTGATGTTTTCATCTGGTGAATGTTACGTGACCTGGAAGCGAACTTTACTGAGACGGATTCACCATCATATTCTTCGTGTCATAAGTCGTCCTGGTGGGTCATATTTCAGACATAGTTTTAAAAAAGTTGTCAAACTGTTTTGATTCAGTCATGATGTGGAACGAGAATCACTCTGGAAGACTTTAATGGCTTGTTATGTTCTTACTGGACAGCCCATAAAGAACAACATAAAGAGCTCCATCTGCACTTCTTCTTCTTCAACATCTCTTTGCAGCCAGTCCTTGTGATGTACTTCAGCTCTCAGCGCTCAGCCGGCTCATGGTCCTGGTGTCATTATGGAAAATGTCAGCGTTCTATTTATTTCAGACGGGAGCTTTTCATGCCACCACCGTCTGAATGCTGCTGTGGAGAGTTTCTTTTAGTTTGGAGGGAAAATGTGTCAGGCGCAGTTTAACTTTTAATAATGGAAGCCGAGGGGGAAAAGGGCTACTTAACCTTTCTGTGGGCCGCCTCAGATCTTTTTATTCTTAACAAAACCTTTCTCTGAGTCAGAAATTAGGGGATAAGAAGATTTCCAGGCTCCAATAGGATTTTATAGACTTTAAGTTTTGTTATTTCTACTGAGGGGTGCTAGAGTGTTACAATCTGATCCCAGTCAAAAACACTGGTTTACAATAAACATGCAAAGTGTTACAATCGAAATAAGAAGCTCATGATTACCTTAAACAGGGATTTACATGAAAGGGATATGTGAACATTTTTTTCTCTTTATGTCTTGCCTCACTCCCGAGTCAATGACAAGCAGATGGATAGCATTCTTTCGACTGTGCGGGGTAGAACTCGCCCACCGCTAATTAGCACCATTGACACTTAGAGTCAATGGGTAGTGTTAGCCTGCCTCTGCCTACAGTCATCGGATAAACTCTTTAGCAACTCTAAACAGTCCTGTGTGCTTGCTGTGACTCTTTTTTTTCACTATGTATGTTATCTTCTACTATCATAGTATTATCTTCTTCTACTCATAAACAGAGGCTTTGCTTAGTTGACCTACTTCCGATGTGATGCTTGCTAACAAGTTAAGTCTTTTGCACTGCGCTTTTAAGTGAACAATGAGAACTGATTCACAGTTGTGAGTGAGCCATTCGTTTGTGAGCCATTCTTAAAGGTGTAGAAGGTGGCAGCATTTCGCCAAACAGAAAATAGGATATAATGTTTCTATTTGTATGTAAAGTCCGTTGAAAAAGGTGTACAATCATCCCCATAAAACTTTTGTTTTCTTTTTATTAAGTAGGAAAAGGTTTTTTTATTTATGTACCGTGGGTCGTGGGTTTGTGGAGGCTGACATAACGATCCGCCATGTTGTCTACTGGTGGGTTTTGGGGACAAAATGAGCGAAACACGATTTTTGAATGAGTCTTGCTAAAATTTGCTTGTGTTACCAAAAATTTCCAAAACCTATAATCATCATCTTAGCTGACCTATAATATGAATGAAAAAACCCTCACCTCGTAACTGTTGTAAATCATGCCCTGTTCACGATCCTTTTTGGTCTTCACTGGCTCTCTTCGCTTAGTGATGTGATGTTTTAGTAATGGACGGGCTCATTCCAAAATCTGAACACTAGATGTCACTAAAAGCCAATTTCTACACACTGCACCTTTAAATGCAAATTGCAGCTGCAAAGACTTTTTCTGATGACTGTAGGCATCACTACCCATTGACTCCCGCTGTTAGAGCTAAGCTAATCTGCAGTGGGCGAGCTTTGCCCGTCTCTTTCTTGTTACTGCACGCACGGTCGAAAGAATGTCGTCTTTCTGCTTGTCATGGACTTGGGAGTGAGGCAAGACACGAAAACAAAAAAAATGTTGGCGAATCCCTTTAACAAAGTCCAGGAGCACCCGCAGTCCTTCTACATAATCGGTCTCGAGCTCTATTCTTTTGTGTTCATGAACTTCACAGAGCTTATTACCAACAAGAACACAATGAAAAATATTTTTTTTGTCGAGGGAACCGGTGTGATGCTATCCTCCTGGTTGGCCTACAGAAACATCCCTGCACCACTTTGCTGAAGTTTTATTTTCAAACAAACAAGATCGAAATCCATCCTCACACAGGCAATAAGATAAAATACAGGGTGCTTCAAGGGGCCTAAGAAGAGATCAAAAAGTCAGTATTTCACAATAAAGAGGGAGAAGGAAGTGTTTTTATGTGACAGTAATGACCTGACCTTGGTAATCGTTGGGTAAATGGGATATTTTTCTATGTCTTGTCCTTGACTGATCTGATTGGTTTACCCCCTCCGCTCTTGTTTCAGTGAAGATCCCTGGTGTGTATTTTAAAGAGTGAGGACTTTCCCGTTGACTGCTGGTGGGGGGGTTGTCTGTAAAATCCCCGTGAAGCGAGCTCTCGAGTGGCTCATTACTTGGCGATGTGCGTTGGTATGAGGAGAAGCATCGTTGGCTTTTGATTCTGACACTTGTCGGCGTTCCTGGAGAAGATCGCAGAGTGCTAAGTCATGTTCATTTCACCAGCTGTGTTCAGATGATTTATAGAGGGGGGGATAATGTGTCTCTACAGAAATAGAGCCTGAGGGGGCGTCCGTCTGGGAGGGAGTCTCAGAGGGAAACCCAGAGCCCACCGAGGAGCAGAGACGTGGGTTTGAGATCACCTCTGGAGCCTGTCCGTCAGTCCGTCTGTCTGTCTGTCAGAAAGAGTCGATCAATATCCTCGCTGCAGAAAAACTTTAGAGATAAGGCTGAACTCACTTTCCTTTACCTGCAAACATTTCAGACTTCTTTCTTCTCCTTATGTCCAATCTTTTGCACCTTTTCTTCATCCTCACTCTGAACCTCGGTTTCTTTTCAGTTTTGTTTTTTACGTCTGAGAATTTTTATACGCTCACAGCTCAGGTGGCACTCAGCATTCAAAAGAGCAATTACATCTGAAGCTATTAAATATGTTATGCAACCGGTTATCAAATACAAAAATGGACGGATGTTTTTATAAACACATTATGATGCAACTGGAATTATTAAACACATAAAAATGAATTCACAGAAAAAGATGGCACTGAATTATTTCGTGCCAAACAACCATCACTCCCTTACATTATAGGACAGGTGCATCACAGTGAACGTACACCTACACTCAGAGGGGTTTCCCTGCCCTCACAGTCCAAACACATGTGCAGGGACTGGCCACTTCATTAGGTACGCCCTGCTAATACCAGGTTGGACCCCCTTCTGCCCTCAGAGCTGCTTAACTCTTTGTGATTTTGGAAACATCCCTCAGAGAGATTGTGGGGTTCAAGCCAGGCTCAGTTCAGGGTCCAAAGTGTGCCAAGAAAACATCCATAACACACCATGACACCACCAGCAGCCTGAACTGCGTCCATGTTTTCGTGATGTGCACATCGAACTCTGAGCCTACCAATCTGCGGAAATCCAGACTCATCAGACCAGGAGACATTTTTACAATCTTCTATTGTCCAGGTTAAGTGAACCTGTGTGACTTCAACTATTATCAAAAGCAGTGAAAATGTTCAGTATTTCTCTCTCTGTTGAAAAGAAACGTTGGAGAAGAGGGAAGCAAAAGGAGCGGCAGAGTAGGTCAAGGAAAATAACCTTGATTTCTATTTTTATTAAAATTAGCTGCGACTAAAAATGTGAATTAATCGGCTGAATCGTCATAATGCCGAGTCATATCACGCCCACTTCTCACTTTTATTAACACAGTCCCCTGAGGTCAAAAGTTAGATCTGTGCTCGTGAAACTCTTTGACCCTGTATAAACCCCCTCCAACCAGCCTTTCATAAATGCTCTCCTCTTTCACATCTTACATTAAGGTGGACTCGGCTCAGTTTCAAGGTGAAGCTGCAGCATTATTTTATTTTTCTCTAAGTCTGGTTTCTCATTTCAACAACTTTCAATCATTTCCCAAAAAAAAGACAAACAAATTGGAAATAGGGAGAAAAACATAAAAGCAACTGCTAAATATGATTTAAACATAATGCTACTACATTTTACACAAATTAGAATAGATGATAAAATAGAGCTAACCTTAGATTGCTGGTTCATGTTTTGTTTTTTTCAAGTCATTACAGAGCTTACTTTGCTATGATTGAATCTCTAAATATCCTTTATGGGGCATTAAAATATGACATATAGTATTAGTAAAAACTATATTTGGAAACAGTGGTAAAGGTCATACATTTGTGCTTAAAAACTGCCAAACATTCATTCTTTAATTGCATTAAAAAAGGAAGCTTAAATTAGCTTTAGGCATGTGTCATGCTCATTAAATTGTGAATTTTTAATTGTGTTTGAGTTAAAATATATTAATTTTAGTATAGTCCTTGTTGGAAGCTATATATCCGCTATTTTTTGTTAACGTATATATATTTTTCCTCTTTGAGAGCACCAGACAATATGTCACAGGCGGCCCGCAGGCAATTAAAAAAAAAAAAAATTATGCAGCCCAGAGTTGCCCACCCCTGATATAGAGATAAGTAACCAGCATAAAGCAATGACATACAGTACAGCATAAATGAGTACACCCCTTCAGATTTGTCAGAAAAGCTTTAGTTTCCTTTCAAAAATCAACATTTTCTATGGCATACTATACCACAAAATACTCCCCCAAATGTGAGCCATTGATTGCAAACAAGATTTTTAAGTTGCAAACAAAAAGTATTTTTCTCAATTTAAGATCAGGATGCAAAAATGAGTACACAACGGTCAAAGGGGTGGGAGCAAAGCTAAATTTTAGTTATCATATTACCCTTTTTTTCATCTTATGGTAAAAGAAAATGTTATGTTAAACTCAGCTTTGTCAAAACTCTGGAAATTGTTCTTTTGTTCATTTAGATATTGATTAATACATTACTTCTAATAGGGGGTGTACTCATTTATGCAGGGTACTGTAGCTTGAAGCAGCCTGTCAGTATTTTGAGTGATAACATAAAGATAAAGTTGTATTTAGGCTGCTCAGATGAAACTGGAAGAGCGATCGTAACTATACTCCACATGGACTTCACCTGTTAGGGGAACCAGAGGCTGGTGCTACGAGCAATACTCACGTGTGTTGGTGCAAATTCAGAACATTTTCATGGCACTTGTGCATTCATGAAAGGGATTGAGGGTCATAATTCAGCCCACTATACGCACTGGAATCCATTTTTATGCTTTTTCTACTTTTCCTGTATTTACTCTGCCTCTTCTAAGCAGTCAAACCGCTCACCGCGTCCGCTCGGGCGTGAGGGAATATCGATCAGACCCCACACACCCTCTCTCTCACACAGCCCAGTGACCATCTGCTCCCACGTGTCAACAGTGTCAACTCGCTCTGTGTCAATAAAACCACTCGTCAATAAATATTCATTTCTCTGGGAGCACTTCCTCCCCAGTCTCTGAAGTGTTTAATCTTTCATGCAGTCTCCATAATTTACCTGAAAATGACCTCTCTGCAGCCTCGCTGTTTGATCGCACACACAGCGAGGGCTGCTGCGTGGTAAGGAGGCCAAGAAACGACAAACTTCTCTGGTTTACCAGGATTCAGTCTGATTGGACTTGGTGCTTGGTGTGGAGGGAGCTAGAGCTTGGTCTGTCAGTATGAATGACAAACCAGAGGGTCTGGACGTTGGCAGAAAGAGAGGCACAAGGTTTGTTTTAAGTTAAAGGGATACACCGACAGTTTCTTTGTTTTCATGTCTTGGCTCACTCCTGAGCCCATGACAAGCAGATAGACATCATTCTTTTGACTGTGTGTGCAGAAACACAGAAGAGACAGGCAGAGCTCGCCCACTGCTTATTAGCTTAGCTCAAACACTGGGAGTCAGTGGGTAGTGTTAGCCTGCCTCTGCCTACAGTCATCAGAAAAAAATCCTCAGCAACTCTAAACAGTCCTGTCTGCTTGTTGTGATTTCTTTTTTTTTTTTTTAACACTTTTTCATTTTTACAACATTGCAACATAAACCCATACAAACAGACATCAAAATAAATAAACGAAATAACATAATAATGCATGTTCATACATGAACAAACACATATGTAGCAAACAAAACTAGAAAGCACTCGGAGAGTGCAGACTTCCGCCAAGCGCCACAGTTCCCCTATTTGTCATTTGCACCATAAATATTAGTCCCACATTTATTTTGACTACATTTTCAGATTCCTTGACCATGAAAACATACCATTGGCAACTGAATTCATAATGATATCAACATTAGTTCAGTAGTTATTCACGAAAATCGCATTTTCCGTAATGGCGGTTTTCTTCTGGATCTAGCTCCACAGCTTTTGAAGATACAGCAAATCCGTTGGCATATTCCAGATTCCACAGTTTCTTGGCTTTGTAATGGTGTTTGTTGCGTGTTTATAGCTTCATCTGTTCTCTTCCTATGATGAAAATCCCATAGGTCCCCTATTTTTTCATGTTCTGGATCATAGTATCCGGAATTATTCCTTTATCCGGATCAGTCTTTGATATACTATAGAGCATGTTAGAAACTTGTCCTGTATTTTTTTCCCAAGTGCCCTGACCATTATTTGTGGAGTTATATGCAGAAATGTCAAAAATGGCCCTATCTCCCAATGTTAAAGAATCCTTTAAAAAATTCCTGGATCCAGACGGAGATCCAGATCGCTTCCAAAATCTAATCATTTGTTCCTTATCCCAATCCGGACGTTCCCTGAAAATTTCATCAATATCCGTCCTTAACTTTTTGAGTAATGTTGCTAACTAACTAACTAACAGACAGACAAACCCTCCCAAAAACATAACCTCCTTGGCGGTCAAAGTTCCAGACCAATAAACTCTTCACGTATGTGACTCGTTTTTTTTACAGCATTATGTTACTTTATCTATTTTTAGAATCAGATTAGCACTTTATGTAATGAAAGAAATACATACAAAACTAAACTGAAGGGCGCAGACGCAAAGCACCAGGGACGTGCTTGTAAGTAGGTCACAAACAAAGCCTCTGTTTACGAGAAGAAGAGGGTGGTACTAAGAATTATGGCCGACTTTGTGAGAGAGGACGAGGAAGATTTCTTCAGGGTTTAGTTTCATATTTATGTCTTTAGAAGATTACATAAAGTGTTAATCTTAGTCTCTCCAAACTGCGTATAGGGTTGCTGAAGAGTTTATCTGATTACTGTAGGCAGAGGCAGGCTAATGCTACCCATTGACTCCCAGTGTTTGAGCTAAGCTAATAAGCAGTGGGCGAGCTCTGCCTGTCTCTTCCTGCACACACAGTCGAAAGAATGGTGTCTATCTGCTTGTCATGAAAACAAAGAAAATGTTGTCATATCCCTTTAACAGCAGACACGACAAATTTCCCCTAAAATCCCTGATTACAATATTTTCTGTCTTGCTGTATTTTAATTTGTGTTCCTCGATGTCGTCTTGTCTTGTTCCTCAGCCTTCAGCTGTGCTGTGACTTCTCAGGGAACAATAAAGTTCATTTTATTCTTCCACTGTGGGCTGTTCTTGTAACTGCATGTTCTCATGGAGAGGGTGACTTTTAATTTGATCCTGCTCTGCATCTCTGCCACCAAATAATCATCAAAAAACCTCCATGAGATCCTGAGGAAGAACAAGGAGGCACACTTCACATAAAAAAGTAAAAGAGTGTAATCCTTCAGACAGAACTCAGAGCATTTATGTTTGGATTCGGTTTGTTCTGTGTGTTGATTACATTAACAAATCAGCACTAGATTTCTATAGAGGCCATGATTTGTGACTGGCAGTTTCACTCACTTATTGATTTTGGCGGTAAGAAACAGTGGAACTCTTTAATTCATTTTCAGTAGGCCTGATTATTTTTGATTATGAGCATTACAGAACATTTAGATCAGGGGTGTCCGAACTTTTTACATCGAGGGCTGCATAAAGAGGAACACATGGATGACTGAGCCACTTGCTGCACCTCACTTTTAGTGTATTTAAGGTAAAGTTTTAGGGTTATCAGGGAGTATGGATTCACACCTAGTCAGGGCGAGAATGACCTTCTGAGCAGCAGAGATGGGAGACACTGGCGGCTTATCTTCACTGTCAGACACAAAACAAGAGTAAACTGGAAGAATGTTGGTGCTTGAAGATGAAAATTTCAATATACTTTGTAAATGAGACCTTTTGACAAAGTAAATATGGCAGAAAGTGTGCATGATTGATGGTATTTGCTGTCTTTATTCATTCAACTGTTTCAGGGGCCAATTCACCCCTGATTTAGATTCTAGTCTAATTTATGTTTAAAGATGATGAAGTTAAACCTTTGGAGTCATAAAGTTTTGTTTAAAAGAATCAGAATCAGAAATACTTTATTAATCCCCAAGGAGAAATTCAGTTGTTTTAGTTGCTCTTACACTTAGTGTAATAGTAGGGATATCAAACAAAGACATTAAAATAGATAAGAGCATAAAAAATTAAGTAAAAAATAAAGAAAGCGGGGGTGCAACATGCAGAATCTCTAAGCTATTTCAACTTCCTTATAAAGGACATAATAAACAAAATAAGTAAAGTGAGACTATAAACAAGGTCAAGGAATTTACCATATTAACAATGACTATATTTACAATATAAATATAAATATAACACGACAGCAGTGTTTGATAGTAGACCATATTTGTAGGGGTACTGCATTGGACATTATGTTTGCTTATTAACAAATACTAACAAATATAAGAGGTGAAAACAGTGGAAAAAAAATCAAACTGAAAGAGCAGCATTTCTGAGCCTGGTAATATCGTCAATGCTGATAGCCAACTTACCGCTGCTAAACCAAAAATGCTGAAGTATGTGTTAAAGAAGCAGTTGAACTAAAATCCACTTTTTAACACAAATTAAACAGTTAAACTCTGCAGGAATAAGTGAGATACTCCTGAAAGCTTCCTCCATCCCGGGGGAAAAAAACAAAAGACCTGGCTGTTATCAGAGCGTGCATACACACACGCACACACAGTTATCTCCCTGTAGTCCGGGTTTGAGGGTGAGGAAGCCTCTTTTGTGTCTTTGGCCAAACGTTGGACTCGTGTCACACTCACAACCTCCCCGAGAGCTCATAACTCACACTACACACACATGCACACGCATACACTGAGACCAAATCAGCTCCCCCTCTTTGAAAAATGTTTGCAATGCTGCAGTTGACTTATTGATCTGTGCAGCTCTTAACATAATGTTTTAACCATTTATAACCCCAGCAGCCAATGGGAGGGGGTGCTCGAACCATCCTGGCACGTGCTCACACACACACACACACACGCACAAACACACAGACACACACAGCGAGTTGGAGGGGCATCAGACCTGGCGTCGGCCATCAGCGGAGGAAATGAAGCTTGCAAACACAAACACAGACAGAGCTGGAAACGCATGAGAACGAGCAGAAATGAGTGCTGAAATAATTTAATGGAACACACACACAGTCTGCAGTGCATTAATATGGCTACCACCAGCAGCGAATGCTAGGCTAATGGAATGATGAATATCAGCGATGTGACGCAGCGAATTCCAGGAAAATCAACCCCCTCGGCAGCTATTTACTCAGCGTCGGGTCGGGCCATATTTCTCACTAACTGCTGCGATGACAGCGGAGACTTTGTGAGAGGAAGCTGGGTCAACGAAGATTAAAATCCCACCTCCACCTTTGAATCCGGTCTGGTGTTTGCTCATCACATTAGGGGCCGGATTGGGGTTTGTGTTGTCTCACTGCGATGATCATGGCACTTAAACATAAAACACAGCGGCTTTATGAGCCAGGGGCCGTAATGAGTTAATCAAGGTCTAAATATGAGAGCGTCTAGCTCAGAAGCTCGGGCTCATGGAAAGCCGTTTGGTTATAAAATCGGTGATATCAACCATAGTTCAGCTCTACTAGAACTCAAATTTGGAGTTCATGTACTCAATTTTGGTCAACTAGTGCGTGAGTAGACTTTACTAGTAGACAATTTCTTTTACTAGTACTACAAGTAAAGCTTTGAGTTTTAAGTAGTAGCATTTTTCAAGTCCGGGGCGTCAGTGGCGCAGTTAGATAGTGCGCTTGGTTTGTAATCAAGAGGTTGCAGGTTTGAGCCCAGAATTTGTTAGTTGATACTGATGGATAACTAACATAGAAACTCAGAACCATCAGTGAGTGAATGTGAGAGTGAATGGGTGTGAATGTGTAGACGTGACCTGTGGTGTAAAGCTGCTTTGAGTAGTCAAAGACTAGAAAAACGCTATATAAGTCCATTTACCAAGTCTACTAGTACTACTGTAAGAGTGAAAAATGGGATATGCTGTTCTTAGCTAATTGCTGCAATGTTAACACATACAAGTTTACAGTAATGTTGATATTCTGGTATCTGCTATTCTGCCTTGGGGGCATTGCTCAAACAGCAGATAGCTGGGAAGAGAGGGGGAGAGAGGAAAAAAAGAGAAGAAGAGTTGAGATGAGTTGACTGTACTGGGTTAAAAAAAGTTATGAGAAAGACCCTGAACCTGTTTTGACTGATTTATTCCTTCACACACACCCACGTCGCTAACACTACTAGTAACACAAACTTGTCTAAAAGTGGATGATTTTGCATTAATAGTAAGGTCTACTCACGCAGTAGTGTGCCAAAAAAACTGTACTAGTAAAACAAAATCTTGTTTACTAGTACTACTGGTAAACTCAAGATATCTCACTAGTACTAGTAGACTGTTTTTAGTCTACTAGTTAAAGGATAAGTTCGTTTTTTTGACACCTGGACCTTATTTTTAGCATTAAATACGCTCGTAGACTCACCCAGACAATTTTGGTGGAGCTCAGAGCCGTTTTCGAGCAATTTAGATCTATCCAATGGCGTTTTTTCTCATGTCATAGTAGCAGACGGGGCCAGAAATCGTATTTTGGGGGGCATCAATACGTGTTTCCTCTGGTCTCAAGTCCCACTCTGAGCAGCAAAGGCACTCCTCCTCTGTTGTGTTTGCCGTGCAATGTGCACAACAACACCACCAGTTAGCCTCCATTCGTGGACGTGCAGTGGTTGCTTGTTCTCTGGCCAGCTGTTCGGCTCTTTCCCTCTGCATCCTCCTTTCAAATAGCTCCTTGTCGGTACATTCTGGCTCAAAACGATACGGACATCCATTATACTCAAAGTCGTCGTCAGACACTTCTACATCCGATAAATATTCCGCCATGTTGCACAAAAATAGCCGTGTAGCCGTGTAGCCTAGCAACAACAGCGGCTCTACTCATGTTCTTGTCTGTGACGTCACCAAAAGTTACCCATCCTTGTAAAGCCCCAGAAGACCATAACAAGTTGAGCTGACATGGTGATAACACTGGCCATTCATTTATAAAATGTAGCTGAAATGAGCGAGTTTCGCAGCAGATAATGTCTAATTTAGGGGCTTCGATTTCTGGCCCCATCTGCTACTACGGCATGAGAGAAAACGCAGTCGGATGGATCTAAATTGCTCGAAAACGGCTCCGAGCTCCGCCAAAATTGTCTGGGTGAGTCTACGAGCGTATTTAATCCTAAAAATAAGGTCCAGGTGTCAAAAAACCGAATTTATCCTTTAAGCCAAAAGATTCACTAGTAGTACTAGTAGACCTAATGCAATGAAGTAGGAGGGATTATAACCAAATCCAGCACCCTGATTAGTGATACTAATTTCAAAAGCCAATGGGAAGAGTGAATATTATTTTCCCCGCCCCCTTATAGCATATCAGGCTTAGTAGTAGTACTAGTAAACATTTTTAAGTCCATTAGTAATACTAGTAGACCCAAAACAGTCTACTAGTAGTACTAGTGACACTTTTTGCTTCACTAGTAAAGCCGACTTGTGCACTAGTTGACCAAATTTGAGTACACATAGAGCTGAACTACAGCTGATATCACTGATATCAATTTTATGCCCAAACCGCACTCCATAAAAGCTGTTTCATCAGCTCTGTGAACTTGATTGTGATTCAGGGGTGAACTTGAATGATACTTGCATTTCTGGCTCAGTTATCTTTCACTTTTGTCAAGTGCACCAAAGCAGGTCATATGTTATAACATAGTCACCTGCCTCCACTTGGGTCTGGTCAGTCCGGTTAGCGACTACCACCTTCTGGCCAAAAAAAAACCCCAAATAAATTAATAGTCCAATTAAGAACGGCATGTGTTATCATTTAGCATAAACAAGGTGTTAGCCGAGGAGGACCCAAAGCTGCTGATGCTAAAAAGTTCAGAAAACTCAAACTTCCAAGGTAACTGTAGCACTAGATTTTGGAGTTTTCAGTCCAATCTCATAATTTTGAGTTGAATAAATACAGTCCCAGGCAGGATCCAAACCCTGGCTGTTTTAGACATTTAATCCAGTGATTCTCAACTGGTGGGCCTTTGGCCTCCAAATCTAATGAGCCTATCTTTAGTACACCTTTGTGCAAGCTTACAGAAAATCCATGAAAGTGTTGTTAACACTCTGGCATTTGGTCTATGAGCTCCAAATCCAAATGAGCTCATCTCTGAGTCAGTGTGGACAGTTGGACAAGCAAAATTTCACAGAAGTGATTCCTGTTCAATACTTTAGGAGCAAACCAGAAGTCCAGATCATAACATGTTGAATATATCTATCGGTACTTTCCTCACCAAACAGTGGCGACATCCAGCTCTTTAATGTTGCTGAAGTTTTTGTCCCATCTAGAATACAAGCAGGAGTTTGCCTCAGTTTTTGATAGGCTTTCTGGATTCCTCTTCAACGCAACTCTCAAAAAAAGAAGTTTCAAATGGGCTAACTATTGGTAATTTCAATACCACAGATCTCTTACAGTACATGGTGGTGATAAATATACTGCACCTTCAATCTAAACAGCCCAGTATAACAGGAATATAAGCTGCAGGTTTGTTTGAGGCTCATCTGCTGAAAACACTTCCAGGTACAAACTCAGCCACTTTCATCCTGTTTTTGTGAATTTTGATGAGCACCATCACCCTGCATAGTTGAAACTCTGCATCGACAAACCCTCCACGGTTTTAATTGTGTATGTTCATGTTTTTTAGCTTCATGAGTCCTTGTGTTTTTCCATTTCCATCAGTTTTTTCTCCCCTTCCTCTGGCTCGCAGTCAGAGTTCTGTTCAGATAATTTATTTCATTTCAGATCTAAAACGAGACCGAATGATAGAAAAACCCTGAAGCTCCATTTCAAACAAGATAAATCTGCTGATTGGAGTCCTGACTGACTGGATGGATTTCAGTCATCCCTCAGAGAGACCAGCCAATCCAGTTCAGCTACAATTCCTTTTAATTAGTCAGAAACAAAAAGGCGAGAGCTGAAATGCACTAACTGGATTGAGAGCAGATAATGTCCACAATGTCTGTAAATAAACACTCAGTGCCGTGCCGTGCAGATGTGAGGAGGTGAAAACGAGGGCTGTGACCTATAAAATATGTGCGTGCAGTTTGTCATGCACGCCGCCATCGCCTCGGCCTGTCAGGATTCTGCTGACATGCCTGAAACATGCCAACCACACGGCCGACTCGCAGCGAGGATGCGGAGTGACAGCCAGCCCCGAGGCCCGCCTTGTTAGGGATGATAATTAGCCGCCGTCGTTAGGGGCTCTCGCCACGGAGCTCGCCGGCATGTGGCATGTGACCCACGAGGTCACTGGGAGGAAGTGGTTTTGTGCTCAGAGGAAGTGATGCAAGGCTGTTTGGAGCCAAGGGGACGAGGAGGGCAGGAGCTGAGATCTCCTGTTACTCCTGCTGAAAGGGACGATTCAGCAAGACACCAGGACAACATCCCAGATGTTTGGGTTTTTTTTTGTCCTTTTGTTTGTTTGTTGGCAAAATTACAAAAAAAACTACTGGACGGATTTTGCTGAAATTTTCAGGAGATGTTGGGAATGGCCCAACTCAAAATTGATTGGATTTGAACAAATAATGATATCAACATGATTCTGAGTGCTAGGTGTGGGTTTTCAGGGTCATGAATCATATTATGATGGTAACTTTATCATCAACTATTGTTTATAGATGTAACAGCAAAATGTGAGCTACCATGGTGGAAGTTTGCACAGAACTGGGGAGGTAGATTTTCTTATCCAATATAAAGGAATAAAGAGCAAAAGACCAAAAAAAGAGATAATAAAGAAGCAGCAACAACCAATATTGTATGTACATCTTACCATAAATTACTCTTAGTACACATGTAGTTTAGACCTATACAAAACTACACTCACACACACACACACACACACACAAATATCCATGCCTCCATATTAACCGTCTCCTACGTTACATTTCATGTAGTGGGTGTAGTTTTTTTAAAAGCATAAACAATAATGTTAATTACGTGTTTTATATAAAACTATGAAGAGATGATATTGGATTATTCAGTTCTTTATATTATGTTTTTGTAAAAGCTGGTGCCACCTCTGGTTATTTCATTTATTACACTAACACAGATTTTAAGAAATTAAGAATTGAATTCATGGGCTATTTTACACATCTGCTTTCTTTTTATTTTGCTTTTTTTCTGTCTTTTCTGTCTCTAACTCTTACTTATCCATCCTTGACCGTAAAAATGAAAATAACCTTGTGTTACATTTTTTAGTTTATTCTATCTTCAAACATAAATCAAGTTTTTGATGAGTTTCAGGACTATATACATGAATATTTATCCAGAATATTCTCCACTTCAATGTGTTTAAGAGAAGAAGTTCTTAGTTCCAGCCTGTCTTGAACATTTAATCATCATTTTTACATTTGAGACTTTAATGAGTGAGCTCCAATCACAGAATTTTTCAAGCCAATATTTCCCTGAAAAGTAAACAGAAAACAAAAAGCACCCAATGTGTGATTGAAGACACATCCAAAAAAAGCCTCAAAGAGCCCGTTTTTATCGTTTAAACACATTCCCTCCTGCACACACTGAAGTGGAGTTTCACTGCACGTCAGAAGATGCATCTTTAATCCTGCTGCCAAAAAGAAAGAGGAAGCACCTTAAAAATACACTTCACCACTACTCCGTGGAAGATCTCCAACGCGGGCCGGATGGAGCGTCTTCAGTGAGCGAGGGGATGAATTCAAACGGAGGAGCGAGCAGGATTCTCTAACAGGAGGAAACAGAGGCACCAATGGAGCTACAGGAGGGAGCGATGGATAATTCATCCAACAATCACTTCAGCCATTTACTTTTAGTCTGGGTGTCCTCCAAAAGGAGCCGAATCTTGGCTGCTTGTAGATATAATGTTCTTTTAGTCACTGTTAAAAACTTGTTTCCACATCTGAGGATTTAACTGAGTTCTTAAGATGAGATCTTTGACTTTTACTCTCTGCTCCCTCTTCAGGTAAAGCCCAGACAAACTCAGTGAAATGAGAATTTAGCTGCTGTATCAGGCATCGTACCCTTCTAATGTTTAACACACCCCAACCACTGGGAAACAGGCTAGTGTTAGGACAGAGATCATTCGGTAAATGTAATTTCCCTCTTTTGAGTAAGTGAGACTGAACAGGGTTTTATTTTGAAAGGATGACCTCATCCTCAGATATGCGTCTGTGTAGCTTGACTGCAGACTTTACACTCAGACTCTTTGTCCCTGTCTCTGCCGAGTGGTTTTATAATTTATAGTGGGGTTTTTTTTTTTTGGCTTGGAAAAAAACAGCCGAGCTATAGGTGTGAAAACCACCTGAAAGCCTTCATCCAGGCAGGCGTTAAACCCAAAATTGAAGACACTTGTTCCTTCTGTCCTTCACTTTTAAGTACGCAAAGTTTTAGGGTGGATGTTAGGGATGCACAATGATGGACTTTTGCTGATATTCAATATTCCAACATTTTTAAACACATACCAATATTTTTTCTGAAGAGCACAAAGTCTCCACTTCACTAAAATTGTCCTGTTACCGCTATGGTTTCAGTCCATTTGTGTTAGAAACAGATGTGAAGCAAGAAAAACAACATTTCTCTATTTGTTAAATGAAACTTTTGATTTATAGAAGTAGAAATTTAGTGATAAGGTAAATCATGAAGCACACTCTGCAAATATTACAGACAATATAAGGGATACACAGAAGATGGTCTATATGTTCTTACTCTCCTCACTTGTTTCTCATTGTTTTAGTCCTTTTTTTACCACATTATCATGTTTTAATATACTCCCTTTCAATTATTATCATTTCTCTTCCACTTTGTTTTATGTTTTTATTTATCTTTCCTCTTTTAATCATCTTCTATCTATCCTCTCCTTTTTCCATCTTCCTGATGTGATGCCGTCATCTATCATCTATGATCTAACAATTGTCATCAGTTTATGTATCTATAGACCTATTATCTATCAATTGTCTTACTGTCTCCTTATCATTATATATTAAACAAATATGTCAGCTGTCTCCCTCTCACCAGTTTACCATTTTCTTTCCTTTTGTTGTTTTAATTAACATGACCCTCTGTTTCTTTTCCTCTGACTCTTTCGGTCTCTGTTGACCTGATTGTTGATTTTGTTGATTTTATTGTGCTCAAAGTTCTGCCTTTTTGCTTTTGTTCTGTCTGTTAAAGCACTTTGTAAACATCTGTTTTTAAAAGGTGCTATATAAATAAAGTTATTATTATTATTGTTATTATTATATGTACGGCCAAAATATCATCCATATCGGCGAAAATGTTTATATCTGCCAAAACCAATAATCAAATGTTAGGCAATTATCTGTTGATACTGATATTCTAAAGTATTCTGCCGTTCCCACTGGATGGATGTAAACAACCAAATTTTTCTATTCACAACAGACCAGAGCTGGCTGCCCCGTTAGGCAATATAGGCAAATGCTAAAGGGGCCATGGCCTCCAGGGGGCGCCACAAAATCGGGAAAAGTTCACTTTCAATATAATTATATCAAAACTATTTATTACTATTAGCGCTTAACATGGAAAAGCTCACATTGATTCAAATGCAAAGCAATGTTCAATTAATATTATTGCAAATGATAATACTAAATAAGTTATTACTATTTATTTGCTTATTTACAGGATTTTTATTTTATAGTAAGGGCATTTATATTCATTTTAAATTATTTGTATTATTTATAATTTGTTAAGCATGTATATAGGGTGACATGTTATCTTAAAAATTAATGGCAATGGTAAAACAATGCTATTCCATTTTTTGGTAAGATAAGAAAATCACTGACGGAGGGGTTAATCTCCTCTGGAGTGCCACATTGGTGAGGGCCGGCTCTGTGACAGACCTATAGTATGTCAGTAGACGGGGTGGAGACTTAAGTGTGTTGATGCTAACCGAGCTCTACACAAAGTCAATCCAGTCAATGGTGACCCTGCCAGGAGGTCATGTCCTTAACCCTGAAACCACAGCTCTACACGGATTATTCGGATAACTCTGAAGGTTTTAGAAACAAACTTAAGAGATTGTGTCCACTACAGGGGACAAAAGAGGAAGAATGATGTGCAGGGTAACAGAGGGATTTATTTAATATTGATCAGACACAATATTTGGTCTCTGGATGGATTTGGAGCTCAAAATCAAACACCACATTCAACATATTATTAGAAAAATGAACTTTAGCATAGGTGTTGTTAATTGTTCCAGAAACTGCTTTACTCTCTCCACAAGACAGAAACTAGTCCAACAGCTTATCCCACCAATCATGGACTATGCAGACATTTTATACCAGGTTGCTCCCAATAATAATCACTTCCCCTCAATGTAGTCTTCAACAAACTCTGTAGATTTATACTTAAACCCTCCCCCACAATAAGAAGGCTGGTTACAGTTTATCCACAAATGTACACGTCAAATATCCCCTCTACCTTAAACAGCTTTAGGTACCATTCTTCTCTAATTATCAACTGAGACATACAACACAGCTATTATTTTTTTCTGTTCCCAGGGTTTCTAAATCGGTAGCTAAGAGAGCATTTATGTTCAAAGCTCTTAATTTTAACTTAAACCACGTTCTGCTTGTACATATTATCATCCCCAATGTGATTATTACTAGGGCTGCAACTCACGATTATTTTCAATGTCGATTAATCTGTTGATGGTTTAAATGATTAATCGATTAGTTGTTTGGCCAATAAAATGTTAAAAAATGTTGAAAAATGTCAATCAGTGTTTCCCAAACCACAAGACAATGTCGTCAAATGTCGTTTTGTCCAAAAACCAAACAGATATTCAGTATTTTGTCATAAGGGAACAAAGATACAGAAATATTCACATTTAAGAAGCTGAAATCAGAGAATTTTGACTTTTTTTCTTTAAAAAACAATTATCAAAATAGTTGACGATTAATTTAATAATCGATTTTTGTTCGATTAATTGTTGCAGCTCTAATTGTTACTGACCTGAATGTTCAGTACAAACACTCTCCTGAGGTTCTCCTGAACTTGAATTGCTATCACTACTTGATAGCTCTGTTCCTTTTTGATTTTTTTGGGGAAAGGACCCGTCTAGCTAGACCTATTGCTCCTGTTGTACTTCTTTCTTATTATTATTCCACTGCATCTTTAAACCTTAATTTGACCCTCTCACCAAAATTGGCACACACCCCAGATCTGGCGAAAAACTGGAAAAAGAATAAATAAATAAAATGGAAAAAAGGAAGAAGAAAAATTGAGCTCTCTAGCATCCCTCATCTCCAATAGGGATGTTGTAGACAGTTCAAACCAATGCCGAATTGTTCTTCACATCAACATCCACAAATCACAAGCTGATACCACAGACCTACTGTATCTCAAACAGGAAGGTGGCAAATGGATTTCAAAATAAGAGCTCACCCTAACCCCTTAAAGCCTGTTGTATCATATTTGATACATACTTTTATGATACTTCTATCTAATCAATATGATCAACAAATAACTAAAATAACCCACCTGAATACAATCTGATAAATGATAATAAGGTCCTCAAGTGGACTATCAGTTGCCAAAAACACATAATGTATCAAATGAGATACAAAAAAAATATATGTTAAATTTTATGGAAATTGTGATTTTTGGGATTTCAGTAGAAAGTGAAATAAACATTTCAGCTACAAAAAAATAGAATTTTCTGGCTATAATTTGTGTTTTCAGGCTTTAAAGGGCTAACATCTCAGAAGGTGTGCAAAATTTCATGAAAAGAAAAAAAATAAAACCTCCAACATTTCAAAATGTGCTCTCTAGCACCACCTAGGCACACTTAGAGCCTAGGTTTGTTTTGTTCTTTATTCTTGAGTTGTATTGTGTCACTTCTGTCATGTACTGTTTTGTTTGCTTTGTGCTCTTTTCAGTGGTTTCTAAACCTGTATATCAAATGTACATTTTGTCGAAAGGATCCCCTTGAAAATCGAGATGGCACATCTAAAGGGTTTTTCCTAATAAAGAACTTGAATTAATACTTGATCATAAAAGCAGGCTTGACATTTGAGGATTACACTTCCTTTAAAATGCACACCTATCAGACATTCTAGCTCTGCTAATGAAAGAGTCTGACTAAACCAGTATGTACCTGACACATGCACCGGCACACGGTAGGAAAGGTACCACCATCGCCTCATTTTGAGCCAGGAGAACCCTGAACAGAGGAGGTGATCTAACTGTCATCTCAAGATCTGAATGAGGACTTAACGCTGGGGCAAGTTTCCATAAGGGACTTATTTGATGCATGAAAGAAAACCAACCAGCCAACTTATTATCAGCCAAACTCTGACTTTGATTTTTTGTCTGTTAAGCTTTCAGAGCAAAAGTACAGACAGGAAGTTAGCTTGTCAAACATCCTCCTGGTACATCAGCCCTCTGTCAACACAAGCTGTTAAATCAAACGTCTCCCTGCAGATTCACCCCTTCACCCCCAGCACCACTCTCCTCACTCCCACACTGATGTCTCCTTTTTAACATTTCGGACATTTGTTTTGCTCCCTAACCCCTCCCCCTTGGGCGAGCGGCGTCCCCGGCCTCACACGGGGCAGATAAAGCGCAGAGCAGATGCTTTCGCCGGGCCAATGTGCCGTTTCCCGAGGCGAAACGAGGCCGTGACGCAGCTGAAAAGCAGGAAATACCTGGAGTGAGTGCTCTGCCTCAGTCGGACTCATTATGTAAAGAGACTCCGGCTCGCTGCTTAAGCTGCGGCTGTCGCTGTGGCTCTTTGTGCCTCTTTATCCTCGGGGTCGACACGCTTACTGCGGGATGAAAAATCAACCAAAACAGACAAAATGATGACGGGATGTCACTCAGCTGTTTGATGTCTCTGGAGTACTGAGGAAAAATGCAGAATCAAAGAGATTCAGGCCTTTAGGAAACACAAACTCATCAGTGATCCCAACATCTGGCTTGTTTTGACCACCTTTAGGTTCTGGTTACACGGCTTGATTCGATTGGTTGTCCAAATCATCCTGAAGAATCCCCCCTCAATATTTAATTCTAAATGATGAGGATATTTAAGATTAGACCTTGAATGTAACACTTGTAATAGTAAATCATAGCAAAAAAAAGACCTTCTGTGGCACGGCTTGATTCATGGCTTCTGATTATTTGTCCAAATCATCCTAAGAGTGTGGTGTCAGCTGGGGTGTTTTACTGCTCCCAATGAAACCCAATCTTCCTCAATATTTAATCCTCAATGATGAGATTTGACCCTAAATGTAACACTTGTAATAGTCAGCAAGAGCAAAAAAGACCAATAAGCACCATCACCAGGATTTAACATACTTTTACAGCTCACAAGCATGGTAGCAAAAACTGAGCATGACTTCATTGTCTTGTCAGTGAGGATTTTACCCACATCCATTTTTTTTTGTTTTCATCCCACTGATAATATCAGTCATCATACATTTTTGTTTTTCCTCTTGTGTCATGTTTGCTCATGTGAGTTCCTGTGAGATCTCGGGCTCTAATTTCCTGGCGCAACTCAGGGTGGCGCAGCCTGGCGCACCCCGCGCAGTGGTAATTTCGTCCGGCGCACCGCCGTGCGCAGCCAATTTGGCAATTTGGTAGACCGGCTGCGCCGAGATGGGTGTGACAGCGCACCAGGGGGAGGTGTCAAAGAATTCAGCTTGGTGCAGTGACAATTTCGAGCCAAAAAAACGCGCGGAAGGTGCATCTTCAATCTTTATTCGTAACATGATCTTAAAAGATGAAGTTATTGCAAGGAGGATGAGGAGGAGATATATTTTCCCCTAAGGCGCTGCTATTTGGCGATGACAGACCAGGAATGCATGTGGATCACAAGCATGATGAATGGATTAGCCTGCTGCTGTTTTTAAATGTAATTATCACTTAATTTTGTACTCATATTATGACACAGGAACAGATTACATCTGTCCCGCGAGGTGGTCCACACGGTGACGTGCATCGTGTCCTCCGATGCGCGGCCCGGTGGCCCCTGCGCTCTCCCAGTTGCTGTAAAAGTGACAGCGGCTCTGACCTTCTTCGCCACCGAGGTGAAATTGTCCCTGCACCTCGCCTGCAGCGCATTTAAAGGCGAGGAGAGGCGTTCATTTGATTGGTGAAGATCACATTCGGCTGTGTTAAACCCACTAACATCTTCTCTCCTCCCTCTCTGCTTCTTGTGCCAGTAGGAGGGACGGAGGTGTGGGTGCGCCTCTCTGCGCCAGACTGCGCTGTGAACGAAACTTGCAAAATGCCCTGGACACACCCTGTTGGCAGGCGCAGGCGCGGCGCAGGGCAGGTGCGCCCCGCCTGCGCCTGGTCTACGAAATTAGAGCCCTTTGTGTCTAATGAACTGTAAATGTGAAACTGTCTCTACAATAAGGAGGTTCTGCTGCTCATAAAGCAAAAATGACAAAAGCTTCAGTTTCCCACAGATCGTTTTCGTGCTTTTATTTTATTTTGGAGGTCACAAGTCAAAGGTGAAGGTCAACTAGGTTCATGTTATATTTTTTAATTATAAATGTGATCTTGTGAGTGCCAGATTCCTTTGTTTCTGTGAGAAAGTATCTTCAAAACTTGCACAAATGTTCATTTTAATTAAAGGATGTTTTGCCCATCTTTTGTGAGTCAAAGGTCAAGGTCAGGGAGACATCCAAGATCAAGGTCTTTGTGTCTCAAAGTCATCACTCACCTTTTAAAAATCTACCACAAAAAACACCAAGCCCTTCTCTTCTGGACACTGTTGATGTTTGACTGTTTTTCACATAAATACTGAACCTGGCATACCAGATAGGCCAAGGATGGGCAGCTGGTGTGGGGGTCACATGCAGCCTGTCTCTTCAATCAAAGTGGCCCATAAACAATTTCAAAGATCAAAAAATGTTTTAAAAAATTAGAAAAACAGACCAGAATCTGCTCAATAATTGAACCTTAGATTGCCATACAACTTCATGTACAAATTAGGATATGGCATCGAAACCTTTCAACTATTCTTGGATTAATAATAAGAGGATTTTGGTTTTTTGGAAATTATTGGTGAACTCAATTGCTGTATTTGTTCCTCTAAAATAGGGGTCATCAACTAAAAACAAAGTAATTTTATTAAAATTAGATCTGACTAAAGTACAGATGCAGCTGTTATATTTTCCCAACAAGCACACAGGACCGTTCAGAGTTGCTGAAGAGTTTGTCTGATGACTGTAGGCAGAGGCAGGCTAACACTACCCATTGACTCCCAGTGTTTGAGCTAAGCTAATTAGCTCACATTAATTGGGTGAGCTTTACCTATCTCTTCCTTGTTACTGCAGCACAGTTGAAAGAATGGTGTCCATCTGCTTGTCATGGACTGCACTGCATTTATTTTGGCTGCAGTGCAAGCATCGCCTGCTGACATCTTGCGTAGGGAACCAAATGGACCGGTTCTGAAAGGAGATGTGAGCAGTGAGGGTGTCACACTTTGCCTCTGTTTCAAAGCAGTGACATGCAGTTTATTAGACATGTTCCAGAGACCTTTAAAGAAGAGCACAGCAACACAAAACCGTCTGGAGGGATGATTAAAACATCAGGAACCACCCTGATAACATTTAATAAATATGTCCATCTCTACCCTCAACATAAAACCTGTCTCTCCTTTACAGGACACATGAAGCTCATCTTCAGCGCTCACATGACAAACATCCTGAGCCAACGAAGCTGCTGTGGCTGTGTGTGTGCAGCTGGTTGTGAGTCTCGGTGTGTGTTTGTGTGTGTGTGTCAGAGTTGGTTAGCTCAGTGACCTTTGCCTTTAGGCCCGAGGATTCAGCATGATGAGCGAGCGGAGCTTCGGCGCAGGAAGCAAACAGCATGTGATCAGCGTCACTGTCACCGCTGCTCGCTCGCTCGCCCATCCACCACTCCGTCTCCTTCTCCCTTCCTTTCGCTGGCTGCTAACTCGGCGCTGTCCGCACTTTGACTCACTCTGACTCTGCAGAGAATCTTACACCGTCTCAGTCCCAACAACCAGCATGATAAACCTCATTATTTCAGCTACTCTGGAGCCTCTGACTCAAAAGGTTCTCTTATGTAAGGGTGATGAGATGTGGCACGTTTTGATCATTTGGAGACAACTGGTTCCCTCTGCTTCTTCTAAAGGATAACACCACCTGCTTTGGGGATAAAGCCCCTGTTAAGCTTTTTGGTGAAACATCTTAAAGGCTACCTTTGCAGCTTCTACAGCAGATGTTTTAGACTAACACTTATTTTAGACACATCTCCTCCATCCCTCAGCTTCACCCTTTCCTCCAGTCCTCATGCTTCCCCACTCTCCCCTTCTGCTTCACCAGCGAGTATCTAAGAGACATCGAATCGCAGATTCGTGCTGTTAAACATCTGAAGCATGCTGCAAGCCACTTTTTTTGGAGGTCATAGGTCAAAAAACAAGGTCATGGATCCTTGTGTATACCAAACCTGACACTCCAGATAAACAATTTATTCTACACAGGATATTTTTCACCAAACTATCAGGGCAACAGTCTAACAGATAAAAAATATCTTGGAGGTGATTGGATGTTCGTTCTAATTAGCTGATGTATAAGTTGGGTGCTACTGCCACGAAGTACAGGTCATCACGCATGTCAATTCATCGAGAAAACTCAAACCAAAATCCATCATGACACTCAATCAATCAATCTTTATTTGTATAGCACCAGTTAATAACAAGTGTTATCTCTAGGCACTTTACAATAGAGCAGACTGAAGCTATAATCTTCATTTTATAGATACACACTTATATATTTACATCCAGCGACGTATCCATCCAGGCAGAGACAAAGGGACTAAAAATAAGAATTTAAGACTGCAACAAACACATGGACGCCCAGATCACAAGTCTGTCCTCATCACATTTGTCTCTGCTGAATATAGATTCAATCAGTCAATCATGGGAGGGGCTGAAATATGTTTTTTATAGAGAAATGTTTTCTCTTTGTTATTCATTTAATAAAGAAACGTTGTCGAGTTCTAATAAAAGTGACACTAAAGCAAGTAGCAGCTTTACTAAGGTAGTAAAGTAGTTCAAAAGAGAAATAACTGGGTTTAAACAACAACAAATAGGTTTTATCAAGTTATAACTGAAGTACAATCATTTTATTAGAGTCACAACCAAGTCTCCACAGGTTCAAATGTGTAACAACTGGGTTTGCAATATGTTAAACAGAAATAACAGGATATACACTAAATATAATAGCAACAACTTGGTTATCACAGGTAATATAAAGCAAAATTCTGGGTTTGCACAGGGTATATATGGTTATAACTAGGTTCACATTCTGTTGAAATAGTGAAATCTAAGTTTTTACTTGTCTAAAACAGTAAAAACTGGGTTTTCACTGGTTTTAATTAATAATTACATGGATACACTGGTTTATCCGAGTCACAACTGGGTTTTCACTTTTTTCTCAGTGATATCTGAGTTTATACTGGTTTAATTTTGTAAAAACTGGATTTTAATGGGGTTAAATCAGCGAAAAAGGAAGCAGATGGGTCAGTGCTTCTGCTGACAGAGCTTAATCATTAAAGCTCGGAGCTTTGCGTGATGGACCGTTCTGTTTACAGTCTGTGAATCAGGTGGATCCAGCTGCACTGCGAGGTTACCTGTATACCTGGGGGAGGCATTACATCGTTGCAGTAGTTCCTAATTGAACCTTAGCCTCTGCCTTCTTCAACCCACTTACCTTACGTGTACCTCACTGTACTCATTATCACCGCATTAATTCATCTCCATCTGTTTTATCTTTCTTTCCTCTTTGAGCTCTTCATTTTTGCTTCATTCACTTTCATTTTCCATTTGGACCCATCTGCCTCTTTCTTCTTTTCTCCATAATTGTTATATTTATTTACTTCGCTTCCTCTTCTCTCCATCTCTCTTTAAAATCACTTTTTTTCTAACTTTAGAAAATCACCTCACTTACACTTTTTAGGATCTTCCTCCCCTTGTTTTGCTCCATCTGTCTCCTCCTTTAGTCTTTTTTATCTTCTCCTTCCTTGCACCTTATCTGTCTTTACTCCCTTTTTCCTTCTTTTGTCTCCTTACATCCCATTATTCCTTCTCTTATCCCTCTCTCCATTGTCCTCTCCTTTCTTCTCTTCCTAATGTCTCCTCAACTTTCTTGTTTATCTTCTCCCTCTGTCCATTTCCTCTCCTTTCTGCTTCACCTCCCTTGAACCCCCTCTTGTTCGTCTCCTTTCCCTGTACTACAGTCCCCTCGCTCTTTATGCACCCGTTAGCCGTGTGCTCACATCCACCGACAGGTTTCACATGGCATGGTCAGCTAGCTACAGGCTAACGGAGGCTAACTGTTTTTCCTAGAGGCATTCAGAGTTGGATAACGCTCTCTCTTTGACACACACACACTTGTACAGGATATTGTCGTCCTCGTGTCACTCAGTGTCCGTCAGCGTCCTGCTCACAGCGTGGACGGTCAGCATGGATACTAGTCCGTCCTGACATGTCACACAACAGAGCAGAACACGACACCCGCAGCAACATTCAGATGATGCCATCCTGACACACAACCAAGATTCAAGAGCAACGCCAAGCTTTAAATGTCCACTGAGACGGAGAGCTGGTTTACTGAACCCAACACAAACTGGAAACTATGGATCACTGCGTATTTAACATGAAGCAGATTTTTGATTCAAGGACGTTTTGTGGACTTTTCTGCCTTTTAATGTGTTTTAAAAGTGCAAATAAGTGTCCAATTAAGTCTGAAGATAACTTCGGTTTGGAACTGGGGCTAAAATTGTGGCCCGCTTTGGGCAAACATGGTTAAGCTAAAGCTAACTTTGGGCTATAGATGTGGCTAACTTCAGGCAAACAAATCTAATGATTTGGCCGACTGGTCTAATGAGGCTAAAATTGCAGAAAACTCTGATCAGATGAAGCTACAGATATGGCTGACTTTGAGGTCAATGAGAATAAAAACAAGTTGTTTCCTGAACTACAAGTGTGCTGGAGCTCTTTTTATTTCTTCGAGATTGTTTTTCACTCCAAGCACCTTGGAAGCTGGTGAAGTTGTGCCAGAACATCTGACCTTTGAGGTCAATGGGGCCAACACTGTGGATGACTTTAGGTTTAATGGAGCTAACACTGTGGCTGACTTTGGTCATGCTGGGCCAAGGTTGTGGCTGACTTTAAGCTAAGGGGGCCAAAATTCTGTGTTATTGTGGGCTAGCGGGGCTGAAGTTGTGGCAACTTTGGGCTAAGTTGCTTAAAATGTGGCTACCTGAAGGGGTGTTGGGGCCTACCCTGTCAACTTAACCTTTCCAGCAGTAAGAAGCAAACAGACACGGGAGCCCGGCTGATAAAACTATCTATTACTGCTTACACAAAATAAGGGCTGAAACGATTCCTTGGATAATCTGGGTGATTCGATTACAAAAATCCTCGGGGCAAATTATGTGCCTCGAGGATTCGTTTAAATCTGAACCACTATACAGCGCACGGTGTTTGACATGGACGGTCATTTCTGTGGCGCAACGCCCGTGCTGCTTCTGCTGCTGCGCCACTGTAACGTAGACATACGGCGCGGACTGTAAAATCATGCAGGAAGAGAAAAGAGAGGGACAGAAAGGAGAGAGTACGCAGAAGAAACGGCAGAAAGTATGCCAAGTGAGGCATAATTTAATTTTAATAATTTAATTTGTTGTAACTGGTTTAGTGCTCACTGCAGAGACAGTTATTATAACAAAAGGGCATGTTTATCCATTTAGGTTTTTATTGTATGTATGAGTACATTTTTGAGATATCAGATGTAGAGATGTCTGTCTTCTCTCTGGTATAACTGGACTAATTTGCAAAAGTCCTGTGATGCTCAAAGCACCAAAATATACATCCGAAAAACTAAACCAGTGTCTCATTCTAAAAATCAGGACCTGGTTGCTCAGAATAATCTGCAGACCTTGTTGTGAGCAGTTTCATGTAGGAACTACTTTTTAGCTATAGAGAAATATGCATTTTGATGATGGGATCCCGTTTATGCTCAGAATATTCAAAAATGGAAATAATTAATTGTTCATTTAAAAGACTTGGCTCTTTTTCTGTTTTGTATGATGCTTTCCAATAAAGCCGAAGTGATTCAATGGAAAAAAAAATGCAGAGTGCATGATGTACTTGTTATCCAATTAGTTGATTAATTGCCAAAATACTCGATTACAAAAAGAATCGATAGTTGCAGCCCTACAGAAAATGGTAAATGGTAAATGGACTTGAGCTTGTATAGCGCTTTTCTGGTCTTTGACAACTCAAAGCTGCTTTACACCGCAGGTCATACTTACCCATTCACACCCATTTGCTCTCACATTCACTCACTGATGGTTCTGAGTTTCTATGTTAGTTATCCATCAGTATCAACTAACACATTCATGTCCTTTCATGCCCATGTACACACCACTGACGCAGCAGTGGGAGTAACTTGGGGTTAAGTGTCTTGCCCAAGGACACATCGCCATGTGTCACCTGGAGCTTGGCTCGAAACCTGCAACCTCCCTCCAGCCCAATCTCTGACCATCAAATGACAGCAAATTTTACAGCCTGTATCAATTGTTAAGGTAGCATCTCACTTCCTGAGTGATCTTCCAAACATGTTTAGTCCAAAAATCTTGATTGTTCTACCACCAGCAGCTTACTTTCTGCCTCAAACTCGAAAGAATACATTTTCCGCACTAAAGACTCAATCTGTTGTTTATTTGTTTTGTTTTTTTTGTCTCAGAGATGAAACGGGAACATGGTGAAGCTAAATCTGCCTTCATTTTTGTTCTGTTTACATCTCTAACAGCTCAGAACCATCAGCAGTGCAGAATAATAACCAGGCCCTCCTCTCCGTCAGATAGACTCCATGCCTTGGTAGTTATTGAAGGTTGTCAGTGCCGAGCGTCCATGTTGAATGAGTGACAGGAGAATAAAGAGACAGTGATGTTTGAGCCTCGTCCTCACTGACACAACAAAAGCTTTTCACACTCGTCTTCTTTAGCTCAGAGCTCAAATAAAGCTCAGCTGCAGAGAGCTCGGGGATATTTATCTGGAAGTGTTCACACGTGTGGACATTAGACTAAGGCTGACAGCAAGAGCGGGGGTGGAGGGGGAGTTTATCCAGGGGCTGATGGGAGATGATCATGGGGAAGATCTAAACAAAAGAGATGGTTTCATACCAGACAAGAAGGATCCAACAACAGAACGGAGCATTCTTATTATGAACATGTTAAAGGAATAGTTCTGATTTTTTAAGGGATACACCAACTTTTTCTTTCTTTAATGTCGTGCCTCACTGCTGAGTCCATGACAAGCAGATAGACACCATTCTTTTGACTGTGCGTGCAGTAACAAGGAAGAGACGGGCAGAGCTCGCCCACTGCTAATTACCTTAGCCCAAACACTGGGAGTCAAAGGGAAGTGTTAGCCTGCCTCTGCCTACGGTCATCAGATAAACTCTTTCACTTTTTACTGGACTTGTTGATTATTGACATGACTGCCAACCTAAATGTTAATGTTGTTCCAAGAAACTGAAGCTTCATTGCATAACAAACTAAATTATTTTCCAATGAGAAAAATTCAAAGAGAAAAACTTGTAAATAAAATCAAATCAAATAAAGATAATCCCCATTTTTTACGTTCAACATGAAACTTCTAAGACACAATAAGTCAAGTCATAAAGAAGAGCAACATTTGCCACAAAAGCTTTCATGAAACTCAAACATGCAGTTGTTTGCACTTTAGTCCCACGATGGACCATGAAGAAAAGGATCAAAACTGGAGAAGAGCTGGATATTATCTCTCTTTCTTAATCCATACATCTTTAATCCTTATCAAAACCTGGGTGCAAAAATTACCCACAATGCAACAAAACTGCCAATTCTAAGACTCAAAGTCTTAACGTAGCCTGCAGCAGAGGCTCAAACTTAAGAAACACGCACTTGAGTTCATCAACAGATTTCTTTGATATTCAAACTCAAGTCTGCAGCAAACAGCAACTCTGACAAATACACAATACGTCCTCCTTCATGAGGAAAAAAACAACAGGATTGTAATCTGATTTGGAACAGATATTCTGAGCTTTGCATGCAGATTGGCAAAAGCAGAAAGCTAGATAAGGCCTTTTATTCATAATTTAAAGTGTTTTAATGGAAAGCATTTTAAGCTTACATCGTTTAATCAACCCTCTAAAACAATAAAAGGTCGGCAGCTGTTGATTCTCAGCCAACCTGCAGACAGCACAGCTTATAATCTTACTGCAGTTTCAGAATCAGAATCAGAAACACTTTATTAATCCAGGAGGGGAAGTTTGGTAGTTCAGCTGCTCTTATGCACAGTTTAGCAGTAGGAATATCAAACAGAGACATTAAAATAGAAAACAGCATAAAAAATAAGTAAGCACGTTGCAACATGCACAATCTTGAAGCTATATCAATTTCCTTTATGAAGGAAAAAAATAAATAAAAAAGTAAAGTGAGACTATGAACAAGACCAGGGAATTAACATTAACAATATTTACAACATGAATATAATATGACAGCACTGTTTGATAGCAGACCACACTGAACTTAAGGCAAAGTTTGGCAGTTAAGATATTGCACTGGATATTCCATTTGCCTATTAGCTTATAAACAAACATCAGAGGTGAAAACAGTGGAAAAAACAGTTTAAGTTTCACATTGGGCACATTTTAATGGCATGAAGTCAGAGCTTTCAGACTGCCACCATGAGCCACACGTCTCACACACGTCCCCCATGATGAAATTTTAAGAATCAGAGACTCACCAAATTTTTGCCACAAGCCAAATAATTATCTTGGCCAAAACAGACAGAAGAATGAGAAATAAGGAGCCATATTTTGCTAATTCCAGCAGATATGCATGCCCACAGTGGTAGAATATGTCACAGATGAGACAGAAACACTTCATTAACACTTTCTCTCCCGGCCTTTCAAAGTAAAAGCTCAGGTTTCCATGTCTGTGGAGTCAAGTGAGTCAGGTCACTTGTTGTGGTTCTTCCTAAAGTTTCTGTTGAAGCTCTTTATTGAGGTAAAATCTATGGAGAGATGGAGCAGTGGCAGCAGAAAGATGCAGCCAAAACACACAGCCTGGGATAGAAGCCATAGCATCCATACAGTGTGAAACCATCATAAAGAACAATAACTCCATAAATCCTCAAACCTTGTCTCAACAAGCTCCACCCTCAGACAGAGGTGGGTTCAGATCAAACATCCACAGCAGCGTTCAAACTCAAAGAGAAGATATTCACTCACCCTGCGTCGCTGCTGTTCCCGCAGATTAAGGCATCCTTGGCACCCTCCACTTTGTAGAAGTTTTCTGAAAAGACACCAAAATATTTGACTTTAGGTTCAGTTCTTCTAAAACATTTTAACCTGACTCCAGCAGACTTCCTCTAAACACTTTGTCGCCGCCCAAAGTTTTCTCTGGACACTCGGGGTGCGTTCAATCAGACAAAATTTCTGTTTTTAACATTTTACACATTTTTACTAAAAGTCTGCAAGAAGTTTTACTGAAGACGCAAAGTGTCAGCATTTTTAAAAGCAAACTCAAGACCAACTTTTAAAATCTTGTTTTTGAATAAGCTGTACTTTGCTTCAGGTAATTTTATTCATTTATCCATTTTTATGTTTATTGTGTTTTCTCAAGACACAGAATTTGAAATTTTGATTGAAAACTTTATTTTCCCACACAGGGTCTCCACACAGAATACTGCGTCTTAAATTGTGGATCATTATTTGCATAAGATCTCCAATTTGATATAGTTTTGTTTATTTTAACTCATATGATACAGCATGATCGAAGCTGAACGTAGCCCAGTCCAAGTTGGACGGGGGTACATTCAAAATACAAAGTTGTGCATCTTTTTGCTCAAGTTTCCAGGTTAAAAGAAAGGATTTTTACAGAGCAATTTACAGGTTAAACTTATATTGACAATAATGTAAATCTTTGTAATATTAATGTCCTGTATATCAGGTAATTCTTTATTTTTATTAAGGATCTATATTGGCATAACACATCCAACATGATGTTTGATACACAGTCTTGTTTGTTTTAATTCATATTTTGCAACATCATAAAGCTAAACATAGCCCAGTCTAATCTGGACTGGGGCTGCGTTCAATGCTCCAGTTTCCAGGTTAAAGGAAATTATTCTTACGCTTATACTTTCTTTTTAACAGACAAGTAAGGTTTTTTTGGCTCATACCTTTACATGTTTAAACGGAGCTCTTCCGCCTTCGTCAGAAGTGTCATCAGATGGTAGTGTGACCTGTCTTTTTTCAGCCGATCTGAATGAATTTTCTCGGACTACTAAATGATTCTTACATTCATTTAAACCATATTAAAAACCCTCATCTTTTACTGTCTGTTATATCAGTTAATTCTAAACTTTTCAAAAGGACAACACTAAAGTTTGGTTTAAAAAATGTTATTTTCCCACAAAACAATTCAATGAGGTCTCCAACGTGCCTTTTGCTCTTTAAATTGTGGTATATATTTGCATAAGATCTCTGACATGAGGTTTCTAATATAAATTTGTTCATTTTAATTTGCATGTTGGGACATAAATAAGGCTGAACGTAGTCTAGCCCAAGCTGTATAGGGTTGTATTCAATGTACAAAGTTGTGCATCTTTTTGCTCCATTATTCAGCTTACAATTTATAATTCTTTCAGGGCAATTTACAGGTCATTTTTTTGACAATAATGTAAATTCTTGTCTCATATAAGGTGATTCTTGGTTTATTCCCAAAACAAACACTCAAATTTAGATTTTCCACAAACTGGTTCAATGGGGTCTCCTTCCTCCAAATAGCTCTTTAAATTTGGGATCTATATTTGCATAACATCTCTCATAACATCTCTGAACTTGTTTGTTTTTGCTCATATTTTGCAACATGATAAGAGCTGAATGTAGCCCAGTCCAAGCTGTTGAGGGGATGGGGGTTAGGGGGGTCTAAAACTGGACTGCAGTGCATTCATTGTAGAGGTTTGTGCATTTTTTGATCCAGTTTCAGGTTTAAAGACCTGATTCTTTGGTATTGTATTTCTGGTAAATCCGGGTAACCTCTCCATCCTCTCTCTCCCCCCACAGACTCAGTTTGTGTTAATGCTCTCGTCCATCATCGTGTTTTTGTAACCACACGATTGATAAACTCATCAGACTCGGCTTGTTAGACACCGTCTGAACAGGAGGCCATAAAACCAAAGAGCATTAGAGGAAGTGCTGTTTGCTAAGTGTTTAACACAGAATCTGACCGCAAACCACTTACAGCCACATTAATACGAGTCCATATCATCACAGGGAGTACTCCGGGTGTTTCCCCGGCATAAACACACAGATGTATAAAAGCTTTTTTGATGCACGCCTGCAGGAAGACAACAAGTGCTCCATAGCTTTGGTCGTGGTTTAAGGATGTGGGTTTTTGTTCTGGAGAAGGGAGGGTGGAGGAATTCAAGCAGAACTGTTTTCAGGAGGCAGTGGTCTTCAGTCAAGAGGAAGAGATGAGTGTTCAGGAGCCAAGCAGAAGTTTGCCACTTTTTACCGCTGCAAAAGTTTGTCCAAGTTTGAGCAACAAAACTCAGAAAAGGTCTTCCAGGATTTGGGCGAAATTCTCAGTGAATGTTTGTGATGGCACCAGGATGAAATGATTCGATTTTGCTGATAATCTGAACATAGATACGGATCAAGGATTTTTTAAAAAGATTTGGTGACATTTTAGAGTACAGCAGGTTTTCACATTTTTGCCTGTAACTCAGAAATGCCTCGGCGGAGATTTGTGCTCTCTGAACACTCCTAGTTTTCTGGTAGAATGCTCAGATAAAATAAATATACAGCTTAGCTAAAATAGCTCTGTCTGGAGTCAGGGAATGAAGCAAAGGCCACAGCTGGGAGAAGGAAGCGTGTCCTCTGCAGGATGACCAGGGGAGTCCACAGTCCAGCCCCTGGGAGTGTGGGACATGTGGCATAGCCCTCTGTCTTGTTTCAGACATGAACTGCTGCCAGGAGTGATGCAAATAACAGTATCAGTCCAAAACGCCAGAGGAACAGTGTGAATGTGTGATTAGTTTTTGTTTTGAGTTTGTTTGCATCTTGATATTTTATCCTCTGATAACCAAGGCCTGAGGGAGCCACGTTTTTTAATTTGTCTTTCTGAGCAAAGAACTGTTAATACATTCATTTGACATCATTATGTCAAATAATAAAAAGGTAGGCAGACCAAAACACCAATAAATTGAACTGGCATCTCTCAGTCAAATAAAATGATCCAATCAAGGAGTCAGTCAAAGTCACCTGTAATTTAACATAACAGTAAATACCTAGATTTGATCAGAGTTTGTATATTTATTCCCAAGCTCAAAAACCAAACAGTGAAGCTCAATTTAATGAGCTAAACACAGAATCAAAGACGGTTGAAGGTACTTTTTCAATGCAATAATGTGAAACTGTTTTTTTAAATTAATTTACTTATTTTACATCTAACCAGCACATATGAGCTTCATACACTCATGTGACTCACTTTTATATAAAGTGCAATATGAATGCCTCAAAAAAGACTTTTATAGAAACCCTTATGGCAAATAAAATGTACAAACTTTCTGTAAAAAATAAAATAAAACCAGGCATTTTTATACTGTTGTAGAAATATATTCCATCTATTTCTTATGATAATGCAGTCACCCTTGATATGGTTTTGCAGTGACAGATTTTCATCTTCATAGTTTCAACTTTTAATAAATTAAAAATTAACTAGCAGGCCACACTGAGTAAAGAGGAGGAATGTATTTGATCGAAGAATTTAACACAGAATCTGACCGCAAACCACTTACAGCCACATTAATACGAGTCCATATCATCACAGGGAGTACTCCGGGTGTTTCCCCGGCAAACACACAGATGTATAAAAGCTTTTTGATGCACGCCTGCAGGAAGACAAGTGCTCCATAGCTTTGGTCGTGGTTTAAGGATGTGGGTTTTTGTTCTGGAGAAGGGAGGGTGGAGGAATTCAAGCAGAACTGTTTTCAGGAGGCAGTGGTCTCCAGTCAAGAGGAAGAGATGAGTGTTCAGGAGCCAGGCAGAAGTTTGCCACTTTTTACCGCTGCAAAAGTTTGTCCAAGTTTGAGCAACAAAACTCAGAAAAGGTCTTCCAGGATTTGGGCGAAATTTTCAGTGAATGTTGGTGATGGCAAAAGGATGAAATGATCCGATTTTGGTGGTGATCTGAACATAGATACGGATCCAGGATTTTTATTTTAAAATTTGTTGACATTGCACAATAGACCCCCAAGTATTTGACTCCCAGGCCGCCAGCTGACACCCAGCCTGCGAAGACGATATCTCAGAAACTCTCTAAAGGATCTTCTGGGAATTTTGAGTAAATGTCCACAAAGACATCAGGATAATGAGCAACCAAGTCAAACACTTTGGACTTCAGGATTGTCTCCTTGTGAACTTCAGAAGTTCTTCTAGGGATTTCTGTCAAACTTTGCCTAGATGTTCTCTCTGGATTGATAGGCTGGGCTGATTATATATATACAAGGTCAAAGCCAAAGGTCATTGGGTCTAATGTTCAATCCTTCAAGATTTCTATGAATCACTGCCACAAAAAAAAAGGGGGAAAAAAAAGAGAGACACAAGAGCACAAGCCGAAGCCAAGGCATTTCCAACACTGTTAAAAAATGTAAGAAACCGCCCTCTGTCACACTGTCACAAATCCTGAAAAAAATCCTGGATCCACATCTGGATTTGAATCACTATTTCCTTGAGCCATGATCAACATTCCCTGAAAAAATCACCAAAATCTGTTGATAACTTTTTGAGTTATCCTGTTCACAAACAAACTAATAAACACTTTGGCGAAGGTAAAAACTCTCCCCTCCTTCTTCTGAATGATCACTTTACTCCTCAGTGCCCTTCAAATTACATTTCATGTGAAGATATAAAATTAACAGTCATTCTAAAAAAGTGCTGCAACAAATCAGGCCAACACAAGAAGAGACCTCACCTCGGCAGTGGAAGTTTTCTTGTTTTGTTTGTGAGACCTGCTGGTCCGTGAGTCAACCCTACATAACAGAGACGTGGAGCTGACAGACACAAAGAAACACGGTGACCTTAAATCCTGACATTTTCATCCATTCGCCCAACAGGAACGAAAACTCAGGGCACTAATCTTTTATTCATCATGCGATCCAGACCACAGCCATTATGGCCGATTACAGAGCGCTGATAGAAAAGCATTAAGATGGCCGTCATAAAAGCATCCTTTTAGACAAAAGAAGCTGCTGCGCCCTGACAAACAAAGTTGAAGCACTTTTTCAGTCAAACCTCAGCTGGTTAGACGGAAATAAAGCCAAAACTCTGCAGAGTGCAGAGGAAAAACCAAAGCCCTCTTCTTTTATTTTGCTTTATAGTGGCCGCACATGTGCAAAGTTTCCCCCATTCGACAAACAAAACGAGTTCTCTGGTGCTTCAGTCAGCTCCAGCCGCCTCTGACCGCCGCTGCACCAAAGGCACTTAAGCCTTTTTAGGAGCGCGGCCATTCGTTTGTTATCGAGTGCATCGGGGAGGCAGCATCCCCGCTCGCCAAACAAAAACTTCTGAAGTCTGGAGTGCTTTTGTTCAGCAGCTCAAAGTAACCGCAAGGCTGTTAGGCAGCTCTGGGATTAGTCACTGAGGCGTTCTCTCCCCACACAAAGCACGCAGGCACAGTGGAGTTGTTACCTGAAACTTCAGGTGTCCAAAACTCCCCTTAAATACATGCATATTAGCCCACAGACTGACATTTAATAAAGGGTTTTTCAGAGCAACCCCCGTCTGAGAAGATTGTTACAGAGCTGCGGAAACCGGGAAAATTGTCTCCATGGGATGTCGAGAGAGTGGGCTTAATTTCATTTCTTTTCAAACTGGAGAGCAGCAAATTACTCTGACAAGCCTGAATACATCTTCACCTCCCCATCCTGTATTTTCACCTGCAAGGAAATTCATTTACATGATGGAAATCTGCAGGAACATGACGGGGAATTATAGGTCAAAGAGAAATATGATGAGACACGGGGAAAGAAATTCTGCTGTTTATAGAAATGGGACCTTTTTTCTTTGCTTTTACATATTTCGTCGTTTTAATCACTTAAACATAGGGCAATATTTAATAATACTTCAATAGATTGTTTAGGTCAGAAACTCTCACTAAGCTTTCAGTACTGTAAAAGTGATGGGGCTTCACAGAAATTGGGCATTTTAAAGCTTTGTTAACAAAATCAAACCGTCACACAGGAGTGGGTGGAAAGTCTTGACCTTCTTGAAGACTCCAAAGCTGACTGCAGCTTATAAATCAGTGTAAACTATGGACTGTATCTTGCTCCTGTTAGTTTTGGTTATGATTAGTTAACCATCATTTTATTTTGTTTTGCCTCACACCTGAGTCCATGACAAGCAGATAGACACCATTCTAAGAGACAGCCAAAGCTAGCCCACTGCTAATTAGCTTAGCTCAAACACTGGCAGTCAATGGGTAGTGTTAGCCTGCCTCTGCCTACAGTCATCAGATAAACTCTTCAGCAACTCCAAACGGTCCTGTGTGCTTGTTGTGACTTGATGTTTTTCTGCGCTATATTACATAATCTATTTTTAGACTAAGATTAGCACTTTTTGTAATTTTAGAAAAGAAATACATCTGAAACTAAACCTCAGGGCGCATGCGCAAACAACCACAGACGTGCTTGTAAGAAAGGTCTACAAAACAAAGCAGGTCTGGGGTGGTTTGCGCAAGTGCCCTGTAGTTTAGTTTCAGATGTATTTCTTTTCTAAAATTACAGAAAGTGTTCGTCTAAAGCAGGGTCCACACATAAGGATTTTCTAAATCTGAAGAGATGTTTTATCTGTTAGAGACCCCACACATGCAGATAAAAAATCAGGCATTGATCAGTTTTGATCGTACTGTGTGTGGTGTGCTCTGATAATCTCAACACAGCACACCACACACATAACCATTCTGTCCCACCACCGATCTAGAATCTAGTCCTCCAAGACAGAAATCTGATCAAACGTGATCTAACAAAACGAAGAAGTAGAAACACAGCAACAACCGGAAAACACAACACGGAACATGGGAGAGGACATACCAGAAGAGGGAATGATGGTGGTCTTGGGACTATTTTGATGGAAAATCCTGAGCTAAAAAAAAATAAAAGACTGTGGAAAAAATCCCGGATACAGCGTGAGCTGGTCCTCCATTTCTGAGGTCCATCAAACTTTAATTTTCAGGTCAGCCATCTTTGTTTTTATTTACGCCTGCTTCCTTGTTCCTCAGTCATCTCGCTTCTTGATTGGCTACATTCACGTCACAATTCATGGAGTCATGGCTCTGGAGTCGTCGGCTTTCCCCACACACGAAGATTTTCTGTCGTAAATATTGAACAAGTTTAATATTTACAACTGTCGGCCCAGACCCGTTTCAGAGCCGATTATCAGGACAAATTCACTCTTAACACACCTCAGACCACACGATAATCTAATGAGACATATAATAATCGGGCATTTGCCGTCCTTGGTCGGGAAGGGGGAAAATGAGGACAAAAACAACCCAATTACCCTTAAGTGTGTACTCTGCGTTTGTCTAAAAATAGATTAGGTACCCCCTGGACTAGCCAACAGCCAATTGGAGGGCTGGCATACAGAGACAAACAGCCATTCACCCACTTACACCTACATGAAATCTAGATTACCCAACATCTGCTTTTGGTCTGTGCGAGGACTTGCACAGGGAGAACATGTAACACAGCCCCCCTCTGACCGGGAGAATCTGTTCCCTCATTATCAGCAGATTCATTTTGGAGAATAAATCAATTAAAGCTCCAATCACCTCACAGGAATCATTGGGGTCGGCTGCTGCCAGCGGCCGGCTCTGAGCAGACATACACTCGGCATGATGGGAAATGTTTATCATGGAGAACGTCCAGCATTGATCTCTGTTTTCTGATCAGCCTGACGGGACGAGCTGCCCCGCCGCCCGGCTCGGCTGGACTCTCAGGTTTCACAGCGAGCTTTTAAAGGTCGATACGGGGGCCTGCAGGGGACATGTGTTTGATGTGATGGATGGCGAAGCAAACTGGAAACGAATAAATAGAAGCAACATCGTCGAAAGAGCGGCACGTCCCGACAAAGATCATTACTGTAAGCTGTGAGCTGTCCACACTTTGGGACGTTTCTCCTTTTAACTGGTGACCTGTTTCTGACCACAGGCCCACATCTGACCTCCTCCTCCGCTTCCTCAGCACTCCGGCTTTACTTTGAGTAATTACACATCTGTTTTTGGTTAATGAGGAGGTTTGTTTGTCCTGGTGTTTTCTTTTTTTAGGGGTGAATTCTCCTGTTTTCACCAGAGTGTGAATCCACTCCAGAGGCCCCCTACTGGAAAATTTCACATTTTAACCCACTTTATAGCGAGGAAAACAGTCAACATATGGAGCTTTTATGTCTATTTTTTACATTCTGATCCTCAGAGAGCACACTTTAGACAAATCAGCCAGACTGCAAGACCACACAGCACTGAAAACTGGAATTATCAGAGATTTCAGGTCAGGTTTGGGGGCACATGTTGGATCGGTACTTTGCTATTCGTCATTTCCATCAGCAATGTCAACCCTTCTTCAATCGCAGTTAACTTGCTATGAAGTTAAAGGAACATGTCAACATTTTTGTTGTTTTCATGTCCTGCCTCACTCCTGACTCCATGACTAGCAGACAGACTCCATTCTTTCGTCTGTGCGTGCAGAAACAAGCTTGCCCACAGCTAATTAGCTTAGCTCAAACACTGGGAGTCAGTGGGTAGTGTTAGCCTGCCACTGCCTACAGTCATCAGATAAACTCTTCAACAACTCTAGGTCCTGTGTGCTTGTCATGGAGTCAGGAGTGAGGCAAGACATGAAAAGAAAAAAAATGTTGGCCTATCCCTTTAAAGGGTGCAAGGGACACCAACCCCTTCAGCTGCGACACCAGCACACATATTTGATATTTGTGACTGGTGGTCTTCACCAGTGATGGTCTGGGGTGCTGGTTAAGGAGTGCGGTACAGGTGAGGAACCAGGCACGTCTCAGATATGCTTCTGCTGGCTCAGCAGGAAAGTTTTCCACTTTTCAATAATAACTCTGCTAATGTTTGAGATGCCTTAGCAGAGGTTTGTGCTCCCTGAGCACCTCTACTTACATTTATTTTATTAAATTCAAAGGTGTGATAAAGAGCTGAACTGTTACAGGTATCTTGGTGATAGAAATATATGAGTGCTGTGCAAGAAATCCTGAATGTAAACTTTTTATAGCATGAGCCTTCAAAATAAACACATCCTCAGATCTGCTCTTAGGCTGCAGGACATTTTTAAATGGAGTCACATAAAGCTAAAGCTGGTTTTGCTGCCTTCAGCTTTATTTGTGCCAATTTAGTGAAGAAAAATAAGTATTTCTGATTTTTTTTAGATTCAGAAGAAACCACTAAACTGCAAAAACTCAGATCTCAGCAAGTGTGTTTGTCTATTTTCAGGTCAGAAATATTTAAAACACTTATTCTAATCCACATTCATTTAGCAAATCAGATAAATATCTTACTACATGAAATAAAAGGGAAAATAAGGCATTGAACTGCTTGTAATGAGAAGAAAATATCTACCAATAAACAAACAGGTTTGACTCAATGAGGGTCTTAAAATCTGCTCTGGATAAAACAACATCATTTTAAGACCCTTTAAGTGAAATTTGTCTCATCTCATTGGCAGATTATTTTAATTATTACAAGCAGCTCAGGCTTTATTTGTAGTTTTATATCTTCAATATAAAATCTTAATCCAGACACGTCAGGAAATTGTGCCTTAGAATAAGTCTTATTCTACTCCACAATTTCTTTACAGGTCTGGATTAATATCTTATTTAAAGATATAAAAACTACTTGTTTGCAATAAGTAAAATAATTTGCTTATAAGACAAGACAAATTTAACTTTAACATTTAACTTTATTTTCTCTTCATAACAAGCAATTTAATGCCTTATTTTTGCCTTTTATTCCTTAAAGTAAGACATTTATCTCGACTGGTTAAGTGAATGTGGATTAGAAAAAGAGTTTTGGATATTTTTGACTTAAAATAGACAAACACACTTGCCTAGATCTGAGTTTTTGCAGCGTTGTCTTGTTTTGAAAGCTTCACAAATTTAATCATTACCACCCTATTGAACAGTGTTACCACACATCTCATATTTTTCCAGTATTATGGACGCCAAGTTTGCATAAAGTGAAAAATAATCTCAGCTGAAGAAGACCTGAGGGAGAGCGATGACACAAAAACTGAGAATAAAAACATAAATGGATAAATTAAAATCTTTTACAGGTGTAATATTAGAGCTGCTTGTGTCCTGTCACATGTGTTTCTAGCGTGTTTAGGTGTGTTATTGTGTGTTTGATTAATGTAGAGTGACAGTCAAGTGTTTTGGTTTCATGGAGAGAAACGAGGACGAGCTCAGGTTTCATCTGACAGCAGCGTTAAGTGTTTCCTTAACCCTGACCTCCACCTGCGAGCGTGCTGCTCCTCCACATATTAGGTCCCCGGTCAACATGCCTGACATGTCAAAATGTGTATATACCAGCTGACCTCACCTGACCTTTGGGTGTCACTGTTTGTCTATGAGTATGTGTGTGAATGTGTGTGTGCGTCTGTACACACACACACACACACCCTCCTGACAATGTGTGTGTGTTGTCTTTATTGATGTTTGTTGTAAAGCACAGAGCTGACACAGTTTGTCCATTGAGTTAAAAACACACCAGTCATCAATACACACACACACACACACACCCACACACTCTCTCCAGGAAAGGTTCTCAGCTCTGGTCATGGATTTGTCTCTGAAGAAGGAAACTGTGGCAAAAAGTCCATGAGGTACAGGAGACAAAGGACACGTACATCCATTATCTGATTTTTGAGGGATGGATGGATTTTTTTGTTTTGTATGGATAAATAATGGATGGATTGATGGCTGGATGAATGGATGGATAGATTGAGGGATGGCATTGATAGATGGATAAATGAGTTGATGAGGGCTTATAGATGATGTGTGGGATTTCTGTTTTTCTGGATAGACACATAATCACTAGCTTGATGGATGAATAGGGAGATAGATAGACTGATGGATGAATGGATGGAGGGCAGCGTGGAGGGATGGATGTATAATCGGTTGAAGCATGGACATATATCTTTTAGAATAGATTTTAAAGTTCTTTTACTGGTGTTTAAATCTCTTAATGGTCTTGGTCCCTCTTATCTATCTGATTTGCTTTTACCATATGAGCCCAGAAGAGCCCTCAGGTCTTCAGGTAGTGGTCTTCTACCTGTTCCCAAAGTTCGATCTAAAACATACGGTGAGGCATCGTTTCAATATTATGGCCCCCGTCTGTGGAGCAGTCTACCCGAGGACCTGAGAGCAGCACCTACTGTTCATATTTTTAAGGGCAAACTATCAGGCTTTAGCTGAATTTTGTTTTACTCTTTAAATCTGCATCACATGGGTTTTACTCCATTTTAGTTTCAGAGTTACTATTTTATGTTTTACCACTTCTTATTTATGTATTGTTTGGTTTTAAAACAGTTTAATCTTAATCAATTTTTAGCGTTTTATTACCTTTGTTGTAGCTTATCATGGTTTTATTTACTTATTTAGTCAGTTTAGTCTTAGCTCCTGTGTTTCCTCATTTTCAAGTCAAGATGGCGTTTCCTTAGAAACGTGTGTGTGTGTTAAGTGTGGGCTGGGAGAGTGGGTGGGGTTTTCTATTTTATTCTGTATCCCCTGTTTCTTATCTACTGTTTATTTTGATGTACAGCACTTTGTGCTACATTTTATGTATGAAAAGTGCTTTATAAATAACGTTTGATTGATTGATTGATATAGATGAATGATGGATGATGGATGGATGCAAAATGGATTGTTTGATGGTTGGATGAATTGACGGATGGATGGAGAGAGGGAGGGATAAATGGATGATGTGTGGATGGATATCTGATTTTCTGAATAGATGTGTAATGGCTGGTTTGATGGATGGATGGATGAATGAATTAATAGATGGACGAATTGATGGATGGATGTATTATGGATGGATGCATGGAGGGATGGTGGGGTTAATGGATGATGTGTGGATGGATTTCTGTTTTTCTGGATTGATACATAATGGCTAGCTTAATGGATGGATGCGTAATTGATGGATGCATGGACAATAAATGGATGATGGATGGATGGATTCCTGTTTTTCTGGATGGATACACAATATATAGATTGATGGCTGGATGAAATAATGGATGGATGGACAAATTGGTGGATGTTAAATGGATGAATGGATAATCAATGGATGTACAGACTAATAAAAGGATGATGGATCGATTTCTGTTTTTTTTGAATGGATACATACATATTTATATATATATATATATATATATATATATGTATGTATATATATATATATGTATATAAATAAACAGTTTTTTTAATCTGGTGTTGAGACAATTTCAGGATGTTTTGTAGGATGATATCTGTGGTTTTTCAGATGCTTAATGTGCAATATATCTACAAAAAAAACCATCAGGCACCTTTATTTCATTGCCAAAAATCAATCTAATAACACCACCAGTTCCTGTCAGTCCTCTACTCTCTCTGCTCTCTTTTTTTTTAACCTGAGGACATGAAGCCCACCCCGTGACCTCCGTCCCCCCAAAGCTTTAGCTCAGGGTCTGGCTCTTACCCTCGTCGTTGATGAAGTCCTTTAAGGACGCCCACGTCTTGTTGTTGCATAAGAACGTGGCGTTGGTCGGCATGGTGTCGTTGATGCAGTGCGCCGTGCTCCGTACGCACTTCTGCCGAAGGTTCCCCATGAAGAGCTGCAGGCCGATGAGGGCGAAGACGCTCAGGCAGAAGACGGTGAGGATCATCACGTCAGCGAGCTTCTTCACCGACTGGATCAGAGCGCCCACGATGGTCTTCAGGCCTGCCAGACCACGAGGAGGACGCAGGGACGCAGACAGGGTTAGTATTGACATAGAAGATACTGAGAGCACTCAACAGGGTAAAACTTAAAATAATCCAATATATTTAAGATTCTTTGGATTTAGGGCTGCCCTTAACATCTAAGGTGAGTCACATTCTAACAAGTTTCTGTATTTTCTTTTTCTGAGCTACGATACCACAGGACAGGCCGTAAGTCTGAAAACGGCCCTTTGAAAAGTGACTGCAAATATCTACTTTCTTTTGGTTAATGGCTAAGTTTTGCTTTAAAGTCACGGACATTTGACACTCGCTCTTTGGTGGTTAAAAGTGTTTCAGGTGAATTCCTGCAGACAGTTTGAATTTTGCTCTTTTCCATTTCCACACATTTACCGAAATTCTGCAGACAAATCATACAATTTTGATCACTAATTAAATCAAACTGATTAAGACAAAAATGTAATTTGATTACCTCAAAACAGTTAGCAAGAATTTACCTGCAATTTTCAACCAGGAGAGAGGGAGTTTGTCCAAAGAGTGTTGATAATGAACCTGATGGTGGAGCTTTGTCTGCTGAGTGGTCTGAACTTATTCTTCAAATTATCAAGAATTTCCTGCAATTTAAAATTTATATTGAGGGATGAAATTATGTTTTTCTACATAAATTTGGCTTCAGTAGGAATGTAATTTCCCAAATATGTTGACAATATCTGCAAATTTAAGTCAAACTGGCACAAATCTGCCAGCCAGTGCCAACCGCTTTTTTCAAATGTTGCCAATATTTGTGCAATTTAGACACTGTGCAGGAATTTGAGAGCAATATTTTTAACCAAAAGAAAGAGGGAACTTCTCGCACAACATGTTAGAAAACATTTAATTAAAGCAAAGTAATTCAACTTTTAAATCATTTTAGTTCAAAAAAATAATTTAATTTGCAAAAAGCCCCGTGACAAGGGTTTTTTGCACAAATAATTTGGCATATTTGGAGAAGTGAATGGACCTTGTAAGGAGTGAAGGTTTCTTTCCAAATTACTAAAGATCATAAAATGTCTGAACTGTAAAGCTCCTCCAAAAACATCATCATCATCGCTTGGGGCCCTCCAAATTTTAAATCCGGCCCTGACTGATCTACGATTTATCATTTTAAAGTGGGATGCAATATGTTTTGGAGTCAAATTTAAGGGCAGCCATGTTTATGCATGACAGAAGACACAATTTTTAAAAACACTTAAAAATAAAGTTTAACAGGCAACTAAGTCAACTCTACTGTCACGTGAAAACCCCATATTGTTTCATCAGGTCTTTTTTTTCTTCTCAGGGATAAAAACAGAATGTAATAACTCTAAAAATGTGTCATCTTATTTTGAGTATATACTCGAGTATCTGGTGGTTTTCATCTGACAGCAGCTGTACTTATTTTTTTAAATAAAATGACATATTTATCATTAAACCAGAAACTAAACAAACAGAACCAGGCAGCAAACTCCTGTCAGCATTCAGACAAACACTCGCTCACATCGAGAGGAACATATGGCAAAAACAGCAGGAGCAAAAACACGCTCTGAACACAAAGGGTGCAGACAAGTGGACGATCCTCGGCCAATCTCACCAAATCAAAGAAACAACCAGTTTGTCTCTAGAGTCGATTCATTAGAAACAGACACGACTCATTTATCATCAGCGTCCAAGCGTTTCATTTTTTCATGCTGGCTCGTAGACTCAGCTTTGTCCTGCTTCACATTGTAGCGTCTGTAAGCTAATGAATGAGATGTGTGGGTAGATGTGTGTAGATAGAGCTGCATCCATGGCATGCTTTAATGTTTCTGACGTGGTTATAACATGTGTCAGACATGGTTATAACCGCTGATATGTTTTAATAATGTTTGAAAATGTTAGCGCTGCATGCAGAGTGGAAACATACAGAGGCTGGACAGCAACAGGACTCAAGAAAAGACTGCATGTGTTGATCTTTCATATCTGTTTTACCGTCTTTGATTAAGAAAGACATTTTAAGCTCAAATCTAAGATGTGGATTTTTAAAGAAATGTTTACAAAGACCTAAAGGAGTCAATTATCTTATCAAGTGACAGATTATTCATCATAAAGCCAAAGACTAATGATCAGATTTATTCTAAAACAGGTTAATGTTTCAAACTGTCACGATTCACTTTGATTTTTCACTTCTGTTTGTTTTTACTAAGAAAAAGATAAAACAGCAGCAGGATTTAAAAAAAGTACTTAAGTGCATTTTAATTGTGCTAAATATTCACAAAATATATTCTCAGTCCAATTTTATTCCTAACAGACTTAACTACAAAGATTATATTAGAAATTTTACCCTGAAATGTCTAAATTAATTTAAAAAGAGTAAATCTATACCTATATTGTCTTATTAAGTTTGCAGATTACTTCAAATATGTTGAACAGTTTCAAAGCCAGAAAATCTTTAATCCATTTTTAGTTTTGCAGATAAATCTCAAGGAGAAAAGCTGTTAAAAAAAAGGGTCTCTCTCGCATCACATCTGTTTCTAACAGAAATAGACACAATGGAAGTAACAAGTAAATTTTGGCAAAATAGAGGCTTTGCGCCCTTGACAAAAAATAACGGTATCGGCTATGATAAGCTCTGAAATATCAGTATATTGGATAATGGCAAAAGATCCAGTATTGTGCATCCCTGGTCAATACAACAGCCTGATATCTTTTGAAGAAATATATGCTATATAAGAATATGATGGAGGTGTACATTTTACCTTCCAAGATAAAGTAAAATTTAAAATTTAATGTCAGCATCTTTTCATAAACCTGCTCCATAAATATATGTGAACAACTCTGCAGCTAAGATATAATTTAAATATTAACTTTTTTTTGTCAACATGAATAATTTTTCAGGTAAACATTACCCAGGTCAAAGTGCTGACCCTGCTGGCTGGTAACTTATATTTATTTAAATGCATTAAAAATTAAGCTAAAGACCTAATTTTTACATCTGGGCCCATCTGAATGAGTTATTACCTCCGCCAATGAGGTTATGTTTTTGCCAGGGTCTATTTGTGTGTTTGTTTGTTTGTCTTTTAGCAAGATCACGCAAAAACTACTGGATGGATTTACATGAAAATTTTACCAGAGGTGTGGTTTGGTCCAAGGAAGAAGCCATTACATTTTGGTGATCCAGATTGACGTCAAAAGAAAACATTGAACTTTAGAATGGCAAATCCCATTAATTTCGCCTTGGCTACTGTAAGAGTTGCGCCCCCTTTACGTCATTACGGGAATTTAAGTTTATTTGCAAACTGACGTCAAAGTTTTTCAAGCCTATGTCAATACATTACGTAGCTTTCCTTGCAATTCCAGCAGAGGTCTGCGCTCTCCAAATGCTTTTCTATTTACATACTGATACTAGATTGGTCCGATTTTTATGGCTTTTTATTGGCTTTCATGAACTCTTATGATAATCATTGCCTTTGTTTTCATCTTCCCTTCCTCTTGCGGGGCACTTTTGCCCAGGTAATGTAAGGAAACATAATTTTGTATCATTTGTCTTTAAAAATGCAAAAACTAAGAAGTTAAAGCTCATTTTAAAATGTTTTTTTTAATCAGTAATGCAAACTGACCTATTTATGAAAATCTGAACCTTACATAAAGGCTCAAAATATCAAAAAATAGGATTTTATCCATGTTCTTGAATTGTCTTAATTCCCCTCTGGAGTTAACTTAAGTAAAGTTGCTGTTGCCTGACCCTCTGATGTCCACTCACAGCCTGATATAAGCAAGATTTCAGTGTTTATTTCTGCAAACCACCTATGCATACTTTATTCAAATGTATATGAAGCATTCAGTAGGTGGTGTGCAGGATGAGATCTCAAACACAGCCCATGATTCACAGCTTCCAGAAGGCTCCGACCGAGCGGAGGGGGGGGCATTTGATATCCACTCCCCTGCATTGGCGTCCTCACCTGGGATGACAGAGATGGTTTTGAGCGCTCGCAGCACCCTGAACGTCCTTAAGGCTGACACATTACCCAGGTCCACAAACTCAGTCACATATCTGCAACAAGGCGGGAGACAGAAGCACAAAACAGACACACACAGAAGGGTATGACCACACTGAGCAACAACGAGCCAGCACAGACGGAGAGGAGAAGAAGAAGAAGAAGAAGAAGAAGAAGAGAGCAGAGACAGGCCGGGTGTGGAGGTTCAAGCCAAACATCAACTTCATCTGAAGGCGAAATCAGGCAATCGAAGCTGCTCACATGGAGGTGAAACTGGAGGAAAGTTTACTTTCAGAGTTAACACATCATACTTTGTTATTTCAGCTGATTTGTTTTGACTTAGTCATATTTACAGGTGTTCAAATCTACAGCCAGTTCTGCGTAAACTGATGAAATGTGGAAAATGTGTTTGTGTGATCAGCTGATCATTACTTATTCATTCATTCAGTTTAATTGTTAAAAGAATAATTGTTAATTGGATTTTGTTTTTGGGGTCCAACTGCGATAATCAGAGGGCTGTGAAGCTGCAAAAATGTTGTAAGAAGGCCAAGGGACCAAGCCGACTGACAAGGCCTAGTTTTCGTTTTAGTCTTTTGCCTAAAATATCTTTCATAGTTTTCATAATTCAGTCATCTTAATTGTTTGAAGTTTAGTCTGGTTTTAGTTGATGAAATTTCAGAACATTGTAGTAGACGAAATCTACTGTAAATTAAAGTGACTAAAATATGAAGGCATTTTTTATGTTTCCTTGAATTTCTGAAGTCATGTTTTACACTTGGATAAAATGAAACATCTAATAACCCTTTACTGGATGCTCGTAAAGTTTGAATGTATAAATGAACAGAAACAAATTGAACTTTTGTGTAAAATGCAGTCACCTTTATTTAGGCTACCTGACAGAGCATCTCAGTTACAATACCAGAACTGACAACAAACAGTGAACCTGCTCTACATGAATATATCAATCCACAACTTATCCCACCACCACGAAGCTAAGGCAGTTGTGATTGGATGTCCCTCTTAACTCATCCAACCTTTCCACACAACCAAAGTAGCTGTGATTGGATATATTCCTAATTTGTCCCTACTTTCTACATGACCAAATCAGGTCTGATTAGATTAAGTCTCTGTCAAACATTTTAGTCTAGTTTTTATTCGTTGATGAAAATGTCAGTTAATTTAGTTTTAGTTTTTGTCCATGTGCACTTGTTTTTATTAGTTACTGTCTAGTTTTGGTCAGGGAATAAAAACGTTGCTGACGAAAACTATGACGAAAATAATTAGTCAACAAAATTAACACTGGGGCAGATGGAACACTGCATAGATGGACTAGGTGGAAAGAACGAATCCGACTGTCAGGGTACGGTCAATTTTTCCTTTTTTGTACAAATCTGACTCTGCTAGGGTCAACAGTCTGTTACTAGAAACTGTTAGCATGTGTAGCAAGCATCTGTGGCTAGATGTTGACATTGAAAGGCTAATTTATTACATGCTTGTAAGGTTTGTAAGGGTTTAAATGACCACAAAGCTAAACTGAAGAGTAACAAAGTAAGATACTTATTTATGTGTTAAATGGATCTTTTTAGCCAGAGGCTGTCCAAAACTACGCACTTATCCACAACCTTCGAGAGATCAAAACAGTGGAGACTGCATGCTAATTTGATCATCAGAATACTGGTTGCACCGTCCTAATGTTCGTCTTTTCGGCTGTATTTTAAGACTGAGCTACTTTACATAAGCAAGCACCAAGCTCCACAGCCAGTGGATCGTTTGTAAAAATATGAGCATCAGTGATGTTTATTTATAATCAGTACAGCCAGATTAGCATTGACAAGGTCAGGCTGAATCAAAAACTACAACATACATTTTATTTGGCCTTTAAGCAGCCGTTGGTCCAGTCTAAACCATCTCCAGTTTGGTTTCATAGTTCAGCTTCATTCACCTGACTTTTCCTTCTTCACTGTCTTCACTTCAGATCAGGTGATTACACTCCTGACTCCTGATTGGGCAAAAGATTGGGAAGTGGGCGGGGCTGATACTGCAGGACATGGCAGACACTGGACGAACACTAGAGGACGTTCACGACCAAAGTCACGATGACAAGTGGTTAACCATATTTTTCCGCCCTGTGTCGCCCCCTGCTGGTGGTGGTGAGGCCTTACCTGGGATGACTGAGATAGTTTTCAGGGCTCTCAGCACTCTAAAGGTTCTCAGCGCCTGCAGGTTCCCTACTTTGATAAACTCTGTTAACAGCCTGTAGGGGGCAGTGTGGCGGTTGTCCAACACACAACAGAAGGAGAAAAACAAACAAAGTCTGAAAATACTGTCAAGGGTTAGATGGAGAAATAAAAACTGTTCCTAAAAGCACCAGCAGTGAACCAAAACCCAAATTAAATATTCAACTGCTGTTGTAGAGAAGAAGACTCAAAACAAAAACAGTTAAAAACTTAAAACTCTGGAGATTCAGTGAGTTTAAAATGCACCTGTTTTCCAAAGAAGTAGGCATTTAAGATAAAAATGTACTGAAGAATAACCTGTAAAATGATGCTATAGCAGAGATATTTCTTTTTTTTTTGTTTTTTAGAAAATTATACCACCACAAGCAACATGTTTCAAAAAACTTGGGACAGGGTCAGAATTACTGCTATTCTGCATCAAATTTTTAGTTTTAAACCACCTTTTAAGCATTTATTGAACATAAGATCAGTCCCTATCAGCTTCAGCTTCTGTTGTTAAAAAGAAGACTCAAAACAAAAACAGATAAAAACTTAAAACTCTGGAGATTCAGTGAGTTTCTAAAATGCACGCTTTTTTCCAAAGAAGTGAGGATTTGAGATAAAAATGCACTGAAGAGTAAACTGTAAATTGATTATTTCAGAAACAGTAAACCCAAATATTTATTTGGCAATTGAACAAATGAAATATTCCAAATGCTTTAACGGAGATTTTTCAGTATTTTGAGATAATTATCAGCCCACAAGCAACAGGTTTCAAAAAAGTTGGGACAGGGGCAGGTTTAGTGCTACTCTGCATTATATTTTAGCTTTAAATATCACCTTTTAAGCATTTATTGAACAGAAGATCAGTCCTTATTAGTTTAGAAGTGGAATATATTAACATCGTTGCTTTAGATTTTAACTAAGGCTGTCAAATGATGTTTAGTTTTTGAGTCACTGTTGATTGTTGGATTTTAATGGCCAGTCCTGATGAGTGACATTTATGATCACATGTTTGAGACTAAAAGGTAGGACCTAAATATGCATGATGTTGGATTATTGCTGATATCTGATAAGCCATTATGTTGATATTTCCAAACTTATCATCGCAGATTTTGACGCCAATAAGCTCTGCTGAGTAGGGATGGAAATTAATACGATTTTATTGATACCAACGGCATTATCGATTCTGCTTACTGATCCCATTCTTAATTGATTTTCTGTGCTAAACAAGCAAGTCTACAGAGGTTTTTAGGGTCCATAACACCAGAGACATGGCCATTTTTTGAAATCACATGAGACGATGTGTAGTTGGCATTATATTGTGTTTAATTAAGCAGCACCATCTACTTCCTGTCTCTCATGATTGCATCTTTGACGTCATTTGGGCCGAACATCCGTTTTAGGTAGTTGTTGTTGATTCTCAGTTGGAATTGGCTTTTTGACTCCCATCCCTACAGCAGAGTGAGAAAAGTCAAAGAAACTCAAGGAAATCCCTCCTGCACATCTTCAAAATCCCTATTTTCTTGCTTCTTGTTTTTACGAATGAAGGAGAGAAAAATAAAAATGGGGCATCGAGGCAAAAACTATTTCACTGGGTTGCACAGCTTCACTCAGCGGCAGCTATTACCCTCAAACATAATTCAATGCCATCAGCCCAATACTGATTCTGATAATCAACTCTGTGAGCTATTATCTGCTAATACTGATAATATTGTGCATCCCTTGTAAAAGCATTAGCTTAGCCATGGAGAGAAAGACTTAAAGTGAACTAAAATATCTATAGAGAACATGGGACAAGGATTTTTTTTTAGCTGTCACTTTAAAGTGATAAAATACATTCAAAGGAGCAGCAGTATCCTTATTTTACATGAAAGAACGACAACACAATGGGGAGTAGTGCAGAAGTCTTGTCACAGCACATCCAGAAGGACAAAAGTTCAGAAAATTATCACATTAAGTGTTTAATTCCTGAATTTAAGTGTCCCAACTTCTTTGAAACAGGGTTGTAAAATCAATAACTGTGTATCTTCTGCCTGAAGATAATGTTGGTAGTTTACAAGAGGAACGGGAACAAATGCAAATTAATACAATTGAATCTGTATTAACTGACATTTATCCGGCACTGTTATCAAAAGGTTTTGAGCAAGTATCAACTCTATTTTAGGTAAAAAAAAACAAACAAACATGATAAACAATAACATAAAATCAGTGAAGTCTGTTGTTTGGCAGCTGATAAGTAAACAAGAAAGCAGTAGAAGCACGTGGTAAAAATAAATGGAATAAGAAATGATTAAGATACAGACAAAGAGGATATAAAGATGCACTTTACTGTCAGTCCTATGTGGGAGATTTTGAAGGCGTTATATAACATGTCCTTTAAAATGGTAATGTGGATTTGAAGCCAAAGCATGGGGGATGATAATTAATGATAAACACCATATATGTTCTTATTTAGGATTGAGGCCACTTTATATGTAAATTAAATTAAAGCAGTGATATCTGTTAAACTCAGACGTGACTGAAGCCAATAAAAACTCCATCTAAAGCAATAATATACCAATCAAACTGTACGTAAAGACAATGAGGTGACATGTTTGTACACAGTCTACTCTCAGATCGAATCAGTCGAGGCCGTGAGAGGCAGAAGGGCACCGGGCGACAGCCGCCGTTTTGGGCCCCCTGTAAGATGGAGTCATCTGATCCCGAGCGGCTAACGGCCCGCCATTACGGCTCATATTTCACCGGGCGTTGACTGGCAGGCTGATTGAATTACAGTGGAGGCGGAGGAGGAGGGGGGGAGGCGGCGGTCAGAACAGGCCGTTTACATGCAGGTAGAGATGACCAGAGGATGAAGGCAGAGGCGGAGAGGGTGAATGTCAGGCCTGCACCGGAAATCAAAACTATTTCAAGACATAGCAGCATTTATCAACCCCGACAAAGAGGTTATGTTACTGTTTGTTTGTCTGTCAGCGAGATAATCCGAAAAGTTAGGCATTTTGGTGTTAATATGAATCTGACTGCAGGTCCAGGAATGTTTAAAGGATTTGTGACAGTGAAAGATGAAGCAGTTTTCCTCAATAAGTGGCCCAACATTCATGCTAATTTTCTACAAAGCTATTTTAGAGAGCCTAATCACATAAGGAATCACTGCCTGGTTTGGAAACCCAACAGTTCAACTGAAAAACAGATTGGCTAACATGCACAGAACAGCAATGAAGATAAACGGTCTGAAACTATATGAGTCCATAGAGAATTTGTATAATCAGTCAGTTATGACACGAGCAGACTCCACTCACCCACTGTCCTCAGAATAGTCTCCCATCGGGAAGAAGATTCGGTATCAAAGTGCAAAACAAATCGTCTCAAATTATCATTTGTTCCAGCTTCAATCAAGGTGTTGAACAATGCAAAAACTAGTGCAATAGAGCAACATGCAATGAACACAAGCACTTTAGCGCTTGGAACTTTTCCTATCACTGTCTAATGTCTCTGTATGTCCCTGTGTTGTCACTGTGACATATTTCCTGTTTTTGTCCTGTTTTAGTAGTCAATTCCTGTGTTTTTATGTGATTGTAATTTATTCTTTTAAATGATCCTCTCTTCCCTGTGAAGCAATAATGTAGCAAAAATTTTCCTAATGGGAAAATACAGTTTATCCTGACCTGACACTGTTGGAAAATATCTCAGAAAAACTGTCTTTTATTTTTTTTTTGTAACTTTAAGATTGGGAGTTAAACAATAGTCCTTTACACAAAAAAGAAATTATTGTTCTTAAGCCATAACTAAGAAGAGAAAATGACTAATGTGAAAAAAAAACAATACAAGAAGCAGAATTTTTGAGGATTCCTAACATCTGTGAACCTGTGATTATTTGTATAAATTACAGGAGATGTTGGCATTTTAAATTTGGAGTAAACACTATTTTTTTGGTCATGGTATTCAGTTTGGTTTGGTTTGACAACCTTGGCCATCAGGTGCTTGTTTTCACAAACTGTATTTAACTCTGAGGTATTTAAAGCAAAATTTACCAGAGCACCAATGGGCTATTGGGGAGAAAAAAGCTGTATTTTCACTAATAAATAATTGCATTATTTCACTTTTAAGCAAAAAAAAATAATAATTTCCATGAACATCCCTGATGCACCATGGCCTCCAAGGGGTGCCACAAAATCTGGAGAATTTTCACCATCAATAAAATTATATTAAAAATAGTTATAACTATTAACTCTTAAAATGGAAATTCAAGTGTTTTGATTTTGATTTAGTGCAATGCCCAATTGATATCACTACAAATGATAATACCAAATAACGTAGCTTATGTATGGAGGTATTGTCTGCAAACTGTGTGGTTATTTAAACTATCTGACGTTGATTGTTGTATTCATAATTTACTAACATTATTATTTCTTTACTTATTTACATGGTTTTTATTTTGTGGTAAGGGTATTTATATTGTCTTTCAGATTTTTTTGTGTTTAGTTGTAATTTGTTAGGCATGTAAATGTTATTTTATAAATGAAAGACAATGGTAAAAACAATGTTAGGTTTTCTTTTGTATGCATATGTTAATCGCCACATTGGGTAGGGCCGGCTCTGGTGACACCATACTGAATGGTCTGATATTTTACAGAGAATTCTGAAGCCCTATTTTAGCTGTATGAAAATAACAGACCTTCTTAGGACATTACAAACAAATGTTTTGACGGCATTTAAAGTCTGCATTAGGCTGACTCATCTCTGCACAGTTTGAGGACCCATTTACAGAATGAGCAAACCAAACTCCATGAGAAGAGCCAGATGTCTCAGTGTGATTATAAAGAAATTATACTTTACTTCATGCTGTCAGGAAATTACATTTACATTACCTCATATTGTATAGAATATAGGTAAAGGGGATGCAGCACTTTATTTATTGTTTATGTCATGCAGTTCGAGAAATGAGCTCACTTCAGAAATGTCATCAAATTTGAGTTCATTACAGACTCATCTATCCACATCATGTGCACTATAGTCTGCAGCACATGCAACAAGGTTTAATGTATCCAGAAAGTCATGTCAGCTAAATCAATCTGGTTTCCTATGGCACTATGAACCAAAAATGAACTGATTTCAAAGAGACAAATGCTTGGTATGATCTGTATTAAGATGAGTAATTTTCCAAAGTTAGTTTTGTTCACAGAGTTTTGAACGGCATGATCATTCTGCTGCAAAGTCAGAGGGTTTAGGTAATATCTTAGGGTGAATAAAAAATATAAGTCGTATTAATGAGGCCACTTCTTGTGTCTGCATGATTCCCATCACCCAGGAAGTTCTGCAGCTTAAGAAAAACTTCATGACGCACAAAGAGAAAACGAGGAAAGTGAAGACTGTCTGGATGTTAAAGCTGAGGGTAGATAACAAACAAGAAGATCTGATAAAGCAAACTCTGGGTGAGGGAATGTGTACTGATTTGACTTTTGGTTCGGTTAAAGCTGTGGTAGGCTAGAGCCAGTCAATCACAGGGCTACACAGAGAGACAAACAACCATTCATACTTAATTAGGAGTCACCAATCAACCTAATGACCACACTTTTGGTCTGAGGGAGGAAGCCGGAGTGCCCGGAGATAACCCACGTACGACCGGGGAGAACATGTAAACTCCACACAGAAAGGCCCTAACCGACACGGGGATCAAACCAGCAACCTTCTTGCTGTGAGGCACTACCTGCTGCGCCACCGTGCTGCCCAGAGGTTTAGAGTGATGAAGGACTTAAAATGAAGCTGCGTGTGAATCATGATGGCGGCCGTTACCACGCCATTACAGCCAGCATACCAAAAACAAGGGGGCGGAGCCAATGTGTGTGACAGACCCTGTTACCATGGAAACCTTGACATGGTTGGAGAGGAGGGGGGGGCATCAATCAGACATTTAGTGTGCGTGTGTGTTTACTGACCATCACTCTGGTTTTAATAAAGCCGAGCACAGAGGGGTGATGTGTCAGGGGTGGAGTGTGTGAGTGTTTGTTAAAGACGTGTGTTCAGATGTGTGTGTGTGTGTGTGAGTGTGTGTGACCACGCATTCAGTTAACAACAGTTCCATCCTTGGTGTGTGTGTGTGTGTGTGTGTGTGTGTGACGTTAGTGTGTGTCAGGGCAGAGTGTGTGCGTAACGAGGTGACTTATGTGTCCCTGTCCGGCTAAAGATCCATCTGACCGCCGGACGGCCCTCGGTTCAAGGACACACACACACTGACTGTGTGTGCGTTTTAGTGTGTGTGTGTCCAGATGAGAGCAACATTTTGTCTCCGAACAGTCGGTAAACACGTGAACCGAAGGACGAGGACAGAAAACACAGCCGTGCTTTCTTTGTGTTTTTGTTACATCCGCCAAGGAGGTTACGTTTTTGTTTGTTTTTTTGTTTGTTTGTTTGTTTGTTTGCAAAACTACTCAAAAACTACAGGACAGATTTTGCTGAAATTTTCAGGAGATGTTGGTAATGGCCCAACTTAAAAGTGATTAGATTTTGGTGGTGATCCAGATAACCGCCATTAGAGAACGATCATTTTTTCTCAATAACTGTCTAACTTAGAATGATATCAGCATGATTTTGAGTGCTTGGTGTGAGTTTTCAGGGTCATGAATCATTTTATGATGGTATCTTTATCATCAACTATTTCTTACAGATATAATAGCAATATGTGAGCTACCTTGGTGGAGGTTTGTGGTTTCTGAGTGCTTTCTAGTTTCTATACTTCCTTACCTACTTTAAAGACTCAATCTCCCAGAATGCCTTTCTTATGGTCTTTCACGTGGCTGAAATTCGTGCCTTCAGGTTTGCTTTGTTCAAGAGAAAAGATCAAATGGCCGCTTCTGTTTTTGTTTAACCATTAGGCTTATGATGCCTTTATAAGAGAGAGGTATTCCTGTGTTTGGCTGACTGAGTCCAGAACAACAGCCTCCCTGAATATGTGGTCTATTAGAAACAACAGCCATACTATCAACATCTCATCCACCCTCCTAAGGTCTTTAAACCATAAAATGTTGACATTTTCAGAAGACTTTGAGTTCAGCATTGAGACATATTTGATTGATGTTTTTCAAAAATGGTACAGTCCAGTAACCTCAGTTTTTAGCCGTAATCAAGACCAAGAGGAGCTGGAGCGAGTTTTAATCCATATCAGGGATGGGCAGCTGGTGGCTCGGGGCTGAGATGCAGCCCTTTTTATTTAAGTAAGTTTTTATTTAAGTATTTATCATTGGGCTTACAATGCTTTTACAGGAGAGAGGTAGTCCTGTGTTTGCCTGACCGAGTCCAGAACAACAGGCTCCCTGGATATGGTCTATGAGAAACAACAGCTATACTATCAACATCTCATCCACCCTTCTGTGGTCTTAATGCCATAAAATGACAAAATTTTCCAAATTACTTTGAGTTCATGGATTGAAACAAATCAATTTTAACTGGTTTTAACAGACGGCATCACATCACTCCTGTCCTTGCTTCTCTCCGCTGGCTTCCTGTCTGTTTTTTAATTGATTTTAAAATTTTACTGATTACTTTTAAAGCCCTTACAGGTCTTGTCCCAACCTACATATCTGAACTATCGACTCCTTCTGAGTCATGTCGCAGCCTCAGATCCTCGAGCGGGGGCATCCAGGCACTGTTATTAATTGCTCCTGTACCCAAAGCTATTTAAACACATTTAGATGAATTGTTAACTGCTCTCAGATCTGTGGTTATAGGTGAGTAAATTAACCCCTTAGATTAACATCTTCATTTATTAATTTGAATTATCTCCACCGTCTCACTGCAGGACACTGAAAATGTGTCAAATTTATCTCACTTACTGCTCACATGCTGAGTAAAAATCTCCTGAATCAACTTAGTTTTTAACAACTTTAGCTTCTCAAACAATGCTTGCCAGCCACTTTATTAGGTACACTTCACTAGTACCAGGTTGGACCCCCTGCTGACTTTAGAGCTCCTTAGTTCTTGGTGGCATAGATTTAAGTCAGGGCGGGAAACATTCCTCAGAGATGTTGGTCCATATCTCCATGACAGCATCACACGGCTGCTGCAGATTTGTCAGCTGAACATCAATGATGAGAATCTTCTGCTCCACCACATCCCAAAGGTGCTCTATTAGACTGAGGTCCACTGGAGTACTGTCATTTTAAGGAAACCGGTTTGAGATGATTTGTGACATGAGTTGTCCTGCTGAAGTCTCCATCAGAAGATCCAGGTCCACTGTGGTCATAAAGGGATGGACGTGGTCGGCAACAATGCTCAGGTAGGCTGTGGGGTTTGAACCAAGCTCAGTTAAGGGGCCCAAAGTGTGCCAAGAAAACATCCCCCACACTATCACACCACCACCAGCAGCCTGAACTGTTAGTCCAAGGCAGGATGGATCCATGCTTTCAAGATGTTCACCAAAGTGGACTCTGCTGTAGTCCATCTGCTTCAACAGTTGATATGTTCTGTGTTCAGAAATGGTCGTCTTCATACTGTGGTTGTAATGGGCGATTATCTGAGGTCCTGTTGACTTTCTATCACCTCTCTACATGCCAGGATGTACTGAGCTGCTGCCATGTGATTGGATGAACAGCCTTGGTGTTAATAAGCAGCTGATAGCGTGTGTCTAATAAAGTGGCTGGTGCTTGAAAATAAAATGACTAAAGCTTGTTTGAGGCTCATAAATGGAGATTTTTTTTTGTTTGCATACTTCCGCTGAAATAAGATTTTCTGTTTTTCTCCTCATAAAATCATTTACAGTGGACAATACTGTCATATTATGTATGTCTCTATATAGTAATATTGTAAATATTGTCAATGTTAATAGTGTAAATTTCTTGGCCTTGTTCATAGTCTCACCTTACTCATTGTATTTTTCCTTCATAATTCAGCATGTTGCAACCTGCTTACTCAATTTTTTACTAATTTTTTATGCTCTTATCTATTTAATTGTCTTTATTGGTATTCCTGCTGCTATACTGTGTGTAAGAACAACTGAAAAAAATGAATTTCCGCTTGTTGATTAATAAAGTATTTCTGATTCTGAGAAGCCTTCTATCATATATGACTGGAGCAAAAGTTAACTTTGTTGGACTCTTTGCAGAAAAGACCAGATTTAGACCAGGTCTTCCACCTTGACAACAGCTTCTGGTGCTTGGATATGACCTCAGCCACTGATCCTCCACATCATGTTTAATTACAATATTAAATGTAATTTGCAGCTTTGAGTGCAGAGTAAAGTGAAGCACATCATGCAGTAAGAAACATTTTGAGACAAAAAGGGTATTTTTGGTTTATAGAGTGCAGTTTAGATTAAAAAAATGATCTTAAAGTGAGTCATAACCCCGAGTTAAAGCAGAAATAAAATCTGATTTACTTCTTTGACAAAAATAACACGCTGTTGTAATAATATGAAATATTTCTGGATAAATGTTTCAGTATCTCTGTCACTGATGTGAAGCAGCAGCTCAGCTCAGTGCTGAATGTAAAGCAGACATCATTACCCGTATGTTATTGTTTTAATGGCGGATTCGTCCTTTAAGTGGATCCATCTCCTCCTCCGAGGGCCTCGCCGTCGCCCTCATTATGTAACCCAGCAGACACGACAGGACTCCCTCCATCGAGGGCACCTTCATCAACACGCTTCAATTTAGCGAGGTGACACCGCCTCATTACGGCAGGCACTAACCTCAGAGCCGAGCCGCGGGGTCGAGTATTGATCCGATCGGTTCATCCCGATCGTTTATCTTCCCCGGCGGCGTCCCTCGCTGCACGCCTCCCGTTCTGATTGATTGCCGCCTGATCACTAACCAAACCAAAGCGCTGTGGTTTCACATCAGTCAGTCAATTACTGAAGTGGACGGGTCACGTTTTTCTTTTTTGTCCTGAAACAAAGCAGCAGATCGGGCGGCGTGGAGGGCAGACGGAGCCGCCGCTGCTTCATTGTTTTGTCTTCTTGGCGTGAATTGACGGTTTGCTGTCGCTGATGTGTTGAGGGAGTTTAGGGAGCTTTTCAAACCTGTAATTTAGAAAATGTGCGGCTGTCAAAGAGAAAAGCTCTCTGAGCAAAGTCATCTTAATCATCCAGCTGGAAATTATTCACTCGTCCCTCTGAGGAGCGCCGTTTTTTCAGAGCTTCCTGTTTCCACGTTGGCCGATAGTTTGTGTTTGTTTGTTGATCCGACTTTTATTTTTCCTGTTATCTCAATTAAAAGGAGCCCAACACAAACACTTTCTGGGAGCTCTCCTCGGATATCTGTGATAGTCGACTTCAAAAAGTGCATCCCTCCTCTCTAAAAGTATGGATGCAGTGTGCTCAGAGCCGTTTTAAAGGCGGAGAGGGGATTGTGTAATCAGCGGACTGAAAACTATCCAAGTAGGACAGCAGCAATATGTTGCTTCATGACTCATAAAAGACGCTTTCAGGTGGTTTTATACTTCACTCCACAAAGTCATTTTTTACTCTACGCTCCTCATTATCATTCCACTGATTAAAACTTTCACTTTAAAACTGTTTACTGCAAAAATAAGTCAGAAGAGTTCAGAAATAATCATTCAAATGGTTCACAATGTGTTGTTGGAGATGTTAGAGCAGGAACATCTCCTTGGTTCTCCTTTCGAGGACACAAAAAGTCTTAATTTATGTTTCTACTAGATAACGAGATAATCAGCACTTAATCCTGAGTAAGTGCAGACATTTAGGGTCAACCCCAGTTGTAGCCCTTAGCCCTCGTCTTACCTCTAAGCCCTTGGTTTTGCCAGTCAAGTCTATTGAATGTTCTCACAGCCCTTGAAACAAAGACAAACTGGGAGCTCACTTGAAAGGAAGGGGTATGAAAAATTCCCCATAATACTGGCGGGAAATGGCGGAAAAGATGGCGGCGCGTGTTGTTGCAGTGGCTCTGAGCTCTGTACTTGTGCCATCAGTGCTGTGGGCAATAGTGCAATGCATTCAGGTCACTTTATTTGAACCTGCTAGTTAATTTTTATCATACAATTATAATTATAATTCTAAATAGTTGGTTGATTGTGTGTGTTTCTAATGTCTTTTATATGTTCTGCACTCATGGTAGACCACTCAAACAAATTTCATTGTATGTACAGCATGCAATGACAACAAAGGCTATTGCGCCCGCTGACAAGATAGCAGAGCAGAGACCGAAGGAAGCTCATAAATGTAAGTAATTAAGCATAATTATTGATTTTCATAGTAATGATACTTGTGTTTTTAGCAGATATTCAATCCTTTGCTGCTCAACGTAAATATTACCCATGATGCCAAAGAAGGCATCTTGGAAGTTAATAAAAAATTGTCGCATCTGCCTATGACACAGCCATCAAGTGACTCTAGTTAATTGGGATTGACCCTGATGATGGCCGACTAAAAAGCTGAGTCCCTTCAACATCTCCCAAAGAGCCATTTGTGGGTTAAATTTCTTTACACAATTATAAAACCTGTCTTTTAATTTCTCTTTTATTGGTTAATTCTTGAGTGGCACGGTGGTGCACGTGCTTCACAGCAAGAAGGTCGTTGGTTCGATTCCCGGGTCAGGCAGGGCCTGTCTGTGTGGAGTTTGCATGTTCTCCCCATGCATGGGTATGAGTGTGAGTGTGAATGGTTGTCTGTAAAGAGCTCACTGTAGAGCATTATTAAAAAAATGTATGTAAAAATATTTCTTAATAACTTCCAGTGTTTCATTGGGTTCACATCTGTAAATTGCTCTTTTAATATCCTCCAGATAAGGGCGAATAAATGAACATTGCTCTGCTCTAAAATACAGAATGATTTTGTGATTTTATTTCCCAGGATATTTAGAAGAATATTATACCGGACAAACCTCATTTCTCTTTCTCGTCACCTCTGACCAGCTCAAACAGCCTCATGGGAGAGTGTGTTTTTAATGTGGGGTCAAACAACCAGACATCAAACACCCCCCCTCCTCCTCTGAGCTCAAACAGGACAGACCGCAGGGCATAAGGATGCAATTCAGAGAGGTCAGAGGTCAGCTGGACACTACTTGGGTCTGAGTTAACCTCAGGCTTCAGTTCTTGTGTTGCTTGTTGAAGTAAAAGGCAAGCAGCCATCTCCAGATCTGAAAATTCAGGCCAGCAACTATATCCTCAATCTTTTTTTTCTATATGAGATGTCTGACATTAGCATTAGAAGATACTGGAGGATTTTATGATTTTCCTTCTTACTGTGTTGGTTGGTGATGCTGCAGCGTTTTTTGTTTTTTGTCTGTGTAAGTATATTAGCCATTAAAAATGACCAATGATATGATGAATTAAACTCTGTTGAATTCATCAATGTTTCATCCGGATTTTAGATTATTTTTGTTTCTCTAAAGCCTGGTACCAAATGTTCTGTGGCCTGGTTATTGGGAACTTTTGCTCTACATCAATGTGGGTAAGTTCTGTAGCTGCTGCATGTTTGTGAAAAGGGTCCTCCTCTTGGTGAGGGAAAGACGGTGCTCTCTACTCGGTCAGTTAGCAGTTTCAGAGTCTCAACAAACGAAATATTGACAAAACCATGTCCACCCTTTTTAACGAGTTTTTATTGAGTCTTTGTTGTCTTTTTCTCTGGTGTCCTGATTTGGTAACTTGTCTCTACAGGACAAAAATGCACTGCAGTAAATTGTTAAATGGGCTGGGAGGTTAATTAGGGAGCCTTGACTCACTACAACATCCCTCTATTCCTAACAGCTGCAGCGTAAAGCCAGCTTTATCCTTAAAGACTGCCCACATCCTTTGCATGGCGAGTTCCAGCTCCTTCAATTGGGCTGTCGTTTTGTGGTTCCTTTAGGGTCGGACAAAAAGGTACAGAAACAGTTTTGTACCCGCAACAAATGGTACCCTGAATCTCAAGGCCATAAGGTGATCTTGTTCACATTGCACTTTAGTAAGACCCAGGGAGATGTCTAAGCACTTTTCCATGTTTTTAATTTATTTCATTTAAATATTTTTAGATGGTTTTACTATATTTTTAAATGTTTTTTACTGTTTCCGTATTGTGTGATTTGTTTGACGTTACAAGTATGTTGGGTGGTTGGTTTTTATATTTAAACAAATTTACCGTCTCATACTAATAAAGAAACCTTGAACCTTGTATAAAAAAGAAGTAATATGGTGGGGGGCTCTCTACTCAGTCAGTTAGCGATTTGAGAGTCCACAAATTCATAAAAATTATGACTGATATGACAAATAAACTCTGTTGAACTTCGTCAATGTTTCATCCTGATTTCACTCGTCCAGTGTGAGCATCCAAGTAATTTATGACCATCAGATCGGACAGTATGAGCACACCATTTCGTGCCCATTGGTCATGGATCATAAACGATTCAGCTGCACAATGTGAGTGGGAATTTCTCACCAATTAACCTAATAAGGATGATTATGATCTATGAGAGACCCTGGAAAAACTCCACGCAGGCACAAGGAGAACATGCAAACTCCACATAGAAAGACCCTGATGGTCATGGGAAGTTGAACCAGCAACCTTCCTGCTGACCAACTATTAAAGGCGCAACATATGTTTAAGAGGCACAGATTTGGATATGATGTGCCTTCAGGTGTGCCTGGTCAGAAAGTTTGAACCTGCTGAAGTACAGTGGACTGAAGTAAATGTGCTGCATCATTTCTCATCACTTTTTTGAGGAAACATGGATTTCCATCCATCCTGGACTTATTTCAAAACGTCCTGACTCATGCTTATTAACTTTATTAATGACACATGGATCTGCAGCCTCAAGTTTTTCTGTATTTTATATTTTTCTCTCCTCACATTCAGACTGACGGCTCAATGAGAGTGCAGACTTTCTCCTGACTTTGCAAATGTGTCTGACTGTAACAAACACTCGTCTGCTGAGCTGAGCGGGCCCACTTCGGGCCGGATGTGTTCGACTGCGTGTTCCTCCTCTGCCGCTGCTGCTGCGGAGACGGGCTTGTGTTCGTCTTCATTTTTAATTCCACGGCTCTAATCCCGTCAGTAAAACACGGGCCTGTCACACTCTGCTGCTCCGAGTCGCTCTTTAAAACTCTGATAAACTCCGCTCAGCTCCGCTCTGCAGCTCTGCTCCTGCAGACGTTAAGAGCTCTCTGTGGAGCTGAAAAGGCAGAATTACTCTGGATTTTCTGAGGGGCTTTTAACGTGAAGCGTGTACAGGAAGTGTTTACAGTAGTGTAGCATTTAAACAATAAGTTTGTTTACCAGCTGTTAATAGTATTAACAGCTTTTTATTATGTTAAAATTGAAAAAAGGAAATCTAAATCATGACTGAATGTCATGGAGCTTTTGTCATACTTTCATTCACTACATTACGCTGTTTGGCCAGGATATGGCAAATTAATCCTAAAATGTGGATTATTCACATGGTCCACATCAGGGATAGGTAACTTTGGTCACCAAGAACAATCAAAATTATCCAGATCCTTTCATCCTTTCAAAATAAAACACTCTACAGTTTCTGTTTTTTAACAAAAGTTATTAAGATTATTTTTGTTTCACTACAGCCTGGTGCCAAATGTTCTATTGGGAACCTCTGCTCTACATCAGTGTGGTTGAGTTGTGTAGCTGCTGCATGTTTGTAAAAAGGGTCCTCCTCTTGGTGAGGGAAGAAGGGGGCCCTCTACTCGGTCAGTTAGCAGTTTTAGAGACTCCACAAACTCTACTAATATATTAAAAAGAAGATAAATGGAGAGGGGCTCTCTGCTCGGTCAGTTAGTGGTTTAAGAGGCTCCACAAACTCTAAAAAACATATAAAAAAGAAATTAAAGGGAGGTGAGGCTCTCTACTCAGCCAGTAAGCGGCTTGAGAGAGTCCACAAACTCCATAAACACACAAAACAATAAGTAAAAGTACTTCATATCAGCATAGGGGCAACAGCCGTTAAAGATTAGATTAGATCGAACTTTATCAATCCCCTTTGAAAAACTCCCTAAGGGAAATTAGGATTCCAGTAGCACCTAAGTATTACAGATAAAAAGATATATAAAAAAGACAGTTATATACAAAAATATAAATATAAATATAAATAAAAACTGTCTCTGCATCTAAGGCAGATTTCTGAAACAATAAAACCATGTCTTGTGTGTAAAGGCCTTTACTTTTTAATCATAAAATTCATTTTTATGCACTTTAAACTGAAATTTTTACATCCACATTGCCAATGTGAAGAAACTGATCCCTGGGTGTTGATTTGTAAATCAAATAAAATTAAAAGGATGTTCCATACAAAGCTTAAATTGAGTTTATTATTTTAACAAGCGCTACAGCGCTACATCAGGAAATCCCAAGTGTCCTTCTGGGTTAAGAACAATAACCTTTATGGCAGAGTTTGAGGAGTCAGGGGCGAGAGTTCCAGTTTTTGTTTCACCAATATAAGGTTGGAAAATCAGCCAATTTATAACACCTGGTACGGTTTATATTTCTATCTCTAAAGTGCAATGATTTGAGGTCAAGCTTTACAAATATATGGGATAATCTGACATGACAAGAACACATAAAATCATCAATAAGACCAACAAGACAATACTTAAAAAATGAAGTGAAAATGGAAGTGAATGGAGTTTTGTTTGGCTTCCTAAAATTGAAGCTAGAAACTGAACATTTCTATATCTTCCATAGTTTGTAGTTGAAAAAAAATTAAATATTGTCAAATATTATCAAGAAGAGAACACACATAAATATAAACATAACAAAAAAAAGTAAAAACCCCTTTGCTTGGCCTCACTGTGAATCTTGAACCTAAGTTTTTAATTGGAGTGCATACATGTGGATAAATACAGGTGTGTTTTCATGTTTATCTGTGTTTCCGTGACTCACGCCATGATGATGACACTGAAGTCGAGCCAGTTCCAGGGGTCCCTCAGGAAGGTGAAGGGCCCCACGCAGAAACCCCTCGCCAAGATCTTGATGAGTGACTCGAACGTGTAGATACCCGTGAAGGTGTACCTGAGGGAAAGAGTGGAGGGAAGATGGAAAAAGTTAAGGAGATAAGGGAAGATGGAAAGGATGGGGAAGGAATGGGAGGGAAAGAGAGGAGACGAGGAGACAAAACAAAACAAAAAAGGGAGGGAAAGTGGTAGAGATAAAATGTTAGGGATGGACAGAAAGGTGAAAAGGAGGAGGGAAAGAAGGATGGGAAGGTCGTGGGGTGATGACGACAGGAGAGGACGAAGGAAAGGACAGGAAACAGAGAGAATAAAAGAGAGAGAAGAAGAGAGCAGGATGAATATTAATAAAATCAGCAGAGCAGCCAAACAGCCTTCATTTATTTATTTTGTCCCCTGAAAGAAGTTTTGAACTGACGGGATGTCAACTGAACCGTGCAAGGATGGACAGACAGGAGAGAGAGAGAGAGAGAGAGAGAGGGAGAGGGAGGGAGAGAGAGAGGGAGGGAGAGAGAGAGAGAGGGAGGGAGAGAGAGAGGGAGGGAGAGAGAGAGGCAGTCACGTCAGCAGCAGCTGCACAGCTGGAAGCCACGGGGCAGACCTACATGAAGTCCATGTTTTACCCACTAACCTTGTGTAAGAGGGTCTTCAAACTGCTTCATTTTTAGCCGTGCTCCTCTTAGTAGATGAATATTAAATTCTGGAGCAGACTTTTTAGCCTGGGTCATATTTTTACATATGCCGGGGTCTAAAGGACAAACGGAGACACACAGCTTTGGACGTGCTCCAGCAGCTTCCTTCAGTGAGCCAATCGAAGGACGTCCACTGAAGGTTGTTTTTGTCTCTGTTCTCAGTCATCATGTTTTTCTAAAACAATGATTCTCAAATGGTGGGTTGTGACCCAAAAGTGGGTCGCAGACCCTTTATCAGTGGGTTGTGAGCCTGTGCCTGGGTAAGAAGTGTTGGGAAAATAGTCCTGTGCTTTAATTTTGCGTGGGGTTGCCATCTATTCTCACTTCTTATCGATATTTGGTGCTAATTAAATGCTAATTAATAGAAAGGTGTTTGATACATGCTCAATAAGCAGGTACTAAGCTAAAGCTACATGTTTTTAAGACTTTTTTGAAACAACTTCTCAGTAGCAGGACTTTCTTATTTCATATTTGAGAATGAACTCTTTGTTGAGTCTTTTAAAAAAAGGTTGAAGTTACTGAAGTGCGTTGTGTTGTGGCAGCCTCAGCTTATTTAGTGCTACTAATTTAAAGGGATAGTTCAGATTTTTTGCAGTTGGGTACACATCTAAGTACATTAGATGCAGTAGAAAGTTCTTTTTCCCATCAGTAAGCCACAATTTGTAAAAGTTTGTGGAACTTGCAGCAGCGCAGCACGGAGGAATACGTGACGTGAGTCAGTTAGTTCCAGATAAACTTTATTTTTCTGAAAAGTTAATGCACTCAAAAAACTTTCTAGGTAGCTTACTCTTAAACTGTGGTATTATTTTTTGATGGGAGTTCTTGTAGGCGGAGAAAATACCCTTTGTATTTGGTACAATACTTCCCTGTTTGCAGCTGGTTCTGCGTCACAAACTTTTACAAATTGTGGCTTTCTGAGGGAGAGGAGAGAACTTTCTACTGCATCTAATGTACTTAGTGGCCATATGGAGCTCATACAACCCCACTTCAAAAAAACTGAACTATCCCTTTCATATTATGAATATAGGGCTGTTCATTATGTATCTGCTGGTGCAGGGTTATCACAGCTACAGTTAGATTTATAGTTTTTAAGCCTCGTGTCCCTCTTGCACTTTTTGGTTGTAATTAAAATTCAGCTAATTGAGAGTAAAAGGGAATAGTTCCCTCTCTAGCATCACCACATGCAGGTCATTTTGGTTTCTAATTAAACTTTTTTTGTGTTACTGTGATATTCTGTTCTAGCTCACATTTCAAGTGCAGCATCTTTTTATTTAATAAATTCGAGAAATTGAAAATTTTCCTGGATTTGGGTCACACAATAAGGTGTGATGGTGGGTCCCAAAGCCAGACCAGTTGAGAACCACTGCTTTACAACAAATCAAACCATGAACCTCAACAAAGACCTTGGGAGTAGGTACTTTAGATCTTTTGGTGGACCTTAGAGGATTTCATGCTTCAGTGTAGCAAATGTCTCCAAATCTATTTATACCACAGCGTGTATCAAGTGCTTCGCCAACCTTCTTCCTCCTCCGTGTGGACTGGATACCATTTCACCATCAGATCAAACAGTTTAGGCATCTTTTGGCAGCAGCCAGCCCAGGCTACGGGAATCCCCCTTACCCCCCTGAAGGTGATGCTGACTGGTGGACACAACTGGCAAGAAGAAAGACGGCCGGACAGAGAGACAGACAGATGTACTCACTCCAGGTATTTGGCCCAGTACGCCTCCGACATGGCCATGAAGCAACAGTTGGTCAGGATGGTGCACATGATGAACAAACTGAATAACGTGAGCCGGTCAAGGAAAAAACAAGGATCAGATAGAACAAATACAAACACACTTGATTATTTATCCATTCAGACACATTTCAATGGAGGCATTAAAACTAACGGGTCTTCTCCAGAGGATGAGTATTTGGGAAATGATCAGAATCAGAAATACTTTATTAACCCTCAAAGGGAAATTCAGTTGTTTCAGTTGCTATTACACACAGAATAGCAGTAGGAATATCAAACAAAGACATTGAAATAGATAAGAGCATGAAAAATTAAGAAAAAATTAAGATTAGATTAGACTGAACTTTATGGAAGACTCCCTCGGGGAAATTAAGACTCCAGCAGCAGCATTATAAAGCAGATAAAAAGATATATAAATAAGACAGACATAAATAAAAATATAAATAAAATGTGGCTCCTGGCTGGCTACTGCTCCTCCCCTCCTCCGTCTTCCTGTTACTCCTCCTCCTCCCGAGTGAGGAGTTGTACAGTCTGTTGGCCTGAGGGACGAAAGAGTTTCTCAGTCTGTTATTATTAAGTAAGCAAGTAAAAAAAAGAAGCTTTAAGCCATATCAACTTCCTTATGAAGGAAAAAATAAAGAGAATAAGTAAAAGTGAGTGCACTTGTTTTTTTTAGTTATAGTTTAGTTTCCGTCAGGGGAAAAAGGTTGTTGACGAAAACTATGACAAAAAAAATTAGTCAGCAAAATTAACACTGATCTGTGGTTGCCTAATCTGACATAGTGACCGTCATAACCTTGGCATATAAAACTCCAAAAGCATGACGGGAGCTCTTTGATAAAACGTCCCATTTTCATATGGACTGAGGCTCTCATTTAGTGCAAGCAGGTATGAATTGCTGTTGGGGATAAGGGATCCTTTTCCCCTTTCCCAGTGATTCCCAGTCAGAATGTTCGTATGGAGATAAATCCAGGCCAAAAGTGTTGTAAAAAAAAATAAATATATAAAATAAAATTTGACACTGAAATTTCAGTGCTTGTTCTCCATTCTTCGAATAAAAAACTAAATTGAATCAAATATATGTGTAAGAGATTTGAAAAATACTTCTGATTCAACTCTTTAACTATGTTATTAAAATATTTCATTTTCATTTTTTATGTTGAATATATTTTAACATATGCTGTGTCATTTTTCAGTTGCAGGATTAATATTTTCAGATTGAAATTTTATTTTTTTTGGTTTCTGATTTCTTTTTTTCACCTTCAGATCTTTTTTTCCACTTTCTGATCTTATTACCTCCACTTTTGGGGGGAGGGTTATGTTTTTGCCAGCCGGATGTTTGTTTGTTTGTTTGTTAGCAAGATCACACAAAAATTACCGAACAGACTTTGCTGAAATTTTCAGGAGGTGTTTGCTCAATAACTGTCTAACTAATAATGATATCAACATGATTGTGAGTGCTAGATGGAGGTTTTCAGGGTCATGAATCATATTATCATGGTTACTTTATCATGGAACTATTGATTATAGATGTAACAGCAATATGTGAGCTACCTTGGGGAAGGTTTGTGCTTTCTGAGTGTTTTCTAGTTTTTTCAGTTCCAACTTTTGGCCGTTTTCTGGCGTCGACTGAGAAGGGCGTGGGATTGTGAGTGACAACATAGCAAAGCATCCTCAATGGTGTTGCCTTCAGGAAATGTGGGTACTTTGATAGATATGACTCAATACTTTCTCTACACTGTTTCCTCTTCATACCTGTAAATAAAGTGATGCTGGTGATGTGATGGCCGCTGAAGTTGAGAAAAGGCGCCCATGTTGCAGGACTTTGTTTGCACTGGTACGTAGGATGCAGCAAAATTTTCAAAATCAAAATGAAAAATCAAAAAGTGAGTCTTATAGATCTGTTTTCGAGCAGTTTAATGGTTTTGTGGGTGGCGTGGGTGAAGCTAAAGGACAATGAGTACCAGAGGGAGAATTAAGGAGTTAATTTAGTGTACTTCAAAGTGATTTAAGGCTCTTAGTCACGGTGGAAAAAGAGCATCAGCTGAAATGTAAAACAGAAATGTCCTCCATCGACAGACTGAAGCTTTTATGACTTGTTCCTCATTGTGAGTCTCTCTGGAGAGCGTCAGCTAAACGCCTCAGATGTAAATGCAAAGATGTGTGTTTTTCTGAGTGTGTGTGCGGCCTGCATGCTGGAGTGATTTTACATGTGCTTTTTTTTTTTTAAATACCTTTCACTGATTTCCCATTAGTGCTAAATAAAGACGAAGTGAACTGAAAGCCAGTGCCAGGTTAGCATGCGTGCTTCAGCGCTCCCCTCTGACGCCTGCCACTTTCAATACCGCAAATTAATATGCCATTAACAGCGGAGAGGGGAGAACGGGCCCACTCCTGGCTAATCATCATATAATGGGGAGCAGTAACTTTCCAAACTGTCAGAAGGCAGAATTACATGTTAAATATCGCCTTCAGCTGCCATGTTCTGCAGCCACACGCTCTCAGGTGGGAGATACTTTGTGCGAGCGGGCTCAGCTGTCAATCACGGCTATAAATGAATCATAATTATTGTAATTTGGCGGGAGGAACATGCTCCCCGTGCGAGCGCGGCCCAAACTCCAGCTGAAAGTTGTCGGAGCTGCAGGGTAATTGTTGATTGAGTGCCGGCTGTAATGATGTTGTTGGAGCGCGGCGGCAGGCGGCGAGATAATACGGTTACAGACTGACAAACAACACAAATGTCCCCCCGCCGCCACTGCTGCAACCGCCGCCGCAGAGCCACGAGCTAATTATGCGGTAATGATAGCCCTGCTGCTGTGGACCTCCCAGGCCACTGTACAGGTAATGTCATTACACCTCCCACATCCACAACAGGATCTTTACACTCCTCCCTCTTTCCGCATTTGTGTGACTCTGTCATTCTTCTTCTCTGTCACATCGACTTAGGTTTGACGGGAAACACTCCGTCATTCACGTCAGTCACAACCTTTCAAAATAAAAGCCTCTCAGTACTCTTTGAGCCCAGAATCAGCTGAAACAGAGCACAGGTTTGACAGCGATGCAGGGATCAGAGGCAGAATTTTAACAAAGAAAGGAATCCTGTAGGGCTGAGCAACATGGACTACATATCTTAAATCCCTGGATGACGCCGCTTCCTCCCGCTGTCTTTGCATCTCTCACCTCGGACAAGGTCTTTTCAACCTACGGCAGGAGATACAGAAGCATGAAAACAGGACTAACAGACTGAAAAACAGTTTTTATCCATGGGCCACCAGCCTTTTAAATTCCTGAGAGTAGCCACAAATGAGCAATCAGTACTGCGGGCAATAGTGCAATATTTATATCATTTAATTGTATTTCTAATTTTAATTTTAGTTGGATGAGTGTGCAATGTATTCTTTTCTATAGTGTCAATTTTGACAGCACTTTTTAATTTAGTTTTAGTTATAGTCATTTGCATTGTCTTTAGTCAATTTAGTCATCTAAATTGTTTTAATTTTAGTCTAGTTTTAGTCGACTAATCTTCTGTAAATTTAGTCGACTAAAATATGACATCTAAAGTGTAAGGCATTTTTTATGTTTCCTTGAATTTCTGAAGTCATGTTTTACACTTGGATCCCACCACCACCAAGCTAATGCAGCTGTGATTGGATGTCCCTCTTAACTCATCCAACTTTTCCACACAACCAAAGTAGCTGTGATTGGATATATTCCTAACTTGTCCCTACTTTCTACATGACTAAATTACGTCTGATGGGGTTAACTTTCTGTCAAACATTTTAGTTTTTATTTGTTGATGAAAATGTCAGTAAAATTGGTTTGAGTTTTTGTCCATGTGCACTTGTTTCTATCAGTTACTGTCTAGTTTTCATCAGGGGAAAAAGGTTGTTGATGAAAACTATGACGAAAATAATTAGTCAACAAAACTAACACTGCTTTTCTTAATACGGTTTTCGTGTTTCTTTTATTTGTTCTGCATTGATGGTAGACCACTCAAACAAATTGTGCTGAATGTACAGCATGCAATGACAATAAAGGCTCTTCTATTCTATTCTATTCTATTCTAGCTGCATGGCAATATTGGACAAACATCTTGATGATTTTGCAGGATTTCCCTTAATTGGGCAATGATTGAATGAGTCACTCAAGCATATTTACGGCCCTTCAAATATATATTAATACTAGAAAGCACTCAAAAAAGCGCAAACCTCTGCCATGGTAGCTAAGTTTCCATCATAGTATGATTCCTTGACCCTGCAAACCCACACCTAGCACTCAGAATCATGCTGATATCATTACTAGTTAGACAGTTATGTCACAGCCCTGGCTGGGATCCCTCTGTGCTCCTGTTTCCTCTGTGTCTCCTCTCCATCTGAGTCCCTGGAGGACTGGGCCTTGGTAATCAAGACACCTGGCTGAATCACTCACCTGCAACTCATCAGCAGCCCTTCAAGAACCCCGGCTTCCCCTCCACACTGACAGATTATTCAGTCTACCCTGTCGTAGTTTATTAGCCTCTCTGCCTTATTGTATCAGAGTTTTTCCTGAGACTATTTTTAGTGAGTCGAACTTGTTTTTCCCTCTGCTCAGATCCTCAAGATTCAGCCCTTCCAGCATCAAGTCTTTTTTTATCAGCGTCTTCAGTCACCTACAGAAGCCCAACTCTGCCAAAATTCACCCAGACCACAGACCCTGACTGCAACTGCAGATTTAACTTCATTAAATCTCTGTACATCCTTCAGACCTGCTGTCTTGTCTGCTCTTTTGTCCAGTAATATTACAAATCATAACATGTTATTGAGCAAAAATGATCATTTGCTAATGGCAGTTGCCTGGATCACCACCAAAGTCTAATCATTTTTAAGTTGGGCCATTACCAACATCTCCTGAAAATGTCAGCAAAATTCGTATAGTTTTTGTGTAATCTTGCTAACAAACAAACAAGCATACGCCGTCAAAAACGAAACCTCCTTGGTGGAGGTAATCATTAAAAAACAAAAGTCTTCTTACACTCATAGAGACATAGAGAGGCACTGACAAATTCAATCACCTGCCAGTCGCTAGTTCAATAGCCCCTTATGTAAATGGCTGATCATCCAGTCACATAGCAGCAACTCAATGCATTCAGGCATGTAGACACAGTTAAGACAACCTGCTGTTTTCAAACTAGGAATCAGAATAAAGAAGAAGAGGAAGGTTAAAGTGACTTTGAGCGTGATATGGTTTGTTGAGGACAGACAAACTGCTGATCCACGAGCATTCTCACCAACAATCATCTCTTGGATTTAAAGGAAGGTCCAAAGGGTGCTGGTTTGGTGGAGTGTAAGCAACCAGGCATGACCCATATACATGCTTCAGGGAGCTCAAATCCAGCCTGTGGCCAGTTTTCAGAGTGTCCTCCCCTTACTCTCTCTATCATGTCAATAGAGGCCGAACACATGCCCAAAAAAAACAAAACAAAAGTTATCCTTAAAGCTGCAGTAGGCAACATTGTTTTAGTATAATTGAGTAAAAATTTCATAATATCCTCCAAGAATAATGTAAGTCAAGTGGTCTGAGACAAGCAATAGGTTTCTGCACCCCACCATGGCTCTGTGTTCAGCCTCTAAAGAATCAGGACGATGTGCATCAACCAATCAAAGGTCAGCTCAGACCACTGCGTTCCTATTGGCCGTTATACTGCATGTTCGCGTTCCCGTGCTGCAGGCAGAAGGAGAAAGCAAGCGGCAATGGCGGGCGGTGCACCAGTAAAATAGCTATTCCAGCATTGGCTGCAACTGCCTACACGGCTAAACAACCCAAAAAAAGGAATACATAAATTAGAAAAGAAAGAATATAAAACAGAGGCTGACCAAAAAAGGAGCAAAAGTCGTGTTAAGATGGGCAGAGCATTCAGAACTGCGGGATAGCCTAGGCCTGAAGTTGAATTCGGAGCTGGCCACTCTTCTCCTGGACAGTTAAGCTGCTGAATGAATAACCTTGTAATATTTGTTGTGTAGTTAGATTTCATGAAAGCAAACAGCTACCGGTAAGTTGAATGCTGCCCAGTTTAGCCGTCTGCTAACCGTTAGTAAAGAGTACGGTTGAAGCTTGACTCGGACAATCCTCAACATCGTGCTAAGTGTACCGGTGAATTCCAGCAGCTGCTCGATAGCGACTCTGTCAAAAAAATGCTGTGTGCGCATGCTCGTCTGATAGGAGGGGCTAAGGGCGGAGATTAGAGACTTAACAGGACACAAAAACCACTAAAGCCTCAGGTTACAGGTTTTTAAGGTTTTTTCTTGCTGTTTAAACATTTAAAAGCTAAAATATTTTCAGTTAAGTATCACAAACTTCTCTCACAATTGTCCTCTAAACTCAAGAATTGAACATAACACCCTTTACACTGATCATAAAGGGGCCAAAACAGGCTGCAGAGGAGCGTTCATAAATTTGACATAATTAGCATAACGCTGATTCAGCGCTGACACAACAGTGACATCAATAAACAATAACGCAATATATGAAACTCAATTAACAGCTCGGAGCAGGGGGCTGATTGTGGTGGTGGTGGGGGGTGTCTATCTGACAGGGAGCAGTCAGTTATTCTGACGATCATTTAGGGTTTAAGAAGATTATTTCATAAAAACATTGTACATTCACATAAAGGGTTTTATTAAAGGGCAGATTTTTATTTGATATTACAGAGAGGATTCATGCAGGGGAAGAGCTTCACTCTGAGGAGGATGTCCTTTTAAAGCTCAAACAGACTCACATCTCTAATGAAGGTCACCAAACAACAGCCACAAAATCAGGTATTTCAACGTGCGGTCCAACATACCAAAGCCTTAATCTGGTACGAACAAGAGGGAAGTTCACACCAACTGTGATCACAGATTAATATCTGTGATTTTGTCAGAGAGGTTGATTTTGCAGCAGTGCCTAAATTAAAAAAATCCCATCTGTGGAGCTGTTTTTCATGGTACTGTTTTTCATAATAACATGAATTAAGGAAAAGTTGAATTACTTATTTGTTTCTTATCATGTTTCTATTTTATTCAGTTTTATTTATTGTTTTTAACATTACATAGTTTATATATTTTTTACTAACACATTTTAATGTAATTGTCATTATTCTTATTTTTATATTATCCATTATTTTTTCATATTTTATCTATTATTTAAGTTATTATTTCTATGCTGGAGGATGGATATGTGTATCTGTGTGTATGTGTATATATATATTTTTTATATATAGGTAATATGGTGAAAATATGGGGAATTAATGTATATATAAGGAGAGGTAGGCATGTATATAAATGTGCATATATATTTTGGTTTGTGTGTGCTCTTGCATAAACACATATGTGGGCAAATGTCATGCACAAAACTGCTACACATTTTTCCTCCCATTTGCTTCTCTGCACAATTGTGATTTTTTTAAATTGCTGTCGTATTCCTTTTTATTTTTTATAATTATGTTATTATTATTGTAATAGTAGTAGTCTATTTTTATTTATTTATTGATTTATTTTCCTGGAAAAAGCGACTGTTTGTTTGGCTCTTTTCCTTCTTGTACAGCTGGCCTGTTACAAAATAACTTAAAGGATAAGTTCGTTTTTTTGACACCTGGACCTTATTTTTAGGATTAAATACGCTCGTAGACTCACCCAAACAATTTTGGCGGGCCTCGGAGCCGTTTTCGAGCAATTTAGATCCATTCCGAACAATCGTCAAAATGTTTTCAAAACTTATCCTTTAATAATTAAACATTTAAAACACGTAACGTAACATAAGGAGTAACATAAGTCACAACAAGCACACAGGACAGTTCAGAGTTCCTGAAGAGTTTATCTGATGACTGTAGGCAGAGGCAGGCTAACACTACCCATTGACTCCTAGTGTTTGAGCTAAGCTAATTAGTGGTTACTGCACACACAGTCAACAGAAAGGTGTCTATCTGCTGGTCATGGACTCAGAGTGAGGCAAGACATGAAAACAACAAAAATGTTGGCCTATCCCTTTAAGGAAGTTTTTCTCTCAACTTAGAATCAAGACTTGGATCCAAAAATCCTGTTCAGATAGTGACCATGACATTTTGAGTTTTTCCAGCTTCTTTTTTTTTTTTTTTTTTTACAGTGTGTGGGGCCTGTACCTGTGGTTTTTCCCCCCATTAAAGGACAGTTTTTTCAGGACTCTGCTGCACCCAGAAAGTCAACGAGTTACTGACAACATCAATCCGGCCTCAAAGACAGTCCTCCCAGCTGGTGGCTTTGCTGCAGCCTGTCTGATGGATTAACGTGGTCCCACAGCAAAGCCTCATGGGACACAAAGTCCACTGTGTGTCCTCCAGACAAAAGGCCCTCTGGGAAATGTAGTCAAACATTGTTTTCTGTCACAAACTAGCAGTGGTGTCGATTCAGAGGGACGAACACACAGACACACACTCTTTGTTTTCTATTAACGGAGGTGTGTGTGTGTCCGCCTCACACCAGCGCTCGTCACTGTGGCGCCAGCGTGGTTGGGCATGAATCCAGGACACACTTGATGGCACACGCACTTATAAAAACACTCAAACACGCACACGCATATTCGAACTGTACTTCACTTTTAGACCACGCGTACACACACATGTTCTGATTTTTGTTTTGGTCTGATTACAGCACGCGCACACCTCGCACATCAGCAGCGCCACACCTCCGCCGCTGACCTCTTCCCCCACTTATCCCCCCGACAACAGCAGCGTGTCCGCCGGCTCGACATCTCTCAACACCAGCAGCCGTGTCCCGGGTAAAAATAGACGAGTGTGAGGTGAGAGGATGAGGAGGAGGAGGAGGAGGAGGGTTGTTGTTGAGTTTTGGGTGTGAAGTAATAGCTGTCATATCGGCTTGGCGACTGGAGCCAAAGACGGACGCCGGCGTGGGGTCGGGGTGTGGCGTGGGACAAAATCCAAACCAGGAGAAGACAACATCTGGGCCCAAGCTGAAGCGCTTTATTACTCTGAAATATTTATTTTTCTCATAGTCAAAAGTTTAATTAACCAAATCAGAGCAGTTCACTCAGCACTTTTTAATTTAGTTTTAGTCTTTTGCCTAATATATCTTCTAGTTTTAGTCATAATTTAGTCATCTAAATTGTTTCAATGTTAGTCTAGTTTTAGTTGATGAAATTTCACAACATCTTAGTCGATGAAATCTTCTGTAAATTTAGTCGACTGAAATATGAAGTGTAAAGTGTAAGGCATTTTTTATGTTTCCTTGAATTTCTGAAGTCATGATTTACACTTGAATAAAATAAAACATCTAATAACCCTTTACTGAATGCTAGTAAAGTCTGAATGTATAAATGAACAGAAACAAATTGAACTTTTGTGTGAAATCCAGTCGCCTTTATTTAGGCTACCTGGCAGAGCATCTCAGTTACTAAACCCTCCCCAACTTATCCCACCATGAAGCTAAGGCAGCTGTGATTGGATGTCCCTCTTAACTCATCCAACCTTTCCACACAACCAAAGTAGCTGTGATTGGATATATTCCTAACTTGTCTCTACTTTCTACATGACCAAATTAGGTCTGATTGGATTAAGTCTCTGTCAAACATTTTTGTCTAGTTTTTATTTGCTGATGAAAATGTCAGTTAATTCACTTTTCATTTTTGTCCATGTACACTTGTTTTTTTTAGTTACTGTCTAGTTTTCATTAGGGGTAAAAAACGTTGTTGACAAAAACATGACAAAAATAATAAGTCAACAAAATTAACACTGGTTCTCAGTGATTTCCTACATGCCCTCAAATGTCAGAGTTCAGGACTGAAAAGCGGGTTTTGGGTCTTTGCAATCTGGTGGGGCTAAAATTTAAGACTGCTATCCTGGAGAAAAAGCACAAAAATACAAGGATTGTAATTTTAAGCAAAAATTAAATTCAAGCTAAAATGACATAGCGACAAAAGTATCTACATTATTTCCTGATTTATATCTTACTTCATGATACAAGAATCAAATAATAAGGTTTGAAATGCTTATAACACTTATAATCAACTGCTGCTGAAGAAAGCGAAATCTACCAGTTAAAAGTCTTAAAAGGGGAAAAATTGATTATTATATGAACATCCCATTTTATGACTTTGAACAAGAAACTTTACTTACTTAATTAAGAATCAAAATCAGAAATACTGTCTTAATTCCCAAGGGGAAATTCAGTTGCCTCTTATACACAGTATAGCAGTAGGAATATCAAATAAAGGCATTATAGATAAGAGCATCAAATATTAAGTAAAAATTGTAGAAGTAAGTAAGTAAGTAATATAAGTTAAATAAGTAAGTAAAATGAGTAAAATGGTGTGAATATTAATTGGTGTATTAAAAATTAGAAGCAATGTGGACCTTTTTTTTGGACATTTTTTCCTCAGATAAGACACTTTTCTCCATAAGTAAAGTAAATGTGGCTTAAAGAAAGTTTGGTGAAATGTTTTTCAAATCAAAGTCAGACAAAAACTATGCTGACATGTACTTCAGTGTTTTCAAACTTAAATGACTCACATCTAGACCAAAAATCTTAACTCAAGTTGAAAAAAAATTGACTTAACTGTTTTTGACAAAGACATCTGTCTTTAAGACACTGCACTGGTGAATTGTGCTGCTGCATTGGCTGATATTTCCAGAATACTTAAGCTCTATGTATTTTAGATTTTCTATCCAAATGTTTTGTGGGATTTTTTTCAGACTGCACAGAAGACCATTTTAAGAAAAGTTTAAAAACATGACTTTTATAAAAAGTTACAGGGATGAGACTGTATAAAGGCCACAAAGGTTGACGTAGTTTCTCTTGTTCATTTTCTTTGTTCCTTTCTTTTTCTCTGATTACTTTTTGTGTTATTATATTATTACTATATGGTTTATTTTGATTATGTCTGATTATTTTATTATAATTATCATTATTCTTTGGAAGTGGGTTGATTATTGACTACTTGTGTGAGATGAAGGGGTGGGACCAGATAAGTTTTGACTTCCTCCTACTTCTTTCTGAACATGCAAATGACAAATTTATTTTGCACTTTTGTTGTTTTTATTTTTTGGTCTATGTTTAATTATTTGACCTTGTTCAAAATAAAAAAGAGAAGAATAATGTCCTCTCTGACTCGAGGATAAACTCAATAAAATTTGTTGTTTATGACCAAAACACTGCAAGAAATTCTCCCACACTGGATAAAAATCTGATCTAGGTGAGAGTATTTGTCCAATTTTGAAGTCAAAGAAACATCACTAGACTTATTCTAAGGCACAATTTCCTGACATGTCTGGATTAAGATCCTATTTGAAGACATAAAAACAAAAAAAAATCCTGAGTTGCTTGTAATAAGTAAAATAATCCGCCAATGACAAAAGACAGATTTCACTGAAAGGGTCTTAAAATGATTTTTCTTTTATCCAGAGCAGACTTTAAATCTGAATTTAAGACCCTCACTGAGTCAAACCTGCTTGTTTCATTGATATTTTCTTATCATTGTAAGCAGTTCAATGCCTTTTTTTGCCTTTTATTTCATGTAGTAAGATATTTATCTGGACTTGCTAAGTGAATTTGGATTAGAATAAGTTTTTTAGATATTTCTGACTTGAAAATAGACAAACACACTTGCTGAGATTTGAGGTTTTGCAATACAATGACTTCCTTCAAGCTTTGAAAAATTCCCACCCTGAATTACATGGATGCTACAAGCTAAAAGTCATTCCACCTCTTATTGTTAATATATTTAAATCTGAAGTTCACCTGGATTTTTAGGCAAATGTGGCTTTAAGTCAGTGTAATGAGGTCTTTCTGACTCTAAAACACTCCCTTGATTAGATGTCTTGATGTCCCAGACCCCATGATCCGATCAGACTCTGAAACACCCTGCATGTGAGTGAGACCAGAGCTTGATGATGAGAAATATTTACAGGTCATGTTTATAGCTCTCCAGACAGCTCCAGATGATATCTGACTTAGAAATACGACACGCTCACGCACACGGAGCTGACATGATTGGTAAACACGCCGTCATTCCTTCGCTCGTGCCTGGAAAGAGTCCAGCAGTCGTTTAAACTTCAGAGAAATCAGGATGTGAGCAGATTCAGACAATAACAGCATGTTTTTATGATGATTGTTTGGCCTCTGATTATTTCAAGCGTTAATACAAGATGAGATTCAGTCCCTTTTTTAAATTACAGTCCTTTTTTTGTTACCTTCTCTGCATTTAAATCGACTGCACACACTGATCTGAATGCAGATTTGACAGGACTGCTCCACATGGCCCGAAACAAAGCTTCAATTTTTAACTACTGTCCTTCTGCTGTCATGAATAATTCAGCCTGATATCGACATTAATGACAAAACTAGACACTATATTTATTTAGAGGGTCTGCTCTGACACTGTCATGTAAAAACTCACATGCTGACATTAATTAGGATCATTTTATCAGGCCTTTGATACATTTAATTTCTCAATTCATTAACTAAAAAGCCAGCAAAACAGAGCTGAGAGCAGTTAAAGGCAAAAAAATTAGGCTCATTTGACCTCATATTAGTGTACCCTTTCATCCAATGATTTATATTTGACGAAAGCAGGATGCACACATAAATCTGAAGAGATGTTTTATCTGTTCAAGACCCCACACATGAAGATAAAAGATCAGGCATTGAACAGTTCTGGTCGTACTGTGTGTGGTGTGCTCCGATAATCTCAACACACCACACACATGACCATTCTGTCCCACCACTGATCTAGAATCTAGTCCTCCAAGACAGAAATCTGATCAAACCTGATCTAACAAAAACCAAGAAGAAGAAACATAGAAACAACCAGAAAACACAACAAGGAAGAGGACATACGAGAAGAGGGAATGATGGTGGACTTGGGACTATTTTTGGCGGAAAACTAAAAAAAGAAAAGACTGTGGAAAAAATCCTGGAGACAGCGTGAACACGTGAGCTGGTCCTCCATTTCTGAGGTCCACTGAACTTTATGTTTCAGGTCGGCCATGCTTGTTTTTATTTACGCCTGCTTCCTTGTTCCTCAGTCAGCTCGCTTCTTGATTGGCTACATTCACGTCACAATTAACGGAGTCATGACTCGGGGGTCGTCGGCTTTCCCCACACACATGAAGATTTTTGATCGTAAATATTGAACAAGTTTAATATTTACGACTGTCGACCCCGACCCATTTCAGAGTTGAATATTGGGGCAAATTCACTCTGAACACACCTCAGACCACAGGATAATCTTATAGGATAATCTTATAAAACAGAAGATAATCTGGAGTTTGCCATCCTTGGTTGGGAAGGGGGAAAGTCAGGACAAAAACAGTCTGATAATCTTTATGTGTGTACCCCGCTTAAGGCTATGTTCACATGTAAGCAGGTATTTATGAAAGTGCAGCTTCTTCTGTGCATTTTGTCATTCAGTCCACACGTAAACAGAGTTTTAGAGTCGTATTTGGTTAAGTTAAGTAAGCAGACATTGCTAAACTGTTGCTGCTCTAAGTGTTGATAACTGGACTGTTTACACACTCGCACAGACTTTGGTGCTGCTTTGAAAACACTTTGACGATTGAAACCCTGCAGACATTTTGAACAAGACCCGGTGTTATTGTTGCACAAGTGACCGGCTCTAACCGACGGAAATGAACGCAGCTGTAACTGGAGACGTCGTGTTGCTCAAGCCAGTTAGAAACAAATGAAGCAAAAAAAATAACAACAATTATATGTGCAAAAAGGGTCTTAAAACAGAGGCAGCTTCACTGGACAGCCAACTTGTTGGACTACTTTTGGAAAGCGGAGGAGGAAAACCGTCATTTTATAAAAATTCCTCCAATGTAGGGACGGGGCCTGTAAGCTGCTGTCTTAAAGGTTCTCCAGAAAAAGTTGCCTCTGATGGGATCTACAAAGTTGTTTAATTTAATAGTTTTGTTTTATTTAGCTTTAACGAAATGCTCTGGCAATAATCCCCCACATTCATGCCAATAAAGCACTTGAAATGTGAAATTATTAGAAAATGACTTTTTTTATTTTCTCAGATCTCTTTTCTAATCATGTCAAGGTCCTGGATTTTCCTTGAGAATTTAATGGGAGCTCTTTAGTGCTGATTGATTGAGTTTTCTTTACTATTGTGATTGCAGCCTCCTATGATCACAGATTTATTGGTGACAATGTGGAAAACTTTCTTCTCTCTGAATGTTTAGAAAACTCCTGGATCTGCATCTATTTTCTGAAAACCACTAAAATCCAGTCCCTTCTTCCTTGTTTCATGACCAACATTCCCTGAAAATGTCCCTTAAAATCCTTGGAGAACTATCTGCGCTTTCTTGCTCACAGACAGACAGACAAATGGACAAACACTGGCACGAACATGCCCTCCTTAACAAATGAACAACCCTCTTGCTGTGAGGCACGAGCACCACCGCTGCTCCACCACGATGCCGCCCTCATTCATGTCCCAAAATATCCCCAAATAAAGCCCAGGTCTAAGAATAACCTCATTCCTCTTTAATCCAGCAGGAGTGACGGTTTCATCAGCAGTCTGGGCATGTTAGCATGTTGTTTACTATCACTCAACATGTATAAGCTGAACAGTTAGCATGAAGCCCATCACTCAGCACTGTGTATGCTAACATGTCTGTCTGGGGCCTCTGGACCTCTAAACAGTTTCGCAGAGCTGACGGTCAACGTGCTGCAGCGTCAGTGGAGCTGTTAACAAACCATCAGTCTGCAGCACCAACACACACATCAAGTGTTTCACCAAATGACCTGTGGATGTCCTTTACAGTAAACGGCCTACAACGGCTCGATGCAGTTCAATACGAGGAAAACACCTTCAAGAGCAGAAACACAGCAAAACCAAGTACAACAACAGAAGAGCTCCAGGCCTGCAGGGGGCACTGTGGCCGGGAGAGACAGACTGCAGTCAAATCAGCCACTCCTGAATTTGAAGTGCTCATGTATTTGGACCTTTACGGTAATTGGTCTGTGCCAAGTGAGAGGGGAATGACAGACAGGCTGAGTGACTTTATCATGTTCCTGTTTTCCTTTGACCATCAAAAGTGTGAAAGAAAGAAGTCTTTCTTTAACGTTGGATCTAAGATGCCTCTGTTTCCTACATGAATGAACAGAATGTGCAATAATATTGTACCAAATAAAGGTCGATGAATGCTTAGATTTATTTGTCTATGAAGATTTAATGCAGTGTGTAAAATGAGGCTATTGCCCATGTGTTTATATTGTTTTCCATGAACAATGACAGCTGGTAATGAATTATGATTTTGATTCAGTAATGGATCTGGTTTGTAAGTAAGGTCCAGGACTAGATAAGCTCTTTGCTTCATTCTGTCTCAAACTGGTTGTTGTGTTGACATAAACGTGTATGTGCTCACATGTGTAAATATATTTGATGGACATGTACAGTTGTTCAATGTACATGTATTATGTTGCTTTGACTAAATTGTTTGTTTCTTTTTTGTTTGTTTTTTTAAGTTTGAGATGAATGAGGCCTTTGGGCAGACATTACAATGAAAAAAGAGCATTTTCTTCCATTTATACCTGAAGAAATTGGTGTTATTGTATAGAGCAGTGGTTCTCAGTCTGGTTTTGGACCCACCATCCCCCCTCAGTGATGAGCTGTGACCCAAATAGAGGAAAACTTCCTACTTCTCAAATCTATTTAATAAAAGATGCTGCACTTTGAACCTGAGATAGTCCAGAATATCACCGTATAACAACAAAAAAATGTTGTTAATGAGAAACCAAAATGACAGCACTAAATAAGCCATTGATCAAGAGACTGTCACAAAACACTTCAGTAACTTCAGTCTTTTTTAACAGACCCAAAAGAGCTTTATGAACAAACATGGAATAAAAAAGTCCAGATACTCAGAAGTTGTTCCAAAAAACTTTAAAAACACGTAGCTTAAGCTGAGTACCCACTTATCAAATATATAACAAACACCTTTCTGCATAAAAAATCCCCTTCAAAATAAAAGCACAGGATGTTTTTCCCAACGTATTTTTTCACAACCCACTGAAAAAGGGTCCGTGACCTACTTTTGGATCACGACCCACCAGTTGAGAATCACTGGTATAGGGGACCTCCTGGACTATATGTGTCAAGAAGTTGAGTATTAACAATAACAATATTACAACAATATTATTACACATTGTGTTCATTCACGTTGGAAAAAGAGACATCTGAGAGTCCACAACAAGCAGATAGACACCATTCTTTTGTCTCACTCACAACTGCAAATTGTTCTCATTGTTCACTTAAAAGAACTGTTCAAAAGACTCGTTCGCCAGCATCACATCTCTACAGCAAACCACCGCGGAAGTTGGTCAACAAAACAAAACCTCTGTTTACGAGTAGAAGAAGATAATATGAAGACAGTAGTAGATAACGTAACATTCAAGGGGAAAAAAAAAGAGTCACAACAAGCACACAGGACCGTTTAGAGTTGCTTAAGAGTTTATCTGATGACTGAAGGCAGAGGCAGGCTAACACTACCCATTGACTCCCAGTGTTTGAGCTAAGCTAATTAGCATTGGGCAAGCTCTGTCCGTCTCTTCCTTGTTACTGCACACACAGTCAAAAGAATGGTGTCTATCTGCTTGTCATGGACTCGGGAGTGTACCCCTTTAATGCAAGACACCTATATTTCACACTTTTGATGGTAAAAGGAAAACAGGCATATGATAGAGTCCCTCAGCCTGTCTGTCATCCCCCTCTCGCTCTGCACGGAGCATTTACTGTAAAGCTTCAAATACATGAGCACTTCAAATTTAGGAGCAGCTGGCTTGACCGCAGTCTCTCTCCCTGCTTCAGACCCCTCTCCAGGCCTGGAGCCCTCCTGTTGTTTTTCTTGGTTTTGCTGTGTTTCTGCTCTTGCAGATGTTTTCCTCTTATTGAGCTGTATCAAGCTGTTGTCGGCCACCGTACCCCTTACCTCCTCCTGAACGGATACGTCGAGTGTTGCGGGAATGCGACGACTGAAAAGTGTTTGCATGCAGCAACGCGCAGTGAGTGGAGTCAAGCAGGAGTTACATTAGAAGGTATTTAAGGAAGCAGAGAGCAAACCCTCAATTACTGCATCAGTTATACCTGAAGCGGGACAGGCAGAGGGTCTCCAGCTGAGATCCTCAAACTGATCTCCATGCCTGAAGCTGTTTGTTTCCTTCTGAACACCCTCAGAAAGTTTCTCCTCTAAGTTCTCCCCATCACCCTGTGTCAGTGTGATTCAGAGATTGACGACGAGAGGGTTAATCTGTTCAAACACTGATGCAGTGACGCCTGCTTCTGTTTGTTTACATTAACCAGCACACTGCAGGCAGGGTGGCCCGGCACACACACACACACACACACACACACACACACAGTGAACCCCCCATGCTGCAGGGACACTGCTTTGTTTCTGACCTTTGACCTCTGATCACCCTGCAGCCTTGCCCTCACAGCTGGCAGCAGATCACAGGGCTGAAGCACACACAGTGACAACAGCAGATGTGTGTGCGTGCATGTTTCTGTGCTCGGTCATTAAGGATATGAATGTACGAGGATCTTGATGGCGATTCTGCGGATGGGGTGAAACGGGCTGAAGATGTAGAGAGCTGACGTGGCACTGAAACGGAAGATGGCCTTCCCTTTGTTCAGGACTATGAAGGTCTGAAAGAAACAAAGAAAAGAAAACACTTTTATTACTCAGACGGAGCAGGATTTGTGAGCTTATGATTTAAATACTTGAACATGCTTAATAATCGTCTTCAAAGATTATAATTGATTAAAAACTCCAAATTTCAATTAAGTTTGTTTGGCATACCGTAGCATAATTTATGACAAACTTATAGTAATGTATCCTCCACCAACATGTCAAATATCTTTGTTTAACCCTTATGTACTGAATTAAAAACACACCCTTTCATCCACTAACTTTAGGTGCTGTAAAAACATATCGGCTACATATTTTTTCAACTTTTTTTAATCAAATATCTTCATCACGCTCAGTCCTGATCAAAACTATAAATTTTTTTTAATGAATTTTAACCCTTTAGATATCAATTTCATCGTTGATGTCACTAATTTGATGGAAAAAACACACAAAATAGCAGATTTACATAGAAAAAATGATCAAAGGCTGGAGATTTTTTACGGGCTATCACACTCTTGGATATGTCAAAGATTAGTAAAAACATTATTATATTTTTGAGCAGGATCAGATTTTAATTTTTATTCCCTTTGGTCCTGTTTTGGCTGTTAACAACCACTCACTTTAGCTGCTGTAAAAACATATCAGATAATAATTTTTCAGCGTTTTTGCTCAAATCTCTTCATCGAGCTCTGTCCTGATCAAAACTAACATATATTTTTTTAAATGAATATGTTCAAGCGACTGTCATTGTAGTTTACGGACACTGTGGAGCATCTGACAGCATTAATCCACTATCTGCTACTCTCTGGGATATGTCTTTAAGCAGAAGTATATTTTGGGATGGCCTTCTTATTAGTTAGTGCATCAAACTGAAAACTAACCGTTGTTTATCTAAAAGTAAAGATTTCAATGGTGACACCGGGTCTATGAAGATTCACTGACGTGAGTATGGCTGAGTCAGTGGGCCTCATATCGTTCTGCACCACTAAAAGATCCTGAGTATGAGGATTTCCAGATAAATGTCTCGTGTTTACTGTTGAGTAAACTGAATCAGCATAAGAGCAACTTTCAGGAATAAGACAGAAAATGTGAGACAGATCTGACTGCAGCGACAAAAGGAAGGTGTGAGATCTCAAAAGGAGGAAACAGACAATCTGTGCCACATACAAACACTCGCACGCCATCACCTCCCCTCTGTTCCTCTGTGAAGTAGGCTACCGAACCCTCAAACTCATCTTCCACGGATCCTCCCGCAGAAGAGACGGGGCATTTCCAAAAACCGTCACCCATAAGCACTGAAACAAACACTCTCTGGGTCACCCACCCTCTTGTCTTTGAAGTAGTACTGGTCGATGTCTTCCAGAGGAACGCCCACCAGATGAGACGGGATGTCTGCGAAGATGCGCGGCAGCTGTTTTCCTGCCTCCAGGTCGGGCCGGGGCTGGGGGATAACCACGTCGCCCAGGTCCTGGAACACAAAACACAACAATCAGCACAAAACTAAAAACCTGAACCTTCGTTTCCCCCTTTTTAACTTAGTTTTTATTGTAATTACATCATCAAATACAATAATAATGTACATTTTTTCATCTTTGTTCTTTTTTTTCCTTCTTGGAAGAGAACTGAGAACATAAGATCCAAAAATGACAAAGACATGGGCTGGCAACAAGTTCTTTAACCCCAGCTGATGCAATGAGTAGCTTCTCATTTCTTAAACAACCATGTGGAAAGACACATCCTGTTGTTGTGGAAAAGATGTTAGTCTGTTTTAGAAGGTCAAATTATTGGCATGCATCAAACAGAGAAAACATCTAAGGAGATTGCAGAAACTACTAAAATTGGGTTAAGAACTGTTCAACGCATTATTAAAAACTGGAAGGATGGTGGGGAACCATCGTCTTCGAGGAAGAAAAGTGGTGGAAAAAAAATCCTGAATGATCGTGATCAGCCACCACTTAAACGTTTGGCCAAATCAAATGAAAGAAAAACAACAGTAGAACTCAGGGGTATGTTTAATAGTGACAGTAAGAACATTTCCACACGCACAATGCAAAGGGAATTCAAGGGATTGGGACTGAACAGCTGTGTAGCCTTAAGAAAACCACTAATCAGTAAGGCTAACCAGAAAAAAGGCTTCAGTTTGCTAAGGAGCATAAAGATTGGACTCTGGAGGACCGGAAGAAGGTCATGTGGTCTGATGAGCCCAGATTTACCCTGTTCCAGAGTGATGGGAGCATCAGGGTAAGAAGAGAGGCAGGTGAAGTGATGCACCCATCATGCCTAGTGCCTACTGTACAAGCCTGTGGGGGCAGTGCTATGATCTGGGGCTGCTGCAGTTGGTCAGGTCTAGGTTCAGCACCATTATGGCCCAAAGAATGAGGTCAGCTGACTACCTGAATATACTGAATAACCAGGTTATTCCATCAATGGATTTTCTCTTCCCAAATGGCACGGGCATATTCCAAGATGACGATGCCAGGATTCATCGGGCTCAAATTGTGAAAGAGTGGTTCAGGGAGCATGAGACATCATTTTCACACATGGATTGGCCACCACAGAGTCCAGACCTTAACCCCATTGAGACTCTTTGGGATGTGCTGGAGAAGGCTTTGTGCAGTGGTTAGACTCTCCCATTATTAATACAAGATCTTGGTGAAAAATTAATGCAACACTGGATGGAAATAAATCTTGTGACATTGCAGAAGCTTAACGAAACAATGCCACAGTGGATGCGTGCTGTTATCAAAGCTAAAGGCGGTATAACGAAATAATAGAGTGTGTGACCTTTTTTTTGGTGGCAACTATTTTTTGGCCAGGCAGTGTGTGTGTGTATATATTAAAAAAAAGGGGCGGGGGGATGATGTTAGTGTGTATGTATGCATAAACTGTGCTTATATCTGTTCATTGCTTGGGTTCAACAAGTTTCCACCTAGCAAAACAGGTTTCTCTTTGTAATCTCAAAGCACACGTTATTTGTTCCGTGTGGTGGATTTCCTGAAACTTCTCGACCCTCATATTGTAGGACGGGGGATCAAATTTTAACCATTTGACTGTAATGCATTTCATAGCAGCTGTTGTTAGTATTTGTAGTAGATACTTTTCCGTTTTTCCCTCGATGCCTATAGGTGTTAGGCCAAATATAACGACTTTTGGATCAATTGTAAGGTTTTGAAGAAATATGTTACTAAGGGCTTTAAAACCATCTTTCCAAAATATTCTTAATTTTTCACATATCCAAAATATGTGAGTATGAGTCCCAACATGGTCGCCACATTTTCTCTAGCATTCATCTGGGCACACCAAACTCATCTTTGCCACCATCCTTGGAGTCTGAAAAAATCTCAAAACTACCATCTACTAATTCCCTCCATGTATTAGAATTTGTTACAAGATGTGCTTGGGTGCATATTTCATCCTTTTCTCCCTTTTATTCAGCTTTTTACCTCCGATACCCCACCTCCTAGATTCGATTACCCCTCAGATATAAACCAATGATGCCTCCATGTTGTGTGTGAACAAGTGTGTACCTCCTGGTATTGTTTGTTGCGTCGGGCCTCCTCCTGGGCGATGCGCTGCTCGATGGCTGCCAGGGAGTCCGGCGTGAAGCGCTGAAAGCTCTCTGGTCCCATTGGAAACACACAGCCAGCCATCTTCTCATCCTGATCCTGCTGCTGACTGGCCCAGTATACCAGCTGTGGACACAGAGAGAGGATCAATAAATCACTCATTATCTTCTAATTAAACTTTTTGTGAACAGCCGGGGTTAAAAGGAGGTCACAGCTCGGTCTAGATCTCTGTTTTGGGGTTTGGTTTGATTCAACAGGTAAAAGTAAGAGGCAGTCAAAGGTCTGCATCCTTCATTCATCTTTATTTAAAAACGACAGCAGTGCAAGTTTCAGGTTTGTTATTAGAAATGTCCAGGATTAAGTGTTGGTGGGAACAGAAGAAGGTTTGCAGGACTGACCCTGCGTGATTAAGCCAGTTCATGTTCTCCTCATGCATGATTAGGAGTTTTAATTTACCATCGTTTATCTGACACTGCCTCTGGTTTCAGAGCTATGGGAGTTATTCATCCGCAGACCTACGGTGGCCAACAAGGGCAAACAGCCTGCAACACCTTTTTTTTAATTATCATTATTATTTAATTTCTATTGTCAACCAAAACTGTACATGTCATATAACAACATGTTTGGTTTTCCATTGTCTGCCTCCTTTTCAGGTTGTCACCAAATCAAGTTCTGTATTTACAGCACAATAAAACAAAAAGTAAAAAACACAGGAGCAGAAACGCGCTGCAAGTAAAACGACACATAGCCCAGAAAGATCCAAGCTCAGAAAACACAGGCAAGAACAGAAACAGAAGAGCACCGGGCCAGGAGGAGGGTCCGGATCAGGAAAGCTTGTGGGAGAGACTAACGAGAAAGAGTGCTGTCAAGCCAGCTGCTGAAGTGCTCATGTATTTGGATCTTTATGGTAAATGCTCCATTAAAAGTGTGAAATAAAGGAGTCTTGCCCTAACGTTGGCTCTAAGATGCCTCTTTTTCCAACATTAATGAACAGAATTTTCTGAAAATTACAGATTTAATGTGCATGACACATAACTAAAGCCAATTTAAGCTTCTTTTTAATGCAATAAAATGATGAATGTTTACCAGTTTTTAAAGAACAAATACTGTATACTACCTTTACCATTGTTTCCAAATATAGCTTTAACTGATACTATGTATTAGATTTTAATGCCTCATAAAAGATATTTAGAGATACAATCATATATTTTAATAATGACTTGTAAAAACCAAAGCATCTCCGACCAAAGTTTTTTTTTATATATTTACACGTACAAAAACATGAGATCATGTGTGTTACAGTTGAAATCCAAGTATTCTTTTACACATACATCATGATATAATATCATATTATTCATGGTGCGTACATGATCCTTTTTTCCCAGCGCTCAGTTCATTTCTCCAACTGAAGCCTTAATACAAAAGTAAGTCTCTCCATACAGTAAATTTCTTGAATGATCCCAAACCACTGGTCCAATGTTGGAGGGTCTAGTTGCAACCATTTCCTCATTATAGCTTTCCTACAACTTGCCAAGAGTATCTTCAATAAGTATTTATCCTTCTGCGACTGTTTCTGGTATTTTACCTAGATATAAAGTAACAACAGAGAAATCTAAATCCACCCCAAATATTTTATTTATCTCGGAATTATCACCTATCCTAATTTGTGCATCATGTAGCACTGGTTACTCATGATGAGTCATAAGTAGCAGTTGTTGTTATGTTTTCTTCATATTTTCAATTTGTTTATGTTTTCTTGGAAATGATTGGTGTGCTGCATTCTTACATATTCTCAGGCACTCTAAATGAGGAAAAAAATGTATAAATAAACAACAACAAGCTTCAAACTAGGATTATACCAACATAAATATATTTTAACTCAAACAAAATTAAAAATTCACGATTTAATGTGCATGACACATGACGAAAGCCAATGTAAGCTTCTTTTTTAATGCAGTAAAAGGATGAATGTTCACCAGTTTTTAAAGCACTAATATATTACTTTAACCAATGTTTCCACATATAGTTGATGATACAGTATAATATAATTTAATGCCTCATAAAAGATATTTGGCGATACAGTCATGGCAAAGAAAGATCTCTAATGACTTGTAAAAACAAAGCATGAGCCAGCAATCTAAGGTTAGTAGAAATATTTTATCACCTATCCTAATTTGTGCATTGTGTAGTGCTGGTTACTCATGATGAATCATTTTTATCAGTTGTTATGTTTTCTTCATATTTACAATTTGTTTATGTTTTTTTTTTAAATGATTGGTTGAGATGAAGGGGCGCATGTGGGGCCCCAGGCCACCAGTTGCCCACCCCTGGGTAAGAGACACGGGCTGTGCCAGATGAATAACAGAGAAAACTCACTTGTGCTCTCAACAACCTGAAATAACAAATACAGAGCCCATCACTATGAGGCCCTGTCGACTTAAATCCTGAGTGAAGGTGAATCTGGCAGTCCAGTGAGCGAATGAGGTGTAACATTTGTGTCTAAATACTCATGTCTGTATCATGTTTCATTATTCATGTATTTAGAGGATAATTATAGGATGACCAGGTAATAAAGACCTCTGCAGGCCCTCAATAGTGTCTCATTAACACTCAGAAACAGGGCGATCGAGTGTACACTTACTGAGAGAGAGAGAGATTATAGGGTTACACCGGGAGAGTTGGAGGGCTGACAGTGTGTGTGTGACAGGTCTGCGTGTGCTCATAGGTGTGTGTGTGTGTGTGTGTGTGTGTGTCCAGACCATCTGCCTGGGATCCTAATTGAATGATTAGACAGGCCTCGTTTTTCAGCCCTTCATGCATTTATTCTTCACAGCTCCCCAATCTGATTTCTGCAGAGTGTGTGAGTGTGTGCGTGTCCACTTCAAAGGGAAATCGAGCTCTGTTTTCCATCCCTATCAGAAGCTGTCGTCCACTCCCTCTCCCTCCCCTCTCTCACAAACGTCAAGTCCAGCGTCTCCTGATGTTCACTCCTGGTTTCCATCCGGCTCTCACTCTCCGTCACGTACGCTCCTGTTTGTTCGCTTCTGAACATGACAGATGATAAACAGCCGTGAAGTGACAAAACGAAAACTTCACGACCGCACGATGACCTGACAGGAAGCCGCATTACCGGGGACCAAACAGGGACAAACTAAGGCAATTATTGGACTTTCTGATGACAATCCTGACATCAGTTTTAATAAATGGCTGCTGATACAAGCACCACAAATTCTAGAAAATGAGATACACCTTTGACATCAGATTGGCTGTCAAGGTCAAGTTAATGTAATTACCAACGAAGAATAAAATAGAATAGGATAGCTCTTTATTGTCATTATATAAACACTTGATACATAGTTTGGTATCCTCTCTGGCAGCAAAGAATATAAAGAATAACATATCATAAAAATAGGGAAAAGTTATAAATAGAATTTAGGTATGTGCAGAGTATAGCTAAAAAATCAAAAGATTTTTATGCGCATGAGGGCGTGTAGTTTCGTCAAGTTTTTGTCAACAACCTTTTTTCTCCCAGTGAAAACTAGACAGTAACTAAAAACAAGTGCACATAGACAAAAACTAAATGACAGAGACTTAATCCAATCAGACCTAATTTGGTCATGTAGAAAGTAGAGACAAGTTACGAATATATCCAATCACAGCTACTTTGGTTGTGTGGAAAGGTTGGATGAGTTAAGAGGGACATCCAATCACAGCTGCCTTAGCTTGGTGGTGGTGGGATAAGTTGTGGAGCGATCCAATCAGAGCTCCTCTCTTTATGAACTGATATATTCATGTAGAGCAGGTTCACTGTTTGTTGTCAGTTCTGGTATTGTAACTGAGATGCTCTGCCAGGTAGCCTAAATAAAGGTGACTGTATTTCACATAAGTTAAATTTCTTTCTGTTCATTTATACATTCAGACTTAACTAGCATTTAGTAAAGGGTTATTAGATGATTCATTTTATCCAAGTGTAAAACATGACTTTAGAAACTCAAAGAAACATAAAAAACACCTTACGCTTTACACTTCATATTTTAGTCGACTAAATTTACAGTAGATTTCGTCTACAAAAATGTTGTGAAATTTCATCATCTAAAACTAGACTAAAATTAAAACAATTTAGATGACTAAACTATGACAAAAACTAAAAGATATGCTGCTTTTGGCTGAGCACAGTCATTATAGATTGGAGCTTGGGAAGATGGATCTGCCTGACTACAAACACTCAATCAAGCTGTGCGAGGTTAGTCACAAGTCACTTTAAGTACACTAAAAGTGTGGTACAGTAGAGTGGCCCAGCGATGGTTTATTGTGTTTAAAAATACAGTTTTTCTGTCACAGTGCTTATCATGTAAACTTGTTTTTCTGAAGCTTCAGGGTAAATCCAGACAAACTGCAACAAACAAATCACAAACAAAGTTTCATTTCCTCTCCTTCCAGTGATTTCCCTGTTTTTAATGATGCCTCTTATGTTTCTGAACTCATTGTCTCCTTGTTTTTGTCGTCTTCTTTGTCCTAATTATAGCCCAACAAGCACCATGTGACTGAAAATTTTGTGTTGCAGTTGAATTTCTGTGAATTACAACATGCTTAGAGATTCCCTGTTTAAGGAAAGTTTGTCACTTTGAATTTTTGACCCTGATGATAAGGACTCTTTTCTGAAGTCTGTGTCTCTATAACCTCGAATTTAGATGAAGATCATTCAAGCTAATATGATAGATAATTGACTCAAATGACAGTAAACCAGAGACCTAACCCTTAACAATATATAAATGACAAGGTGAAACACTCACAGCCCACTTTTTGAGGCACACCTCAACCTGCTGAAGTCCAAACTGAGCACCAAAATGGAGACGAAAGGTCAATTAAGTGAGTTTGAACCCTACGAGATTGTTGGTCTCAGTGTTACAAAACCTTCTCATCTACTGGGATTTTCTACACAACCATCTCCAGGGTTTCAGAGAATGGTCAGAAAAAGATAAAATATCCAGTGAGTATTAGTTCTCTAGATCAAAATGCCTTGTTGATGCCAGAGGTCAGAATGGTCAGAGATGATAGAAAGGCAACCACTTGTTACAACCACGGTACGAAGATCGTCTGTGAACACAAAAGAAGTCCAATCGTGAAGCAGATTGGCTACAGCAGCAGAAGACCACACCAGGTGCCACTCCTGTCAACTAAGAACAGGAAACTGAGGCTACAGTTGACACGGGCTCACCAAAACTGGACACTAAAAGATTGTAAAAATGCATGGATCCATCCTGCCTTGTATCAAGGCTTCAGGTAGTGGTGGTGTGTGGGAGATTTTCTTGGCACACTTTGGGCCCCTTAGTCCAACCTGATCATGGGTCAAATCCCACAGCCTACCTGAGTATCATTGCTGACCATGTCCATCCCTTTACGACCACTTCTGATGGACACTTCATCAGGGTAATGCTCCATGTCACAAAGCTCAGATCATCTCAAACTGGTTTTTTCAACATGACAATGAGTTCACTGAACTCCTGTGGCCTCCACAGTCACCAGATCTCAATTCAACAGAGCACCTTTGGGATGTGGTGGAATGGGAGATTCTCATCATGGATATGCAGCCGACAAATCTGCAGCAACTGTGTGATGCTCTCATAGAGAAATGGACCAAGATCTCTGAGGAATGTCTCCCTCACTGCCTTGAATCTATGCCACCAAGAACTAAGGAGCTCTGAAGGCAGCAGGGGGGCCAACCTGGGGTTAGCAAGTCGTACCTTATAAAGCGGCAGTGAGTGTGTTTTAAAAAGCCAACCATCAACATATTTTGACCATATACCAATCAATCAATCAATCAACAAATCTTTATTTGTATGGTGCCGAGTCATAACAAGTGTTTTCTCAAGACACTTTACAACGGAGCAGGCTGAAGACAAACTCTTAATTTTATGGATGCACATGTATGCATATGTAAAATACACACATACATACACACATACATACATCCAAAACCCAACATGAATCCATCATGATGGCAAGAAAAACCCTCTGTTTAGCAGTAGGAAATCTTGAATGTGGATCCCAGTCTCATGACGACCAGCCATCCACACTACGCTGTGTTGGGTGTGTGGACTAAAGTAAGAACTAAAGCTAGCGACAGATCCATGAGCCAATCATAGGCCTGTCTTCGTCATATTTGTCTCTGCTGAATATAAATTTATTTGGAGCAGCCACTTCAATTTTCCCCTCCCAGCCAAATGCCAGCCAATGTGTTTGTTTTTGTGCTCAGTTTCTGTACATTGTGGCATTGCCCATGCAAAGCAAAATTTTCATTTATATATCCTAAATAACATGCTCACCGGTTTTATGAATGTATTTTTGGGTGTATTGTCTTGATTAAGCAAGTATTTAATATTCAGTCCCTACTGTATTAACCCTCCATGTACAGATTGACACTTTACTTCATTAATTTTAATAATTGTAAATACCTCTTCTTTATTCTTTTTTTTTTTGCTATTTGTACAGATATAGATCTTTATCTTTTATACTATATGTTATTTTATTGACCTTTAATGCATGTTACTTGTCCTTGTTCTTACACCTGTACTGCTGCAACACTCGAATTACCTCTCTGGGGATCAATACAGGATTATCTTATCTTATCTTATTTCATAAGCTTGTGCATTTCCTGGTTTGCTAAAAATTAGAGATGCACAAAATTATCTAAACAATATTGGTATCTGCTGATATGAACATTTTTTGCTGATGTTTTGGTCGAACAGATTGTCCATATATGGAGTATATCCCATTGGCTGTAATATTTACCTCAACATCAATGAATTTCTACTTTTAAAAAATTAAAAGTGTCATTTACTGCAGAATAAAATGTTTTATTTCATGCTTTAGACTTTAGATTGTCATCATGAAAGGAACAGGTCAATTGTAGTAAAGTACAGGCTTTATGCTCTTGACAAAATATAATCATATGATATTGTACCTGCATCAGCACTAATGGGTCTGGAAATATCAGCATATTGGAAAAATAAAAAAATCCAATAACATGCACCTCATTAGAGTATCATTGGAAATACTTTTAGATAGAGAATGGCAGTTTCTTCAGATCTTCACTCTGACTTTACTGTAAGTTAAAAAACAGTCCTTCTATTTGAGGATGAAGCCCTTTAGCTGAGGGTTAAACTTTAATCCGGTCGTATCTCAGAGTGTTTGAAAAGAGCAGAATGAGGAACAAAAACAGAGATTTTATGTGATTGCTGCAGAGAAGAGAGGATGTTAAAGAGGAGAGAGGGATTCATTTAATTTCTGGGTTAAAACAGAAACACAGACGACTTGCAGACCAAACAAGCACGGCCCTCAGGACGGATTCACACACAGACACACTGGAACAACCGCACATGAGAACACACACAGGAGTTCCCCAGAGACTCAGTGACTGTGAGAGCGTGCTCAGACCTCCAGCATCCAGGTCCAGGATTTTAACGTGAATGTGTCACATACCGAATCTTCACATGACCACACATTATTCGACCAGTTCTGGTGACAAGATGATGTCTTAATGCAAGCAAACCAGAAGTGTGACCAGAAGATTTACAGTAGAACTGGACGACAAGACGATCTTGAAACAGGACTGCGATAAAATCCACATCAATAATGATGACAAGCTTTGGGCGTGTTTACTCGATATGGCACCGCAGGATTAACGTGCAGCATCTGGTGGTGGTAGTGCAGCCTTAATGCTGGTTGCCACTCACCAAAAGAAACGAAGAAGTCAGACACTGCAAGCCATACATGAAGGTATGGGGTTGTTTTTGTCCCGACTTTCCCCTTTCCAACCAAGGATGGCAAAAGCCAGATTATCTTATGCCTTATAAGATTATCCTATGGTCTGAGGCGTGTTAAGAGTGAATTTGTCCCAACAATCAGCTCTGAAACGGTGGACAATCGTAAATATCAAACTTGTTCAATATTTACGACCAAAAATCTTCGTGTGTGGGTAAAGCCGATGTCTCCAGGGTCATGACGCCATGAATGTGATGTGAATGTAGCCAATCAGGAAGCGAGCTGACTGGGGAACAAGGAAGCAGGTGTAAATAAAATCAAGCATGGCCGACCTGAAACACAAAGGTCAGTGGACCTCAGAAATGGAGGACCAGCTCACGTGTACACGCTGTCTCCAGGATTTTATCTACAGTCTTTCTTTATTTTAGTCCACCATCATTCCCTCTTCTCGTATGTCCTCTGCCATGTTGCGTGTTGTGTTTTCCGGTTGTTGTCATGTTTCTTCTTCTTTGTTTTTGTTAGATCATGTTTGATCATGAGAGATTCCAAGGAAACATAGAAAATGCCTCACACTCCACACTTCATATGTTAGTCAAGTAAATTTACAACAGATTTCGTCGACTAAAATGTTGTGAAAATTCATCAACTAAAACTAGACTAAAATCAAAACAATTTAGATGAATAAATTATGCCAAAACTAAAAGATATATAGGCAAAAGACTAAAACTAAATTAAATTATATTATATTATATTATGCTTACAGAATTACCGCCATGTTTGCAGGTTACTTCTAACACAACAGGTAGCTACATGGAGCCTGAGGTCTTATGCACCCTCTAGTGGTGTTCTTCAGGAACACACGGCACATACACACAAGTATATAAGCCAAAATGTTCATGACGCCAACAAAGCAAACACAGGGACAAACTCCAGCCTAAGTGCGACCCTGATATAAGAAGAACTTTGGTCCCCTGGGAGTTTGTTTTGGTCGTCCAAATATCAGCAGGGAGGATGATGAAGGCTTGGTCATGACGCACAGCGTGACACAACCTTAAATTGGAATAAAAAGGTCAGAACAGACGGGAAAAAGCTCCTCACACAGCCGAGTCATATATTGTGTAAACTGCTGAAAAGGGCAGCCCTCATGTGAAAGGATCCCTGTCCACCAACTGTACTCTACTTAATGACGAATCAGAGGGACGTTCACTTCTTCTGAGTTATTTCACACTCAGCTCGATGTGTTTGAACAACTTTGCAGATTCATATTATTAATAGAAAGAGAGCTGATCAGCTGATGCAGGCAGGACTTGAGGATGTGAAGTAATATTTTATGTTTGATGTCTTCATGAAGGTCAGCAGGCTGGATCTCGTCCAGCACAATGCAGCCACATAAAAAAGAAAGAGAGTGTTTGCATCTTCATACGGGGCGATGGGAAGAGCGGCTGCAGAAATGAAGCAGGTTTCAGTGTTGAGTTCGGGCTGTTTGAGGGTTTTGATCAACCTTCAATCTTAATTTGTGTAGCGCCAGTTCATAACAAGTGTTATCTCAAGGCACTTTACAACAGAGCAGGCTGAAGACAAACTCTTCATTTATAGATACACATATATGAATATATACAAATATATATGATAAATATATTTGTACATACAAATACATAGATCCAGAGGTGTATCCATCCAGGCAGAGACAAAAGCCTCGTTTCCACCAGAGGGTTCAGTTCGGTTCGTCTCGGTACAGCTCGCTTTTTGTGGCGTTTCCATAGCCTAAAACTGGGACAGGACCCCTTATAAGCAAACTGTACCGTCCTACTTTTTGGGACCCTTCCGTTGGGGTGCCAGGCATACCGATCCGACCCCAGAAGTTGGAGCTAGAAACACTGCAACAACACAGCCCCCGCCATGTTTAAATCTCCACTCGTCTTTGTGAAAATAACTCTCAAGGCTTTTTTGTTTGGAAAATGGCATCAAGATCGAGCGTCCCATGGTCTACTGTGGAGGTGCAGACCTTCCTCGGTATTCTCGGTGAAGAGAATCATTGCTCTTTGTTTACTGTGTCGCATTTTCTTCTTCGTTGTATTTAATAGCCGGGTACACTGTGTCGCACTGCTATGATGTCATGCTATCGGCATCCGGCTTCGACGCCACTTACCAAGTAGGGCTCAGCTGGCTGTGGAAATGCAACCAGGATCAGGCTTTACCGACCCGGCCTGAGCCAAACCGTGCCGATCCATACTGGACCACTTGGTGGAAACGGAGCTAAAAGGACTAAAAGTAAGAATTTATGATAGGGACAAACCCATGGACACCCAGATCATAAATCTGTCCTCATCACATCTGTCTCTACTGAATATAGATTCAATCAATCAATCAAAATCAGTTACAGTAACATTTTAAAATCCATACTTGACTGGCAGCCAGGATCAGAGTAACATGCTCTTGTTTTCTTGAACCAGTCATCAGTCTGGCTGCAGAATTTTAGACTAATTTTAGACAAAAAGTAAAGCCTGTGATAATCCAGAGAAGAGGACATTACATTTATCAATGCAGAACAGAATAAAAGTGTGGACTACTCTGTTTAAGTCATGAAAAGATAAAAATAATTTGATTTTTGATTTTTTTCAAGAGGGACCTCATGTCTATGTGGTTGTAAAGATAGTTACTATGGAGCTATAATCATTACAACCGCGGATAGAAAGATTTGTTCAATATTAAAATTAACATCTATAATGAATATAATCTGGAGAGGAATATAGACATGAGGTCCGTCTTGAAAATGAGATGCCACATCTCAAGGGGCTTACCTTTGATAAATTTATATTCAACTAATATTGTGCTAAATAAATAAAAATTGATTTAAAGATAAAGATTGATTTATCTATTAAATGAAGAGTATGGCGTCAGCTTGCTCTGTTGTAAAGTGTCTTGAGGTAACACTTGTTATGAACTGGTGCTATACAAATAAAGATTGATTGATATATGGTTGTCAAGATAGTTACTATGGATGAATAATCAATGAAGCCATGGATAGAGAGATCAATCTAATATTAACTTTAACATCTATCATGGATATCATGCATCTGCGTTCCTAAAACATCCTCAAATTCATAATATTTGTGTTAAAATTGCCGTGGTTTTGACTCTTAAGGACAAAATTTATCACTGCAAACTTTAAAAATACTGAAATCAAATACTGCGTCACTGCTCTTAAGTAACAGAGCATCCATCAGCCCGACTCTCCCGGATGTGTGTGAGAATCTGCGTCCCGTGTTTGTGTTCCCAGCCGTGTGCTCGGCGTAGGTGCACGAATATTCCCTCCTCCTTTATTTCCATACCATTTCAGCTATTCATCAGATACAGTATGTGCCTCTCTCGGCCCTCTGCTGAGTGTGTGTTTGAACAGAATGGCTGCACGCTTGGCTTGCTCTTTTTTTCCTCAGAGCGTTTCTCCAAACCGCTGGCGAGCTACAAGCATACTCTCTCTCCCTCTTTCTCTTGGCTGCAGCGGCCGTGTTACAGCATCGTGTCTGAACCAAAGACTGTAGGAAGTGTTGGCTGAAGTCTGGGGGACGTCAGCTGTTTGGTTACTGGAAGGAGCTCTCGGTTCCAAAAAGCAGCAGCTGCAACTTTTGGACAACCGATGAACGGACAAAGACGTTCAAACAGCTACAAACAGCTCATGGGAGGCAGATGGATAAAAGGCAGTTAGAATTCATGACAGGCAGGGGGCAGAAGTGGTCAAAATCGGGTCTTAATTTTGGACAAAAAAGTTGCTAACTGTGCAGCTTTCAGAGCTTGAAAACACCAGGACCTTGCAGAGGCATTCGTCTTTGCATTAAGTACAGCACTGAATACCAGGAGTGACATGTGTTTGACATTGTTGCCACTGAAAAAGTGCGTAACTCAACTTTTTTTACACGTGTTTGAATTGGACTCATAAGCAGAAACTTTAATGGCATTGATTTCAAGAAAATGTAATCTATTCCCATCTCTAATTTTCTAATTATGAGAATTACCTGAGTGATATAAAAAAGGGTAACACCTAATGCAGAGCTTACAGCAATCTTCATCAGAATCAGAATCAGAATCGTTCTTTTAATGCCAAGTATGCGACACATGCAAGGAATTTGACTCCAGAAGTAAAAAATAAAAATGAATATAAAAACAGAGAAAAAAATTAAAATGAAATATAAATTAAAATAACTCTTCACAAATGTAGTGTAAATACAAAATGTACATCAGGAACATGTACAAACATTCGGGATTATTTATAACTTTTGTACAGTTGTGCAAATGAACAGAGAAGCTGTTTAACTGTTTTTAATAATGACAGTGACTTCATTTCAGGAGTGCCGTCCACACCGCTGGTTTTAAATCTAATTTAGCCCAAGGCACGCCACAAGCCAAGCCAAAATCTAAGGCGTGCCATATTTACATGCAAAAAAGCTTCTAAAATTCACATTACAAAGGCTCATTGGTCTGTTAAACAGCTTTGTCATGACTAAAACTGCACAACAGAATTTGACAAACATGTTTTAGTGATGAAATAATCATAAATAGTATTCAAACACTCATATTTGGAGCAAATTGAAAACTCAGTCACTGGTTGTTGTTCAGTTTTATGAAAAACTTTTAGTTCCACAAATTTCCACCTAGACTTGCTTTGAGGCACACCAGCGAGCCCCGCTGCAGTATTTGAGCACTGGTCTAAACTAGGGCTGGCCAATATATTGATTAAATCGATTAATTCGAATTAATTTCTACAGGAGATTTAAAAATGAAAAATTGAGATTTTTTTCTCAACTTACTCCAATCATAAGTTGTTGTTTGCACAAGCACTTGTTTAGGCTTTTATTTGTTTCTTAAATGAGATTAAATGATTGAAATCAGATGGTTTCATGTTACTACACTGTGAAAATAGCTCATCTTTCAGTTTTCATGTATATAGGCCTCCCTACGTTTGAACTAAATAATCAACAATTTATGACAAAATCACAGCATGCATTTTTACAGTAAGAGGGAAAGTCTGTTTAGTTTTGGTACATATTTGGCAACATAAAGGCAAAAATTGATTCATGTAACTTTTGTGTCACTCGGAGGGCTTTTTTTGTCGAGGGGTAAAAAAATGGATTAAAATCGTAAATCGAGTTTTGTTACAGGTCATATTGCCCAGCTCTAGCCTTAACTGATTTTGAAGTCTTAAGGATCTTAAGGTCAGTGCAAGCTTGAGGCTCCCTGTTTCAGACCCTGTTAGGGTCTTCCAACTTCATTTATACAAAACTGTTCGCTCTGTTTTCAGTTTGTTTTCATCCGATGAAGACTTCAGTTGTTAAAAGTCTGCAGGGGATTACAAATTATCCTCATTGTTTAACAGTCTTTATTTTCAAATTAGCAGTGGAGAAATCTCCGGAGTGCAATTACGGAGAAGAGGAACATATGAGTAAAACAATAACTCACTGAGTAAACAATCTGTTTTTAAGGCTTTTTCCTAATTCATTTTAATTTGTCACTTTTGCTTGAGCACACTTTAAAACTGATCCACAAGCAGTTAAACAGAGTCACAGTTTTACTGTAATTCTCCAGATATGTCCACTTTAAGTTATTATTTTTGTCAGCAACATGCTCAGGTTGTTATTCTGACTATGACAACATTCAGAAATGATGACTACAGACCAGCACAAAAATCAGTAAAACAATCATTTTACACATAAATAATCTGGCAGATCCAAACCTGTCATCCAAAGAATTACCAGCAGATATGCACTGATGGTAAAAGTCAGGACAAATATCAATCTCTAGACAGATTTGCTAAATAATCCTTATTTCATTACTATTTTTGATTTAACAGATGATTTCATGTTGACAACTAAAGAGATCCGAGTTTGTCCAACAGTTAATCTCCACATTCACTCCCTTTCATACCCAGAAGGGGGAGCAACTTGTGGTTCAACGTCTTGCCCAAGGACACATCGACATGTGACAGCCGGAGCAGGGCTTGAATCCTCAACTTTCCGATTTATGGTAGAGCGTACAACAAAACCAAGCCACCAACGCCTCAGTCTGAGGCAGCCTACACCAGGTTTCATTACAGATAAAAAGATTCAACACAGAAACAAAGGCCGCAGCTGCAGCCTCAGCTGCTGGCAGGAGGCTGTATTACACATTTGGCAGGTTTTGGTCCACCTGACACAGAGCAGCGTGAAAGGAAACCAAACCAAATGAAAAATGCAACAATGCTGCAACCTCACCCTCAAACCAAAAAGAGTCACCAAACATTATGTATGAAAACGATCTAGAACTACAAACTATTATTCCAATGAAGTTGGGACAAAGTATAAAATGTAGGTACACTACAAAGACAACATAATTAATGTTCAAACTAATAAACCTTATTGTTACTGCAAATATTCTCTCATTCTGAATCTGACACCCACGACACGTTCCACAAGGCTGGGACAGGGGCAACAAAGAGTGAGAAAGTTGATAATTGTTCTTAAACACCTGTTTGTAACATTCAACAGGTGAGCAAGTTAACTGGAAACAGGTGAGTGTCATGATCATGGCAGTCAGGCCATCTTTGAAAGGTACACAAGCAAGGATGAACAACAGCATGAGCAACAGTCCAACAGGTCAAGAACATTTCTCAGGGTACAATTGCATGGAATTTTTCATCATCCAAATATTCTGAGAAATCTCTGCATGTGAGTAACAAGGCTGTTAACCAATACTGAATGCCTGTGACCTTCAATCCCTCAGGCAGCCCTGCATCATAAACCAGAATCATTCTGTAAAGGATATCACCACGTGGGCTCAGGAACTCTTCAGAAAACCATTGTCGGTTAACACAGTTCATCTCTACATCTACAAGGTCAAGGTCAAACTCTACCACGCCAAGACAAATATCAACAACACCCAGAAACACCACTGGCTTCTCTGAGATGGACTGAGGCAAAGTGGAAAAGTCTGCTGTGGTCTGAGTCCACATTTCAGACTGTTTTTGGACATCATGGACGTGGTGTCCTCTGGGCTAAAGAGGAAAAGGACCATCCAGACTGTTATCAGAGCAAAGGTCAAATAACAGCATCTGTGATGATATGGAGGTGTGTTAGTGCCCATGGCAAGGGTAACTTACACATCTGTGAAGGCACCATTAAAGCTGGAAGGTACATACAGTTTTTGGAGTAACATACCCTGCCATCTATCTTCTTCAGGGACGTCCCTGCTTATTTCAGAGACGATGAAGACACATTCTGCTCGTGCTACAAGAGCGTGGCTTCAGAGTAAAAGAGTGCAGGTAATAGACTGACCTGCGGCAGTCCACACCTGTCTCCACTGAAAATGTGTGGAGTATTATGAAGCACAAAATACAGCAATGGAGACGCCGGACTGTGGAGCAACTGAAGCAACACATCAAGCAAGAATGTGAAAGCTTCAAAGATGTTGCAGGCATAAAATTCAAAACGAGGGAATCTTTGCCAATAAAACAACAGTTTATCAGTTTGAACATTAAATGTCTTGCCTTTGTATTGAGGAAAGGATTTGCATATCATTGTATTCGTTTAATTTACTTTTTACACAACACAACTTCAATGGATTAACTTTTGGTCACCCTTATTGACAAACTATTACATCACTCTGGCTTGCAGTTATATAACCAACGCCCCTCAATATGCAAAACTTGAAACCAGGCCGTAAACATGTCTACTTCTGCTGTAAAAACAGACGGTTTAATACAGTACGTGACCTCCTGCATCCCTGCACTGGGCCCCTGGTGGACACTTCAGGAACTGCAGCTTTTTAACTTCTGCATTAGCTTTATTCTCTAACACAGGACGTTGCCACTTTGTTGGAACATGCATGATCGTCCTACTTAATATAATTTGATTATATATGCTGGAACATATGAAGTTTCTGAGGAGGCTTAAAGTCATGTTGGAGGTTCTACAAGGACAATAACACGGTTGTTCTGGGAAAGACGATAGTTATGGTTCATAAAAAGGTAGGACATTAATTGCTACACCCGGACCTTCGCCCTTACTTCCTGCCTTCCTACATAAAAGTGCATACGCTGGCTGCGGCGCTGAATGTTGGCAGAGGATGTAAAATGTCCATTATGGGACAGGACGCTGCTATGATGTATAAGTTATGCACAACCTTGACTTGCAGGTTGATTACCATTTCTTTCTGTGCTCTCTATAGTTTTGTCCCTAAAAGATCCTCGACTGGAAACAGACGACGGCTCTCAGCAGGTGTGCCATCACTCACGGCCAATCCCATCAGCCCTTTTGCTCCGCTCTAAAAGCAGAGTGTCCTGTCAGAGCGGCGTGATGGAGAGCGAAAACTCTCGCAGAAATACCTCTCCTAAGAGGACACTGCTGTCCAGAAGCAGCAGTGAATATGCAGCACCTTCAATTCAATTAGCCTGAGAGGAGAAAACACATTTTGTCACCGCGCTGCTGCTGCTGTTAACGCACGAGCCGCTGCCCGGCGCAGGAAATGATTCACTGGTATCAGGCAGGGAGCCAAGCCGAGCTGGCAGACGACCACGGGGACCGTTTGGCTTCAGGATGGCGGGGCGGGGGGGGAGCTGGTGTTGAGGAGAGAGAGGGAAGGGGGGGGTGACCCTGACATGCAGCCGCCTCCATGCGTCACGTTGAAGCTCCGTGTTGGATGAGGAACCTTCACACCTCCACAGACATGCAAAAGCACATCTTTGTGAAGCGTCCAGTGTTTTAATCCTTGATGGGTGCTGAGTCTACTCTGCAGAGTGTTGCTCTTTCTCTGGACTCAGATTCAGCTCTTTTATTGGTCCCTATTGAATACTGGAGACTAAATATAATGTAGTTTACCCAGAGGACTTGCTGTCACTTGTGCCAAGAGTATTTGAGCAGATCCATCCAGTAAAAGTTTGCAGTCACAGAAACACAGAAAAGTTAAAGTTTGTCCCTGGATGCTGGTTTGCTTTCACCTTCACCTCTTCTATAACATCTATTTTCCCACATCCAATCATTTTAAACTGATCTGACATATAGTGTCAGATTCCTCCAAATCTTGTTACATAAACAAGTTTTTTATCGGCTCCACCAGCAGCACAGCCCTCTGAGGGAGAGTCGCTCTCTTGCTTTCTTTTTTTTTTGCCCACAGAGCTCCCCAGAACCCCGGTCTCCTGTGATGTGATTGGTTTTTATTTGTAGTTTCAGAGATTTCCTTGACAGCTGTTTCTGTTTGGAAGCTCTTTATGTTCCTCAGAGACTTCTGTCTCCTTTATGAGCCATGACGTTTGGTCTTTTAATCAGCACTGTTGGTGCAAGCAGTTATACTATATAGATTAATGGATAAATACACTTTGTGGTCCCCAAGCAGTGACAAATACCGTAGTTTCTCGATTATAACACATATATTTTGCTTTTAAATAAGCTCTAATTTTTTGGGTGTGTATTAAACACGCGTACAAGCAAAATACTAACCATATTTCCACTTGCAAACATTGCGATTGCAACACATCTGATACAAAATGCAGAAATTTTCTCTTTCTCTGTGAAAACACAGTCAAACGCTGCCATCTTGTGAGCAAGGGGATGCAAAATAGCTGCGCTGTGATTGGTCAAAGACATCGGCATGTTGATAGCTGTTTTCTGATTGGTAAGTACACTATGACTGAGCATACAAGGGCAGAGAACGAGTAACTGCACATTCGTGAAGCAAAAGGTGTTTCCAACTGTGTTTGGGAGAGAAAATCGTGGATGGTATTTGTTGTGAAAATACTGAAATTTCATTGATTAAAACTTTGAATAAAGGTAATTATTGAATTGTCTGAGAGAGCAAGGTTTGGGCAAAATTTGGGTGCGTGCTATATTTGAGTACAGTGTTTTCAGGCAAAAATCGTGAAAATATGGGGTGCGTGTTATAATCGAGAAATTAGGGTATTGTTATTTGATAAAGCGCAAACATCGGATAAAACAGAAAGAACACACCTTTAAAACACAAAAGTACAAACAGTCAAGTAAAAGATATTTAAAAAGTTTTCATTTCTATTTGATATTATTCAGTGGGATAATTCAGTGCAAATGACACTGGAGGTATGATATTAGATTTCTGCTGTTATCTGATCTGCCTGAACCCCAATACCGAGAGAGCATAAAGTCTCCACTTTCCTTTTTGGTGACAGTCTATTCGGCCAACTTTCGCCCACATAGAAAATCTGCAGGAATCGTTAAAGAATTGCATCGATAATGACTTTGGTAGCAATAAAACCTGAGCAATTCCCATCTCTAGACTCAATGGCAGCATCCAAGGCGTCCCTGAATGCTTGGATTTTTGTTTTAACTCAGGAGACATAAAGTTCCAACGATTCAAGAGTCCCCACAAGGAAAGTCCTGCCCTTTCAAATCACTTTCTATAAAGAGCTGCCTTGATGAACAATTTCATATATTTCCCATGGATATATGAAATTATCCATCAAGTATTCAGGTAACAGAAAATCTGCGTGGGCTGACTTTACTCCCACAGAAAATCCACAAGAATCAGGAAAGGAATGGATAAAGAGCTGGACTGATAAAGGCATTAGTACCATTACAGTCTTAACAACTCAGAGCTCAATGATTGGCGTCACTGGAACTAAGTTCATGTTTAATTGTATATAATATAATCTACACTCCTCTGGACTAGTTACGTCTGCCAAGGAAGTTATGTTTTTACCGGCGTATGTTTGTTTGTCTGTTAGCAAGATTATGCAAAAACTACTGAACGGATTTTTCTCAAATTATCAGGAGTTGCTGGTAATGTCCCAACTTAAAAATGATCTGATTTTGGTGGTGATCCAGATAACCGCCCTTACAAACAATCGTTTTAGTTCAATAACTGTCTAACTAATAATGATATCAACATGATTCGGAGTTTTAGGTGTGGGTTTTCAGGGTCATGAATCATATCATGATGGCAACTTTATCATGAAACTATTGCTTATAGATGTAACAGCAATATGTGAGCTATCTTGGTGGAGGTTTGCGCTCTCCAAGTGCTTTCTAGTTATAACATGGACTCCTTTCAGTATACCACTCCCAAATTATGCAGTAAATGTCCAACTCATAGCCTTAATATCATCAAAACAGAGTTATTCAACAGTCACCCTCTGTACAATTTCATGTTTATTTCTGCTGCTATAAATTGGCAGGGTCATAAGAGGGATTCATTGGCTGTTACAGAGGTAGGTAGGATGGCTAAGCTTGGATAAATCTTGAATCTAAAGAGGCGTTTACAATCTACAGGTCTCAGATTTAAGGGTTTCTCTTAATGTTGACGATTACAGTTCCTTTTATCTTAATTTGACGACACTCCAGGCCGACCTGTGGATGTTCTGTTGCCTCCTGTTAGTGTTTTAAAGGGTTATTATATAAACTCCAGCTCCTGCAGATAATAAACTGAGTCATTCTGAAGACTCTCTGATCTTAGTCTTGGTTTTTCCTCCTCTCGGACACTTCTGTTCCGCGGTGGCCCGTCACAGGCAGTTGGATCAGTCTGCTGCTGAAGGTGCTTTTCTGTTCCTGGGCGGACTGACGGATCGGCCCTGACTGCCAGGAGTTGGTTCTTTGTGCTTTGTTGTTGCTGGGGCTGCAGACAGTCCAGGCCGGCTCCTTCACACTGAGCCAACCTGACTCATTAACTCGGCCGGTCCGCTGGCATCCAACGCCGCTGACGCCACCGACTTCACCTCAAAGTCCTCTGAGGGCCGCGTGGGGCTCCGTACGAGTTAACATCAAGACCGTCCTGCTGATTCTGACCTGCTGCTGCCTGTTTGCTCCCCCACATTACTCATACAACCAAACATACAAATACTTTCAGAGTAATTAGTTTGAGGTAGGGCTGAACGATTTCAGGAAAAGATCTAAATGCGATTTTTCTGGCAGATACTGCGATTTCAATTCGATTCATGGTTTTCTTCAAATCAAGCTTCAGTGCAATATTCACTATGTTTACAGTATAGACAACAATAATCAATGATCAAAATCACATAACACATGAGGATAAATAATCTGTTTATCAGATCGTGTGTCAGTCAGGGGCGCGACAAAAAATTGCAGCTTTGGTGATCACAAGATTGAATGTCTGAATTTGCGATTTTGATCAGAAAATCTTTCAGCCCTAGTTTGAGGTCCCTCTGATAGAGGGCTCAGTTTTCTATAAACATTAATCTAGAGGTGGCCTTATCGATCAGAAACAGATAATTTTTCTCAAGTTTTCTTCAAAAGCACATGATCCATGAATTACTATAAATATTCTTAGTCAAACAAAAATCAATCACAGGTGGTTTACTTTACTGTCTAACAAAATTTAACTAATTAAAAATGAATATCCATTATTCCCCTACCAGAGAGGCCCAAAATTACCATCCATTATTGCAGAGGGGCTTAAGCCTATAACAACTGACACTGGGTGACATCCTAGATTGGACACCATCAATCACAGCGCTCACATTGAGAGACAGACACTCACAACCCAAAGGCAATTCAGAGTCACTGATTAACCAAACTAGCATGTTTTTGGTCTGTCCAAGGCATGGCACAGGGAGAACATGCAAACTCTACATGCTGCATCTTGTCCGCTGGAAACCAACAGAAGAAAAAGGCACTTTCGAAGAAATGGAGGACAGGAGAAGCCACTCCGAAACAGGTGAGAAGCGCCGTGTGGAAGCACTTTGGGCTCCACTTTGTGTCGATGACATGCAAAGCAGCTGGCCCACTATGACAAATCTGCAGACCCGTGGCAAAACTTGTTTTAGTCCGCAGACCTGCAGACTGTTACCCATGGCTGTGCCTGGTCAAGTGCTCAGTCAGGTCCAAGTCCTCCTCTGCAGCTCCCTAAAATGTCCATCACAGACAAGTTGCAAGATTCATATGAGAGGAGATATGTGGCCTAGGGACATGCTACCTGCTAAATTCACAAAAGGAACTTATTCAGTTTTTTAAGGACATAGGTCATGATGAGTCGAGATCAACCTTTCTTGCCTTCATGAAGGGATCTCCGCTAAATTTTGCTATGCATGGTAATGACCGAATAACTGTTTATAACCAAATATTTTTGGTTATTAGCGTGTATGCTCTAAAATCAATTGGTTCTGATTTTTGGGAAAAGTGATCACCGTTATCACAATCTCATCAGAGGCAGCCAGCAAAAATTACAACAAAGGAGTCAAACATGTAATAATGCTAGACAGGGTGCAGAAATGCTCAAAACTGTGGCTTAATTAGTGACAAAACCACTTACTGCACATTGTTAAGTTGGTGCTCTTTTTTAAACTTCCAAGTAAATCTATTAATTGTAGGGCCCTATAAAATCCACGGTCACGGGATCGCGGATGGAATCACAGAATTTGACATTAACACGGAATTCAACATAAATGCAGAATATCACAGAAAAGGCCAACATTAAACGCTTTTTTTCTGACTAAAAAGGAACGTTTTTCTCGAGAAAATGCTCCGAGGGGGTCACTCATGATGGGCACACTTCCTCTCCCGTTTCTCCTCATTAACGATGCTAACATGTCGACGCGGCTGCCTGAGACACCGGCTTAGTTGGCAAAGAAGCTACAAAACTCCCGGTTAACTCCAAAGTACAGGGCAGAGCAGGTTTCCCATGACTATTATGTGTCAGGCGATCAAATGTTCTGTAGATTTTGTCAACATACTGTCAACTGGACCCGAGGACCGCCTGAAGAGTGAGTGATTATACTTCATTACTTTATACAGTGTTTCAGGGTTACATTTGTGTGAAATACTAAAAACCGATTTCGCAAGAAATTAAAATGGAAAAAAATGGAATTTAAGAAAAACTAAACGGAATTTGGGAAAAAATAACAGATTTTATAGGGTCCTATAATTCACGGATTCATTTAAGGCACTGATGATTTACCAAAGCACAGCACTGAATGTGACATTTCCGCCACTGAAACACTTTGTAGGCCAACTTTTCCCAAACAGAAAACCCACAAGAAACGATAAAGGAATCCTTGAAGAATCAGATCAATAAGCAGAATCGATAATGCTGTTTGTATCCATAAAATCTTTAATTCCCATCCCTACTGAGGAACAGTCCAAAAAATTGTGTAAACATGGTAAAAATTTGTGTGGGTTTTTTGCAGTCATACATTTCAGAGGTTAATTATCAAGGGGGCGATTGGGGCTCACAGATTCACTCCCACACACTTAAAGACACAAATCATACTGAATCATAATGTCCGTATTAGCTCTCTGCAGTGTGTCAGTGTGTCCCTTCTGAATGTGACGACCGTGGATGTTAAAACACACACACACACACACACTGTATCAGTTCATATTCTGGTCAAGGTCGTATTGAAGATAAAGTGTTTTATAGACGTCGTCAAATCTCCATCAGACGATAAAGAGAACAGACTCAACCCTCCAAACCAACGAGACAATCCTTTAAAACCATATAAATTCAGAAATTAAATTAAATCAACGTCATTTCACAGAATAACGGCCAAAATTTAACAACTCCGGAGCCAAAACTGTCGAGGAACAGATTCAAGAACACTGGAATTCATCACACCGACAATTTCACTCTAATTTAGAGGCCAGCGTCCTGAAAATCAACGTTTCTTTCACTAACAAAGGATTCCTGAGACATTCATTTGCCCTTCCTTTTCTTAATAATCCATCCTTATTTTGTGTCCTTGTCTCCTTCCCTTTCTGTATTTTTGTCTCCTCCTCCTCTCCTCCTCTTAACCATCACTGAACCCTGTTAGTCATTATGGTTTCCTGTTTATTGGCTCTTTATCGTAACATTTTATCGCTGTATTTTTTATCAGCTCAGCTGCAGGTTTGTTGTGTTGGTGATCACATTAAAGTGAAATAAAGGAAATCTGCGTCAGGCTGCCAGCTGTCCGCCTCACACAGGTCTGTAAATGGAGGAGAACATGACGTGAAAATAAAGAAAATACCGGAATAAAACTCTACAGTCCAGATGAGAAAAAGAAAACATGAAGGTTTAAGACCTAATTTCTGCTTATAACCACAAAAGAATTTAAACAAACAGAGTTATTCAGACTTTAACAGATAAATTTTAACTCCTGTTTCTCTCCAAAGCTTGATTTTTGGAGTAAGTTTGTGCAACTGGCTTTTTTAACTTTAAGAGAAAAAAATAAATGCTCTTAAAAACATCTTAAAAACACCTTCAGGTCTGTTTTTTCTGACAAAGAGAGAAGGAAGGCTGAGAAGGTGAGGAGGAAGAGATGTTTTCTTCCAGGTATTTGTCATCTTCACACCTTGAGTTTTCTAAAAAAGTCACTCACAAACTGCTTCAAAATAACATAAAAATATCAGGTACACTCCGTCAGAAATCAAAAACAACAAAGTTGGATTATAAGACTATTTGTGGGATGAATTTTAAGAAATGTGTCCAAAAAAGGAACAATTGTGTTAATTTCTTCTTGATAAATTTGGATAAAGATCTTAAAACTTCTACAAATTAACATATTTTACTGTAGACAGTGTTGGTCTGGATTGAGTCGAGGCGAAGTGAATTAATGAGCGGAGGACAACAAAGTGAAATAAGAGATAGAGACACAGGAATAGAAAGTTATGTGTCCTTGAGTCTGAATGTGCGTGAAGCTGTTAGTGTGCAAAGACAAAGACTGACGCTTCTGCAAAGACTTTAATACGACTGTTTAGTCAGTAAAAACAGACAATTATCACCTTAAATAAATGATTTAGTGCTATTATATGGAATTATTTAAGGAATCACAGGAATTATTTACATTTCATTTGATGTAATTTACATCAATTATATCTGTGTGTGGGATTTTGCAGCGATAAATTCTTATCATGATTGGCTATTAAATGTAATTAGATCTACTGCGTGGCGATTTTCTGCCTCAACAAGGTTTCCACTGCCAAAGAGTGAAAGAAGAGTCATGGGACACTTAGCCTTTGACCTCATACTTCCTAAATTTCAGTCAGTTCATCATAATCAAGTCAGAGAGGATATTTGAGGAAAGTATGACAGAAATCCCTCAAAGAATTACTGGTTACTCCTTCAGTCAGTGTGGACATTCGTGCAAATTTAAAGAATGACCTGAATAGCGATTTTGAGTTATTATGTTTACAAGAAGGTAATGAACATGATGACCTTCAAGATCTAATCAGTTTGTCTTTCCATGAGCTTGATCTTTGACCTATAGCCTTAAAAATGCAATCAAGCCATCCCTACTTGTGCCCGGTCCAAAGCAGGACGGCCCAATCAGGGTCCTTACGAGCAGCAAGAGTTGGAGCTGCGAGGGAGACGACAGCAGGAAGTGACTATTCGCATAGAGGTTAGCATAGATGCTAACAGCTTCAGTGGCAGTTTTATCAGATGTGGGTCACATTTCTTTATTAAATGAAAGACAAATAACACTACAAGCTTCTGGACAGAGGGGCTGTTTTCTCTCCACTTCCATGTTTTGCAAGAGTTTGTTCTACGAAGTTGCTCACATTTTGTATTTTACGACCGGGCAGCAGCACCCACCTGCAATATTTTCTGATTGGCCCGGAGTGATCGTAAATGACTGCACAGCGATGTTTAATATCTGCAGTCATTTCATGCATTAGTCCTGTGAGTAGGGCCGAAAGATTTACGGTTTTGGGATCGAAATCGTAATTTCAGACAACGCAAGCATGTGATCGCCAAAGCTGCAATTTTTTTACAGCGCTTCTGACTGACCCAGGAGCCAGAATGAACAGTTTACTCACAACTGTGTATCGGTTCTCAATGTTCACTTAAAAGAGCAGTTCAAAAGAGTCGACTCGTTCGCGAACTTCACATCTCCACCGCAGGAGTGCTGATAAGCAGGTCAACAACACAAAGCCTCTGTTTAGGAGTAGAAGTTGGAGTATCCCTTAAATAATGAAAACAGATTATTGATCATCATTATTAGATGATGAATAATGTGTTATGTGTTTTTGATCATTATTTCCTTACTGCTGTCTATACTGTAAACACAGTGAATATTGCACTGAAGCTTGATTTGAAGAAAATCATGAATCGAACTGAAATCGCAATATCTGCCAGAAAAATAGCAATTAGCTTTTGTGCGTCTGTTGTATATTTCTGATATATAACCAAGTCATTTTGCATTATTTTTTTTACCTATTTTTATACTTAATTTTATTCCTCCTGACCATAAATTTCATTTTTTATTCTAATTATATGTTGATTGTTTTTGCACCAATTTACCAAGTCAAATTACCGGTCTGTGCAAATGTTCTTGGCTATACATACCAATTCTAATTCTGGTTCTGATTCATGTCACGCCATCTTCCCTCAAACTGTTTTCCGCAATGAATTGACACAAATCTCACATCCTCACTGGATTAATGTCAACGTCTCAAGTAGAGTTGTTCCGATTCCGATACCAGTATCGGAAATTGGTCGATTGGTCGGTATCGGCGACTGCTGGAGTCTAGGCACCATCCGATACCACGTAATTTATTAAATTTGTAATCTATCTACTGTTTAGCACCGTTAAACCCTGGCACAGTTCTTCTTCGCAGCTCTTAAAACAGCAGCGCTGTGCTGCAACCTGCAGGGACCTGAAAGAATTGGTCAAGTGACATTTAAGTTGCTGTTGGACTATTTTTTTGATACTGTTCTATCTAAATGCCTTCATCTTAAAATATTGTGGCTGCACTTTAATTTAAAAAATATATTCCTTGATTTATTTATCTAAGTTGCTGTTGACTACTGTTTTTATACTGTTGTATTTAAATGCATTTTTTGTTTAAAAATATTGTGGCTGCACTCTAATTTTTTTAATAATTCTTCCTAGAATTATTTACTCAAATTGCATTTTCACTACTGTTTTTTTATACTGTTCTATTTAAAAATAAATTCTAAACTAAATGGCTTGAATTTGCTGAATTTATTCATGTTTTACAAAGAGTTTAACCTGAGCCAGGCCTTACCATAATGATAATCATATCACAGTCATGCAGGCGTAGTATGATAATTTTTTTATAACATACTGGTGTCGGATCGGTACTCCGTATCGGCCGATACCCACAGCACAAGTATCGGGTATCGTATTGAGAGGGAAAAAATGGTACTGTAACATTTCTAGTCTCAAGGTGTAATGATGATGGAGTTTGTTATGGCCCATTAAAAAAAGGCTAAACACTCTGCTAATGAGGACGGGGCAGAAGTTCATCTACTGATTCTGCAGGATAATAGGATGAAATAAAGTGATGTCTCTGTTGGAAGAGAAAGATGCTGTACATGAATGTAGATCTTTAAATGTAGATTGTCTTCTCTCTGAGTGAAAATACAGAAACGCCACGATCGGCTGAATCAGAGTGCTCCCTGACTTTTACAGCTGAGGACCGGAGAACATAAAAATCAGATTTTAAGAGCGTCGGTTTGACTCAGAGGGGAACTAAGAGCAGCTAAAAATGTCACAGGTTGTGTCCCTGTTTGCTTTGGTAAGTTTGTGTCGTTTCCACGGCAACAGATGGAGTCCAGGTGATGCATCATTACAATTCAGAGCAGTAGTCATTCCATCTCTGTGTCTTACTGCTGCAGCCTTTATTCTGAGGAATATACCGGATAAAAAACACGATTCATGATGAAAGATGATGGAGATAGAGCATTTCTGCAGTCAGAGACATGTCCTGAATTTACATAAAGCATGACATTTCTCTGAAAAGACGTGGTGTTATTAAAAAAGACCAGGTTCTCAGTATGAAATTATTTTGTAAACAACTAAACGAGTGTTATTGATGATTGACAGCCGTGTGAGTTAATTATGTAAATGAATGCAGCAAAAACAAACTGTTAAACAGAAATGTTTGACAAATGTTCCTGATACCTCTGATAGTTTATCGTCTTTTATTTTAAATATGATTAATGAGCTCAGACACGTCCAATAATGGGTCATTTATTTTTTTAATAGGGCTGGGTGATATTGCCAATACAAGACTCAAGTAAAGTTTTTTTCCCCTTTTAAAGAAGAAATCGTGAGTGGCACTGAAACGTCATGAAACAAGTTTTGCCACAACATTATCAAAACATTTTTCACAGACTAAACTGAATTCTTACTCTTGCGCTAAAAGTTCATGCTGTTGTCATTAAATGTTAGTTTTGAAAACTGAGGGAAGGCAGGCTTGTCTACATAAACACTGAAAGCTACAACGTTTCACCTAAAAATGTGATGTGAAAAACCTGACAGGGTGTACCATCATTAAAACAGTGTGCATTTTCTGTATTTATATTTTCAAACAGTGCCACAATTTACAAGTACAGTAGGAGTAAGTCAAGGACAAAAATCTATATTTTTAATTTCTAATCATCTAAATACTCTTCTGCAAATAATATTAATTATTGGAAGTAATCGACATATCACCCAGCCCTAGTCTGTAATAATCAACAGCATGAAAACTGTCTGAATCAGGAACCTGTGCCCCTTACTGCCCCTCAAGGTCTTTCAAGGTCAAATGTTTTAAGGATTGTTAACACATTGCTTTCATTTCGTTATAGTTTTCACCTAATGATTGTAGGACCAATGAAATGTTGTTTTTTGTTGTTGATTAAGTTTATTTTATCAATATATTCTCGATCTGATGGGCAAAATATATCATTTGAAGTCATTTCTGATTTATCTTTGTTTAATGGAAAGCGTCTTGGGACTCTCCGTGGTCCCAGTTAAGCCTGTGCTGGAAAATCAACATGACAATTTATAGTCACAAAGTTTTTTCAGATACGTGCACAAAGACCAGGTCCAGCGCTCCATTTGAAGCAAGACGCGACTACTTCTTTCAGGTGAGCTCTGCAAGTTTGTTTCGACTGAGATGGGGATTTATTGAGGTGTTCAGAAATATTTAAACCAACCACATCGAGCAGAGATTGCCCTCTTGTATCAGATCGACTCTCTAAAACCACCTTGTTGTGAAAACAACCTAAGGTAGAGCTTTCAGACTGACAGAGTGAGCCGCACGTCTCTCGCACGCATCTCAAAAGGAAAATCTAGAGAAAGGACGCTTACCTATTTTTTCCACGAAAGCACAAAAGATGGGTATATGGAAAATAGAGGGCTATATTTACCTTGTTTAAGCAGGTATTAGAATATGTCAGAGAAACAATACAGGCAGTTTAATTACACTTCCTGTCCATGCCAAGCTGGCATGCACATGAGCCTCATGCATCTAATGTGAAATCACTGTTAACGTATCAAACAAATGGGAAAGCCTAGGGCTGAGTGATATGGCTTGAAAATAAAATCCCAAATTTTCTTCCACAAAACTCGATTTACGATTTTAATCATTTTTTTTCCTCTCAAAAAATATATATTCCCAAAACCAAACACAATTTCCCTCTTGAAGTTAAAGAGTGTGTCATTAAATGTTGATTATGTTGTTCAGGTGTAGGCAGGTTTGTCTGCATAAACACTGAACTCTGAGGTATTTTCACAGCTTTTAACATGGAGCTCTCTGATCAATAGTTAATCTAATTTAAAAACAAATGCAAGCCTATAAAAGCGCTTGTGCAAAACCTGACTGGGCCGACCATCATGAGAACTGTACATTTTCAGTATTTATATTTCCAAACATTGCAACAACGTTCAATAGGAGTAAGTCAAGCAAAAAACGATTTTAAATCTTTAAGTCTTCTGCAAAGTGCAAAAAAGCCTCACATAAATATGTTTTTGTCCCTTTAGGAACCATAAACCAAAGCATTTATGCCTCTGAAACTAAACCAGTCTCAGAAATAAGACTCCATCGAACAGTTACGATGCCAATCACCCACCTCACAGACCAACACCATCACACGCTGACTCTACATGGAGCAGCCGAGCTCACTTCAGTCGTGTTAATCACTAAACCAGAGCTGTCCTCGTCCAACACACCTCTAATTACACACACACTCCAACACACAAACACACACCCGGGGGAAATCAGAAATCAGGACAACACGGACGGAGGAGAGGGGACACGAACACCTGTGGTTCTATGCTGTCGGCCAATCAGGAGGCAGGAAAAGACTCAGGGAAACATCCGGCTGGAGGGGAGGAAGAGTTTGGACGAATGGAGACCGGAAGGAGACAAAAGAGGAAGGAGGACAAAGAAGAGATGGACGTGAGTTTGAAAGCACTAAAGGGGGTCAAAAAGACAGAGCAAAGGCTTCAAAAATAATGCAAGGAAAATCAAAAGGACCAGGAGGAAGTTGTAAAAGTATGAAGAAAGGCAGAGGCAGGAATAAAAAGAGAAAACCAAAGAAAGTTAGCAAGAAAAAGGGGCGTCTTGTTTGTTTGTTTGTTTGACTTATTTTTTTTTTATTTGTTTCTCTGTTGTTGTTTTTTTATTTATTTTTCTTTATATATTATATTGCTGTATGGGTGTGTGCATGTTTATCAGTCATGTAAAAATTAATTTTAAAGAATTAAATTAAAAAAAAAAGGGGCAAAGAAAATTATTCAAAACTTCAAACAGAAAAAAGTACAACGGAGGACCAGGGCCACGTTGAAAAAAAAGCACATTAAAAAAACTAAAGTTACAAGATAAAGTCATAAAGTTATCAGAATAATCTCATAAAGTTAAGAGAATCAAGTCGAAAAGTTACGAGAATAGTTTCATAAAGTTACGAGAATAAAGTTGAAAATTTATGAGAATAAAGTCATAAATCTATTTAAATTAAACTAGAAAACAAACTTTATTCTGAAAGGTTGTACCAGAAGAAGTCAGTGTGGTTCTTTCTTGGGAAAAGCCCCACTCTTGCAAGTATCTTTTCAAGGTCCTTATACTTATGATAATGTGATGCTGATGTGCCAAAAGAAGAAGTATTTCCTCATTTGTGAAACCTCTACTAAAGTATAACTTCAACAGATGCTTGACTTTCCTCATTTTTGTACAGGCGGCTGCTGCTCTTCTTAAACCCTCTACAGACTAAAATAACGAGTTTATTCTCAAAAATGTATGACTTTATTATCGTAACTTTATGACTTTATTCTCGTAATAATCTGATAATAATATGACACTGTACTGCACTTTAATATATTATAGTAACCTCAATATGCTCCAAACCAGTTCTATCCATATTGTTAACTTAACTAATGTACCTTATTGATTCATATCCCTGATCACGGTTCACCACTCACAATTACTCTAGGTAAATAATTTGCATTGTTACTGTATGGTCAATAACTGCTGTTACATTTCACTTTGTCACTTTAATATTACTGTCACTTTATCTTTACTGTGCTGCACAGGAGGCTCAGTTGCCCTGAATGACACTTACTGTGTTAATTTAGTATTTCAGTATGTTACTTAATTTTGGTAATTGAACGACACTTACTCTGTTAATTTTAGTATTCTAGTATGTTGGTTAATTTTGACAATTGTAAATATATTTGATTCTTTGATCTCTATTTTTTTTTGTATTCAATGCATGCTACTATCCCTGTACTGCTGCAAACCAGAATCTCCCCTTGGGGATCAATAAAGGATTATCTTATCTTATCTTAACTTTCACCTTTATTCTCGTAACTTTACTTTTTTTTTAAATGTACTATTTTTTTTTTTATGTGGCCCTAACCCTCCGCTGTAAAAAAGACAGTAAAGCATAACAAATGTTCAGCATGACAAAGAAAACCTAAGAGCATGGAGGAAAAACAAGAAATAACCATGAAAGAAAACAGGAGCCAAAAAAAGAGAAAAAAAGATGCTTAAACTGAAATGTGATGAGAAGAGATTGCAGAGGAGGTCTTGAATTTAACGACAGCTTCTCCGTCATCAGCTGCTGATTTTGGAGAATGACTCTCCAAAAGGCGCACACACATAAATGCAGCCTGGCAGACGGCATCGTGGGTAATTATCACCATCATGTCCAAAAGCAGCGGAGGGAGAGAGGGGTCGATGAAAATGTAAATGTGAGAGAGGAGATTTCGGCTGTTGGACCAAAAATCTGCTCACATCCACAGCTCACATTCAGACTGTGAAGGCTTTGAAGCAGACATTTCACACTCCTGAACACCTGAGCCAGACTTTGGTCAAAAAACCATCCCGATCAATCATCAGAGGAGGTTTCTGACTCTCCATAAACCAGCTTTGAACAGCCCTTTTCAGACTGATCACTTCAGGTGTGAGTCTCTTTAAATGCAAATTAAATTACATTAGACTGAACTTTATTAATCCCTTTGGGAAACTCCCTCAGGGAAATTAAGATTCCAACAGCATTTGAAAAGTACATAAAAGATAAATAAAAAAGATAGATGTTAACAAATATATAAATAAATACATAATAAATATAAATAAAAATATGTCTACAGGCTGAGCTCTTACAGACTCCCAGAGTGCTTCACTCCTTTATGGCACTCATCAGGATGCCCTCGGGGTAACATGGCTGCCAAAGTCACTCTGGTGGTCAACGAGGGCAAACAGCCTACAACGGCTCGATGCAGTTCAATAAGAGGAAATACCTACAAGAACAGAAACGCAGCAGAACCAAGTACAACAACAGAAGTGCTCCAGGCCTGCAGGGGGCGCTGTGGCAGGGGGAGAGAGATGAGAGAGACAACCACCAAGTTCTTCTATTTTCCGTGGTCAAATCAGCCGCTCCTAAATTTGAAGTGCTCATGTATTTGAACCTTTACGGTAAATGCTCTGTACCAAGCGAGAGGGGAATGACAGACAGGCTGCACGACTTTATCATGTTCCTGTTTTCTTTTCTTTTCTTATTTTTGTAACAGCAAACATTCTCCCTCTCTTTACCTTTTTCTTTTAAGAACAGATAACAAACACACAAACAACACGGTCTCTGTGCAAGCGAACACTAATAAAGGGCAAGAAGTTAAAAAGGAAAAATACTGAGCATCAATGTTGGACCTGAAAAATAAAATAACACTGAAAAACAGTGAAAATACATTGTGTGGATTAACCCTTTAAAGCCTGTTGTGTCATATTTGATACATGATTTTATGATACCTCTAGCTAATCAACATAATCAACAAATTACTAAAAACAAAAACCTTCTGCATACAATCTGATAAATAATAAAAATGTCCTCAAGTGGATTATCAGTTGCCAAAAACACCTGATGTATCAAATGAGATACAACAAAATATATGTTAAAATTTATGGAAATTTGGATTTTTTTTGGATTTCAGTAGAAAGTGAAATAAACATTTCAGCTCCAAAACAGTAGAATTTTCTGTCTATAATTTGTGTTTTTAGGCTTTAAAGGGTTAAGTTAAGCAAAAGAGAGTAAATATAAAGGAAGGGGAAGGAGAAGGTTGTTAGAAAGTTGGTTTAATTTTCTACAGAATTTGTTAGTACAGCCTTTTACAGATAGACTAATCTTTTCTAGTTTAGGGAATGACATTACATCTCTTGGCCACAGAGATATAGACGGGGGCTTAGGAGATTTCCAAAGCACTAAAATGCGTCATCTAGCTTAAAAGGAGGTAAATCCTAGTATTAACAAGGCAAGATCTATATATCTACTTTCATAATTATTCCATTTGTCAGACATATTAGTTCCCAAAAGACATAGATGAGGTGAAAGGGTAACAGTTGCAAGTAAGCACTGAGATATTAATTTGATAACAGATTCCCAAAATGATGACAGTAAGTCACATGACAGAACATGTGGAAAAAAAAGTACCTTCATTTGTAATTCTAAACATATTTAGGGTGGTTTTTTTACCCACAATTCTCTCTCCCATGACATTATTCCTTTCCTACAGCATTCATTACAATCACACGCAAATTGCCAGTTATGCAAATTAGGTGATGACATTATTTAGCAACTTCTAGAACAGCCAACAGCTACTTTCCTTACTGAGGAGTTGGCAACACTACCCCTTCAGCCGCACTACCAACTGCTGCAGCGGGCAGCACTGCCTCAGGAAGTCAGGTTGCATCTCCAGCTACCAAACCAACTTCCAAGCATGGTTCAATGGGGACTCGAACCAGCCACCCTCCGGTCCCAAGCCCAAACCCTTAGGGACTGCTGCATCCATTTAACATTTACCATTTATCCTTCCACCGCTCATGTCAGCTACTTTTGTCGCCAAACCACCAGCTTGTACTCAATCTTCAACAAAACTCGAACCTACAGCGTCGCAAAACACTTCCACCTCCCTCGTTTGACCAGGCACCGACTCGCCTTTGCAGCAAACTTTGACGGTCTGTCCGGCATCAAACTACTTAGAGTTGTTTAAGCACTGCGGCGTGAAATTTTTGTCCCACAAAGACGAGTTTCCCCAAACTGTGGCCAGGACATTTCCATTAAAGCTGGAGCTCGGCCACTTCACTCTCAGATCCCTGAAGGCTGGAGTGTGATGCAAGGGATATGATGGTCTATGAAGCCAATCACAGTGCCACTCCAAATTACTATATATTTACAAGAAAGCAATGGCAGACCCTCGCAGTATCTCTGAATGCAGAAACCACGCGAGGGGCATTATGGGAATTACTGTGATGCCCTTATTGTGACACTATAATAAGTTCATACTCCAAAGCTTTCAGATGCCACAAACAAGGCATGACATAATCCCAAATATGTTCACAAAAACACTAAATATGGGTTTTCTTGGTTCTTCTCCTTTAAGCCAGAATGTTTCAAACATGCTGCGTCATTGCTTTTGTAACCAGTGACGTTTTTGTTAATCATGTTGTCTCTACCGTCTCATATTATATCCCTGATCAGTGTGTCTCTGTATTTGCAGAGGATGCAGCTCCTGCCAAAGGGAATGACCCTGATAGAGACAAAAAGGGGGATAAACAAAAGCCTGGCAACCACGTCTGCCTGGCAACCCGGCCCAATCAGCAGCTGTTTGTTTGTTCACACATGCTACAGTAGCAGAGCTGGTGTGTGCGTGTATAAATCTGTGAGTGTGTTAGCGGTGAGACGTAACCGCAAACCTGGCAACCCACCACCGCCACCACCAGCCTCCTAATGTGAGATTTGAGGTTCAGGGATGCCCACCTTCTCCTCACGTTTGTCAGCACGTGGCTAACGATGGAGCAGCTTATGTTAAAGTACAGCGCTGAGTAGGAGTCTGTCATTCAAGCAGGAGAGCAGAAAATGGTGGAAATTTGAGGAAAAGAAGTGAAAAGCTGTCAGAGTCCATGAACATAAATTACTGAGTCGGTTCATCAGAGGAAGACACCCGTAATTATGCTCCTCTGAGAAGAAAACCAGAACAATGGAGACAGGCATGCTCCATCTTCTTCACTAAAAAGCAGAGGAAGATACTCTCACATCAGGTACAAAATTGAAAAAACAGCACCTCATAGCATCTGTTGAGTCCTAATTACTTTCTGCCATTACTGTAATCTGAGTTTTAGAGCTTCACAGGTTTATAGGTGGTTTAAAGACCTCCAAGCTGTTGGATATATTTGAAAAAATGCCTAAACAGCACAAACTAAAAAGCACTCAGAGAGCAAAAACCTCCACCAAGGTAGCTCACATATTGCTGTTACATCGATAAGCAATAGTTCCATAATAAAGTTCCCATCATAATATGATTCATGACCCTGAAAACCCACACCTAGCACTCAGAATCATGTTGATATCATTATTAGTTAGACAGTTACTGAGCAAAACCGATTGTTCACTAATAGCGGTTATCTGGATCACCACCAAAATCTGATCATTTTTAAGTTGGGTCATTACCAACATCTCCTGAAAATTTCAGCAAAATCCGTCCAGTAGTTTTTGCGTAATCTTGCTGACAAACAAACAGACAGACAAACATATGCCAGCAAAAACATAACCTCCTTGGCGGAGGTAATTAAGGCACCACATAAACCTGGAAAAGCCAGAACTATGTGTCTCCTCCTCGGCAAAACAGCAGCAGTTCCTCAATGTTAGGCCTCTGAAATCGAAAGCATGGCAGTTGGTGCCTGCACGGTCACTGTACCGCAGATTTTTTCCGCTCTCAAAAGTCTGAAAGTCTGGTCTATTTTGGATTTTACAAGGATGACGAGGGGAAACTAATTGAGGACGATCACCCTGTCTGCAGAAAACGAAGAAAACAGTCTCAGAGAAGGAAGCAGGAGCATCAGAGGGGAGCGGTCTCAGCGAGGAACCAGAGAGGTGAAGAGGGTCAGGCTCTGACCTCTGCAGATCAAGCTTAAATTCAGATTATCTTTTAACTAAATATAACTTTGCTAAATGGTTTCAGTGCGTGTATAAGTATTTTTTGAACATTTTGAGCACACTGCAACAATACCGCAATAATAATGATAACCGTGATAATTTTGGTCACAATAACTGTGATATGAAATTTTCATACCGTTACATCCATAGGTGGAACAGAAGAGTCTCACCGTGGATGTTCACCTGACAAATCCACAGCAACTGTATGATGCTATCATGGAGATGAGAGCTGGGTATTTCCAGCAACCCCACGATACACTACGTATCCCATACTGACGCCACGATACGATATATGTACCTCGATACACATAACTTGTGAACATTGACTACACTTTTAACAGAATTCCTGACAAGTTTTGTTTTTTATTACAAGAAGAAAAAGGACGAGGAAGAGTTTTAATGATTCTACAACTTAAGAAGCTTAAATTCAGGTCCTCAAAGATGGCAGACCTAAGTACAAATTTGGAATATGTGCTTCATCACGTAGCTTGGCTTCTACTTTGGGTAATGTTAACAATGGCTCAGTATCGATACACGTATCCCCAAGGAGTGCATGACGATATTTTTCCTTATTGATATTTTGAGCACAGGCCTAATGGAGATATGGGCCAACATCTCTGAGGAATGTTTCAGGACCTTGAAGAATTAAGGAGCTCTGACGGTGAAAGAAGAGCCAGCCTAATACAAGCATGGTTTACCCAATGAAGTGCATTTGAAAGATCATGTCTTTAAACTCAAGCCTCTTACAGGGTTTTCCCTTTTGATTGAGGAATGTGCCTGAATGTGCAAAGACGACCACATGATCAACAACATAAAACATCTACTAGGAGAAGAGAAGAGAAGCTCTGATGCTCCTTTCATTCAGTGAATCATCAAACATAATTTTGTCTCTGTTGTCGCTGTTGTTTTGGTACAGTTTGTTCTCAGGAAGTGTCCTGGCTCTGCAGGTGTCAGATTAGAGCTGAAACACTCTTTCCTTCTCTCCTTCCACCGCAGAGTCACCTTTCGGGCTGAGGTTACACCCTGACATCATTCAAATCAGAGCGCGGCCCACGACGCCGATCTGCACGCTGATGACCGCCGTGCCGCTGGAAGCTGATATTTACCGAGGAGCCTCCAGGCTCGGGCGAGCGGTGCTTACACACAGCGACATAGCTGACACACATTCACACATTCATTATTCATCTGCTCGCTCTGTTATTCACTCACTCGACTTTTCCCCTTCAGTCAGTGTTCAGGCTCAGCCCCTGAAACATTCACTGACCTCAGCACTCAGAGGAATGGTTCAGGTGAGGAGGAGGAACAAGAGTGTGGAATAAAGAGGTCAGGGGTCATGACACTCCTTCAAGATCATTTTAGAAAAGAAGTTCAGAAAGAAAATTACACAGCGCTTTTTGTTTTCTGTTAAGAGGTTCTGCATTCAATTATAATAAAACCAGTGAAGAGCTAAAAAGATCACTTACAAACGTCTCCCTGGTCTATTGAGGGACGAGCAGCACTATGATGAAGGGGTCAAAGTTCAGGAGCTGGACTACTGTAAGGACAAAAGTGTCCCTCAGACTTTGTGATGGTGGATAGGCATGCACAATAGCAGGACAAAGAGAAGATCAGCACACCCTCGATGAAGGAGTAGTAAAAGCTCACTAGCTTGAGTTGAGTGATAGTGAATATTAGGAGACGCCATAAGATGTAAAACACTGGAGACATTAAGAGTCTGAGTTTAGGTTATTGGCCCTTTCAGGATTAAATAGCACCCTCTTAACCTGAAGAAACAAAAATCAAGACGAAATACAGGCCAAGGAACACCTCAGTTATTTTTTTTTCTATTATATGTTTAGTAGATTTATATTTTTTTACAATTTGTAGACATAAATATTTAGCTCAAATATACATCACAATTCAAACTAACATTCATACAGGTGTTAGGCTCAAGGTTTGCATTTATAGGTATAGCAATAAAGGGGTGTACTGAGTCTACAGCACGAAGCCTCTTATAAGGATAGTGGAAATATTTAGACCAATGTTTGCCAAGATTGGCTCCCATATTCTATGAAAAACATCATCTCTGGAATGTAGTTTACATATTAAGTAGTCCAGTGGGACATATTCAAGTATGAATCTCTGCCATTGTACCTTGGAAGGAACTTTATCTGTAATCCAAAAAGTATGCACTTTTTGGCACAGAAAGTTAACATCTCATAAAGTTTCCTTGTCAGCAATAATAGTATTGGTTATACCAAGAAGCAATGACAGGGTCCACCATCCGTATTACACAAACTCCAAAAGACAGGTTAGCTGTGTGCTCTTTCAGGGGAGCTTAGGTTACACTTCCATGTTATATGCAACATGAAGGGGGAGGTTTTAGGTTACTGGCATAGGCTGAGGCTAAACTCCTCAGCTGGCAGCGTAGCAGCACAGCAGGTAGCATCACACTTCTGTGACTTCAGCCCTGAAGAGATTCCAGGGCCATTTTGTGCCATTCAGTTTTTTTTATTTCCAATCCTTTTTGGGCTGTGCTGAATGAATATACTGAAGGTAGAATTGGACAGAGGGTATTGATTTTTCAAAGTTTTTATTATTGTCATCTCAGTTCCTTTGATTAGCCTAAAATGGCTAAGCTACACAAAAAACTAACTCAGTTGTTCCTAATGACAAAAACTGTCCCACTGAAAACCACTGAAAGTGCCAATTTTTATAATACTTTTATCTTAACATCAAAGTAATATATTCTTAATGTTAAGATTTCATTTTGGACAGCCAGATTTCAGTATTAAATCTTTACATTACTCCACCAGATGGCTCTACTTTGTCCCATTCAAAGCACGCCTGAAAATATCACATTTTTACATGTTTTCTTTGAAGGTGCCTACAATGACTGACCCCTCTCATGGCTTAATAATAATCAGTCAAAATACTCCTTAAGTTGTACCTTTTAATCCTCAATAAAGCCTGTGGTGTTGTGTCAACATACTGGCCTTCAGAGATTAAAATCCCCCAAAATAATGTACATTTGATAAGTATATTTTAAGCAGAAGTGGCTGTAATTCTGGCTCATATAAAGTAGAAAAATACTGTTATATAGTATTTTCACAGCTAATTTTAGGACGCAGGCTTTTTTGTCCCTAGGACCATTAGCATGAGTTTTTGCTATCAATCTGACACTGCTAAAAAAATAACAGTGCATGAAAATGAATCTTGCCGCTAGTCATTGACCTATCTCAGGGCCTGATAATAATAATCAAATACCCCTTGAAACATATTTTATGGATGTTATTTTAGTTGTTTTTTTTTTCTCAATAAAAAACAGTGGATTTGTGTAAACATACTGGCCTTTAAAGGGTTAAAACCTCACAAATATAATTAATATCTGATATATAGTTCAGGCTGAAGTGGTTTGAAAAGACTGACTTGTTTAAAGTTGTAAAGATATTAATATATATCATTTTTACAGCAGTTTTGGGGAAGTTGGCATTTTTTGTCATAGGGACAAATGTGTTAGGATATTAAAGGAACTCTAGTCACGCTGATGCTTCCTTCCCTCTTTCCTTTTCTTAATCTCTTCTCCTACTCTCCTGTGTCAGCGCTCTGTCACTCATCTGTCACTTTCAAACCGGGACATAAACATTTGTATGCTCACATGTGCACACATACACACACACATGAACACAGACGTAAACACGTGGGCTGTCAGAAAATTATCAGCCTGTGGCTCGCGAGGCCTCCCATCTTTCACCCCCCGTGTTGTTTCAGCCACTCTCACACCATACCAAGCATGGCATTCACACACACACACACACACTTAGTTATGCATATCTGGACTCCCATGAAGGGACAAAGCTAAGTATAGGTATTATTATTAGCACACACACACCTAACTGACAGGTGTCCCATTGCTGTGACTGCTCCAAGCAACTGCTGCTGGACGCTGCTCTTCTTCTGTGAGTGTCAGAGCAGGTCAGAGCATTATCTCTAACCACAGAGCTCTGAGAGAGCAGAAGAAGAAGAGAGGAAGGAGGGATAAGAGCCAAGAGGGAGCAAGATGGGTAGAAAGAAAGAAAGACAAATCCTGTATATGTTTTTCTGCTGTGTCATGTTTATTTAGCACAACCCTCATTATGAAGTATGTCAGCATGCATCATCTTCATCTCCGAGGTCAGAGGATGATTGACAGCTCTGTGTCAGATATCTGACGGCTTAAGTGGGCCGACAAACATCTGATCATACTCCCTCTCATCTTTCAGCTCTGTCTGTCCTCCTCTTCATCATTCTGCAGGATCTACATAATTCACAGGAGAAGTCTTTTAACATATTTGTTCATATTTGTCGTCTCCCAGCCAGTGTTAGGGCTGTCACCTTTTACTCGACAGCACATTAAGGAGCTCCCAGTGCAATCTGTTCGGCCAGTGCTCTCTTGACCTCAACAACAGCTGCATCTGGTCTGCCGGAAACAAAAAGAAGAAGAAGAAACCTCGAGGGAATGGAGGCAAAGTCGATCAGAGTTGACAATAACAACACCAAAACATGAGAGAAGCGCCATGTGGAAGCACTTTGGATTCTTCAGTGTGTTGATTATGTGTGACACCTCGAGGAAATGGAGGCAACATTGCTGAGAGTGGACAATTACAACACCAAAACATGAGAGAAGAGCCATGTGGAAGCACTTTGGGCTTAACTGTGTGTTGATTATGTCCAACACCTCGAGGAAATGGAGACAAAGTCACTCAGAGCGGGCAATAACACCACCAAAACATGAGAGAAGAGCCATGTGGAAGCACTTTGGGCTCTTCTGTGTGTTGATTATGTGCACCATCTTGAGGAAATGGGGGCAAAGTTGCTCCGAGCCGACAATTACAACACCAAAACATGAGAGGAGCGCCATGTGGAAGCACTTTGGGCTCTTCTGTGTGTTGATTATGTGCAACACCTCAAGGAAATGGAGACAAAGTCACTCAGAGCGGGCAATAACACCACCAAAACATGAGAGAAGAGCCATGTGGAAGCACTTTGGGCTCTCCTCTGTGTACTTTATGTGCAAAGTAACTGCCTCACTACAATCATTTTTAAGCCTTTACCCCACTGTCAGGTGTTCAGTACATTGCTACTGAGTCCTCCTCAGCAGGTTCCCCCACCAAAAGAGCGGAAAAGGCCATCACTGACAAGATTGCAAGCTTCATATGCAAGGACATATGGTCTGCTGGTGTTGCCTCAGGATAGGTACATATTAAATGATCTATTCAACAACTTAACGTCTTTGATTATCAACTCATATGCTCAAAAACCAATCCAGTTTCATTTTTGGGAAAGTGACAGCCCTAGTCAGTGCTGGGTGACAATATTGGACTAATGCCTGTAAATGTTAACTTTTGTGTTTCTGCATTACTGAGAAAGTTTAGTTTTCTTGAGGTTTAAACTCTCTAAAAGTTTGCTCACATGTGGCTTGTAAAAATAGCTAAAAGCCCTCTGTACAGCTAACTATGAAATTATGGCAAAAAATTAGGATTGCACAATTAGAGCTGTGCTATATGTACCAAAATGTATATCCCATTACTTTTAAGCTGAAAGGCGATATTTGTTTCATCTCAAATGAAGATTTAGCAAGGATAATTTCAATGCAGAGGGCTAGAAAAGCTTCAGGTTCAGGGCTGCAGACCATTGTACAGTCATCATATAGCGCTTTGTGAAATGTGATAAAGATTTGTCATTATTAAAGTCCAATGTTAATGTCCAATGCCATATGCCAGTCTTGCCAAAACAGGGTCATGGGGCACCTTGGTTGCAACGCTTGTTCTTGTCATACTACAAAAACAACTTCCACATGTGGATTTGAAGTTTGACAACCAGCAGTACGATGAACTTGGATAAAAAAAAGTGGCTGAATTTGTCTGATTCAGCCTCACTATGCAAATGAGTCCAACCTAATCATTCCTCTACATGAATAATTTCATGACTTACAGTTTTCTCATAGCTTAGTTTCTCCTCTCTATCACTGAGCGAGAAGGTTAAATTCACAGACATGTACAGCCGCAAAACAGACACCGAATGAAGCTCAAAATGACAAACTCGACAAGCATGTGCTCATCCGTGTGTGCGTGCCCTCTCTCTCCAAACTCATATTGAGGTAATCTCCCAGAGTGGCCAGCTTTAAGCCTCGTCATAGCTTTGTCTCTCCCCAGCACACACACACACCTTCCTTCATTAGGCATCAATATTCAGGTTCATTTTAATTTAGCACCAAAGGAGGTCAGACGAGCGAGCTCATCACCCTGTTATAGCTTCGTCACGCGTGCTAACACACACACAGTCTCCATCGGTTCTGTTCTACTTCTGCAGCTGATAGTGAAGGAGGCTGTGCATCCAGTGCAGCCGCCACAGTCTGACTGAAAACTGGAGACACGGAGAGCAAAAGGAAAGATGGAAGAAGGTTAACAAACTATTTAGACAAGTGAGAAATCTCCAACATTCCCCAAGTAGCCCAAATAAAGATGCTTCACTTTAAAAGCCCCATGTCCTGGTGTGTTTGACTGTTTACATCATGCCTTAGTTGTCTATTAAGCAAGGATTTAATTAAAGTCAATTAAAAAAACAAAACATTTTGTCGAGGATAAAATGCATCTCTTTTTCCCTATCCTTTGGAAACAGTCTGATCTGAGGGAATCGGGAAGCTACGGGAGGCTCCAAGTAGTCATGGTGTCTGCCTGTGACGAGCAGAAAACCCACATGTAGGTGGAGCCTGTATAGCTATGACATCATAAAACCTAGGAAGTAAAAAGCAAGGCATTTTAAGAGGTATTTCTCCCTGAACAGAGAGTTTAGTTAAATGTACCATGTTCTTCTTCTCCCATAGACCCTTTAACAACATTAAAAGAAAAGAAAAATGATCACACAGAACATGAGACCTTTAAAACAGGCTACAAACGCCAATTATACCTCACTTGTTAAAAAGGCAAACCCTACACTCAAATAAGCACGCCAAAGCCTTGTGCAAACTGAGTTATGGTTGCTGTGGCTAACTCACTATTTTCATGACATCTCGACATTTTGAATTAGTTATTCACCTGTTTGTTGCTCTCAGCTTTGTGTTCACACTAGCCATATTAACAAAGACACAAGCAATCGGAATAAACATCTGATCAGACTGAAAATGTATCATTAAAGGAAAAAAGGTTGAAAAATTGAAGAAAAGTAATAATACCAATTAGAGAAGCCTTTATCCTTCCAGTTTCAACACTGATTTCAAAGCTGGATTTACTGTTTAGTTACAGGTCTTACAGCAAAACTCAGGGGATTTTATGATGGCTGCTTTGAGTGGAGGTGGATGACTGACCCACAGCAGCAGCAGATGAGTTGGACGATTTTGTTTTTCTAGCCAACAGATATGAACCCAACAAACCAGAAGAGCTGTTTGAAATATCTCATTTGTCCATCTGGGGAACAGCCCATAAAAAGTATTTGGAAGTGGGCAGGACCTTTTAAAAGCATGGCCTGCAAGTTACTGGGTATTATTCCGTCAATCACATTCATTACAGGCCAATCAGATAAAGTCGTATGGGCGCTACTGCCACAGTGTAGAGAACAAAATGAGGGCCACTTTGCAGAACAAACTCACCGAAACATGTCAGAAGTGGGGCAAAAACAGCAGCCCAAAGGCACAGATCCAGCTGCCTCAATTTTCCCCTCCCTGCCAGAAGCCTGCCAACTTCCAGCCAGTTTCCTACCAATTACCAGCCAACTGCCAAGTTCCTCGACTCCACTGAAAACTTGCTCATTCATGCATTTGCAGGGTGTCTCCCTAAGTTGGTGCTTCCCAGTAGCTAGGTTATAGCATAGCATAGGTTATTAGAGTAACTGTCAAATTAACAGAGAGGAATCGTGACACCACAAATCAACACAAACATGGCCTGAAATTTACAATTTAAAACTTTCAGGGTGGACAAGCACCTGCCATGGACCAGCCGCGATCCTATCAGGGAGGGTGGGGAAGTTTTATGTGGCTGCATCTGTATGCTAGGCCAAAGTTCCCCCAAGTTGAGCGTGATATCCACGTGTTAGATTTTAAAATCTATCTACAGTTAGTCATACTCCACCAGCTCAACACTTCTGTCCCCTTTAGATAGCTAAGCTGCATCAAACACAGTAAAATTGATCCTGGGAACATACTTTTACTGAAATTTTGTTGATTTCCCAACATTGGTCAACATCAGCTGATATACAATGACGTATGAAAGTGGCATAAGATAGACTTTTTTGATGTGCTCAACACTTAAGGTCAAGTCCCGTCGAATGAATCAAACCCATTAAGCTTTAACTATTAAAAAGACATATGGACTCAAAATAAGAGTTAGCTTGAGGTGCTCCTTGGAGTGTGATTTACAAGGTCATGAAGCAAGAAGAAAAGGCTTCTCTTTAAACATATTATGTCTTTATTTCTAACATAAATGTCACGACCTCTGATATTTGTTAATAAGCTAATAAGCAAATGTAATATCCAGTGCAATATCCTTACTGCCATCCTTACCGTCATTACATTCATATTGTAAATATTAATGTTAATAGTGTAAATTCCTTGGCCTTGCTCATAGCCTCACATTAACTTATTTTGTCCTTCATAAGGTATTTTATATAGCTTGAAGATTCTACATGTTGCAACCTGCTGTCTTAATTTTTTTACTTATTTTTTATGCTCTTGTCTATTTTAACGTCTTTATTTGTTATTTCGCTGTTATGCCGTGTATAAGAGCAACTAAAGCAACTGAATTTCCCCTTGGGATTAATACAGTATTTCTGGTTCTGATTCTGACTTCCTTGTGACATGTAGAAGTTTGTTTTTAAGGTCTACATGGCCATGCTGTTAAAATAAAGATATTTTAACAGTTTGAAGAGAGTGCCTTGGGGTCTCTTCTTTTTGCTTAAAAAACTATGATTATATTTTGTTTGCTTTGCAGTCTCATTGTTTCAGCTAATGAACTGTTGAGATTTTGTCTTTCAAAGCTTTTCTTGTTATTTTTCTGTCAGCTTCTCCCTCTGGAAATTCACATTTTTCCGTATTAAGTTAATTATAAATCAATCAGCTTTGAGAAGTTTGAGGTCAAGGAGTCGATTAAACACATAAACACTGCTTGATGATCAGACAGTACGGAGACATGTTGGAGTCTCATATTCTGGAGACTCTGATGTTTAAAAGTAAAGACGTGGGTAAATATGGATGAAACACAAACATGTTAGAAAGAGTAAGAAGCAGACAGTAGCACGTGGAGATGCATCTAATGTGAGTGTTCTGCTCTGCTAACTTCAAAAACTTGGCGTGATGCTGATCAGCTTAATAGGCCTTCTATTGATTGTGTCCACGCGCACGCACACACACACTCATGCTGCGACCCAGTTAGATTTATCCTATTTGAGTCTCTCTCCTCCCCACCTTGTCTCTTCAATTCTGTTATTCGTTCAGCCTGTGTGTGTGTGTGTGTCATGCTGTTCTCTTGTTCTTCTCTCTGTCGTCCCTCGTGGCTGATTAAATCAGTTTCTATTAGGACCTCTCTCTCTCTCCCTCTTTGTCAACACGTCCCGTCTGCTCCTGTTTTTTTATTTAAATTTCTGTTTTTCAGGATTTAACTTCACTTCAAAGTTTAAATGTCTCCACAGTTTTTATTATCCGTCTGTTAGATAAACTCCCGTCTCCGTGCTCCGACAGTAGGGGTTTTTAAAGGAAGGGGTTCTCAGGGGATCCCTGATGGATTTATGGATGTCGCCTCTTGAGGCTTTTTTACATCCAACCTGTTTGCTTTGTGTCAGAATTAAGGGTGTTACAGAGATCTGGGACATGTTGAAGTTGGAACAGAGCTTCAGAATGGAGAAGATTTAAGTGACTTTGCATGTGGCATGGTCTGAAATGGAGCATGACCAGAGTGGTTGGAGAGGATAGGAAGGCAACAGGAACTCAACCACTGGCTTCAACCAAAGTATGCAGATCTCTGAACACACAGAAGATCACACTGGATGCCACTCCTGTCAACAAGGACGAGAAACTGAGGCTTCAATTCACACAGGCTCAAAAGAACACTGCAAAACATCTTCGGGTCTGATGATTCTGGATTTCTGCTCCACATTTAGATTGTAGGGTCAGAATTTGGTGTGACAGAACAATTTGGGCCCCCTGAGCATGGATTGAACCCCACAGCCTACCCAAGTATTTTTGCTGACCCTGTCCATCCCTTTATGACCACCATGGACCATCTTCTGATGGACACTTCCTATGCCATATCACAAAGCTCATATCATCTCAAACTGGTTTCTTCAACATGACAGTGAGTTCACTGTACTCCAGTGGCCTCCACAGTCACCAGATCTCAATCCAGCACTTTTGGGATATGGTGGAGCAGGAGATTCTTATCACAGACGTTCAGCTGACTGTGCGATGCTGTCATGGAGATATGGACCAACATCTCTGAGGGATGTTCCAGCACCTCGTTGAATCTACGACACCAAGAACTGAGGAGCTCTGAAGCTTAAGGGGGTGCCTAATAAAGTGGCCAGTGGATGAATAAGTCTGTGTTGACATCTTCAAAAAGACCTTTGCTTTTATGTTGGGTTGGAAAAATTAGTATTTGATGACAATAAGTACATGTAGTGATCAAATGCAATTTCTGGTTTTGTGCAGAAATTTGAGCTGAGGTGAACTTTCGTTCTTTTTTTAGTAATATAAAATAATAACAAGCTGCACGGTGGTATAACAGTTAGTGCATGTGCCTTACAGCAAGAAGGTTGCTGGTTCAATCCCCGGGTCAGTCAGGGCCTTTCTGTTTGCATGTTCTTCCTGTGCATGCGTGTGTTCTCTCATTAGGTTGACTGGTGACTCCAAATTGTGTGAGTGTGAATGGCTGTCTGTCTCTCTATGTGGTCCTGCGATTGGCTAGTAACTGGTTCAGGGGGAACCCCATCGTCAGCTGGGATAGGCTCCAACCCTGGGACCCCGAAAGGGATAAGCAGTATAGATAATGGATGAACGGATAAAATAATAAAATCAATCACATAATGTAACTGAGTTGATCTACTCAGACTTATTACCTTTATCTCATAGTGTGATTTTTACTTTTAGCCCCTTGGATGGACTCAAAAATTTCCTTTTAGGCTGCCAGTGATTCAGGAAATTGGTCATCAGTGTCGCCACATCCCTAATTTACAGGCAGTGCTTCAAATTTGTAGACAAGAGCATGAAAAACAAACTGACCCAGACCCCTTCAGTCTTGGTCCATGTAACAGTGTTTTCTTTTCACTCGAGTGCTCACACACACACACACACACACACACACCCACACACACACACACACACACAGGATGTATTGATACAAGGCCATGTCTTCCGTCTGATTGATGATCAGGACGACTCAGGTCCGTCTGACCGACTGTTTCCTGTCTGTTCAACCAGTAAACAGATGAAGCTGCACATGAGCCCCAAGGACACACACACACACAGTGGCCTTGTCCATCACATGCTGATGAACATGGCGGTCTGTCATCGATCTTTTTCTCTCTCAGTTCATCATTTATGATCACACGCACACTCGGACTCTAACTGGTGAAAATCCTCCTCCTCTGTTGAGACAAACAAAACCATCAGGGGCACAGAAACTCCTGGGCACCATCATGCAGCTCCGTTTGAGCATAAAATTGATATCAGTGATATCGACTGTTGCTCAGCTCTACTAGTACTCAAACATGTACTGATTTTTGGCCAACTAGTGTGCGAGTAGACTTTACTAGTGAAGCAAAAAGTGCCACTAGTACTACTAGTAGTTTGACTGTTTTGGGTCTACTAGCAGTACTAGTAGCACAAGCATCGATATTTTTTTAGTGCTAGTTAAATGCTGTTTTTCTTGTTTTACATTTGTCCCTCGCAGAAATATACCGTAACACTGAAAGAAACAAGTCCATTCTTGCTAAGTACAGAGCTTGTGCTCTTGAAAAGAAATATCTGTATCGGGGATAATAAATTAAACAATATCGGCATATCGGATATCAGCAAACATCCAATATCGTGCATGCCTAGTACTAGTAGATTGAAAAATGTTCACAAGTACTACTAGTAGGCCTTATATGGAGTAAAGGGCTGGGGAAAAGCAAATTCAGGCTTCCCATTAACTTTTGAAAATATTACAATCAGGACGCTGGATTTGGTTATAATCCCTCCTACTTCATTTGCATTAGGTTTACTAGTACTGCTAGTGAACCTTTTGGCTTTACTAGTACAGCTAGTAGACTAAAAACAATCTACTAGTATTACTAGTGAGATATCTTGAGTTTACATGTAGTACTAATAAACAAAAATTTTGTTTTACTAGTAAAGGATTTTGGTGCACTAGTGCATGAGTAGACCTTACTAGTAAAGCAAAATCATCAACAACTTGGTACAGAAACTATGCTGGTGTTTTGTTTGATTCAGTCAGTGCACAAACAAAAAGCAAAAAGTCCCACCTATAAATCACTCTATTGAGCTAAGGCTGCTGAGTGTAGTGTCTGTATCAAAGGAAAAACAACTAGAACAGTTAGATTAGAGCTATAAAATGTATTCATTCTGACATACAGTTTTTTTCTTTTCGCAAAAACTGACAGTGCAATTCATTAAGCTATTGTCTTTAATTAGTCAATCAAACTAGTGATTGGAGTTTGAGAAGCGGAGTGAAGCAAAGTGGTAAAATACTCAAGATGAAAATATACTTAATTTAATTACCCTATGTTGAATAACACAGACCAAAGGCTGATTTATTTTCAAAGGACGATGGGATCCTCCCTCTGATCCTGTGTTATACTATGCACAACATTTCTGTTTGTCGTCGTCGTCACCGCCGGCCTCAGCTCCCTCGCCCGAACATAATGTTCATGTTAATATATCACGGCCGCCTCCAATAACATACCAAGGTGTCGAATTAATTAGCTGGTTAATTAAGAGATGTTTCCTGACAGTAAGCAGCTTCTGACAGTTTGTGTTTTTTCCATCCAACATGGCAGCTGGTTAGCCTGTTAGCTTGTGATGTGAATCGATAAATGCTAATGTTCCTCTTGTTATGAACCTTTAGGAGCTTATTCTGGTCCTGAGGGAGAAGCAGCTACAGTTTAACCCTGATGACCCCTCTGGAGACCCTGAGACGACCCCGTGAACACACACACAAGCAAACACGTCCCTGAAAAACACAGTAACAGACGTTCATTTCTGCACACCAGGTGAAATAATTTATATAAAACAGAGTTATTGGTTACTGGTATATACTGTCCATGCTGGTGAGGATAGTTTCCTAAACATTTCACCAAATCAAAATACAAAAAAAAAAAAAAGTGTTAATCTGTTTGGTTACCATCAAAAAGACTATTAAAATACCTTTAATTATACAAAACAATATTTTTTTTAGCTTTTATATCATTGTATATTCATATTTTAAGCTCAAAGCTAAACAGTAAAGCTAATTTTAATGAACGAAACACAGAATGAGAGATATTTTTTCAATCCAGTTATCTAATATACACTGTTTTTCTGTATTAATTATTCTACGAGTTAGTCCCATTGAGATCAGAATTGGTCAACAAAAGTAGCCTAGCTGAGGCAGCAGTTATTAAAATCTTGGTTGCTGTTGGTTATTTATGTCCATTTGCCTTTTTTTTTACCAAAATGCATCAAAACTACCTCCTTAAAGACCATTATAGAAAAAGTAATCTAATTATTTCTCGTAAGGAATGAAATAAAATGAGTTTTAAAGACAATTACAGGAATGATATCAATTTTTCATGCCGTTAGGCATCTTAAACCAGACTTCATGGCTGATTTTTTTTTATCTTTATTGTTGCATTTATTGTGAACTGAGAATTAGCTAGCTGGTCAAATTGAGTGAAGCAAAGCTGCTTGTTGCCCAACACTGAAATATTTGGTCATTGTAAGTTTTTAATTGTAAAAAATGCACAAACTCCTGCACACTGTAACTGTACTAGCACACAGCATTAAGAAGAGCTAAAATTTTGGTGTTGGAAAAATTTCAGCAAGTGCAGTGAATTCCACTGTGGATGGAGTTAAATCCCAGAAAATTCTCTCTCAGTTGAAAAAGAGTTGGTGTCAAAAACATGTGTAAAAATGATGCTTCAGTAAATTAAATCCATAGGTATCACTGAAGGAACTTTAACTCTGAACTCTGAACCTTTAAGTGACACTGGGAGAGTCATTATTGGACGGTGCTGTATTTTTTAAATATTTGTGGTCTAACCAAATGTGGTATCTTTATTTCAGCTAATTTTCCCATTTAACATATGGTAGCTTCATACAAAGTTTACACCTTGCAGTGTTGATATAGAGTTAACACTTAAGTAGTTAAATGTTTTCATCTGAGAGAGTGCATTTCTAACACTACACAGAAGTGTAGTGAGTCACACTGTTAAATATTACTGAGCTTTAAATTTTAACTCCAAAAAGATTCAATTTTTACATTTGAGGAGAGTTAAAGCACCAACAACACTCTGTGGTGTTGACCCATATGTGTTAATATTACTTTGATAGTGTTAATTTGCAAATTCAGATTTTTCCATGAGCTGAAAAATATCAAACCAACTCTATATACACCTATATTTAATTTATACATATTTACAGTTTATGATTATACAGGTATATTTATGTTTTTAGATGTTTCATCACAGCACCTCACTGCCTTCTTATATTCTGGGCTTGGTCTAGGTTTGATCTGTTTTATAGTTTTGTTTATTGCCATCTTGCCTTTTTATATCTTCATGTGTAAATAAAACAAAAACTTGAATTTCCTTCCGTATGAATAAAGTTGATCTCTCTATGGTGTGTAAGGACAGCATGTGTGTGTGTTTTTGAGTTGTTAAACACTTGCTGCTCCTTTTTTACTCCACTTTATCTCCTCCTTTTCTCCTCTTTTCTGTCACAGTCTTCAGGGTGGAAACGACAAGAAAAGTCTGCACACCTTGACCCACAGGGGCAGGCACACACTCATACAGCCGTCTCCTTGTGTTACCTCCTCCCTGTTGAAGCGCCCTGAACGCCGACACAGCGGCTGCTGTTAATTCTTTATTTTGTTTTCATTTCTAATCTGACCACAGCAGGAAGGGATGTCGTCTTTACTTCACGTTTACCGTGGCCACTTTTGAAGAACAGACTGTTTTTGGGTTTTATTCATGATCTTATTTACAAACCAGATAAACTCTGGTGAGAAACTGTGGGTCAAGTCTCTCCAATGAATCTTTATGTAAAACAAAAAGGTTGAGAGATGTTTTTGTGGTACTGAAAATAAGATAAGATAATCCTTTATTGATTCCCAGAGGGGATAACATATAATATAATATATGTAGAAATAAAAAGGAAGTATTTCTTTGTCGCCATTTTTAGGTTCAAAATTGAGTTGAAATGTCAAATATACGACTGAATTGTCGGGGATATGGTTGATATGATACCAAAGAATTAAACTCGGACATGATTCTTCTAGAAATCAAATACAATGAGTCCCTCAGTGATTACCACAGCACCAATTTCATTTATCCATGCACACAGTACTGGATAATTACTGTTCTCAGTTATCAGTATTGTAAATTGTAGACAAGGTTGTGCTCAGTCTCAAACAATGAGAGCAACTAACATCTCATCACCGTGTTTACCTCAGCCAAGGAGAGTTTGTTTTTGCTGGCGTATGTTTTTTTGTTTGTTTGTTTATTTGTTAGCAAGATTACGCAAAAACTATTGGACGGATTTTGCTGAAATTTTCAGGAGATGTTGGTAATGGCCCAACTTAGAAATGATTAGCTTTTGGTGGTGATCCAGATAAACGCCATTAGCGCATAATTGTTTTTGCTCAATAACTGTCTAACTAATAATGATACCAACATGATTCTGAGTGCTTGGTGTGGGTTTTCAGGGTCAAGGACTTAGATTATGATGGTATCTTTATCATGGAACTATTGCTTATAGATATAACAGCAATATGTGAGCTACCTTGGTGGAGGTTTGTGCTCTCCAAGTGCTCTCTAGTTTGTTCTCTTAGATCGATAGATAGATAGATAGATAGATAGATAGATAGATAGATAGATAGATAGATAGATAGATAGATAGATAGATAGATAGATAGATAGATAGATAGATAGATAGATAGATAGATGGATAGATGGATAGATAGATGGATAGATGGATGGATAGATGGATAGATAGATGGATGGATGGATAGATATACTTTATTGATCTCAAGTTGGGAAGTAAACACATACACACTAAAAGGAGACTAAGGATCTACACTAAATATAATATACCTGGATACAATACAATAGGCAATAGGAGTCCACTATTGACAGAAAGGCTACAAGTAACGCAGTTGCATGCAACAAGTCTATCAACAAGTTCATCTGTAAAGTCAGCATGTCTCTGAGCTTTGTCTATCACAGTCTTCTTCAGAGGGAGATCAATTGGGTAAACAACTGATAGTTAGATCATAGATAGTTATCATTTTTCCCCAATATTGTTCAGCCCTGGCCGGGTTCTTCCAATAGTTCTTCAAAAGTCCAGAAAAGTTTTTGTCGAACTGAGAGTTATAAAAAGGAATATAAGTCTGGAATAAATTCTTCAATTTTCCCAACATGGTGAAGCCCTAGTGTTGATGGTGAGTCCACGTACAGATAATGAGTCTGTTGGAGTGATCCATCATCTCTCCTCCCTGTATGAGTCACATCGGTCCTCTTTTGTTCCTGACAGACAGAGTCAGACTCAACATAAGGGAAAGCAAACATCGGTCAGTCTGAGCTTTAAAAAGAGACACAACGCCCACACAAAACCACCAGAAAACTAATATTTACCTCCCTCTGAGTCTCACTGAACATAATCAAACATTTTATTCCAAAAGTTTCAGAGCGTTTAAAAAGACAAACAAACCCTCTTCACTCTCATTTTTCTCTTTAGAGTCTCACACAAACCGAGAACAGAGAGTCCGCCAAACAACAAAAAGATCCAGCTTTAGCCCTGAGACCGAGCTGTCCTGGGTGTTTCCCTGCCTTTCATGCAGTGCATGCTGGGAAACGCTCCAGCCACACTGCGACCCTGAGCTGGAATGTTTTCTATAGGATGTTTTTTTGTCTTTAACTGAGACACAATCAGCTGTTCTCAGGGCTGAGGACCTCCATCATGGCTGCCAGCCTGGGTGAGTCCTCCTCGGGCCGCCAGCAGGACCACCGGCCAGAAAAAAAAAAAGAGGCGCGCATCCACCGCCGCCAAAACCGGACGGGTGCTTGGCCGGCGCCTGCTGGTCGTCTCCCAGCCTGAGCGGGAGCCAGCAGAGACGCGGGCCCTCCACCTGGGACGCAAAAACAGGAGCTTGAAAATACCAAAGAACGGATCGACAGCATTACTGGCAGGCTGGACGGGCCGCCTCGCTGCAGAACCTTAAAATAAAATCCATCAGAGATGCTCACTCCTCGTCTGATTGTTCTTTTATAGAGGCTTTTTATTCAACGCTGAAGGTTTTATTGTTATTGCAGTTGCATTTCTCCCTCTCTTCCTGTATCTGGTCTGCGTGGGGAACATAAACATATCGATACGTGGAGTAATGGAGGTAAAGGACAGCTGGAGCAGAAAGGTCAGGGGCTGATGGACGGATGATGAACAGGCAGAGACTAAAAGTTTTTATTGTCCGTTTGACTTTCATCACTGGATCTGATTGTTATTGATTGTTGTTCTTATTGTTTCCTTTATGTGACTGCGTGTGCTATAATGTGAATCATGTCCTTTACATTTACAGAGCAAGAAAGACTTAAAGGACGAAAGAGAGTGAAGGAGAGTCGGAGCATCAAAAGAACTTTTGGACTATTTTGTGTATTTGCTTTATGAAACGTACCTCACCACTTTATTGAACAGTTCAGGGGTTCCCAACTTAATTCCCTGGAGTCCCGTGAAGTTAAATCTAAGAGGAGTCGAGCCCCAACAAGACCCGCATGAAAAAACTTCTAAATAACAACCCAAAATGTACTGTTTTTGTTGATAAAATCTGGACAGAAATGGCCACACACGCTTTCTTAAAGGGATATACCAACATGTTTTTTGTTTTCATGTCTTGCCTCACTCCCGAGTCCATGACAAGCAGAAAGACACCATTCTTTTGAGAAGGAAGGGATGGACAGAGTTAGCCCACCGCTAATAAGCTTAGCTCAAACACTGGGAGTCAATGGGTAGTGTTAGCCTGCCTCTGCCTACAGTCATCAGACAAACTCTACACGGTCCTTTGTGCTTGTTATGACTCATTTTTACCATGTTGTGTTTTGTTATCTATTTTTAAAATAAGATTAGCACTTCATGTAATGTTTGAAAAAAAATGAGGAGCTGAGAAATGAACTGAATTTTAATCAAGATTACAATTTTAGTCCTGTTTTTACTATTTTTTTATGTTTCAATCTACTCTCTTTTTCCTGATGTGATGTCGTCAACTATCATCTATCTGTCCATGTTGATATTTTAACCTGTACTAATGTACCACTTTTATTCTTTTTATAGCTTAATTTTACAACCTCTGTGCCCTCTTGTTTGACTCTTTTTGGCCTGATTGTCGAATTATTGTTCCTCGAGTTCTGCCTTTTTTCTGCCTTTGTTTCGTCTGTAAAACCACTTTGTAAACATCTGTTTTTATGTCACAATACATTTGGATTTAATTATCTGTTACTTAGTTTCTAATAAGACTAGATGGAAGATGTTGTCCATTTCTCTTTAATTTGTACTAAAAGTTCAAACAAAAACTGAGAATAGACAGAATTTACTCATGCTAAATATGACAGCAGGTTAATTATCAACGATCAATTAAAAAGATTTAAAAGGTATTAACGTCTGTTTAATTTCTAAAACCTTAATAACATATTTTTTAGTTTATTCTTTTACGTTTCTATAAGGGCTGAGTATTTCCAGCAACCTCATGATAAGATACATATCCCGATACTGAGTCCACCTTTAACACCTTTAACATTATTCCCTTCAACTTTTGTTCTTTTTTGCAAGAACAAAAAGTTTTAAACGTTTCTACAAACTAAGACACTTAAATTTCAGGTCCTCAAAGATCTCAAAAGTAATGTAAATCAGAATGTGTGCAGCATCATGCAGTTTGCCTTTGACTGTCATCTTTTGAACTACAACATTGATTGATATTGATTACCCGAGGTGAATTTTGTTAAATTTGGCACAAAAAGAAAAGACTTCAAGCTTGTAGTGGAATAAAGTGCATCATGTTTTTTGCAATAGTCAAGAATTTTGCAACCTTACATCGTTAAATAATGCATATAATTATTTATCTATTCATGTTTAAAGTCCTTTCTTTGATAGATTAAAATTTGTATATAACTTTCTTTAGATAGGGATAAGTTTGCTGCGTGATCTCAAAAGATAAATAAAACAAATGAAAACACTTCTCATCAGGATAAATGATATTATCGGTTTGATATCGGTATCGGCCGATTTTGAAATTATTGCAGATATCGTCCACACATATCGGCCATATATCAACTGGAATATCAGCAAATTACACAAATCTACAATAATGATGCACCTTCTAATCACTGCGTGGGTACATTTAAAAATTAAGGGTTTTACTTTTGCAAGAGTTAAATGCTGTTTTTCTTGTTTTACATCTGTTCTTCACAAAAATACACTGTAACACTGAAAGAAACAAGTTCATTCTGTTAAGTAATCCGCAAAAATCCAACATCGGGCATCCCTACTAGTTCTATGTGAAACTGTTATGTAAACCTGTGAACGTTGAAATAATCAAAGAGAAATATGATTAAAACAGATCCACTTGGATCAACAGAGAGACCAAGAGAAGGTCTGAGTGAGTAGAAAGAATGAAGGACGTGAAAACAGGGGACAGAGAGAGGAGAGGAAGATGAGACGGTGACAGGAAACAGAAGAAGAAGAGAGAGAGAGACGGAGGCCTTTGACATGGCGTCCCTCGACAAAATAAATCACCAGCTGAGGAGTGTTTTAAAATGCCGGTGTGCGGCTGAGAGGAGCGAGCGGGCAGCAGAGATTTACAGCAACACGGTTGGTTTTTAATCATCAGCAGATCTGAGTCACATTTTATGTTTCTGCTGCAGACTGATGGCTCTAAAATAAAGATTTGTTATAAAAAATAAACACGTGAAGTCACTCACTGGCGTTTGGAGTTGGTGCAGACTGGAGGATCAGATCGGTCCTGAATGGGACGTACGGTCACAGATAAGGACATTACACCGATTTAAAGTTTCTGCATTGGCTATCTGTTTCTTTAAGAACAGATTTTAACATTCTTTAACTGTTTTTAAAGCTCTAAATGGTCTTACCTCTTCTTGTTTATCTGATTTGCTTTTACCTATGAGTCCAGTAGAGCCCTCAGGTCTTCAAGAGGTTCTGTGTTAACATTAAAGTTAACCAGCTAAAAATGTCAAATAGAGTAACTTTAGGTTAAGCATGCATATTCTTATTTGTTCTAACTGTAAATAATCTCTTTTGATAAACTTTTCTTGTAAATTTTCAGGTTTTTTGAAACATAACAGAAAGAGACAAGAACAAACACTATACAACAAAAAAATGCCAGTTCACAGGGAAATCAGGAATCGGGGAAAAAGGAGTCCATGTCAGAGCAAATGGGGGCTTTGTAAATTTATAACTGGGTTTTCACTAGTTTTGTAAAGTGATGACTGAGTTTTGACTGGTTTTGCAAAGTGATGACTGGGTTTTCACTGGATTTGCAAAGTGATGACTGAGTTTTGACTGGTTTTGTAAAGTGGTGACTGAGTTTTCACTGGTTTTGTAAAGTGATGACTGCATTTTGACTGGTTTTGTAAAGTGGTGACTGAGTTTTGACTGGTTTTGTAAAGTGATGACTGGTTTGACTGGATTTGCAGAGTGATGACTGAGTTTTGACTGGATTTGCGAAGTGATGACTGGGTTTTCACTGGTTTTGTAAAGTGATGACTGAGTTTTGACTGGTTTTGACTGGATTTGCAAAGTGATGACTGAATTTTGACTGGATTTGCAAAGTGATGACTGAGTTTTCACTGGATTTGTAAAGTGATGACTGCATTTTGACTGGTTTTGTAAAGTGGTGACTGAGTTTTCACTGGTTTTGTAAAGTGATGACTGAGTTTTGACTGGTTTTGTAAAGTGATGACTGAGTTTTCACTGGTTTTGTAAAGTGATGACTGAGTTTTCACTGGTTTTGTAAAGTGATGACTGAGTTTTCACTGGTTTTGTAAAGTGATGACTGAGTTTTGACTGGATTTGCAGAGTGATGACTGAGTTTTGACTGGATTTGCAAAGTGATGACTGAGTTTTCACTGGTTTTGTAAAGTGATGACTGAGTTTTGACTGGATTTGCAAAGTGATGACTGAATTTTGACTGGATTTGTAAAGTGATGACTGAGTTTTCACTGGTTTTGTAAAGTGATGACTGAGTTTTCACTGGTTTTGTAAAGTGATGACTGAGTTTTCACTGGTTTTGTAAAGTGATGACTGAGTTTTCACTGGTTTTGTAAAGTGATGACTGAGTTTTGACTGGATTTGCAAAGTGATGACTGAGTTTTGACTGGATTTGCAAAGTGATGACTGGGTTTTCACTGGATTTGTAAAGTGATGACTGAGTTTTCACTGGTTTTGTAAAGTGGTGACTGAGTTTTCACTGGTTTTGTAAAGTGATGACTGCATTTTGACTGGTTTTGTAAAGTGGTGACTGAGTTTTCACTGGTTTTGTAAAGTGATGACTGAGTTTTGACTGGATTTGCAGAGTGATGACTGAGTTTTGACTGGATTTGCAAAGTGATGACTGGGTTTTCACTGGTTTTGTAAAGTGATGACTGAGTTTTGACTGGTTTTGACTGGATTTGCAAAGTGATGACTGAATTTTGACTGGATTTGCAAAGGGATGACTGAGTTTTCACTGGTTTTGTAAAGTGATGACTGAGTTTTGACTGGATTTGCAAAGTGATGACTGAATTTTGACTGGATTTGTAAAGTGATGACTGAGTTTTGACTGGTTTTGTAAAGTGATGACTGGGTTTTCACTGGTTTTGTAAAGTGATCACGGGGTTTTCACTGGTTTTGTACAGTGATGACTGGGTTTTGACTGGTTTTGTAAAGTGATGACTGAGTTTTGACTGGTTTTGTAAAGTGATGACTGGGTTTTCACTGGTTTTGTAAAGTGATCACTGGGTTTTCACTGGTTTTGTACAGTGATGACTGAGTTTTGACTGGTTTTGTAAAGTGATCACTGGGTTTTCACTGGTTTTGTAAAGTGATGACTGAGTTTTGACTGGTTTTGTAAAGTGATCACTGGGTTTTCACTGGTTTTGTAAAGTGATGACCGAGTTTTGACTGGTTTTGCAAAGTGATGACTGAGTTTTCACTGGTTTTGTAAAGTGATGACCGGGTTTTGACTGGTTTTGTAAAGTGATGACTGAGTTTTGACTGGTTTTGTAAAGTGATGACTGGGTTTTCACTGGTTTTGTAAAGTGATTACTGGGTTTTGACTGGTTTTGTACAGTGATGACTGAGTTTTGACTGGTTTTGTAAAGTGATCACTGGGTTTTAACTGGTTTTGTAAAGTGATGACTGAATTTTGACTGGTTTTGTAAAGTGATGACTGAGTTTTGACTGGTTTTGTAAAGTGATCACTGCGTTTTGACTGGTTTTGTACAGTGATGACTGAGTTTTCACTGGTTTTGTAAAGTGATGACTGAGTTTTGACTGGTTTTGTACAGTGATGACTGAGTTTTGACTGGTTTTGCAAAGTGATGACTGAGTTTTGACTGGTTTTGTAAAGTGATGACTGAGTTTTGACTGGTTTTGTAAAGTGATGACTGAGTTTTGACTGGATTTGTAAAGTGATGACTGAGTTTTCACTGGTTTTGTAAAGTGATGACTGAGTTTTGACTGGATTTGCAAAGTGATGACTGAGTTTTGACTGGATTTGCAAAGTGATGACTGAGTTTTGACTGGTTTTGCAAAGTGATGACTGAGTTTTGACTGGATTTGTAAAGTGGTCACTGGGTTTTGACTGGATTTGTAAAGTGATGACTGAGTTTTCACTGGTTTTGTAAAGTGATGACTGAATTTTGACTGGTTTTGTAAAGTAATGACTGAGTTTTCACTGGTTTTGTAAAGGGGTGACTGAGTTTTCACTGGTTTTGTAAAGTGATGACCGGGTTTTCACTGGATTTGTAAAGTGATGACTGGGTTTTGACTGGTTTTGTAAAGTGATGACTGAGTTTTGACTGGTTTTGTAAAGTGATGACTGAGTTTTGACTGGATTTGTAAAGTGATGACTGAGTTTTGACTGGTTTTGTAAAGTGATGACTGGGTTTTCACTGGTTTTGTAAAATGATCACTGGGTTTTCACTGGTTTTGTAAAGTGATGACTGAGTTTTGACTGGATTTGTAAAGTGATGACTGGGTTTTGACTGGATTTGTAAAGTGATGCCCGAGTTTTGACTGGATTTGCAAAGTAATGACTGAGTTTTGACTGGATTTGTAAAGTGATGACTGAGTTTTCACTGGATTTGTAAAGTGATGACTGAATTTTGACTGGATTTGTAAAATGATGACTGAGTTTTCACTGGTTTTGTAAAGTGATGACTGAGTTTTCACTGGTTTTGTAAAGTGATGACTGGGTTTTCACTGGTTTTGTAAAGTGATGACTGAGTTTTCACTGGTTTTGTAAAGTGATGATTGAGTTTTGACTGGTTTTGTGAAGTGATGACTGAATTTTCACTGGATTTGTAAAGTGATGACTGAGTTTTCACTGGTTTTGTAAAGTGATGACTGAGTTTTGACTGGATTTGTAAAGTGATGACTGAGTTTTCACTGGTTTTGTAAAGTGATGACTGAGTTTTCACTGGTTTTGTACAGTGATGACTGAATTTTGACTGGATTTGTAAAGTGATGACTGAGTTTTCACTGGTTTTGTAAAGTGATGACTGAATTTTGACTGGTTTTGTAAAGTGATGACTGAGTTTTGACTGGATTTGCAAAGTGATGACTGAGTTTTGACTGGATTTGTAAAGTGGTGACTGGGTTTTCACTGGTTTTGTGAAGTGATGACTGAATTTTGACGGGTTTTGTAAAGTGATGACTGAGTTTTCACTGGTTTTGTGAAGTGATGACTGGGTTTTCACTGGTTTTGTAAAGTGATGACTGGGTTTTGACTGGTTTTGTAAAGTGATGACCGGGTTTTCACTGGTTTGGTAAAGTGATGACTGGGTTTTCACTGGTTTTGTAAAGTGATGACTGAGTTTTGACTGGTTTTGTAAAGTGGTGACTGAGTTTTCACTGGTTTTGCAAAGTGATGACTGAGTTTTGACTGGTTTTGTACAGTGATGACTGGGTTTTCACTGGTTTTGTACAGTGATGACTGAGTTTTGACTGGTTTTGTAAAGTGATGACTGAGTTTTCACTGGTTTTGTAAAGTGATGACCGAGTTTTGACTGGTTTTGTAAAGTGATGACTGGGTTTTGACTGGTTTTGTACAGTGATGACCGAGTTTTCACTGGTTTTGTAAAGTGATCACTGGGTTTTGACTGGTTTTGTAAAGTGATGACTGAGTTTTGACTGGTTTTGTAAAGTGATGACTGGGTTTTCACTGGTTTTGTAAAATGATCACTGGGTTTTCACTGGTTTTGCAAAGTGGTCACTGGGTTTTCACTGGTTTTGTACAGTGATGACTGAGTTTTGACTGGTTTTGTAAAGTGATGACTGAGTTTTGACTGGTTTTGTAAAGTGATCACTGGGTTTTCACTGGTTTTGTAAAGTGATGACTGAGTTTTGACTGGTTTTGTAAAGTGATCACTGGGTTTTCACTGGTTTTGTACAGTGATGACCGAGTTTTCACTGGTTTTGTAAAGTGATGACTGAGTTTTCACTGGTTTTGTACAGTGATGGCTGGGTTTTGACTGGTTTTGTAAAGTGATGACTGAGTTTTCACTGGTTTTGTAAAGTGATGACTGAATTTTGACTGGTTTTGTAAAGTGGTGACTGAGTTTTCACTGGTTTTGTAAAGTGATGACTGAGTTTTGACTGGATTTGTAAAGTGGTGACTGAATTTTGACTGGTTTTGCAAAGTGATGACTGGGTTTTGACTGGTTTTGTAAAGTGATCACTGGGTTTTGACTGGTTTTGTAAAGTGATCGCTGGGTTTTCACTGGTTTTGTACAGTGATGACTGAGTTTTGACTGGTTTTGTAAAGTGATGACCGAGTTTTCACTGGATTTGTAAAGTGATGACTGAGTTTTCACTGGTTTTGTAAAGTGATGACCGAGTTTTGACTGGTTTTGTAAATTGATGACTGAGTTTTGACTGGTTTTGTAAAGTGATGACTGGGTTTTGACTGGTTTTGTAAAGTGATGACTGGGTTTTGACTGGTTTTGTAAAGTGATGACTGAGTTTTGACTGGTTTTGTAAAGTGATGACTGGGTTTTCACTGGTTTTGTAAAGTGATCACTGGGTTTTCACTGGTTTTGTACAGTGATGACTGAGTTTTCACTGGTTTTGTAAAGTGGTCACTGGGTTTTCACTAGTTTTGTACAGTGATGACTGAGTTTTGACTGGTTTTGTAAAGTGATGACTGAGTTTTGACTGGTTTTGTAAAGTGATCACTGGGTTTTCACTGGTTATGTACAGTGATGACCGAGTTTTGACTGGTTTTGTAAAGTGATGACTGAGTTTTCACTGGTTTTGTAAAGTGATGACTGAGTTTTCACTGGTTTTGTAAAGTGGTCACTGGGTTTTCACTAGTTTTGTACAGTGATGACTGAGTTTTGACTGGTTTTGTAAAGTGATGACTGAGTTTTGACTGGTTTTGTAAAGTGATCACTGGGTTTTCACTGGTTATGTACAGTGATGACCGAGTTTTGACTGGTTTTGTAAAGTGATGACTGAGTTTTGACTGGTTTTGTAAAGTGATGACCGAGTTTTGACTGGTTTTGTAAAGTGATCACTGGGTTTTCACTGGTTTTGTACAGTGATGACCGAGTTTTCACTGGTTTTGTAAAGTGATGACTGGGTTTTGACTGGTTTTGTAAAGTGATGACTGAGTTTTGACTGGTTTTGTAAAGTGATGACTGGGTTTTCACTGGTTTTGTACAGTGATGACTGAGTTTTCACTGGTTTTGTACAGTGATGACTGAGTTTCACTGGTTTTGTAAAGTGATGACTGAGTTTTCACTGGTTTTGTACAGTGATCACTGGTATTTGACTGGTTTTGTACAGTAATGACTGGATTTTAACTGTTTTTAGACCTGACTGTTTTTTTTTAAATCAGCATCATGAAAACCAATGAAATAGAATTCTTGCCACAAATCTTGCTTGAAATTATGTCATTATATATTCAAATTAAATACATTCCCAGCCCTATGTTGTATTTTAAAGTATTAATGTGCTAAGATTTTGCCGACCTTAAAAGGAGCGTGAACAGAAGAGGGAGGGCTGAACCGAGGGAGCAGGTGTGTGGAGGCTAAACAGGTGGAGGAGGAGTGCAGAGCTTCTGATAAATCATGTGACCTCAAACAGACAAACTGTCACCAAGGTCAGCTGACCACACAGCCAGCCTCGACCTGCTGCCGTTAAACAAACACTGAGCGTGTGTGTGAGGGTGTGTGTGGTCCTGTTTAACACCCAGAGAGGTCTCACAGCGACAGACAGTAAATCTGTCATTTAATCCAGAAAGTAAAAATTCCGTTTGTTTTAAAAATGAGCAAAGATTAAACTTCCTCGTCTGTCATTTTACCCTCCGTATTTACTCTGTTTGAAGAATCAGATTTATCTGAATCCGTCTTAATCTTCATGAAATGGGTTTCATTATTGTGGTATTTACTCGAGAGAGCAGTGCTGCAGAGTTCAGATTTTGAGTTTCTACTGAGAGCAAAACAAAGAGGAAACTCAGTTTAATTAACATGAGGGTTTGAGGCCCTTCATAAACAGTGGGAACAGCTCAGGATGAAATTCAACCAACATCATATACAAATTCTTCCAGCCAAATCATCCTGCTCCACATTCAGATCCAGAAGGACGTTTGGGAGAGTTGTTCTGATAAAAGAGGGCGTTCTGTGCTCGACATATGAACACATTAATCAATCCCTGTTTCAAACAACACTGGTGGTCTCAACTCATTTTAACTGGAGCGATTTGTCTGCAGTGGGGACACAATCATCCCAGGAAGCGACACAAACAGGGTGACGAGTTAACTCATCACACCACTACACCTGTATAACAAACTTAATATTAATGTTTCACTTTCTGTGCTGATGAAAATATCAACATGCTAACATCATGTCTCTACAGCAGATCATCACAACATGGCCTGATTCAACAAACTCAAAGATTCCCAGACTGAGTTAGTTCACTCGTTCAAGCAGGAGTATGCATAGTTTTTTAAGACGTCTCTTATTTCCTTCTTCACGGACAGTTTCTTTGCAGACATCTCTGCAGGTGTTTCATTGTAATATGTTAAAGGCACTTTACAATAGAGCAGACTGAAGCCATACTCTTTATTTTATAGATACACATAAATGCATATATACAAATAAATACAAAAAATATATGCATACATCCATCCAGAGATGTATCCATCCAGGCAGAGACAAAGGAACTAAAAATAAGAATTTGACATTTGTCTCTGCTGAATATAGATTCAATCAATCAATCTTTATCTGTATAGCACCATGTTTTTCTTTGTTGAATTTTAATTTATTAAAAGTAAGCCCCTATTCAAGAGGGTTGTATGGATGTATAATCAATACAACCATAGATAGAGAGATCAATCTAATATTAAAATTAATATCTACAATGAATATAATCTGGAGAGGAATGATGTTGATTAAGTTAACAGCATCTAGCTGAACTGCCATTAAAATGGGTTTAACTGGTCTAAAGGTATGAATTTATGTTAACTGGTGTTATTTCTGTTGATAATTGATGCAGGATATCAGTGCATCACCCTATTTCATGATCACGATCTCAATATCTATTAAAATATTTACAGTTATGAAGTCTGCCATCGAGCAGTCTTACTGGTGTGTCTGTTTGAGGGGGAGACGGAGAAGTCTTAATGCTGGAGGGCTTTTGTCTTGCTCACGAAGGCGCTCTATCATGCGGTGCGGAGATGTTAAACACACTGAAGGGCAGAATATGACCTCTTTAATATTTAATATAATGTATACAAGGTAAATGGAGTTTAGAGAGTGAGAGAAATGAGCTTTAGAAACCAGAACTGCTTGTTGCACTAGATGGTGGAGGTGGACATGGGCTCACTTTTAGAGACGGCCTCAAGTGGACACCTGAGGAAGTCCAGTTTTTCTCACTAACACATTTAATACATCTTCAGCTTCGAGGGCTTTTACAAAGCTGGTACAATAAGATGGTAGCTTTAATGCATCCTTTTGCTCCATTTGAGATTGAATACGAGCCTCTGATGGGACTTTAAGTTTGATGTGAAGCTGCAGGACGACAGAGAGAATAAAAAGGAAATGAGAGGATGTGAGTAAAGTGAGTGAGCATCATTTAAAGTGAAGAAGAGCCCCAAAGTCTCTGTTGTAATCCAACAAACAAGCTGCACCGAGCCCAAATTACAGAGAGTTCCCCGACAAAACGTAAAGAAAGACTCCACCGGGCCCGCCGCCGATGGTGACACTGGTCTCTATGGTTCTGCTGTTGCTATGGTTACAGCTGGTCCCAACACACGGGGAGGTGATCCCGACGAGCAGGTAAAATCACAGCATGTGTTAGTGTGTGAGTGTGTGTGTCCTACATTTCAATGATTTTGTGATGATTGAGAAGCGGACACATCCACGGCGAGTGATGGATCACGCTGCCCCGCACCTCTGAGGCGATAAACTATCACACACACACACACGCACACTCACACACACACGCACACTCACTAATGAAAAGATGGAGGAATATTCTGTCACCGGCTTCTCCTTAACCCCGGACGCACAGACAGTTCAACATCTACGCACACACCGGAGCACAGGCATGCCAGCGGCCCGGGGTGCGTTTGATTTATGCTCACACACACTTGAAGGGAAGAAGTGGACATGTCACCGAGCGGGTGGAGATAAATCAGCTGCCTGCTGCACGGCGCCGAAAAATCCCAAACACCTCTCCATCACACATTTGATGTCATCATGCCGTGACCTTTGACATTTAAGTCACAGTTTGCTTTTCGTGTCAAAGACGTGGACAACATGACGGCTTATTTTGTTTCTGGACAGCGGACGGACATTTTTGGGGTCGAGTGACTTAAAAAAACTTGGATAATTTCAGATATAATTTGTTTCAGTACTAAACAACATAAAACATAACATAAAAATGTTAAATCCATGGCAATGTTTTTAACAAGAAGCTGCCACAACATAAACAAAAGGACCATTCTCTAAGTCAAGTCATTTTCAAATGTCCACAAATTGCAATTATGAAAACAAATTGTGAAATCTGCCAAATGCTATTTAATCTGAGATACTACTTCAACAACATGCACCACCTAAAATGTAAACATTTGGGATATTTAAGTAATTCTTGCAAGAATTTGTGATAATCTTTGCAATAGTTAGGTGTAGTTATTTCTGTGGAGCACTTTTAGCATTTGTAAATAAAAGAAAAACAAATGTTGTCAAATCTTACTCAAATTTTGGGTAGAGATCATATTAATTGCATTAAAAAATGCATCTTAAACTGGCTTTAATTCAGTGTCAAGCTTACTTAATTCTAAATTAGCATATATTTTACATATACGTAAATGTTGGTATTATTATAATAGCACTATTTTTTCCAATTAAGCTTCATATAAGCTCCTTATTAATAGTTTTTGGGGCTTTTTGTAACATAGCAACATAATAATAATGTGGACCTTAAGTCAACATTGACTATTTGATAAGTTATTAATAATAATGATTGTCTTAATTGAAAGCATTTGATGATTTGTCATAATTAAGTGGGTTTAAGTGGGGGTTTTCTTCTGTGCAAGTTATTGCAAATTGTATGTATGTATTCATTCATCGTGTGCATTGTTGGAAATGTAAAAATGTTAAAATAAAGTTAAAAAAAAAAAAAAACCTTGTCATTGCATTTTCTGTTTTAAGAAAGAACAAAAGTTGTAGGAAATTTGGCAAAAGGTCTAGCAAATGACCACAATTTATGTGTATTGTGATAAACTCTGTGTCCGGACATCATCATATCACAAGGTTGTGGGAAATATCCAGCTCAAGAGCGCAAAAGGAAGCAGAAGTCAACTCTTTTAACCTGGAAACATTAAGCACTGGTGGGAAACACTGAAAGTGCTGTTGAGAGCTTCCAGCGGAAAAAGGCCACAAGCCCTTAACATCAACAAGTTTACTAGTAAAGTTAAACTTGAAAAGAATCACCTCACTTTTTATCTTTCAACACTTTTCCTCCTCCTACTCTGTGTGCCTTTACATGTCAGTGAACTTTTACAGCACTGCACTTTCTGTGAGGTAAATGAGGGGATTTCATCCTGAAATACAAAAATAAATTAAGTGGTTTTAACTTCTTTATTAAGTTATACCCATTCTTTATTTCGATTGGTTGCCAAGAGCGATGTGCCATCTCTGGCAAGCTTTAAAATGTGCCTCACAGCAAGAAGGTTGCTGGTTCAATTCCCGTGTCAGTCAGGGCCTTTCTGTGTGGAGTTAGCATGTTCTCCCTTTGCATGTGTGGGTTCTCTCCAAACACTCCCTTCCTCCAACAGAGCAAAATCATGCTCATTAGATTAACTGGTGACTCCAATTGCTCTTAGGTATGACTGTGAGCGTGAATGGTTGTCTGTCTCTCTATGTGGCCTTGCGATTGGCTGGCGACTGGTTCAGGGTGCACCCTGCCTCTCGCCCAATGTCAGCTGGGATCAGTGTTGATTTTGTTGACTGATTATTTTCATCATAGTTTACATCAGCAACTTTTTTCCCCTGATGAAAACTAGACAGCAGCTAATAAACACAAACTAAAACTAATTTAACTGACATTTTCATCAACAAATAAAAACTAGACTAAAATGTTTGACAGAGACTTAATCCAATCAGACCTAATTTGGTCATGTAGAAAGTAGGGACACGTTAGGAATATATCCAATCACAGCTACTTTGGTTGGTGCTCCTCTCTTTATGAATTGATATATTCATGTAGAGCAGGTTCACTGTTTGTTGTCAGTTCTGGTATTGTAACTGAGATGCTCTGCCAGGTAGCCTAAATAAAGGTGACTGCATTTCACACAAAGGTTCAATTTGTTTCTGTTCATTTATACATTCAGACTTTACTAGCATTCAGTAAAGGGTTATTAGATGTTTCAATTTATCCAAGTGTGAAACATGACTTCAGAAATTCAAGGAAATATAAAAAAAATGCCACTTTACACTTCATATTTTGGTCGACTAAATTTACAGTAGATTCCATCGATAAAAATGTTGTGAAATTTCATCAACTAAAACTAGACTAAAATTAAAACAATTTAGATTTCTAAATTATGACTAAAACTAAAAGATATTGTAGGCAAAAGACTATAACTAAAACTAAATTAAAAAGTGCTGTTAAAGTTAACTCATGCTGGGACAGGCTCCAGCCCCCACGTGACCCCAAAAGGGATAAGAAGTGTAGATAATGGATGGATGGATGGAGTACAGCGACTGACAATGCAAAACAATAAAAAAGCTGTCTTCAGAGGAAAATGGGTGGTGCCAGAGTATAAACCGTGGTGTAAAGACGACTAAATCACCACCTTTATAGGCTGATTTCAAGTAATCAAATGAATATGTAGAAGTTTGAATATCCAGAGAAGGACGCTGTTAAGAAGAATGAATAACAGTGAATTTTCTGACACCAGCTGGAGCTGAATGTGCGTGCACTTTTCATCTTGATAATGGAGCGAATTTTTACATAAAAATACAGAAAGGAGACTTTAAATGTCGCTGAAAAACTATTCTCAAAAGAAGCACATTCAAAGAAAATAAATTACATCCAAATTTCCCGTCATGTGTCTTTCATTCTCACTGACTGACCCACTCATTACTTTTTTTAATTTCTCCCCTCGTTGCATAATTTAGCGTTTCAGTGTGAGTGAAGCCCGAGCAGTTCAGACAGCATCTATCCGGCCTCTTTGTTCCTCTGTAAGCTGCCTTATGTCGCCTTGAACAGTCACTTAAGAAAAACGTTGACTGTCAGACCTCTATTAAAGCTGACACATGCTGCTCTCTGGTATTTTACTTTGTGTGACTCACCGGTGCAGCTGCCTTTGGAGCTCGTACCAAAGAATATCAATGCTATTTTAAAATCAGAATCCTGCAAAATTATGTCTGGTCTTTAACAAAAGCTTTATACCTTGACCAAAAAAAACTAATATGTCTTATTCTGAAGGGAGTTTTGTCACCAACTGTTATACTGCTGACAACAGTATGGAAATGACGTCAGGTAGAAACAATGTGTTTGGAGCAGGTAAGTTTGGAAAGGAGTCAGGAGACATTTTGTAACTTCATTTGGAAAGTTTGACTCCAATATTTTTTACTTTTTCTACTTTAAATCCACAAGTTTTATCCTGTAGCTTCTGATGCAAAAACACCATATTTAGAAAACCAGACTGATAAACAAAACAGTGAAATGATGCACAAATACAGAAGGCAGCTTGTACTTTGAAGTCAGCAGATCATTAAAAAGAAAGTTTTGTGATCCATCAAGCTGCAGTGCTGACGAAAACAGCAGACGGGCTATAAAAGGACCACACACATGCAAACACCTTTTCTTCACAACATAAGAAATACAGACACACTAACACTGGACTTTTCAGCCTAAATCAGGCTCCACACATACGGATTTTCTAAATCTGAAGAGATGTTTAATCTATTAGAGACCCCACACATTAAGATAGAAAACCAGGCATTGAACAGTTCTGATCGTTCTGTGTGTGGTGTGCTTCGATAATCTCAACACAGCACCACACACAACCATTCTGTCCCACCACCGATCTAGAATCTAGTCCTCCAAGACAGAAATCTGATCAAATGTGATCTAACAAAAACAAAGAAGAAGAAACAGCAACAACTGGAAAACACAACATGGAAGAGGACACACGAGAAAAGGGAATGATGGTGGTCTTGGGACTATTTTTGACTGAAAAATCCTGAACTAAAAAAAAAGAAAAGACTGTGGATAAAATCCTGGAGACAGTGTGAACACATGAGCTGGCCCTCCATTTCTGAGGTCCACTGAACTTTATGTTTCAGGTCGGCCATGCTTGATTTTATTTACGTCTGCTTCCTTGTTCCTCAGTCAGCTCGCTTCTTGATTGGCTACATACACGTCAAAGTTCACGGAGTCATGACTCGGGAGTCGTCGGCTTCCCCCACACACAAAGATTTTTGGTTGTAAATATTGCAAAAGTTTAATATTACGATTGTCGGCCCCGACCCGTTTCGGAGTTGATTATCAGGACAAATTCCTCTTAACACACCTCAGACCACAGGATAATCTTATAGGATAATCTTATAAAACACTAGATAATCTGGTGTTTAAGGTTCTTGGTCGGGAAGGGGGAAAGTAACCTTGAACAAATTCTTTGCTTCCATTTGTTATAACTTACGTTTCAGGGACTTCTTGTTCTCCAAACAGTGTCCTCAAAATGTGACAATTAAAAATTTCTACACAGTAAACTGAGGAGATTTACAGATCCAGCCACTTCAATTTTCCCCTCCCAGGCAGCTGCCTGCCAACTTCTAGCTCCTGGAAGCCCCTCCACTTCTCTGAGGTTGAATCCATTGACAACATGCCCACTCATGCATTTACAGGGTGTCTCAATGACATGGCGCTTCCCTCACAAGATGACAAAGCCCCAACCTTTTCCTTAGTTAGTAAATCAGCTGCCTAATCAACTGGAAGCAAACTTGACACCAGAAATTCACCAAACTATCAGTTCAGTTCAGACAAATTTGTTTATCCCACAAGGGGCAATTCATTCACACATAACATAAATAAATAAAAAAATAATCTGTCAAGGAAACATATTAAAGCATAGGACAGAGGGAGATATCCAAACATTATAAGTAGCCTACATATACAAACTGCAGAGCAAGATAAAACAAGATAATATAAAAGATAAAAGCAAGTGGGTCAACTCTATGACCTAGAGTTTACAATCTATGAGTGTCAGGAGGGTAGGCCCTGTCACAGACCTGTCAGGGACCAGCCAAGACCCTGTCAGGGAAAGTGGGGAAGTTTTAAGTGGCTGCATCTGTGTAATTTTGGTGTTGGTACAATTTCTGTGTGGCGGGGAGAGGTTGATTGGTGACTCAAATTGCCCTTAGGTGTGAGTGTGAATGGTTGTTTGTCTCTCTATGTGGCCCTGTGATTGGCTGATCTCAAAAGGGATAAGCTCTATAGAGGATGGACGGATGGCATCTAGTAAGGGCATCTTTGAGAGGGGTACTGTTTGTTCAAACAAACAGAAAAAACAACATCATTTTGCTTATGCCATTTTCAGAATAAAACAGCTAATTAAGTTTGTAAATGTCTTGACTTTTAGGTAGTTTTGTTAAGTTTTATTAGTTTAGTAAAGAATCTTTTGCTTAATTAGTCAAACATACTTCGTGTTCCTAATCCTTTCTTGATCACCTTTCCAAAAAGATTTCTTAATTTTCAATATCTCAATAAAAGGCATGAGAAAGTGAAATCATTCCTGACACCTCTGCTGACTCAAACGTCTCCACAGATTTGGACAGTAAAATAGTTGAAGGAAGTGGAAGGAGGCGTCACTTTTAAGAGCATTTCAGCGAGCTGCTTTAACAGAGGAATAACAGATAATTAAACTGTCAGCGCTCTCAGCTCGGTGCTCTCTGGGAGAGAGGATCACTGAGATTAAACCAGGACGGGAGCACATCCGTCCGTCCTGAGTCAGCCTCGACGTGGAGCCGCTGAGAGACGGCGCTGAGTCACCCGCTTCAGTCCGAATCTCTACATCACCCGGTCCTGGTGATCCCTCAGCTTGGACCAGGTTAAATTCAAAGGGGACTGAAGAATCAAATATGGATAAGGATAATTTATTGGGCTTTTCTCTGTTCACTCCTAAAGCTGTTTTTCCCAAGTCAGAAACTAAATTTCCTATTTGTTCAATGAACTGTATTTTAATTTTACCTCAAAATTAATGAAGCCTAAACAAAACTTCTAAATGCTCTGTACTATCTTTAGATATTTTGAAGAAAATGTGTCAAAAAGTTATTTTTTCCCTCTGGCTTTAACTTTTGAGTGTCAGAGTTGACAGGAACCCTAACCCTAAAGACACAGACTATCATCCACACTCGCACCAAAGGGGAACTCGTGGTTTGCACAAAGCAGTCCAGTTCAGTTCAGCTCATTACGGTACACAATTAATGAGAAAAGGAAATGCAATTAACCGATTCATGCAGCCAGCTGTACCAATCGGCAGTTGTAAAATCGAAGTGAAAAAATTTCTGAAAATTGCCCTTATTTATAATCACTGAATTTGCCTACATATTATAATTTTATCACAGCTTTTACTTTGTGTAATCTGTCTTTGTTTGTCTGTGATGTTCATCTTTGTCCTGCCATGTTCCACGCTTTAAAGTCTGGTGGTTTTTGTAATTTTTGTAAACATTGTCTTATATTAGAGAATGAAAGCTTCCTTTGTCAACATAAATATCTAACACTTATGTGCTGTCACAATGAGAGGAACAGGTTGATTTTAGTGATACTCTTGCCAAAAAATATCAGTATCGCCAATGACAAGTTCAAAAATATTAACATATTGGACATCTGCAAAAATCCTATACTGTGCATTCCTACTGTCTTTATCGTTTTTTAAAGTGCAGAAATTCACATTGCTATCACAATATTAAACAACATTATTGCGCATCTATGTTAAGCTCATATTGTGCAGGTTTAATGTATAGGGAGAGCAAGCAAACTCCACACAGGAGGCCTCAGACAACCAGGGAACCTTCTGCTGCGATAAGTAAGCACTTCCTGCTGCACCACCATGCAGCCCCACCTCTACACAACTGCAATTATTAAAGCTTATTACCAGAAACAGAACTTCTTCTGTCTTCAACTTGAATTGTAACACATCATGATGATATTTATGTTATCGGCACGGTATCAATATCTGAAGATAACTGCTGAAAAAGTTAAATATCACACTTATTGTGATTTCTGGATGTTTACAGTCACATTTTTCAGCTTCACTTGAGGGCCGGGTTTCCTTGTCCCTGCACGTTGACTCACAGGCAAGCACAAAGAAACATAATAAAAGCTGCTTATGTGCAAAAACAGGAATAACACATGTCCAAAGCATGTTTTAAGCACTGGATGTCATACAGCATGGTCCAACAGCACCCGTTATGAAGTACTATAGTACCAGAATATAATATCTGAGTTTCTGTAGGGCTTCATCAGGTCAGAGAACAGTTCTTGTCACGAAAAGAAGATCAGAAATGTTCTGGTAAAGACCAGATTTTTATGCAGTATTCTAAAAACTATCTCCCTCATTTCATAGGATTTGAATCGAGCATTCATGGGAGCTAATGGGCTCCAAACCGAACTGAGAGATCCACGAAAATGAGATGAATCCAAAGCAAACTCGGAGCACAGATTGTTCGGGCTCAGGAGGGTTTTTTAAGCTCTCTGATAAAAGCTCCAGAGCTGCTCTCAGGTTTCATACGGTGCCTTTACAGCACAAAGGTTGCAGATAATAATCGAGGAGCTGGTTTCAGCCTGTAGGACTGATGTCAGAACACCGAGCCACTGCGCTGACTCGTCCGTCAAGCGGCAGCTCGTGTTGTCTCAGCGCCCGCACAGAAAGGTCAGGCCTGCTGCTCCGACGCTGAACAAACAGCACAGCACCGTGTGGGGCTTTTCAGAGGTACACATGCATTATCACCCACACGAGCGGAGACACAAACACAACAAATACGAGTTTGGGCTCACGTAGGCACACACACACACCCACACAAACACACACACACACACACAATGTAATGCATGCGAGGCAGCCGGTGCAGCAGCAGAGCACCTGTTGTAGCCGTGTGTCGAGGTGTTGACACAACAGCTTCTGCAGAGTTTGAGCTCTGATGAGCTTCATTAAAAAGCACTGATTCACACAGATCTGGAGTCTTTGCACCGGCAACCACGCCCACCAGCCAGGTCTGTCTGAGCTCACCTGGATTCATTATCACAGGTTCCTGCAGGTTAAATTAATCACAGTCATTGTTTACCTGCTGTAATCCAAACATGTGGCCTGTTAGGTTTGCATTGCTGCCTTGAAAGGTATCAGGGGAGTGTGCAGGCAAATATTTGGATATACGGGGAAACACAGAGGACGATTCATTATGCCAATATAATGGGATGCTACAAATGGAGCGATTATCAGAATTTTTTCCACTTAAAAGTATTCTTAATCGCATTAGGTACCCACAATACTGTATGCATAAGAAAAATCCAGTTTCTCATTAGACAGAAATGACATCATTTAACATAAATTCATACTTTTAGACCAGTTAAACCAATTTTAATGGCAGGTCAGATAGATGCTGTTATATTAATCAACATCATTCCTCTCCAGATTATATTCATTATAGATATTAATGTTAATATTAGATTGATCCCTCTGTCCATGGTTGTATTGATTAAACATCCATAGTAACTATCTGTACAACCATATAGACATGAGGTCCCTCTTTAAAATGAGATGACATCTCGGGAGCTAACCTTAAATAAATATATATTCAACAAATATGGTGCTATACAAATAAAGATTGATTGAGTCTATATTCAGCAGAGACAAATGTGATATTAGTTTCTTTGTCTCTGGATGTATGTATGTGTATATACTTATATATATATATTTGTATCTGTGCATATATGTGTATCTATAAAATGAAGAGTTTGTCTTCAGCCTGCTCTATTGTAAAGTGCCTTGAGATAGCACTTGTTATGAACTGGTGCTATACAAATAAAGATTTATTGATTGATTAATTAGTGTTTTTTATCGTCTGACTGAGTGACAGAAATAAAAATAATAAACTTAACGAAGAGTCAAATGGATGAATGTCTGCTTCCAACCAGAAGCCACAGGCAGCACTAAAACACAAAACAAACAACTACAACTCAAGGATGGAAATTCAGTCTAGTTTGTGACAGATTTTGATCAAATTGAGGCAAAATTTGGTTTATGTAATTTGTGTCATTTAGAGCTTTTTTTTCTCTGATGGTAAAAAAATCAATTAAAATTAGAAATCAATTTAAGTATTGAGAAAGAGGGCATTTTGTTTTCAGGACAGATCACCCAGCCCTAATATCAGTGTAAAATACTTTTTCAAGAAGAGTTTTTTAAAAGCCTGGACGGCACGGCGGCATGGCATGTGCTTCACAGCAAGAAGGTTGCTGGTTCGATCCCCATATCGGTCAGGGCATTCTGTGTAGACTTTGCATGTTCGCCACGTGCATGAGTAGGTTCTCTCCGGGCACTTCAGCTTTCTCTCACACACCAAAAACCTTTTCAATAGGCTGACTGGTGACTCTAAATTGCACTTAGGTAAGAGTGTGAGCTTGGGTCTACCCCACCTCTAGCCCAATATCAGCTGGGATAGGCTCCCGCCCCTCGTGAGATAAGCAGTATAGATAATAGACTGATTTTTAAAGTGTGAAAATCATGCAAATTGTTAAAAACACTTAAACTTTCACAAGAAACTTTTGAGGGTCCTCTACTTTTAAACTAAATTTACAATCCGTAAGATTTTGTGCCATCAGAAAGAAGAATTCACCCGATAAACTGAGTTCAAATCTGACACTAAACTTTACTTTTAGTCCAATTCATCTGATTTTACTCGAGAAGACTTCCCATCGCGGTTTGGATGTTTTAAATGTCTGGTGTTTGTTTGAGGGTGAAGGTGCTGTCAGATATTTTTAACGTTTTCTTTGTCTCTTCTTCTTTTGAATCCTTCAAAACATTTAAGCCTTTTTGTGTAAAACAGAGAAGCAGTGAGCAAACAGAAGTGACAGAAACTTGTAAACATGTCATTGAGCATTTAGCCAATGGAACCACAGGGTCAAGGATGCTGTTGATCTCCTGTCTGTTTTTCCTTTTCTAACCTCCTCCTAGATGGTTTAATTCTCTCCTGTCCACTGGATGTTGGACAAACTTTTCTCTTTTATGTTCACACTTATTTTTCTGACTTTATATTTAACTTTTTTTTAATATATGGGTGTGGTTTTCATCTTGCCTTTTAACCTTTGTTACCTTTCTATACCTTCATCAGCAGATTCACCAGTCTCATGTTCCTTTAAGAGAATATTAGCGTTTATTTTGATGGATCTTATAAATTAATAACTTAAATTCTTGAGGTATTTCTGCAAGACTTAAATAAACTAGGGCTGGATGACATGGACCAAGATTTGAATATTTTTTAGCTGAATTAATGAGCTCTGGTTCACATATTTGATTTTGTTGACTGCTAGAGTATGTCCACAATCACTGATGTTTAGAAAACGTCTAGTTTTCATTTACTGAGCACTTCTGATCCACCTTAATTCTCACTGCACCTTTCCCACATGGGCCCAGACCACTCTGATTGGTTGACAGGTCTGCTCCATGGTAAATGGTAAGTTCAGCGCTGCCCTGCATCATGTTTTTAACAACTCCTCATTCATTCTATGGTCAAAACCAGGGGTCAAATGCTAACCTTGCACATCAGCTGGATCAGCCTGAATCAGTGTCTGTCATCTCACCATCTCACTAAGCTCCAATCTACAATAACCGTGAGTAGCTGGAAGTGGGAGTAGTAGTTTTATTAGATTCTGACTGCATTTTTTTTTTTCAGATCCAAACTCTTTATTTACATATTGCTAACATTTTGACCTCTGAGCCTTAATTTTCACATCTGACAAATAATGGGCTTTGTCAAATAAACGTGTAAAACGGTGAAATAATTAACTTGACCTGTTCAGTCTCATGGGGGTGACCACTGAACTATCTGGATGACTACACTGTGTGTCTGTGGTGAGCCATGTCACTGATGATAACTGAATATCTTCGGTTATTTGCGTGTTTGATTTTGAGGAAACTGACGGCCCAAGTTTCCACTACCAGATAAAGAGAAAAGGTACCCAAGTAACCAACCCGTGCTGTCCCACTATTTGGCTTTCCTCTGAAGGGGTGCAGAGCGCACCAAACCAACCCAAAAGGTGGAGCTAAAGAGTGCTGCAGTCTGTTGATCGGTAACAAAAACGTCAATTCTCATGCAAGAGCAGCAGAAATAATGTTCAAAAACGCTGTTTAAAGTGTTCTGTTCACTGGCATTGCTGTAAAGAATTGAACATTGTTCCTCAGAGTACTGGAGTGTTGAAAGTCCTCCATTGTTGCTCTTTGTTCACAATCGCACTCAAATTCAGGCCCCGTTGAAATAACAACAAAAACAGCCGAAAACTGAGAGTTTTCGTTTCGTTTGCACCTTCCGTTTACACGAGAATGGTGCTTGGAGTGCCTGAATCCGCAAACGTTTTGGTATCCATCCCTGTGTAAACAGGAATCAGCGTTTTCAAGGAAATCAATGTCACGCTGCGCAGATGAAGATTGCGTGCACACCTAGGAACAACAACAAAAACAACAACAGCGTCAAAGCAACATGTGTGCTGCTTACTGTGCTCGGTTTGTTATCCAGACCAAAATATACAGACAGATTTGTTGTCCAGCCAAGAAACTCCTGCGTCTGTGTGTCCACTCGCCATTGCTGTTTGTGAATAGTTTGTCTTCACCGGAGAGCGTAGGCGTGTTGAAACACCACTGTTTCAAAACAAACCTACATCGCCAACTACTGGCCTGGCATGCACACTACAGCGTTTTCAGTCGTTCTCGCAGATCCGTGTGAAAGCACATCGTTATCACATCGTCTGCCTGTGAATTCGGAGCACTTTTGTAAAAGCAAAGGAAAAACCTTTTGGTTTCTGGTGACAGCGTTGTCGTGTAAACGGGGCCTAAGGCCGCTCCACTGTGCCATGCGGCTGTGATAACGCACATTTATGAAGCTGGCACGACCCTCTCCTTCAGGCTCACACCCCTGCTCTCAGGTGAAGGTACAGCTGGCAGTGGAAACTTAATCAAGATCAAGGTTTACTGCTCCAAATTGTACCGAACCGTATCCTAGTCCTCCTCTCTGCTTGTTCTACAGCGGGTGGATCCTGTTGCTCCTCCTCTAAGTGAAGTGAAGAACAGTGGATCAGTCATGAATGTACTTTCTGTATTTGAAAAAAATGGACACCCCAGGTCCACGATCTGGGCTTGTAAGCCTGAACCATTGGGCTTAAGCTACTGATGAAACAATGGTAGGACATCACCAAGGTGGGTCTATTTGGGGTGGCTGCAGACTTTTTGTCTTGTGCATAGAAGTGCTTTATCATGTTGAGGAGATATTTAAACACGCCAAAGGGTATATGAACCTCTAACAGGAATACTATCACCTCTTTAAGAGACAGGGAGGCAGAGCTGAGGCAGGACTTAAGGCTGTCCAATGGCAACACTGCAGGCTAGAAGCTGATCATAGTCGGGGTGCTGGTTTGGTGGAGTGCTAAGCAACCAGGCACAACCCATATATATGCTTCTGCTGGCCTGGGTTCGAATCCAGCCTGTGGCCTGTTTCAGAGGGTCCTCCCCCTACTCTCCCTCGCCCCCTTTCACAAGCCTATCCACTGTCTTTATCTCCTATCAATAAAGGCACAAAATGCCCAAAAACAACCTTAAAAAAAAAGAAGTCAATCATAGTCCAAACTATGGATGTACATCCTGTAAGAAAACTCCAAGCTCCACCTACATGGTCCATGTGTGTGAGATTCATCCGACAAGGTGAGAAGCCTAAAATCACCAGGTGTTTCCTACAAAAACACAGCTATTAATCCATCTTATATTCTGTTTTTTAGCCTTCATGTCTTTCTTTCCCCCACATCCTCACAAACAGAAAGAATCCAACCAAAGCAGCACAGATTCTGATTAAATTTACGTAAATGTCTTTAATTCTACGTCAAAATCCACAACTTGAGGCACAAAGTCTGCAAACAATTGATGGAATGCGTCACTAAAAAATATACAACACAGATTTAGTCAACCAAAAACAACACAAAAGTATTTTAGCACTTTTTCTTGGTGGTGTCACTCCTGAATGCACACATCAATTGTTGCAGAAGCCTTATGGGAACACAAAGGAAATATTCCATGGAGACCAAGATCCAAGACACTGTAGTTAAAGTCCAATTTAGTTTATCCAATTAAAGAGAAAACTGAAGGTCTTTCAGTCTGCGCAAGTTAAAGTAAAGGGTTATTTGATTGAAGAACTCCGAGTGCTTACGATCTTGCAGGATGGGTTTCAAAGTAAAATCTAATCTTTCCCTCACGGGGCGTGTAAAAGCAGTAAAGAGAATATGAATCCCAAACCAGGTTAATTCATTTAGATGAACAGCCTGTTTTGGATTTGAAGTGGATTCCTTCCTTCTTTTTGGATTTCATTTGGATTAATTCTGCAGTAACAGATGCTATTTGAAATAAAACCAAGCACAAGAATTCCCACAAAAAAGCGAATGAAACAGAAACAGCCTCTCAGTTTTAATAACGTGAGTCCAGGTATTTCGTGTCCTTCCATTCATGGACACACAGAGAGACGCATCAGGACAGTAAGTTCATCGCAGCACCGGCAGACACACAGTTGAGGAGCAAACGCACACAAAGTCCTCTGAAAATGTCTCAGAAATATCATTAAACAAAAAAATGTACCTACTGCCCCCAAAAGAAAAAATACCTCCAAACCTTTACAGTGTTTTGGTACATTTAAAATGGCCTGACTGCACTGATGTGGATCATAAATAACCTTTGACTCCAACAAAGTGATGATAAATGGATTCTTTTACATATGAGCAGATAGGGCTGGGAAATACAGAGTAAAAATCATACTGTGGTCAGGCAAAACCCAATTTCACCAACCCTTGAGTATGCTGTTTTTCTGTCATTTTAACAAATACTGCCGTGTCAGAATTTACCCTTTAGTTTTTTCATTGGTTTCACTTGTTGAAACCCTCTCATAAACATGAAGGTATTTTATATTTTACCAGAATAAAATAAAATAAACACATGAAAAATAAAGGTTGAGATTTCTGTCTGACTGCAAACGTGTTCATTTTTCAAACTGAATGCTCACATGAATGTTTACTCTTGTAAATAAAAAAAACTAAAGGTCGTCATGAGTCCATAATTACTTGGTTTGATAAGATTTTAGAAAAATTAAAATTATGGTTAAAACCAACTGATACCACAGCGAGAAAAACAGAAGTCTTCCAAGACCATTATTGGGTAATTTATCGAATTTATTGCTTTTAATTATGAAAAATTGCAGACAGACTCTTAAAAACACTTATTTTCAAATATGCATTAGTGTATTTTCCATTTACTTTAATATTACTTTAATAACCACTGATGTTGGAACGTACGAAATTTAATTATTTTAAGTCATATTTTTGACCAACAGAGGGAGCACTGTCTAAAATAAACATATACATTGGCAACATCCGAAAATGTGAAAGATATCACCCATTTCTTACCATTTATAGAAACATATTTTTCAATTTAGACAGTATAAAATCAACAAATGTAAAGATGACCTGATAAATCAGCCACTGACCAGTTTCAGCCAATTTTGTTTAAACAACATGATCAGTTAATTGGTCAATCTTTTTTTTTTTTTTTTAATCATTTGGGCGATTGTGTTTAAAAAGACACAATCTGTTGATTTTTATTTTGTGAGAAAGCGTGTTAAAACGTTAAAATTCATAAACATATTCCCTTTTATTTATTTAACTATTTGCACTGCTTTGCCAGTTAGACTGAATTAATAGTTTTAGCCAGTCTGTCAATAATTTTGTTAATTCACTTAAATAGAAACAAGTAATAAATGAGTCATTTCATTGTTATTCTGTTGTCCTTCTTTTGAGATGCTTTATTGTTGTACCTCGTTGAGAAAACACTTAACCAGTTGATAAAACAAAACATGAGACGTGATTGATATCAGCTGATCTCACAATCGGTTTCCCCAAAGAAAAGCCTGATTGGAGCATCCCTAAATAAACTACCAAATGTGTAATGGAGCTCCATATTATGCCACCGTGACAATCAGATTTGAGTAGTGTTTGAGTTTGACCAATAATACCAATGCTACTTGGATAAAGTACGTCATAAAATAATTTCTGCTTCTTACTGATCATGAAATCAATTATCTTTTGGCTAAAAAGTGAATTACTGTTCCAGATCCTTCCTGTAAAAACTCTGGCCTGGAGATTGATTTTAAATTAACACATATAAAACTGAATAACACATTTTACCCAATATTGTGCTTGAAGTATTTCTCTAAATTAAACCTGCTTTATTTCCCAGCTCTATGACATGCAACAATGTCCTAATCTCAGAATATCTTATTTTTTTGTTAAATTATCCTGGAGTCACTGACGCAGCTCAGTCTGGGATTATTTCAGGTTTACCGGAGAGGGCAGATCATGACAGCAGCACAGCCCCACATGTATCCACCTCTTCTTACATAAACACGCCGCTTAATTAATGGAAAGTGGTGGCACGGCTCGGCTCGGCTCAGCACCGCTGATAAAGAGCCGGGGTTGCATAGGAACAGAGGAAACTGGGTCTCTGGGGGGAGAAAGTGGCTCAAAACAGCGAAGAGGAGCCGCTCGGAAATGTGCAATCACACCCTGAGATGTGAAGAGTTTGAAATCAAAATGAAGGGATGGTTCAAGAAGTTTTACAATATTTAATATAGTTTTCTTGGAATATTTAGCAATAAGGTGTCTTAATTTGTTGGCAAACTGATAATGTGTGCATAAAGGTAACACATTTAGAGTCACAGCATACAAATGAGCAAAAGCAAAGATTTCCTGAAGTACTAAATACTTTAATCGGCATCTTTGAAGTAATATTAATTTGTTTATATTAAAAATAATAATAATAATACTGAAATCTTTTATTCATAGCGCAAATTTCATAAATTTAAAGACTGATTCAGTGATTTGATGTCAGTAAATAAATGATATTTTTCCAAATAATGTTGCTTTATTTAGTAATGAAACTGCACAAATACCTTGGGAACATTTGGAAATATTAAATCAATGAAATACTAGTTATAAAGATGCCTAATTACTGCACAAAGAAAAGCACTAATAATCTCTTAACAACTCATCCAAAGCATGGTTTACTATTTTATGACTAATTTATAAAAAGTGTTACATGAACAGTAATTTCACAATACTGGAATCGACATTTGCTAATCTAATTTAATATAACTTGCAATGAATTTGCACAAATACATTTTCAACACTTGGAAAAGAAGCTTTTTTGCTTTAATTTGTTTCAAACATATTTTTGCAACTTTGTGGGTGTAGATGATGAGGGAAACCCCCCTTCACACCAGTTCCACCCCAATTAGAAAAGTTGCTTATTTATTTGTGCAACCAAGGCAGTGCACCACAACTTCCCTGCAGATTTTTTGATCAATCGAATGAAAACAGTCAAAATTGCACAAATAAGTTGGCAACATATCCTTCACTCCTAGCCAGTTCTATTCACTTTTCAGTTTCCTGCAACTTTAGGAAATTGCCAACAATGTAATGTATTGTGTTGCCAATCAACTTGAGCAACTAAGATCGCCTGTGATTTGTCATGACTACAAGCAATATCAAGTATTGTTGATGTTTTCAGAAGCATTTGTTATGATTCTTGGTCAGTAATTTATTGTTCTATGATTAAATTTGCTGTAACAAGTAATAATATTGTGTTGGCAACTCCTTTAAAAAGGGAAGGAACTTGCAATTAATGGCAACATTTCAAAAGCAAGTGGAAATGATGTCAAGGGATCCATTTACAACAGGGATGGGCAACTTTGGTGACCAAGAGGGCCACATTAATCCTACCCTCGTGGGCTAAATTTTTGTAATTTGACAATCAAAATTGCAACAATATATACATAACTGTCAAAAGACGCAATCTATTATCATTTATATACAAGAAGTTAAATTATAATACAAAAATCATCATTATCCCAGAGGTAAACACTGATTCCAAGCCAGTTTCAGCAAATTTTTTGGTTTAAGTTACAAAACATTACTGATTAATGAAGAATATTTAACAGATTTGTTTTACTTTTGTACTAACAAATGCACAAAATGGAGTTTTACAAAAACAGTATCACCAACTATAGCTGCATTTTCTTTGAAATGTTGCTATTTTAATGCTGTTATGTCAGAATTTCTCAAGTTTTCTTCATGTGCATACATTTTTCTTGGTATTTTGAACCAAGAAAGTTGCCTGCACCTGATTTACTCAAATGTTGCCAACATACTTGGGCAATTTAGTCAGTATGCAGGAGACTGTCTGCAATACACATATAAATATTATATCAAACCTCAGAAAGCACTGTCCAAAAATGCATTATAAAGTTTGACACTTTGCCTGGCTTCTCCTCAATTCTACTCACCTTAAGTTATTTCATTTTGTTAAAAACCAGATTGCTCAATAGTGTTGGAAACATCCTTGAATCAGGGTAAAACTGGAGAGGAGTAGCTCCACCCATTTTTCCCATATGTTGCCAACCTATGTGTGCATGTAAGAGCAAATGCAGGACTTTGAGATATTTTTCAACCTTTTGTATGCTCAAAAATTGCTCACATAAGTTGGAAATGTTCTTTGGAATGAAGATGTGGTATCAGGTTAAGTTGCATTAATTTGGATGTCTGTTAGTGATAAAATTATATTTGCTTTAATCAGTAAAGACATTAATAAAAAATCTTTTGAAGTGTTCGACAAACTGGGTGGAACTGGTGTCAAATTTGCAGCCCTTGCTCCTCGTCAGTTTTTCCCCTTTTCAGGTTGTGCAGCTTGGACCGTGTGCTGAAGTCTACCTGCATTTTTTGTCCCATTGAAATAAACATGGTTAAAATTTGGCTGATTAGTTTGGAATTTTAGGAGAAAATCAGGTGAAACTGAGCATTACAAACACATTTTGTAATTTTCTGGAGTCTGCTTGCAATGTTGTGATTATTTTTCAGAACATGATTCATTTTAATGACAACGCATGAACGTGGTGAAGCTTTTAAACGGCATATAAATAAATAAATAAGCTTTATAGATGATGTTTAAGTGTTCATTACTGCAATAACAGGACATTTTTAGCTGTGTTAATAAATAAAATGTAGATTCATCAGAGTTAATGGTTTACAAATGCTTTCCTGTTACATTAAAGAGCATTCACAGCTGTTTATAAATCACATCTAAATATAGATTATGCCTTATGTTGGTGCATAGGTGGGTTAAAAATATCAGCAATGGTTAATTACAGGATTTGTGATGAGTCAATCTTAATTAATCACACTTTAATCTGATAATTACTGATGAACCTATTGCATTATTGATTATTTATATGTCAACTCTGCCCTACTTCTAACCTTATATAAAGAAAATTGAACAAATCTTCCAGCCTTTAATTACTTATTTATCTGCCCTGGGTAGCATTGTTGGAAGGATAATTTAATACGAAAAGCACAAAAACAGTTATTTTCTTTAATGCTGCTATGAACAGCTGTATCATTGGTGCCATATGACGTTAGGATGCCAATATTCTGATTTCACCTCTATTTAAAATCTGTTTTTTTTTTCTGTGAGTGTGTTTTGACTTTTATACTCCACATGCAATTAATCAAATATTTAATTATACTTAACCGATGCTTTATAGTGTATAGCTATTATAAAATGTCACTTGAAGTTGATCTACTCTCGGGGTGAATATATTAAAGATGAAATATACCTCGCTGGCAGGTTAATTTGTGCTCCAGTGTTTTGGCTTGTGCGCTCCAAAAGGTCAAAGATCAGCCTACAGGATCATTTCATCCTCCACACATAAACAACACAATAATCGTTTTTACTCACATGTGAAACTCCTGCGTTAAAAACTGCGGGTTCTGCTTTATTTCTCCTTCACACCATCACGGCTCCACCGCGCCCCGCTCACTGCTGCCAAATCCCATCCGCGCAAAGTGGCCGATCCATGAGCGCAAAAACTCCGCGTAGCGCCAGCAAGCCAAAAGTGCTGAAAGGGTGGAAGAGGGAGAAACTGACGCTCGTTTTCTTCTTGTTTTTTTGTTTTACATCCAGGCACAGAGGGGGAGAGGATGGAGGTGATGAGGGGGGGAAAGCGCAGAAGAGTTCCTCCAGCAGCGCAGAGGGAGCGGGCTGTGCGCGTCAGTGAAGCCGAGGAGGGGAGAGTGCGCACGGGGGGCTTCACTCCAGCGTCGCCCGCTTCGGTTCCTCCCGCATCTTCCCAACTTCTAATCCTCCAGAAACACGGCTTCAGGTGCCCGTTACTCTGCTTTAATCCCGGGGGCAGACTTAACCCTCCTCTTGTTTAGTTTCTCCTCATCTCTCCAAGCTGTGAGAATGATAAAGAACTTCCCCCTGGCGGCTCCAGCTGTTGCTTTTCGCTCTTTATTCGCTCTTCTTCCTCTCGGAGACATCAGCTGAAAAAAGAAAAAGTTGTTCGGTGAGTCGGGACTGTTCCGCGCGTCGGTACTTCGGTAGGCTGGTGGGGCTGACCGGCCGGACTCCCAGCATCCCCGCCGCTTGATCGCCCCCTGGACTCGGCAGGAGAGAGAGAGAGTTGGAAAGCGAGGGAAGGAGCGAGGAGAGAGGGGGGAGTATCGCGAGGTTACGCCCTAACTCCAGTCTGTCTCGCGCTGTGGTGACCGAGGACACACACGTTGGTTACTGGGAACACACACAGGGGCGGTTTGAGGCTTTAGGAGGCCCCCAGGCAATGAGCTATAGAAGCCCCCTCCCCCAGTCTGCAGAAATCTGTCTGCCTGATGTGTGGGCATTTTCCGGCTTTTGTAGCACATAAACTTCACAATATTCAATCATAGTTAAACCACAAAGTGCGAGAGCACTGACTAAACTGCACCACTTGATTTGTCCAAAAACTGACAACTTCACTGTAACAGATTTTTGTAAACTTTACAGTATTTTACCACAATATCTACAGCTACCTACTGTAAAAAAAAATCTATAAAGTAAGTTACTACAAATGGCAAAAGACTTTGGGAAAGCATACTGATTTCTGTAAATTACAGCATTTTACCCTAAAATCTACAGTTACCTATACAATGTCTACACAGTAAATTACTGAAAAGGGCAATGGATAAAGAGAAAATGTAATGTCGCAGGCAGGCAAGATTTCTTTGAGTAAATGTTTCACATTTTTTGGTGAAACAAATGTTTGAGTAAATTAATTAATTTATTTTTAAAATTATATCTTGCACATAAGGGACCATTAAAATAGTTAAAGATATAACAATATAAACTAAAATACAGCAAGTTCACTGTAATCTAAAATGCATAAAAAATGTTTTAAAATAAAATATGGCGATGATATTGTCAATGAAAAAACAGCAAGAATGTTCTTTTCAAAAATACTGTTCATATGCTGAAAACTGAAACACTGTAATGATACTTTGAATTAAAAATTCAGTAAAACAATAAAAGAAAATACAGTAATAATGCTGTTAATTAAAATAAAGTAGTGCTACTGGAAAGACAGTCACAGTAACTTACTGTCACCTTGTTGCCAGTACGTTACAGTGACAGAAAGTGTGCATGGCTTTTCTGCAATTTTTTAACTACTAAGAACAATAAATTACCAAATATAGAAGGTTTAAGGTCTCTGTTTTTGGCACTGTGGGATCAAATAGTTATCAGTGTATTCTGTTTTTTTACTACTTATAAAAAAAGACACAAGAAACACGAAAGTAGTAGGGCTGGGCATTTTATCCGATGCGCAATCAGTGCATCGATGCGAGGGTCTATGGTAAATTGCATTTGTTGGAGTGGTGTGCATCGGATTGGAAACTGGGCTGAAACCACGATGCATCGCCTTGTAAAAGCTTTGCATCGGTAAAATCTGATGTCATGTTATTATATATATATATATATATATTTTTTTTTTTTAATTATCATTTTCAGTCAATTCACTTCCATAATTATCTCTCAGCCGTTAAATTCTCACAAGTCCTCACTGCTTAAAGGTTAAGTTCGTTTTTTTGACACCTGGACCTTATTTTTAGGATTAAATACGCTCGTAGACTCTCCCAGACAATTTTGGCGGAGCTCAGAGACGTTTTCGAGCAATTTAGATCCATCCGACGGCGTTTTTTTCTCATGCCATAGTAGCAGACGGGGCCAGAAATCGAAGCCCCTAAATTAGACATTATCTGCTGCGAAACTCGCTCATTTCAGCTACATTTTATAAATGAATGGCCAGTGTCATCACCATGTCTGCTCAACTTCGTTGTTATGGTCATCCGGGGCTTTACAAGGATGGGTAACTTTTGGTGACGTCATAGACATGCACCGCACAAGCGCAGCTGAGTAGAGCCGCTGTTGCTGCTAGGCTACACGGCTATTTTTGTGCAACATGGCGGAATATTTATCCGATGTAGAAGTGTCTGACGACGACTTTGAGTATAATGGATGCCCGTATCGTTTTGAGCCAGAATATACCGACGAGGAGCTATTTGAAAGGAGGATGCAGAGGGAAAGAGCCGAACAGCTGGACAGAGAACAAGCAACCGCTGCACGTCCACGAATGGGGGCTAACTGGTGGTGTTGTGGTGGACATTACACGGCAAACACAACAGAGGAGGAGTGAGTTTCGCAGCAGATAATGTCTAATTTAGGGGCTTCGATTTCTGGCCCCGTCTGCTACTATGGCATGAGAAAAAAACACCGACGGATGGATCTAAATTGCTCGAAAACAGCTCCGAGCTCCGCCAAAATTGTCTGGGTGAGTCTACGAGCGTATTTAATCCTAAAAATAAGGTCCAGGTGTCAAAAAACCGAACTTAACCTTTAAGTAGCCTTCTGTAAGTGATCTGTCTTCATTTGTTACAAGCTTCTTAATGATGATAAGTATGATACTGCTTATGTTCTTGAAGGAACAATAAAGTTGAGTGGAATTTGCACAGATTTGCATTGTTATTGCATCTTGATTGCACCGTGGTAGGAAGGTAAATCGTATCGTTCTGAATTGGTAGATGCTTCATGTGAATCGTTAGTGTATCGTACCGTAGTCTACATATAGAGATGCATATCGTATTGTCCTGGGGATGGAGATTTCCATCCGTAGAAAGTAGGCAGGTGCTGAGCCAAAAAATAACCCAAAATAGGGATCTGAAAAAATGGCGCAGTAGCTCAAAGTGTCACTCGGTACAGCAAATGACTTGAACCTTGGAGTCCAGCAGTGTTTTTATGATTTCCTGTTTTTACATGATTACAAATTTAATTTGAAAAACACAATACTAAAAATATATTGTTTCCAATCGTCAAAAATGCAGGTTTCACCAACTTTCCAAAATGTTGCCTATCTGTGAAGTTTAGACACTGTTAGCACTCCTATGATTCCAAAATGTTGCAGACAATTTTGTGAATACAGTCTTAGGTGCACAAATCGGTCGGCAACAATAGAGAGAAGACTGGCAGCGCCACCTGCTGAGTGTCAGAGAGCAACGCCTTGTTACTGACATAAATTCACCTGAAAAGTGACTTTTTTTTTTATAAGTCCCCCCATTTTTAATTCATTTGTTTTTTTGATACTCAATACTTTTATGTTACTACTTATTTTTCCATAATCTACTTATTTGGTATTAATATTTATTTATCTATTGTTTATCTATATTTATTTATTTATTTATTTATAATCTTTTTGACTGTGCTTGTACAGTTTGTGCTGTTTATGTTTGTTCAAAAAGTCAATAAAACTGCATAAATAAAAAGAAAAGTGACGTGTTTTTGGTCATTTCCAGAAGGCATTATTATTTTTGATGATGTTCATCACAAGATATATCGACCCTAGGCTAATGTATGTATAAAATGTGAACAAATAAAACTTCTGGGGCCATTAATGTAGATTTATAATGCAAAATTTTGTGTTTATCCAAATGAGGTCAATGAAGTTTGCTCTCTCTAAAATACAGTTTTAGCATCCATTTCACTGTTGTTTCCTCCTGTTTATATTTATTGTGACACTCGAAATACTCCAAAACATTCATGGGAATTATTGTGCTAGTGTTTGGCCTAAAAAAAGCCATATTTATTTAACTGTTTTACTAATTTGTGATAAAAATCCAGACTATTTTTTTAACCCTTTCCTGTCAAACCAGACGTTGTAATCGGACTTCTCAGAGCCTAATCGTCTGACATATCGACCTTTTATTTTATGATGTGCTGAAATTTAATGTCTTGATTTTCCTTTAAAGTAAAAACTAGAGCACAGAGAAAAAAGTGTGGTTCAAGTCCATCACTAACTGTAGTTTTCACAGGTTCAACGTGTAACAACTGATTTTGCAATAGTTTAAACAGAAATAACAGGATATACACTGGATGTGATGGTGAGTTTAGGGACATGACGGCTTCGTATTCATTGTAATCCTGATGTTACGGTTCCCAAGGCTTTTTATAACATTGGCCGAGGATCTAAACTACACTGCTGTGAACATTATTCAGGAAAAGTAGAAACAACTTTAAGGCGAATTTAAGTATTAAACCACAAACCTTCCACCAAGCCTGTGCTTTTGCCACCCAGTTACCGGCAGCCAGATTAGATTAGATTAGATAAAACTTTATTAATACTTTGGGAAGACTCCCTCAGGGAAATTAAGATTCCAGTAGAAACTATTGAAAAAGTTGATGGACCTGGCAAGACGTAAGAGTTCCTGCTGGTTTCTCCACCTTTAATATCACTAACCTGATAAAACAACTCAACAAAAACAATGTAATTACTAAAAAGTACCCTCATTTCAGAAATATGGCCAAAAATTGCCAAGCACCCTTCAAGTTTGAGTGCTTTTTAGTTTCAAGTGCTATTTCCTGCATGGACTTCTCCATTAATTAATGAAAATGCACAAACAGGTCACCAACATTAAACAAATCGTTAGAACTGACAAGAAACCCTCATTCACTACATTTAGCTCCCTTTCCAAATGTTGTCAACCCTGTTTGTGCAGCTTGGACAGTGAGAGCTCCGTCTGCAGACCCGTGCAATCTGTCACTGCTGGACCAACAGGCTGGAATTTGGAAACACGGGAGGAACCGGCATGGAGCAACCTGACACCAGACGGACCGATATTTTTGACTGGTCCATCCAGGAAAGAGCCCATAGAAAGTGTTCAGAAGGGCTGAACCTTTCAGAAGCAGATCCAGCAGGTGATTGGACAATCCCACCAGATAATGTCGTAGGCGGGCACTACTGCGCGACAGAATGTGAGCCTCTTCGTACAACAAACTCTCGTCAAAACATGTCGGAAGTGGAGCCAAAATATTCTTACTATGGAGAAGTTTGTGTTGACCTTTGTTTTTCATTTAATAAAGACATACGGTCACAATCTGAAAGAACTGCTGGTGAAGCTGTTAGCATCTATGCTAATCCCTGTATATGCAGTCACTTTCTGCTGTCATCTCACTCCTGCCTCCTCCTCTTCCTGCTTTAAAGGACTCTGATTGGGCCGTCCCGCTTTGGGCCGCACACAATCGTTGTAGATTGGAGCTTGGCAAGACGGATCTGCCTGAATCAGGTGGATCCAGCTGCTGTGCAAGGTTAAGGATTTCCTGCTAGTTCTACCCACTTTTACAAATGTTGTTGGAAATTTGCAAATTTTGTTTCTAACAGCAATTTTCAATTCTTCCTTTGCAATTTTTTTTGTAAAGAAATGTTATTATTCTAAAAATATTTACTTTACAAGTAATAAAATTCCACAACTAGGCCTGCAACATGAGGGATAGTGTTAAGAAGATCTCTGCCTTCTAACCAGTCCTACCTGTTATTCAGATGTTGCCCCTTTATTTAAAGACAGTATTCTCACTTTATTTATTATATCAGGCGAACTCCCACAATCTGAGTTGCACAAAGTGGTTGGTTAGATTTGGAAAATGTGTGAAACAAGCACAGAGCCAAAGTTGCCACCCACTTTTCAAAAGTCCCAACCTGATAATGATTTAATGACCAATGAAAATAAAGTTATTTTGACAAAAATGTGATTTGATTTTTATAATCACCCACTTCTCCACACTTTCTATAATTGACATTGATTGCCATCCTTGCAGTTTTTTTAGTTTTCAGCAACAAAATGATGTTTTTCTATGTACATTCACACAAAGTACTGATAAAACTGCTCAAATATTTTCACATTTGGAGAAAGCTGCTGATACTCTTGCCAGTTCTACCAACTTTTCCAATAGGGTTCAGAATATTTAAGCAACTTGAGCACAAATTTGCTCGATATGTTGATTAACCAAAAGAGTGGGCCATGCCAGTTTCACCCAGTTTTTAAAGCTGCAGGCATATTTGTGCAACAGGGTGGGGGCGGGGGTATTGCTGTTATTTTAACCAAACATATATTCAAACCAGAGCGCTGTAGTAAGTGCACAAATGTGTTTGCAGTTTTTGGAAACTTCAATGTTGCTGAAAAATAAGTAAGTTATACTTACTGCTTTCCTAACGTTGCAATAGTGTCAGAATATAGACAAGTAAAAACAACAATATTGGTTTTCCCTAATATTTTGCAATTAAGATTCTATTTGATTTGTTTTTAATTATTATTTTCTGAGGCTCAGTGATATAACAACATTTGCCTTTATGTTAAAGTTTCCTATGATCAAGAACAAGCATGATCACTGTAACTGACATGCAGTTATCTTCTTTAATTTATTCTGAAATTGTTGGTCTGCTCTCAATACCGACTTTCACAAAATAAACTTTTCTAAGATGCACCTTAAAGTCTCTTTTTTCTGTCAGTCTGTCCTTTACCACGGCTCTTCAGGGAAATTTAGTCCATTTTCAGACACAACATGTTTATTTTTATTCTTATTTTCAGAATTAGCTTCATTCTTTACTTTACAATAAACTCCTTATTGTTTGTTTGTCTCACTGTAGGGTTCAGTCAAGAGCTCATGTGGGCCTTGCTGTTGTTTAGCGCCCCCTATCGGTGAAGTAGAGGCATTAACATGCACACTGATGATGAGTCTATCAGACCCTGAGGTAGTCTGCCGTTTCCCCTTATGCTCTCCGGAAAAATCCTGAAAACATACGGAGCTTTGGCCCTGAAAATAAACAGCAGTTCACTCTCGTCCCTCACATCTTTGAGAAGGCTGGAGGGAAAATCAAAGGTAAAGTCTGGATGACAAAGTGTTCGGCTCTGAAGCTTGTTCAGAAATTCACAGGAATCTGAAAGTCAACACGGTTGTTCACACATGAAATAAATATTCCAAAACCTGTCAGCATATTTCTCCAAACCCCGACCCCAAGCATTTTCTCAGTTTAGACAGGTCATCATAGAGCTTACTTTGCTATGATTATATCTCTAAATGTCTTTTATAAAGCACTAAAATATAAAATATAGTATTAGTAAAAACTATATTTGGAGACAATGGTAAAGGTAATATACTGGTTCTTTTATTGCAATAAAAAGAAGCTTAATTTGGCTTTATTTATGTGTCACACTCTTTAAATCATGAATTTTTAATCATGTTTAAGTTAAAACATATTAACATTGGTGTAATCCTTTTTTGAAGCTTTATCTTTGCTAATTTTTTTTATTATTTATGTATTTTTTCTTCATTAAGAGTGCCTGGCAAACATACACATGACTACGCATCTAAGTATCCACACAATTAGAAAGAGGATTAAAAAAGAAAAGAAATCTGCAGGAAACTTTATAAACAGGTTTATGCATGTGTGAATAGGTCTTAAGCAAAGTTAACTATCTTTGTTTATTCAAAGCATGGAAACAAAATGTACAAACCACATAATAAGCCTTTGTGACACAGGGTCTCAAAAAGGCTTAATATATCATGTTAAAATTGTAAAGGTAAATATTGCAATGTTTAAAATTAAAGGGACCAAAGATGTCAGCACACTTTCAACATATTTTTATACTTCATAACCCTCCAAAGCACACACAAAATTTTAGCAAAATTGGCTGTCTAAAATTGTGACTTTTCTTTCTTAGTGTATTGGAGTCTTGTTTTATGTGTTTTTTTTTTTTTATCTCAATGAGGTTTTCCTGATTAAATAAAGGTTAATAAATAAATAAATTAGATGACCAAACATGAAGACAAGACACAAAGTTTCCTTATGTGCTGTCATTGGCTCCATCAGCTGTTATAATGAAATCAGCATAATCTGAAACAGCTGTGAATTCAGGCTTTAACTCACCTGACCTGTGGCCGCTGACTTCTCTCCAAGTGCTCTGAATATTTTTGTGTCTTTTGATTTCAAACCGAGCTCCAAAAAAAGGCCTCCCTCCCTCCCCGTCTGGACTTGAGTTTAGATTTCTCCTTTGAACCGAACTTCTCCACAAAGGGAAAGTTGGGTCTCAGCATTAAGACGAGTGTGAAGTCTGATCTGAGATTAGAGTGTCTGCTGTTAAATCACCTCTGAAGACAGAATATATTTTACAGACTCGGTGCTCCGAGCTCTTTATAATCCAGCCCGGTGTAAGCCACTTTCAGCTCTTCATATATGCTTTGGAGATCTGATAACCAGGGTCACAAGTTTACACACATGCCTGCTAATTCCTGTAACTTTAAAGTTTGTTTAACACTGTCACTATGAGGTTGGCCTGTTTACCTCCACCAGGGAGGTTATGTTTATTTGTTTGTATGTTTGTTTGTTTGTTTGTTAGTTAGCAAGATTAAACAAAAACTACTGGACAGATTTTGCTGAAATTTTCAGGAGATGTTGGTAATAGCCCAACTTAAAAATGGTTAGATTTTGGTGGCGATACGTACATTTGTCTGGATGCAAAAAAAATCCCAAATTTTCAGATTTGCTTCCAATTTCACAGAATAATAAGGGGTCAATATCTCTATCATTAAGATAAATTTCACATGGATCTGATCCAGATTAATGTCACAAAAAAACCCACTGAACTGTATAATGGGTAATCCCACTGACAACATTCAATAGTTCATCTTAAATCAAAATATAACGTTTTTTATATATTGGTGAGATATGAGACATAAAAATAATCCAACTTTCTTACACATATATTTGTTTAATTCCTCCACAGTATAAAAAAGTGATGCTCCCTCATGGGGATTTAACCTGCCTGAGGAGGGACTGGACACTTTACACAACTAATTATGTGGCAGCGTCCTCTAGTGGTCAAAGTCCTTACTGCTCTATCACTAATCAGATCGGATTTATGTTTTATTTATTTCATGTTGTGTTTAAATGTCTTGTGTTAACATATATTCTTTATAAACTCATCTAGGTGATGATTTCACTGTGTTAAAAAAATGTCCAGAGCTTGAGTAAGAGTTTCTACACTCTGAAAAACCATAATCAAGGCTGTTTATGACCCTCTGAGATATAACTGGGAAAATTAAAGCCGTTTTTCTGGGCTGCAGAACGTATGATGAACAACATAGGTGTGAAGGTACATCTTATGTTTTCCTGTTATGTGCTAGAGGTTTGATTTGTTTAACTGAAAGGATCAATTATCTCAAATGTTAAAAGAAAGAGTTTAAAATAAGGGATATAATCAGGACAATACATTATTCATTCACCCAGTAGTGGAGCTTATTTTTTGTATTTTCCTAAAAACGTACCAGTTTTGGGGTTGGGTTTGTGCCTGACAGATGCAATGTAGCTGAAAGGGAGAAAAAAACAATAAGTCTTATTTTTCTATTTTCTATGGTTCAAATCATACAAATTGAAAATAAAATAAGCAATAAAATCCCATATACTCAAATGAAATAATAAATAAAAGGCCATATAGATAAATAAAACAAATAAAAAATGAAATAAAATCCTATAAAAATAAAGTTAAATAATAAATAATAAAGTAAAATAGCATATAAATAAAATAAAATACTATATAAAATAATAACATAAAAAACATATAAATAAAATAAAATAGTAAACAATAAAATAAAATACTGTAAAATAAACCAAAACAATACCCAATGCTATATATAAAATAAAATAATAAATAATACTATATAAATAAACAAAATAATAATTATAAAAACAATATAAATACACTAAAATAAACTAAAAAAAATAAACATCCGGGAGGCATGATATCATTGGACCGACATTATATCTACAGAAAATTGCCTTTAAAGTTGATAACCATTATTGGCAGATATAAAAAAGTGTTCCTATGTTAACAGCCGATATTTGACCTCACATACTGAGGTAATAAATCCTCCTTACCGGCTGTGATGTTGGCAGAGTTAATACAGTCAGACCCTCTCTCCTGTTAAAAGTGAATCTCAGCCGTAAACATCCCCTCTGCTCCTGCCTGTGTTACCATCGGAATAAACTCACAGTGGAGATGAAGCTTGATGAGGCTTCTTCATCTTCATCGTCCTCTTCGTCCTCCATGTTCTTCATCATGACACTTAGCTGTGTTAGCAGTTAGCTCCGCGGCAGTTTGTGAATTAAGGACCGTTTGTTGATCAATTCTTACGAATTGATCGGGGAAGGTCTTCTTTACTTTTCTTTAACTATTACAAACTGAACACGGTAATTCTCCTGTTTATAAGCCAACTAATCGTAAATAAAACGACTTTCCACTTTTAACTGCATCACAAAAAACTTTAAAGAACATGTTACTGCTACTTCTCCTCCTTTCTACGCACCGGGGCGCCATTTCCTCAATCAATGAGTCAAATAATCGAACTTTGTTGACGAGCTAACTGGAAGATAAATTAGCATAATCATTGTGTCCAATAAGGTAAAGGAATGATATCGAACTGAGAATAAATAAGAAACTTAAATACTTTCATTTACTGACAATAAAAGACGTTGACTAAAATATTAACAGACAAGAAAAAACTAGATGCACTAAAAAAATAAATCAATAAAAAAGAATGAAAAGAAATGAAGGAAAAATAGTTAGGAATAGCCAGTTAGGAAAAAAAATGGACAAAGGTGAAGAAGTTTTCAACTGCACCAGGACAAAGAGGTCAAAGTGGCCCGTGTCTCTTTTGGTAATTAGATATAAGGTTTGGGAACAGATACAAAAAACTGAAAAAACGACTGGATATATGATTTTTGTTTTAAAATAGAAACATCAAAATTGAAATACAGCCTGATTTTATTATTGTTGTCTGAAACAAGTAAGGAAGACACACACTGAAAAATGTCCGTATTCTATTTTCTTTTTAGAAATTAATATTGAAAATCAAACTTCTCCTTACTCGTTTCAGACAAGAAAAAATAAAATCAAGCTGTATTTCAATGTTGATGTTTCTATTCTAAAACAAAAATCAAACATCCAGCGGGTTTCCTCTTTTTTAAATCTGTTTCCAAACATTATACCCAATGAGACAAGGACCATCAAAAATTTAAGCATTTGATCTGATCATTCCTCCATTTTATAAAATTTGTGAAAAAAAAAAATAAAAAAAAAAATACAAAGACGACAAAAATTCAACCTTCACCTTTTATTCTGCACAAAAATTCATGACAAGTAATCCACCCTGAGATGGACATCATGTGAGAAGGCTGCTCGTGTCTGCTTTGGAGCAAAAATTTCATTTTTTCTGTGTTAAAATCAGAGAAAACACCGAAGAAACGACCTCGAACACATCAGATTATCTAAAATGAGAGACGTGTGGTGCTTTAACTGCGAACACGACAGCTTTTATCTTCTACATTTACTAATATGATGCTGACGCTTACTCACGTTTGAAGGTTTTAACGGTTAATTCTGCTCTTTAATTCAAGTGTAAGCATTTTATTAATGACCCCTGCTTTGGCTTTAACACACAGGACCAAACTGCTGCGACTTTCACATCTCCTCCTCCATATGAGCCTAGAAATCAGAGAAAAGAGTGAGAAATAAAACAAAAGAAATAAAACAAACATTAATGTGAAAAGATTCTTCCTGAATGTTTCTGGTTGACTTAAAGAAAATTAAGATGCATTATTCCTTTGCCAATGGTAGAGGATTATCAGACTGAGACTAAAAGATGGCAGATTTCTAATTAAATGTCTTAAATCTTCGCTTTAAAATGTTGTGATTCTTTAAAAATAATGATGAACTGAATAAACCGAGTGAGGCTCAGTATCAGCAGGAGGATTTGAGATGTGGTCTCAGCTTCTAAAAAAACCCCGTTGGTGCCTCTCAGCAGCCAGAACGCTCCGACTTCAACATCCAACACGGTGAAACTCCGCCCTCCTGCCAGGAGGGGGCGCTCCGTCCTGCCCATGTCAGAGAGGCAGTCGATGTCATTTAGGGGAGGGGGGTCAGCGAGTGGTGGGATGGCTGGAGGTGGGGAGCCTCCTCCGTTCATCTCCTCGTTACAGCGTTTTCAACACGGTGGGATCGTGAAGAGAGAGCGAGCTGGGCGGGGCGTTAGTCGTCTGAGTCGGGTTGTAACGGGGGGTCGCCGTCTTCAGAGGTCACGGGGAAGGTCTTCTTTCCTCGCTTCAGGACGTGGTCCTCGTTTCTCTTCTCCAGGGCCACGATCTGTAAGAGACCAAAGAGAGAAAACGTTTATTAAAAATGACTGATTGGTGCAAGATGTAGATTCAGCGCAGGCTGTCAAGAGATTCATTTAACCTTTATTTAATCTGAAAAAATCACTGAGGGTGTTCCCTCATTTTCAACGATGTCGAGAGAACAAAGAACAACAATACAGTTAAAAACAGTTAAGTCAGTTCTGAACTGACCAATAGGAACACGTGCTTGCAGTTTCAATGTTTCTTGTAAAATGCTCCAAGTGAACGCAGCAGAAAAGCTGAAAGCAGTTCTTCCAAATTAAGCTTTAGTCGTGGAACTTCAAGCATCAGGAGGTTACTGGATCTTGTTGGGTATTGATTATAAGATTGATTTAACAGAGACGTGATGTATGGTGGCATTTTACCAAGTCAGGCTTTATAAATGAATAAGAACCAGTACTGTCCTGTTTGACATTCAGAGGTGTCCAGCCCACTTCTTCATATAAAGTACAACGGTGAGTGGAGTAACCTTCACCAGTGATGAATCTGAGGGCTGAGTGATAAACAGAGTCCAGGGGTTGAAGAGTAGAGGCAGAGGCGTTTCTATAAACAACATCACCATAATCTAAAACTGACAAAACGTTTCCTACTTTGCAATGAGAGGTTAGTTTTGTTCCTGTAGAAAAATCCAATTTTTGTCTTAACTTGCTGGCCGGGGAGTCAATAGGAAATTTGAAGGTGAGTTTTTGATCGAACCAAATACCAAGATGTTTATACTCTGATACTCTCTCAATGCTGTGTCTTGTTAGAGTGGTGATTTTATTTGATCCGATTCTGATTGTAGTTGCCGTGCAGCACTTTGGCAAACTTAATTGTTTTTAAAATTGTGCTCTATAAATAAAGTGGATTGGACCTTTTCACTCTAAAGTTTCACCTTGAAAAACACTTAATTTAAGGTGTAGCCCGTTACCTCAGCTATGAACTCGGCCTCGTCTTCGGCACCGATGGGGATGTTCAGGCTGCTCACGGCGTTGAAAAGCTCGTACACGCTCATCGCCTCGCTCACTCCTCTCTTCTGGAAGAACTGAGACACAAAAACAAATTCATTTACCAACCAGTCATCTTCAATAAGTACTATAAAATAATACACACGTTCTACCAACATGATAAAAACATGTTAACTTCTCAGATCATTTGACCATTAAAGGCTCTTTCAGTATATTCACCTCCACAAAGGAGGCTCTATTCTAGCCGCCGTTGTCTGTCTGTCTGTCCATCTGTGAGTTTGATAGCTCGAAAAGTTCTGAATGGATTTTAATAAAATTTTCAGGGAATGTTGGTCATGGCACAAAGAAGACGTGGTTTGATTTTAGCGGTGATCTGAATACTGATGTGAATCCAGGACTTTTTTAAGTATTTGTTAACAGTGCTAGGTAGAGCAGTTTTCCACATTTTTGCTTCTAACTCAACAACTTCTCAACAGATTTGGATGAAATTTTCAGGGAATTTTGGCCACGGTACAAGAGAGAATGGACTGAAGTTTAAGCTCAGATGTGGATACAGGATTTTTTAAATGATTTGTTAACAATGCAAGATAGAGCAGTTTTCCATGTTGGCGGAGGTTTGTGCTCTTAAAGCTCTTCTTGTCTTCCTAATATCTTCTTTTTTAGCTTTGAGTTCTGTGTTTATGCTGTTTCCTCATAAAGAATCACTTTTTATATTTTCCATGAACATTCAACGATAACTTTACACTTTTATTTATTTGTCCTCAATAGGGCAATTAGCTGTGCAGCTGTGAAGCAGTAGAAGCAGAACAGAATATACATAAATCTTTTGAACAAATACATAAAACTTTAAAAGTTTAGCAGGGAAATAAATAAGTCTGACTCTTCAGCCAACAGCATGAAACTTAATCGAGAAACGTGACAAAATAAAAATATAAAATACAAAAATAGAAGACTGAATAAATAGAAGCCACTTAATTTAAGACAGGACATTTGCAGATACACTAGGCTACCTTTTCCTCCTGGAGTTTAGTAGGAGATGGCTGAAGGTACAAATGAATGTTTATATCAGTTAGTTTTTTCTAGTGGAAGTCTGAGTAGTGATCCAGATGGAAGAAACTGAAACTGCTGATATAAAGGGTGAGAACAGGCTTCTACAATCTCATTAACTTTTGACCACAATAAGCAAAAACAACTCAACTTGAAAACAAGTTAATTCTCTATGAAAGCCAAGAACTGACCAGAATTTGGGCACAATTTAACAATTCATTTGTAGTTAAATCATCTGTTAAATTAAAGACTGAATCTGATAACCTGACACTGAAAATTATCCCTAACTTTGATTTGAAGTTTAGTCTGTTAACGGTTGGATATTCGATTTTGTGCAAGTTAATAAAACAATAAAACAATCTGAAAGTGATATTTTTGGGATTTGTTGGAACTGTATCTTTACCTAAGGAGGTTATTTTAACATCATTTTGTGTATTTTTTGTCCTTGTATTCACAATAATCGATAAAACAGGCAGCACATTGTTGGTAAAATCGTTACCGTTGAAACATTCCTGCAGTCTCTGAAGAGGAACTCCAGGCCGTGAGGGTGGGTGGGCTCGACGGACTGACTGACATCAATCAACCAGACCTACGGCATGCACAAGAGGACAAAACATAATCATCAAGTCTGAAAAAAGAGGCTCGGACAAGGACAAGGAGGAGGAGGAGAGAAAGCTGAAAGGTAGGATAATGATAAAGACTGGAGGAGAGGGATTTAAGAAGCAAAAATGGAAGATTGATTATATAAAAGAGGGAGAAAAGAACTTAAAAAAAGACACAAGCAGAGGTCGTACCTTTCCTTCGTACCACAGCATGTTGTATTCACTCAGATCAGCGTGAACCAGGTTACACTCCTGATACAACACCTGCATCATCTGCTCACAAAAAGTGACGTACGGGAGAAAATCCAGCTTTCATGAGATTCAAGAAGGACAAAAAGGCAGGAACCCTTCATAACATCTGATTATATCTGAAATAAAACTAAATTAACTCACGTGAAGGACCTGGTAGAAAGCGTTCTTCATGTCTTCCGTGCTCAGCACGACATCTTTGAGTTTAGGAGCAGGAACGTGATCTTTGCCGATGAAGGACAAGACCAGGACGTGTTTCCTCAGGAGGACCACCTCTGGACACAAGATCCCGGCTTTCTTCATCCTGATGACACAAACAAGCACGAGGTCTGAATGTTTGGCTGGTAGTTTTCACTCATTTTTGATAAAAGCTCTGAGGCAGAAGGAGAGGCAGTAATGGCTGCTGATGTGAGGTATGTTGATGTTTTCATGGAGGAATCAGCAAAAACAGGAAGGAAAACACTGTGGAGGCTCCTGATGTTTCTACACTCCTGACCAAAATCTTAAGACCAGTTGAAAATCACAAGAACTTGCATTTTGCACAGTTGGCTCTTTAAGTAGAGCTTCAAAATGCGTCAGGTGTGAATTACCTGGACAGGTTGTGCATCTCCTTCTCGGCCCACAGCCTGATGATTTTGCGTGGGTTCAGTTTGCTGAAGCGCTCTTTGAAGCGGTAGTCGTCTTTAATGTAGCGGTCTCTGTTCCTGAACTCGTTCAGGGTCGTCTTGAAAACCTTCAGCACCACCTCAGCGGGGACAGGCTGCTCCTCCAGGCTGAAGAAATAGATGTGCAAGAGATGAAGAAACAGATGTGCGACTGAAGCAACATCTGGGCTCAGCTGTTTAAAAGTAATCTGATCGGATTTTGGATAATGGATCAATTCTTGAAAATGGGTTGTTTAATTAAACATGAAACACCCACTCACCTTCCTCCGTTAGCATGGAAGACAACAGACTCCTTTCCTCCACTGATGCAGCCGTTGATGCTCTCCAGCACGCCAGAGTTCACCATCTTAAACATGAGCAGACGAGTGCGAGGGTCCACAGCTTGTTCCTGAAGGGAGAGAAGAGGAGGTGAGAGGAGGAGCCTGGAGGAGCACGGCCTTACTTTAAACCTCACTAAAGTGTACGCACAGCGGTGGAGTGCTCCTTCTTCTCGTGCAGTCTGGCGCTGCGTTTCTGCTCGTTGTAGCAGTGCTGCTTCAGAGAGTTGAAGACCTGGTTGGACAACTTCAGGTCCATCCCCAACCCGTCACCGACGTGGACCTCTGGAGCAAACTGGAGGAGGAGGAGAGGGAGAGGATTGGGAAAGGTGGCACAATTTATTTTCATTCTACTGGTTCTCTGTGTTATGATATTTGGCCATAGGTGTAATATGTGCTATGTAAACATATATAGATATAGATATAAATTTCAATGTCTGGTTTTCGGGGGTTATTTTGACCTTCTGTCTGTTTTTTAGTGGGGATTTTTTTGGTTTGTTTTTGGATTTTTGTTGGATTTTATGGTCCTATTATAATGAAAAAAAAATAAAAAGACTTTGATTCAAAGAAAAAAAAATGGCACAATTTCTACATCTGGAACTCACTGAGCTGCATGTTTCTGAGCCAAAAAAGCAACAAATCAATCGAATCAGGAACTTTGCAGACATTGATTGAGTCTTTTAAACACTTTTAGAACTACAAAACCAAAAAAAGCGGAAATTTTAGATGGAAAATAAGAGAAGCGGCAGGATAAGGCAGTTATATATTAATATGAGGATGCTTGGAATTAAACTATTATGTAAATTATGATGGTTTAACTGAAGAAAGGACATAAAGTTCTGAAAATAAACAACCACTTTCATTTTAATCCTCTAGATGGTGCTGTTTTTCAGTTAACGTCTGATGATGAATAAATTTGATTAATCTCTCGTACAAATATTTACTTTATGTAGAACCTGATTTAGGTGGAACATTCCTATGAATCCTTTCTAAGAACAAATTGTAGAAAGTAATACAGTCAAACTGTGCTCAAACTTTTTGATACCTGAAATTGTCACATACTTCAAAATAATTAGGTTTTTTTTAATTTTCTAACAACATCAACTATGAACAGTATTAAAAGTATCAAAGCTTTAAGAAATCAAAATCTAAATTTTAGTCGATTTTCTTCAAAAAGCTGTTACAAACTAAAAACAGCACCGTCCCAAGGTCGTGATTATATTTGCTATGTTGCGTTTCAATGTGATTTTTGGACACTGGCCATTTGGCCACTTTTTAATGATCAAACATAAGAAATTACCCATTATGAGTGTCCAAGAATTAAGTTTTTGTTGCTGGACTGTAGAAACAAGTACTGATATCTGGGGCCTAAAAATAAAATCCTAGATATTTTCTCACAAAACCTCAGTCCTCAATCAGGTTTTTTCCTCTTGGATAAAAAACCCTCAAGATGCAAAGAAATTACATGTTAAAGTTTTTCTTATTGTTATCTAATGTTCTACATTGGAATGTTTTCCATTCAGAAGTGAGTGCATGCTGTAATGTTGTCACGAGAGGTACATCGTGTTTTAGGCACGCTTGTCTGCATTGACACCAAAAAGTGCAATTTTAAAAAAATAGATAGACAAGGAATTTTTTTGTATTTAATATAATTAAAAACAAATAAAAGTCTGTTATTGTGTACATGCAAAAAAAAAAGGCCAGAAAAAAATCTTGGTTTTTATTTTTAGAATATTGCACCCAAAACCATGAATTAATTAACTTAACCGAAATGTTGCCCAGCTCAACTGATATTGTCTAATTTTAATTAATATCACGTAAAACAATTAGTCTGGCGTCATGTCAACCCTGTAAGAAAGTCGTCTTACGTTTTCCATGCGTGCCGTGTTCTTGCGTCCGCACGCCACCTCGTCGTGTTTGGTGGTGATGTTTTTGCCTTTTCCTGTGAATCCTCTCCTGGGTGTCGTCTGGGGCTTATCTGATCGGTCAAACATACACAAGCAGAGTTTAAGAACTCATTACGGGACATTTTTGTCCTTCTGCGTCTGATTTTGAGACGGTCAGTGTTGTTATAAACTAAGGGTTCATGGTTTTCCCCTCAACTATCACCTCTGTAGTCAAAACTCTTAATTTAACTCAAAAACTGAACTTAAACTAAAAATAAGGCAGTAAAATTCTCCACCCATAAGCACACATCCTCGTGTTCCACCTTCTTTTAGAGAAAAGGAAAACTTTCAGGCAACTGGAGCTCAAACATTTTGTTACTGATCATCGAGTCTCTAGAGTTTCATCCACTACCATTTAAATCATTGGTGGGCAACTGGGAAATTTTGTAACAACTGGGGATTGGATTTTGTTTTTATTAAACTTAAATTTACAATTTTCAAAGAATAAACTTAAATACTTAAGCACTTCAAATTTAGAAAAAAAGGACTAGTGCAAAACTTTCAACTTAAGGCGAGATAAAAAAAACCCTGAAAATTCTTTTAGGGAATGTAAATTCATTAAAGTAAATTAATTCAACTAAGAAAATTATTTATAGTTCAGGTAACTCAACACTAGTTTAACATTTAGTTAAGGTAAATTACATGCAATACACTTCTTGCTAAGTTGCAATTTCACTTAAATCCACAGTTTAAAAAATTTATATTCAATTCAAATGTTCAATGCATAAAAGGTATGATTTTAAGGGGAAAATAATATTATTAAATAAACCTTAGTTTGACTCGAGAAGCTCAAAATGAAAGGGGAGGGAAATCTCCTGGGAAAGTCCTCCTGTCTAGCTCACCAAATTTTGTAACAACTGGGAATTATTATTTTTAAGTTTATTCTTTAAAAACTGTAAATTTAAGTTTAACAAAAATACAAATAACAATTCCCAGTTGTTACACAGGTGGCCCAGGGGCCACATGCAACCCTCATACCATCTCAATATGGCATAACAGTCGGTTTAAAACACCGAAGAAATGTTTATATATGAAGAAAACCTGAGAAAATATACCGTGTTAGCATTAATTATAGCTTTAACTGTCCATAATTGTTTCTGTGGAACTCTCTTTTATGTATTTGTCAAAATATACATGATAATTGTAAGTAATATTTCTCTTGATGGCCAGTAAATACTTTGTTACCTGCATCAGAAAGTAGCCATCACTGTCTCTGCATCTGCTTTTAGTTCATTAAATTAAGTTTTGCTGATTAAATTGAGTTAAATATTTTTAATGCTGATAAGGCCACTTATAAATGACAGCTTTCTATCTATTCATCTCTTCAAACAGCAAAGGTTTGGCCCTTGAGCGATGAAGATAATCAAAGCAGCATATCCCTGTTTAAATAAATGGAGACAAGTGGGAAAGCACCCTCTTCTTACTTTGGACAGCTGGATTAAGGTGTTGTGATGGACATTAACACTACTTGTGCAACCTGAGTCTGTTTCTGAAGTTATTTACCAGCTCTGTAGGGGTCATGTCTCGTGTCCTGCCAGTCCACCTCGTCCTCTGAGCTGTCACTGTCCTCATAGGGATGGACCATACGGTAGTTCTCGAAGGAGATGGACACTAGACACAAATAAAATAATGTTTTTTATTTTGAGCTCTCTAATCACATTTTACCTCCTGTGGTGATACCATAAAACTTGTATCAGGATAAATATGCTTAATATGCCATTCTGCTGAGCTTTTACCTTTGCTGTCTCCGTTGAACTTCTTCTCTTCGCGGCGGAGCTGATCGTCATACTCGCGGTCAAACTGCATCTGCAGCATCTGAGCGAGCATCAGGTCACTGGTCGTGTCACTAACTTCATCTGACAGGAAAAGATCTGCACCTGGACTGAAGGACGAGGAGAGACAAAATAGTTAGAAATGACTAGAGCACAAAAATTTATCTTCATAAAGCAGCAGCCGAGAATAAGTGGGGTATACACATAAAGATTATCGGGCTGTTTTTGTCCTTAATTTTCCTCCTTCTCAACCAAGGACAGCAAACTCCAGATTATCTTCTGTTTTATAAGATTATCCTGTGGTCTGAGGTGTGTTAAGAGTGAATTTGTCCTGATAACCAGCTCTGAAACGGGTCGGGGCCAACAATCATAAATATTAAACCTGTTCAATATTTACGACCAAAACTCTTTGTGTGTGGGGAAAGCCGATGACCCCCGAGTCATGACTCCGTGAAATGTGACGTGAATGTAGCCAATCAAGAAGCGAGCTGACTGAGGAACAAGGAAGCAGGTGTAAATAAAAACAAGCATGGCCGACCTGAAACATAAAGTTCAGTGGACCTCAGAAATGGTGGACCAGCTCACGTGTTCCCGCTGTCTCCAGGATTTTTTCTACACTCTTTTCTTTTTTTTAGTTCTGAATTTTTCCATCAAAAAAAGTCCCAAGACCTCCATCATTCCCTCTTCTATTATGTCCTCTTCGATGTTGCGCGTTGCTTTTTCTGGTTGTTTCTATGTTTCTTCTTCTTGGTTTTTGTTAGATCAGGTTTGATCAGATTTCTGTCTTGGAGGACTAGATTCTAGATCGGTGGTAGGACAGAATGGTTATGTGTGTGGTTATGTGTGTTATAAGATTATCAGAGCACACCACACACAGTACGATCCAAATTGTTCAGTGTCTAATTTTTTAACTTCATGTGTGGGGTCTCTAACAGATGAAAAACATCACTTCAGATTCAGAAAATCCTTATGTGTGTACCCCGCTTAATGTCCTCAAATTCTTGAGTTCTTTGTTGACATTATGTCATGAAGCATTTACACTTTTTCACCCATTTGACAGATGTTTTAAGTTCTTAACTTGGAGGGAAACTAAATGGAAATTCAACAAACAGACAGATAAAATAGTGTTAATGAGCAAAGAGCAGCTTAAAAAGCTTCTTCACACACAAACGGGTAAATACGTACTCATTCAGGTCTGGAAAAGCGTTGTTCTCCTCATCCAGCTGTTTGGCCAGCTGCTCGCTCATGACATCAGCCAAGGAGCAGGCGGGCGCTACCGGGGCCGCCGAACCCCACGGGCTCTGGAAACACACACAAAAATAAAAATAAATACAAAATGTAAAACATTAAAGACACATAATAATAACTTTAAACACATAATAACAGTTTAAAAATTCATATTTCTGAACATTTTGTATAAACTGCAGGAGAAAATTGGTATCCATATTGGAATTAGTACAGCAAAAGTATCCTATCGCCCATCACTAGATTGAACACATTACCTTCCCTTGAGGAAGATGTGAAGCCTCTTAATTTAGTTTTAAAACATCTTTTTCTTTATACAGTAGTGAAGAGAAGGGCAACTGTTATTTATAACTCTGATATCACTAAACAGTCTGTCTACCCTTGATTTTTGTCACCAAACAGACATAATCAGGCTTTTATTTAAGTTTTATGTTGATCCTCTACAGCTTTATTATGGTGAAAAAAGTAACAGCCACATTAGTAATACATTTAATTCTGGCTATAAGGATTTCTTTTGGGTAGACATGTTATTTTTGTTCATCTTTTTACAGTAAAATTCACATTTATGTTTAGAGTGGGACAAAATAGTTTGAGTAACTTCTGAGTTGAGTTTATATTGGTAGTAGAGTGTGCCACAGATCCCTCCTGGGTTTGGGGGAACAACAAGCCCAAATGAGTGAATTCACTTTTGAAACAAGCCCAAAAAAAACACAACCTGCAACTGCCTATATTTACAAGTAAGTCCAAAGTTCCTTATAATTAGCGGACCTGGCAACTATGACGTTCATCATACACCATGTATGTAATTATGTCAATCATGAGGTCCAGACAAGTCCAGGCAAGGTCCCACGGGGCCACGCCCACTATGACATCATTCGGTGTAGAATTAGGGCCACGCCCACTTGCTATAATGACAAGATTATGTCTAATCAGTTACCTTAGTCTTTCTGATCTATGACCTTTAAAAGTGACTTTATTACACAACATCATGACGTTTGAATACTTATTTCACATATGCAGTTTTACTTCCTGTTAGTAGCTACATTAGATTTAACAAGTTGAATTTTGAAGTGAATTTTGACTGAATAAACGATAATTTTTGTATCTGAAAAGACAACACACGATCATTTACATCCTATTACGTTATAAAAAGCAAACATATGAGTAAATATAAGTCTAATAAAGGTCCATGGAGCAGCTTTTTCATCAAAGTATTCAGCTATTGGCTAGCTAGCATTGATGCAATTATCGCATTAAATTTATATTACCAATTATTTTCGATGATCAACTGGTGCTAAAATGTCTGTAATAACACTGCGGACAGCTGCTGGGTATATTTATCCGTCTGACTTCTCACAGAGAGCTTTCTCCAGCCATTTAAGGAGAGGACTCGGACTACGGCTGGCGTTATGGTTGAAATGGTAACCATGCCAAGCTAGTGCCTTTAATCGGAAGGTGTAAATATGTCGTGATTAAATTGAATGATAAAACGCAAATCAACAAAATACACGTTTAAACTTTCATCATTGCACATCTGACACATACATAGTTAACATCTGGAATAAAAATAGTAACAGCTGGAGGTGATTCCGATCAGGAAGTCGAGTTTGGTCTTTGGTCATTAGTTAGCACGGTAACTTACTTAGCCTCAAACACCACCTTGCATTAGTACGATTAAACTTACATTACACACATATCAGATGTAGCTACTATGATATTATAAATCAAACTGTTGTTTTATACTAATCTGAAAATCTCACAAAGACCGACACTTTGACGATCGGTACTCCGTTAGCACGGTCCCTTTTTCAGTCGTTACACCATATTGGATAAGTACTAACAGGTTTAGGCTGGTTACCTGGTTTACCTTCGTATAACACACCTCAGAGGAGCCATCAGAAGCTTCTTACCTTCGGTGTTTGTGCCGTGACTCCTGTCTGGTCCATCGTTTTGTGTCAGTTTGTCTCTTCTGTCTTTAAAGAGAGAATGGTGGCTAGCTGCTGGGCTAATGTTAGCACGCTGTGACGGCAGGTCTGGCGACGAAAATGTCGTAAAATAAAATAAACAACGAACTGACGCGCGTGACAAGGACTGACAACAGTTATGTAAACTTCAGAAAATATTAAAAAGTTAATACTAAAGTTGGTAACAGTCGTTTATAAAATAAGTTAAGGTAATGAGGAGGTAGAGAAGCTTTCAGTGAGGTGTCTCTCAGCTGAGTGAACCTTGGAACAACCGGAAATACGTCACTACTCGTCAGAGTAAAGGGGAGGGGCTTCTTTAATTCAACAAAACAAACAACAACGGACCTGTAATTACAACTTAATATTCTACTGCAAATAAATAAAGTATATATATTTCAGTAATTTTTTTTTTCTGTCACTCAGGTCTGTCTGACCTACGTGTTTATATGTTTTCAGTCTGTTTTTAAGAGCTCATTCTGTCTTTATTTTTTGTTTTTTTATTTTTCTTTATTTTTAAATCTTTAATTCATATTCTATGTTAGTTATACAACTCTTCTGTATATGTCTGTTGTTATTTGTTTGAGATGACGTAGCATGGAAAATCTGACCTGTTAAAAACATTTTTGAGAGGAAAGAATTACTTCAGTTAGAATTCTGAAAAAGGTCCTTTGATACTACAATACTATTTTTCACAAAGATAAATGTCACCTCAAGGTTAAGAAAGCATAAATACATATATAAGTTATATAGTCATAGTCATATATTTTCATTTCAAACATTTGACATTGTTTAGGAAATAGATTGAAATACACATTTTTTTGTAAAGGGTACAAAGTCTCATTTTCACCTATATTGACCTGTCCCTTTTATGGTGGCAGTTTCTGTGTTGGAATCAGAAGTGAAGCAAAAATGATAAATGAATAATAAGATGACGTTAAAACGCCTTCATGACAACGTGAATGATTATAAATAAACACTCTCTCTAGGGCAGAGATCGCTTCGAGTCAATTCCCTTTATCAGAGATGCTGTGCGTGTGCACGCGTGCGAGTGCCATTAAGAAACTGTGCGCGCGCACCATACAATCTGTCCAGGTTGGCTCATGAACGCGCTCGGCCGTCAGCTGCTGTGACAGCGTTCAGGTGTGTGAAGGTACACACTGTAAATGAGGAAGAGAGCGGAACTCACTTTTCAAAATAAGAGCGTGGGCATTACCACGCGACACACGTCTGAAAATGATTAACCCTCTTTTTTATTATTCAGAAACATTATTAAAGACAATTAATTAAAGAAATTTGTGTTCTATTTTTGATGATATAAAAATAATAACGAAAAATAATAATAATTGCAACACCAATAGCAACACTTAAGAAAATGATAAAAGTGATGATAAGAACAAAGACAAAAGCAATATTTTTTTTAAAACCAGTTTGATTATACAATAACATAGTAATAATTACAATAACAATGATGATAAAAAATACGAACATTTATATAATAACAACAATTATAACAGTCACGATAATAATAATAATAATAATAATAATGATATTAAAAATTATAAGGACAATAACAATTACAATGATGATAATAATAATAATAATAATACAAATAATAACATTAATAATAACAATAATAATGATCATGATCACCATCATAATAATGACACCACAGTATATTTCTGAGGACCTAATGCCTAATTAAAAAATTAAGCTTACTGAACTGAACCTTTATGGCTGGGTAGCTGCTTGGTAGACATGCTATATAACTGTTCCAAAAGATCCTATTCTGTAAAAACATTACTTCGAAAGTCATGACCGGAAGTTGCGGCTCTTATTTTGAAACTCTGACCGCTCGGGAGCATCCTGACGTCTTCTCGGAGCACAAAGTGAAAACGCATCATCGTCCTCACACGTTAAGATGCCCACACAGATCTACAAGGACAGGCTCTAACCCCCCTGACGCCTTCAGGGACATTTTATTTATTCAATATAAATATTTTGTATATTTTAATTTTTATTTGAACGGAAACGTCTTCTGTCCGCGGGACACCGATGGCCACCTCCGCCACCATCCTCAGCATCAGCACCACCGCCGGAGGGCCGACGGGCCAGCCAGGACGGCCGAGATCCAACCAGCACACCTAGCAGGTCCCTGCACCGTGAGAACAGTTATTCATTTATATTAATTATTAAATCAAAATCGATATCACCTGTTTACATTGATTGATGTCTTCACTGTGGAGGATGGACTCACGTTTTTACCTCCTTGTGAGGACATCTGGTAACCACACACATACACACATAAACACACATGCACACAAATACACACTCACTGCCTACACAGTATGAGGGTCACTTTATCAAACGCTGTTAGAAATCAGACAGATTTAATTAATCTTTGATTCTACATTAACATTTAATTATTCTCTTAACCTCACTGTCAGGCACCTGAGGGGGTTTAGTTTTGTTTAATATTAGATTTTAGGGAAAATCCAACATGCAGATATGGCTGAAATCATTATTGCTTATACCAAAATTAATACAGATTTTGTGAAACAAGAAAAACAGCATTTTATTCTTTAAAAAATAATGCTTTTGATATATGAAAGCAGTCATTCAGTGATGAAGAAGTTAACAATTATGGTACATTTGTCTATTCTGACATTACAACCAATATATAAGATAATTACAGCCAAAAATATGAGATGATATTGCCAAAAAATCATATCAATAATCACAGTTTTAAGCAGTTTTGCATGACACCAATATTATTCTCATAATATCCTACATCCCTTGTTTTGTTCGATTTTAGAGCCTGAAATGTAAAATCCAGGCTAGGGCCGGGCGGCACTGTATGTCATGTTTTTAAGCTCTGTTCAGGGGCGATTTTAGTCATTTTGAGGCCTTTGGGAACAAAACAATATGGGGCTCTTTCCTGTGTGGCAGGGCCCAGTTATGGGGGGCATGTTCAAGGGGCCACGGATCTAGTTTGGTACCGGTTTTGTGCAATTAAGACAGCGCTCTGTCTCTCTTGGTGAAAAGTATGACTTCAGATCATGAGTTTTATTTACTAATTTTTACCAACTTTTATCAAAGTAATGGGGTTTATTGTTGGTTTTGAAACATGGTTTAAAATAATAAATGCAGTCTACACAATTGTTACCAGTGTTTTTATCCAAGCCATACAGCATTGTTTAACAACTGGTGACCTGGGGCCACATCAGGCCCCCCACAGCTCCACATCTGGCCCCCAAAATACTATTAAATTTTGAAAATGTGTGGATTTTTAAGAATTTCTTTTTGTTGTTTTGTCCCTGTTTTACATCACTGCCAAACAGTTGAAATTATAAAGTTTGATCAAGAATGATTTCATTATTTTGATCTGTTTGACAAAAAATCACAGACTTAAAAATTTGTTTTGGATAGGGATGATAGGAACTAATGTCACTTTTAAAGGCAAAGAAGCATTCAATTTGGAAAAGACATAAATAAACAATATGCTAATTATAGCATATTACATAATTATTACTGAAATAATATAATTTTAATTTGTTTTAAAATGTTAGCCCCCAAAAACTGGCCCTTGTACAAACGTAGTTCATGATTCCTGCCGAACTGTCTGTTAAGGTTTTCTGGGTTTGTTTTGTTTGTTTTTTTGATATTCAGAGCCAGTAAGTTCAAAATGGATGTAAGGACTCGTTTGTCATCATGCTATTCAATATAATTCAACTTTTACTACGATTATGCCATAATCCATAACACTGACATTTTGATGGCCATGTCTTTATTTATGTCCAAATTGAAAAAATCCAGATCCGTGTTGTTCATCCACATCCAGCTTAGAATACTGTGATGAGACTTGATGTTTTAGTCCATACTAACCAGCCCCGCTCCAGCCCCACGGGACCCTCAAGGGTCTCTGTGGACATCTGACTCGGTTACCGTGAGCAGCAGATGGGGTCGAGGTGGGGGCAGGGTGGGGGTCATCTCAGGCTCAGACCTCCATTATAAAGTGGGGATAAAGAGAGGATAAAAAAAACTCTGATTAAATGAATGAACGAAGCAGAAACGTGAGAAGATGTGAATTATATTACGACCTTAGTGACAACTTAGTGCCAACATAAATCTGTAATATTGTCAAGTTTTCACACTGTCTGAGGTTTTGTAGGGTTTTCTCCTCTTACAGCCAAAGGTCTGGAATTATAACAATCTTTCAAACATAAAGTTACAAACACAGTCTGTAGTATAAACTGTATTTAAGTGTATTATGACTGCCAAATGGCTGTTATTTTTCCACTATGCCCCACAAGCTGATTCTTCTTCTTTTTGTTTTCTGGCAGGTGATCGTATCATATAAGGTGCATTACTGCCAATTACAGGGCTAAAGTGTGGATCAGAGCAATTAATTCTATTTATTGCCAAGTACATTTGCTCATACTTGCATTTGACTTGGTAAATTGGTGCATAAACAATCAACATATAATTAGAATTAACTATAATAGAAAACAACTGGACAGATTTTGCTACAATTTTAATGAGATGTTGGTAATGGCCCAACTTAAAAATGATAAGATTAACTGTCTAATTAATAATGATATCAAGTGCTAGGTGTGGGTTTTCAGGGTCAAGCAATCATATTATGATGCTAACTTAACATGGAACTTTTAGTTATAGATGTAACAGCAATATGTGAGCTACTTTGGTGGAGTTCACAGTCTCGGAGTGCTTTCTAGTTATAATTATTTTTATTACTTTTTATTTTATTTTTCATTTATTTGTTTACTTTTTGTTTTGTTCTGTCTCCATCTTTGGTTTGTTCCTTGGATTGGGTTATTCGTCCTGCCCTTTCTCCTTTTATTTGGTCTTGTATTATCTTCATCTTGTTACTATAATGTTTTTATGTTTTATCTGAAAGTATTAATAAACAGATTGTGGAAAAAAATAAAAAAACGTTCTGCCTGTCCCAATCATGTTTGATGCCCAAATGGACCTAAATGTGTTCCTTAAAATGTGTAAAAGTCCATGTGTACTCACAGTATTAGGTACTTTCTAGAAATTAAATTATCAAGTAATTACCCCAAATGGGTGTTAAACCATCCAGAATCTTGGTAGCAGGATAACGCACCGGTCAACAATTCTTCTTTCCTCTCTTTCAGGCTGAAGACCCCCACATCAGACCGAGCTGCCTTAACTAACCTCTCTCTCTTCTCACGGGTCACGACCTCTGAGCAGAACAAAAGGACCCATCAACACCATCATCTTCATTAAGCCTTCAGCTCTCAGCAGTCAAACATGACAAAGTGGAGCATCGACGCCGCCGCCTGATGAAAACCTGAAACCAAACCCTAAAAATGAGTGAGAGCAGGAGGAGGCGGAGGGAGCTGTGAGACGCTGGATGGACCGAAAAGGATGTGAATTTGGCACTGACGATTACCATGAATGTGTTGTCCTTGCAAAACAAATGTCCCGGCCGTGACTGAGCTTTTGTGACTGCTAAAATCTTCATAAACTCAGCATTTAAATCCAGCATCAAAACCAAAAACAGGGATTAAGCTCTTGAAAAATGTAGAAGACAGCAGAGACGATTGTCGATCCACAAGCTGTTTATGTTGGTTCAACAAAGAAGACCAAGATTGTCGACTTTTGATGTGTTGCAACTCTTCTGCTCAAGCTGTTTTTTAAAGGGAACTTACAGAAATCACAAAGACAGCAAATAAGATTGTTTTAATTTAAAAGGGCAAAGACTCACGTCACTGACCTCTCCAACAACCAAATCAAAAACCGAGCTGCAGGAGATTGTACAACAGAACAATCAACAGAGACACTTATGTGGCAGTCCTCATCCTGGACTTTGGAGTAAAACTTGAAAATCTTCCAACATAAAAGGTGGAAGAATAAATCCATCCGCCAATATACGGTCAGTATTTTGTGCAGAAAACATTCTGGAGATAAGCTACCACAACCAAGTCAGCATCAATGATGACGCATCTGCATGCCAGTTTGAGCCCGGAGACGACGGAGAAGGCTCGATTAGAGCTGAACGAAAACCCGGACACCCTGCACCAGGACATCCAGCAGGTAAACAAGACAATCTACAGTCTGTATCTGATGTTAGCAGGTAATGGTGATATTGTTCTACAAGAAAAAGAGCAAGAATGATGCCTCTAAAGTACAAAAATGACTTTAGAGGTCATTAAAACTCTAAAGCAGAAATTAGGTGAAAAAAAGGAAGGTCAAGAATAAGCTTTGCCAAAAGATCCCCAATCATTCATTCATATATTATCTACACCCTTTATCCCTTTCGGGGTCGCAGGAGGGCTGAAGCCTATCCCAGGTGACATTGGGCAAGAGGCAGGGTACACCCTGAACTGGTCGCCAGCCAATCACAGGGCCACATAAAGAGACAAACAACCATCCAAGCTCACACTCATACCTAAGGGCAATCGGGAGTCACCAATTAACCTAATGAGCATGTTTTTTGGTCTGTGGGAGGAAGCTGGAGAGCTCAGAGAGAACCCGTGCATGCACAGGAAGGCCCCGGTGATCAAACTAGTGATCTTCTTGCTGTGAGGCACGTACACTACCTGCTGCGCCATGGTACCTCATTACCAATCATACAGAATTCAAAGTACTCAAGACATCAGGAGTTCGGAGATGAAACTAAAGAATGAGACCAGAGGACACAGTTTCAATTACGTAGTGCTTGTACCTCACAGCAAGAAGGTTGCTGGTTCGATCCTCGAGTCGGTCAGGGCCTGTCTTTGGAGTTTGTATGTTCTTTCCATGCATGCGCGGGCTCTCTCCGGGCACTCCGGCTTCCTCCCACAGACCAAAAACATGCTTGATTGGTGACTCCATATTGCCTTTACCTTGTAGTGTGAGCATGAACGGCTGTCCGTCTCTCTATGTGGCCCTGCGATTGGCTGGCAACCAGTTCAGGTTTTACTTGGCCTAAAATAGTTGTTTGTACAAAAGCCATCTATCAAATCTTAGGGATGGTGTCCCGGACATGCCTGCCGAGCGCAGATTTAAATGCCGTGTGCTTTTCTCTTGTTTAGATCCTGATTTTCTTCACAAGATATAAAAACACATTTTCCCTGAAGATTTCTGCAATTTTGTTGGTTCAGTTTGATGGTTGACCCTCCAAGCAGTGTTAATTTTGACAGCACTTTTTAATTTATTTTTAGTTATAGTCTTTTGCCTCAAATATCTTTTAGTTTTAGTCATAATTTAGTCCTTCAGATTGTTTTAATTTAAGTCTAGTTTTATTTGATGAAATTTCACAACATTTTAGTCGACCTAATCTACTGTAAATTTAGTTGACTAAAATATGAAGTGTAAAGGGTAAGACATTTTTAATGTTTCCTTGAATTTCTGAAGTCATGTTTTACACTTGGGTAAAATGAAACATCTAATAACCCTTTACTGAATGCTAGTAAAGTCTGAATGTATAAATGAACAGAAACAAATTGAACTTTTGTGTGAAATGCAGTCACCTTTATTTAGGCTACTTGGCAGAGCATCTCAGTTACAATACCAGAACTGACAACAAACAGTGAGCCTGCTCTACATGAATATATCAATTCATAAAGAGAGGAGCTCTGATTGGATCAAACTTATCCCACCACCATGAAGCTAAGGCAGCTGTGGTTGGATGTCCCTCTTAACTCATCCAACCTTTCCACACAACCAAAGTAGCTGTGATTGGATATATTCCTAACTTGTCCCTACTTTCTACATGAGTAAATTAGGTCTGATTGGATTAAGTCTCTGTCAAATATTTTAGTCTAGTTTTTATCTGTTGATGAAAATGTAAGTTAATTTAGTTTTAGTTTTTGTCCATGTGCACTTGTTTTTATTATTTACTGTCTAGTTTTCATCAGGGGAAAAAAGGTTGGTGACAAAAACTATGATGAAATAACTAGTAAACAAAATTAACACTACCTCCAAGCTCTCAGTGGATACGGCTCTGGAAACCTCAGCACAAGAATTTTCTGGGAACATATAATTGGAGAGTGGATGTGTCCAGATGGTCCAGAACTTTCTGATCTGAAGTAACCACAAATTACCACAAGGTGACTTTCTACCACTAGCAGGGCATGGCGTAAAGGTTTACTGTGATCCACAGATTTTTATACCTTTTGTGATTTTCGAGCTAAGTTGAGGGTGCACTGCATCAGTCTTAATTTGTGTTGCACCAAATCATAACAAATGCTTTCTCGAGACGCTTTACAAAAGAGGAGGTCAATGCCATACTCTTCATTTATATTTTATTTGATTAAAAAAGAGCTTCATAAAAGATGACACTTCTTTTTCATTTCAAGGTCCGGGACATGATCGTGACACGGCCTGACATCGGTTTTCTGCGGACCGACGATGATTTTATCCTCCGTTTCCTGAGAGCCAGAAAATTCGACCAGGTGGAGACCTTCAGGCTGCTGGCCCAGTACTTCCAGTTCAGACAGCAGAACCTCGACATGTTTCAGAGCTTCAAGGTTGGTTTCTACCGCCCAACGGGGATGACAAAGACCATCATCTTAAGTGTCAGTCATTAAGTCCTCTGCATCCTAATCCGCACTGTAATGTGTGTCACAGGTGGATGACCCGGGGATTAAGCGGGCACTGATGGATGGATTCCCAGGTGTACTGGAGACTCCAGATCAGCATGGCCGAAAAATTCTCATCCTGTTTGCCTCCAACTGGGACCAGAGCAGGTAAACTCTCTCTTCTAGTGCCCTGAAGATTAAGCCCAGAGATGACCAAAACACGAAAGAAATTCATTATAAGGTCTTTAGTGCTGTCCCAATCAGGACGGTTAGTCCCGTCCAGTGTTAATTTTGTTGACTAATAAATTTCGTCATAGTTTTTCGTCAACAGCCTTTTTTCTTCTGATGAAACTAGACAGTAACTAATAGAAACAAGTGCACATGGACAAAAACTAAAACTAAATTAACTTACATTTTCATCAACAGATAAAAACTAGACTAAAATATTTGACAGAGACTTAATCCAATCAGACCTAATTTGGTCATGTAGAAAGTAGGGACAAGTTAGGAATATATCCAATCACAGCTACTTTGGTTGTATGGAAAGGTTGGATGAGTTAAGAGGGACATCCAACCACAGCTGCCTTAGCTTCATGATGGTGGGATAAGTTCGATCCAATCAGAGCTCCTCTCTTTATGAATTGATATATTCATGTAGAGCAGGTTCACTGTTTGTTGTCAGTTCTGGTATTGTAACTGAGATGCTCTGCCAAGTAGCCTAAATAAAGGTGACTGCATTTCACACAAAAGTTCAATTTGTTTCTGTTCATTTATACATTCAAAATTTACTATCATTCAATAAAGGGTTATTAGATGTTTAATTTTATCCAAGTATAAAACATGACATTTTAGTCGACTAAATTTACAGTAGATTTTGTTGACTAAAATGTTGTGAAATTTCATCAACTAAAACTAGACTAAAATTAAAACAATTCAGATGACTGAATTTTGACTAAAACTAAAAGATATTTGAGGCAAAAGACTATAACTAAAACTATATCAAAAAGTGCTGTCAAAATTAACACCGGTCCCATCTGCACAACTAATACTTGTTAAACTTAACAGTAATCAGGTAGAGCTTAAACTTACCTTGTTATAAATGGGAACCTGTTCTCTACCAAAAACCTCATGCATGAGGTTTTTTCAGCTCCCTAAGAGGAACATCCCAATGGTATTACAGCAGAATCAGAATGAAATGATTAATAATGAGATGATTGATTCTGTTAGCTAACAGGACTTGAGGATAGGTTCCTTTTTGTTCAAACCAAAAGTTAAAAGTCTCAGTATTTGGTTTGATTTTGCAAAGTTTGCTTTTGTTTCCCCCTGCAAAAAAGATGTGTGTTCACATGATTCCGGTGTTGAAGGATTTACTCAAAATTGGTAATGGGTATTAAAAAAAGGAGAATGGGGTCTGTTTGGATCTACACAAAGGTGTTTCAGGGAATTATAAGATTTTTTTAAGTAGCTGAATTTGAAATTTTAAAAGAAACCAAAACAAATAAAGTATTGATAGAAAACATTAGCTTAGCTTTACAAATTTCCAAGGCACACCGTTGGAGAACTACTGATTTAAGTGTTAGGAAATGTGATATCCTCATAAAGAGGCAGGTCCCCACAACCTGGCTGAGTGCACAAATCACGGTCCTCATAAGACCCTTCAACAAGTAGGCCCCCCCCCACACACACACACACTTGCCTGTGTATTAACTGGAGTGAACAGAGAGCCTAATGAGTCAGTCCTGTACTTACCCTAGAAGCACAAGAACACAAACGATCGAGCCCATTGTTGTGTTTAAGACTCACTGTCACAGACCCTTTAACTATCGATTAGCTGTTTAGAAACACACCCATACGCCGTCTTCATTGTCCCCTCCCCCTCCTTTTTTTTTTTCCTGGATCAGGAACTCGTTCACAGACATCCTGCGGGCGATCCTGCTCTCTCTGGAGGTGTTAATAGAGAACCCCGAGCTCCAGATCAACGGCTTCATCCTCATCATCGACTGGAGCAACTTCTCCTTCAAACAGGCGTCCAAGTTAACCCCGAACATCCTCAAACTGGCCATAGAGGGCCTACAGGTAAGTTTCCGAAAGGTGTGTCTTCTGTCTTTTTTTCCTTCAGTTATGGAGAGGGACCTGTCTGCAGGGACAAGGGCGCCACCATAGGTCCAGTCCATACCGGAAGTTCCAACCGGAAGTTGGTCTTCTTTGTGTATATTATTATTTATTCAGAGCTGCGTTCAAATGGTCGATCGAAGAGACTATACGATGATACCAAAGATACAAAGAGATTGAATGTTAAGAAAAAGAGGGGTGTCTGCACTGTGTTTAATGAGGGCATCTTCTGGTGGGCAGAAGATTGAAACATAAACATAATCACTTGATCATGTGATTATTTGAGGCTTCAAATTGCTGACATCTAGCAATTAGATGTTAGCACTTAAAATTTTCATGATTTTATACATACTGTATAAAACTGTGAAAATAACTATCTATACCTATTATAAATATAATTATTATAAATTAAAAAAATATACAATATTATAGATAAAAGATAAATTAAATACCTAGTAAATTATACATTTACGGTAAACATGTAACTGCAAAATAAATATAAATATAAATATATTTCCGGTATGGAGTGGATGGAGGTTGTGACTACCGGGGTGGATTGGATTACGGCGGCGCCCTTGTCCGCCATAGATCTTTTATACTAATTCAGTTTTAATCCCGCAATCTACTTGCTTTAATATATATACTTTATAAATACTTGTAGGGCGGATTGCAAACTTTAGTTCGGTTGCAAACTTCAGGTAGATCACAATACCAGTGTGGAGCGGCGAATAATACACAGGAAGAAGACCAATTTCCGGTTGGGACTTTCAGTATGATTGGACCTATGGCGGCGCCTTTGTCCCTGCAGATGGGTCCTCTTCACTTATCTGATTTAACTCTCCTTATATTCGTCCTCTCTCCTCCTCTCTCGTTTCCTCTCCTTACCCTAACCCTTCGTATTACTTTACTGCGTCTCTTTCTCTTGATCTCCTCTTCTCTTGTTCTTGCTAAATCATCACACCTCTCGTCACACCTTTCATTGCTGTCTCTCCTTTTCCTTTAAATTCTTTTTCCTTCCCTGTTATCTGCCCCTCGTTTTGTCACTCCTTATAGTTTCCTCTGTTGAGTTATGCCTCCTTGGCATTTTTGTGTCCTTTGGCTTCATTACCTCACCTGTCCTGTCCTCTTGTGCTTTCTCTTTCTCCGTTCACGGCTTGATTTCATGGACAGGATGTGTGGAAGAGGAGCTCTGGCTCTACCTGTTGGGTGTCACAGTCGGGGCCGAGGCTATGTCCACACGTAGGCGGGGATTTTTGAAAACGCAGCTTTTTGGCCATCTGTCCCCGCGTAACTGAAGAAGCATATTTACTTAAACTCCAGGCAGGGGAAGACTTAAAAACTCAGTTAAGGGTGTCTCCATGAGGACAGGGAAGACCGTGTTTTGGGCCTAAAATGTCCAACAACCTCTCCTCGCTTTGTGGCATCATCTTTGTTGCTGCCGCAGACGTTTCTAAACCGCTGTTGTTTTAAGTGCTAACTTAATTATTCACATCACTCCTTCACTATAATGCTGCTTTAAAACCGTCAGTCCACACAAACGCTGCCGACATTTGGAAGAGACTCGATGTTATTGTTTCACAAGTGACTGTGCTGCCTGGTGACCCATGGCCGCATGACCCATGTGGATGCCATTGTAACAACAGATGTTAAAAACCACCAAGAATACCCATGAACTTTTTGATAACCGGATTTTATCAAAATTATCAGATTTGTCTCTAGTTTAAATCTAAATATAAATAAAGAAATATTTACCAATTATACCTGCTAAACCCAGTTAACCTGGTTAATCCATGCCATTTTCTGCCACTTTTAGTCCACCTGGACTAGAACTAGACCGGGCCTTACTTTGTGGAATTTGCATGTTCTTCCCGTGCATGTGTGAGTTCTCTCTGGGCACTCCAGCTTCCTCCCACAGACCAAAAACATGCTCATTAGTTTAATTGGTGACTCCAAATTGCTCTTAGGTGTGATTGTGAGAGTTAATGGTTGTCCACCTCTCTATGTTGCCCTGTTAGAGCCCAATGTGTAACAATGACCCAAAATGTTATAAAAAAAATTCTAATAAACCCGAAATATAATAATTGGTCAATAATGTAACCAAAGTGTTGAGCCCGAAATGTAATAAAACAAATGTAATAAAGCCCAAAATGTAATAACTGGTCGATAATGTAACAAGATGCTGAGCCCAAAATGTAATAACTTTATTACATTATGAGGCATAATGTAATAAGTGACCCAAAAAGTAACAAGCTATTACATTTTGGGCAAAAACGTATTACGTTTTGGGCTCAGCATCTTGTTACATTATCGACCAGTTATTACATTTCAGGTTTTATAGCTTTTTTATAACATTTTGGGTCATTGTTACATATCGGGCTCTAACATGCCCTGTGATTTGCTGGAGACCGGTTCAGGGCGTACCCCACCTTTCGCCCACTGTCAATTGGAATAGGCTCCACCTATGGCTGGTCAATATATTGATTAAATCGATTAATTCAAATTATTATCTGTGGAAGATTTAAAAATAATACAGATTTTCTTTCCTTAACTTATTCCACTTGTAAGTTGTTGCAAGGCTTGAAAATGTAAATACTGAAAAGGACCTCTTTCACAATACATGTAATTTTGCCCACAGCCCAATTTTTTGTTTATTGTGTGGTATTTGTAGTACACCCAGAGACTCCCAAGAATATACCTTTAGAAAATCCAAAAGTCATCCAGGGCCTGTACTATGACCTATTTTATGATCATTGCCATAGGTGTGAGCCAGGGTGCACACTTTACCCCAAAACTTACTCAAACACAAATAATAAATCATCAAATTGGGTCAAATCACCTTCACTGAAGTCTGGTGCATCTTTTGAAATCAAATGTAAAGCTAAGTATTACAATTGAAAGAAGTTATTGAATTTTAACTGGAAAAAAAGTAGTTTTTTTTATGATTTTTTCAACAAATTCAATTCTTTGGAGATGTGTCTGACCAACTTACAGTTGCTGTACACCTAAAATACTTACAAATTATTTGGCCACATATATATTCTCAAAGTGGGAAAAAAATCATCAAATTCTGAGACCGGTAAAGTTGTTCAATTAACAGGTTGGGTTACTGTGGAAGAATCAGGATACTGTTCCATATCTTGTATATCAGGGAACCTTTAAAGATTTGTTCAGAATTCATCCTTTAAGTATGATTTCGTTTAGAGTTTGAATGCTAGATTCAAAACAAACATTTCACATGAAATGTTATTCAGTTTAATATTGAACAGCCACAAAGGGCCTGTATATTATGCCTTTGTGATGAGATAATAATGAGCCATTGATACAAGTAAAAACCGATGCAGTTTTGGATTGTTGTAATCAGATTGTATATATCTACAATGACAGCAATACATAAACATTACTTCTGTCAATTTCTGTTTCTAGTACTTATATATACATGTAATCTGTTTCATGGCCTTCGTGTCTTTTTGCATAGCAACGGCTTGGACAATTTTAATTTGTAGACTGGAACTATAGTGAGGGAAAGGGGATCTGAGAAATCCATAAGATGTATGATTGGCTGGTTATTTCATAGAATGGAGTCTTTGAATTTGCTTGTGTATGGTTGGAGGGGTTTCTGATTTTGAAAATGTTTATAATATCCCAAATAATAGATTACAGATGCAACATGTGCACATATGCCAGAGGTTCTCTTTCCAGCAGGACAGAGACAATAATATGCCTTCACAGGATCATCTGATGCATTCTTGTCAAATTGAATCCAAACATTGTATTTTATATATATATATACCATCATTTTTTTTTTCAAAATATCTGCAATTGTATGAAAATATCTTGACAGTGTAGCTTGGGAAAGATTAGTAAGCATGGTCATTTGATTCCATGAAAGGTTTGAAAAATAAAAAACAAATATGTCACGTAGAGCTCGTAGTGAATGGCAGAAGCTTGAAGCATCTGATATCTCGTTCCCTCATGTGGATCTGGAATACCTTGAGACCATAACATGCGGTACATACCAAATCAAACAGTCCCCTGGCTACATTGCTGAGCATCAAAAAAATGATGGTGACTATGAGATTTGGGTTTACCAGCATGATGCTGATCTCATTAGGGGACAGATTCATTCTCGTCACAGATCTCAAATAAAATACAATGTTTGGATTCAATTTGACAAGAATGCATCAGATGATCCTGTGAAGGCATATTATTGTCTCTGTCCTGCTGGAAAGAGAACCTCTGGCATGTGTGCACATGTTGCATCTGTAATCTATTATTTGGGATATTATAAACATTTTCAAAATCAGAAACCCCTCCAACCATACACAAGCAAATTCAAAGACTCCATTCTATGAAATAACCAGCCAATCATACATCTTATGGATTTCTCAGATCCCCTTTCCCTCACTATAGTTCCAGTCTACAAATTAAAATTGTCCAAGCCGTTGCTATGCAAAAAGACACGAAGGCCATAAAACAGATTACATGTATATATAAGTACTAGAAACAGAAATTGACAGAAGTAATGTTTATGTATTGCTGTCATTGTAGATATATACAATCTGATTACAGCAATCCAAAACTGCATCGGTTTTTACTTGTATCAATGGCTCATTATTATCTCATCACAAAAGCATAATATACAGGCCCTTTGTGGCTGTTCAATATTAAAATGAATAACATTTCATGTGAAATGTTTGTTTTGAATCTAGCATTCAAATTCTAAAAGAAATCATACTTAAAGGATGAATTCTGAACAAATCTTTAAAGGTTCCCTGATATACAAGATATGGAACAGTATCCTGATTCTACCACAGTAACCCAACCTGTTAATTGAACAACTTTACCGGTTTCAGAATTTGATGATTTTTTTCCCACTTTGAGAATATATATGTGGCCAAATAATTTGTAAGTATTTTAGGTGTACAGCAACTGTAAGTTGGTCAGACACATCTCCAAAGAATTGAATTTGTTGAAAAAATCATAAAAAAAACTACTTTTTTTCCAGTTAAAATTCAATAACTTCTTTCAATTGTAATACTTAGCATTACATTTGATTTCAAAAGATGCACCAGACTTCAGTGAAGGTGATTTGACCCAATTTGATGATTTATTATTTGTGTTTGAGTAAGTTTTGGGGTAAAGTGTGCACCCTGGCTCACACCTATGGCAATGATCATAAAATAGGTCATAGTACAGGCCCTGGATGACTTTTGGATTTTCTAAAGGTATATTCTTGGGAGTCTCTGGGTGTACTACAAATACCACACAATAAACAAAAAATTGGGCTGTGGGCAAAATTACATGTATTGTGAAAGAGGTCCTTTACAGTTTTCGTGATGGTAAGCCCTGTCAGGTTTTGCACAAGCACTTTTATAGGCTTGTATTTGTTTTTTAAATGAGATTAAATATTGATTAGACCTCAACCTGGAGTGTTTATGTCGAAAAGCCTGCCTATGTTTAAACTACATTATCAACATTTTATGAAACACACTCCAACTTTAAGAATGAAATTCTGTTTAGTTTGGGAGTACATTTTGACAAAACATACAGGACAAAACTTGATTCATGTCATTTTTGTGTCACAGAGAGGAATTTTTTCATTTTTTGAGAGAAAAAAAATCGATTAAAGTCGTAAATCGAGTTTTGTGGAAAAAATCTGGGATTTTATTTTTAGGCCATATCACATAGCCCTAGCTTCAACCCCCCGCAACCCCGAAAGGGAAAATCGGTATAGATATAATGGATGGATGGATGGATGGATGGATGGGTAGCTCTAAACCCTCGACCATTTTACCCATAATCAAGGTAAAGACTTTTTCCTGGACAACCTGGGTTAGTGGAATAGTCATGCTGTAAGGATGTACGGTTGGTGTGTCGAAGGTTTTGTCAAAACAAAAACTCAAATATGAAATCAAATCTCACAGAGCCGTAACCATATCACACACAGATCAATGATGAACAAAAGGAAAATCTCAGTATGGTTCTTTTAAGCCTAGAAAAAAATATATCTAGAAAGTTTTTCCGGCTCTATCTAGTTCTTTGAGTCAGTCTTTGTCTCCTTTCCTCTTTGCCCTTCTGTCTGCTTTCTTTGTCACTTTTCCTTGTTGGTAAGGACTTGTTTCCTTTCATTCCCTTTTCGTCTGCATAGTTTACTTCCTCTACTTGTCTTGTTTGCACCTCTCAATTTGACTCTTTCCTCCTCTTGCCTCTGTCCCCTCTCTTTCCTTTCTTTGTGTTTTTTCTCCTTTCCTTGTTGCTATCCTCATTTTCTCCTCGTCTCCTTGCCATCTTTTTCTATTCCTGCTCTCCCTCTGTCCTTGACTCCCTTACATCTCCTTAAATCCTCCGTTTACTTCCCTTCCTGTCTTCCTCGCCTTGCTTCCTGACGTCTTATCTTCTTCTCTTTGTCTTCTCAGGACAGTTTCCCGGCCCGGTTTGGAGGAATCCACTTTGTCAATCAGCCGTGGTACATCCACGCCATGTACACCATCATCAAACCTTTCCTCAAGGACAAGACCAGGAAGAGGGTGAATCTCACTCATCTCTTCCTCTCTCCTTTTTCAGTTTCAGCCTTTTCTGTCTTCTCTATGAACCTTTTCATCCTTGTCTCCTTTCTTCAATTTGCTTCCTCTTCTCTCCTTCCCCTCCCTCAGATCTTCCTTCATGGTAACAACCTAAACTCGCTCCACCAGCTCATCCAGCCCGAGTGTTTGCCATCTGAGTTCGGCGGGACTCTTCCCCCGTACGATATGGGAATCTGGGCGCGGACGCTGCTGGGACCCGACTACAACGACGAGACGGAGTACACGCTAACGTACGACGCCCTGCACGTCCGGGAGAACTGTGGAGGAGGAGGAGGGGACAAGGACATGATGAAGAGGTGAGGAGACACACTGAGGACAGTGAAGTCTGTCAAAGTCCACAGTCCTCTGCCTGTGAATCATGTCTTAAAGACCACGCAGACGCAAACATGACTGTTGATCGAGCTGATGACAGATACATTCTCTTGTAGAAGAGTTGGAAAGGTGTCTTGTGACCGTGTAGATCGGAGACTTTCAGTTGACTGTCTGTGACTGTGTGTTCTAACATATTAAAGGGATGTGCCAACTTGTTTTTTGTTTTGGTGTCTTGCCTCACTCCTTAGTCCTGTGTGCTTGTTATGACCGTTTTTTTTTTTTTTTTTTTGCCCCGTTATGTTACGTTATCTATTTTTGGACTAAGATTAGCACTTTATGTAATTTTCGAAAGAAATACATACAAAACTAAACCCCAAAAAAATCATCCACGTCCTCTCTTAAATAGTCGGCCATAATCCTTAGTACCAATCTTCTCTTACTCGTAAACAGAGGCTTTGTTTTGTTTACCTACATACAAGCACATCTGCGGTGGTTTGCGCATGCACCCTGTGGTTTAGTTTCGTATTTGTTTCCGAATCTCAATCTAAAAACAGATAATGTAACATAATTCAGTAAAAAAATGAGACACAACAAGCGCACAGGACCGTTTAGATTTGCTGAAGAGTTTATCTGATGACTGTAGGCAGAGGCAGGCTAACACTACCCACTGAGTCCCAGTGTTTGAGCTAAGCTAATTAGCAGTGGGCGTCACAAATGGACAAACTCCACCTTTACTAATATAACGCTTGTTTGTTCCAGGTCTCAGTCGGCGGTCGAACCAGGAACCCTCCGGCCAACAGACCGAGAGACCAGCACGCCTCTGCTGGCCCTGGACTGAACACACACACACACACACACACACACACACGTATAAGTAGTATTACCACAAACACACACATGTAGATCCATCAACACACATGTACAGACACTCAACACCGCCCCTAAAGAGGATCTTAAACACTCATATTCAGTCTGTATTTAGCTGAAGGATGTAATGCCGTGTCCTGTTGAACTCTGAACTTTAAAAAAACAGGACACACACCTGAATACACACCTGATTACACACGAACATAAAGTCTGTCCTGTCTCTGAGCCGTTTAATGCCTCCCAGAGGAGCATCTCTCCAGCCAGCAGCGTCTCTCCTGATGTCCACGAGGACAGAATCATGACGGCGTGCTTCGAGGATTTCAGAGTATCCAGGAGGAATGTAACGCAGTGATGAGGAGGTGATGGAGCAATGAAAATCTCAGAGAGTAGACACAACAACACAAAGCACTGGGAAGGGAACAAAGTTAGATGAACGTAACAGTGAAATAATAAACATCAAGGCTGCTGGGTTTCACCAACAAGGATTCATTCACGCAAGAACTCCATTCATAAACCACTCATTTTAAAGATTAGTTTTAGTTCTGACTTTAAGGCCAGCACTATTCTAATACTTTATATACATTTATTTTAGAGAATGAGTCTAGAGCAGGGATGGGCAACTTTAACTACCAAGAGGGCCACATAAAACCGTTTTTCCCAGCCTGAGGGCCGCATTGTTACAAGTTTTTCGGAAAATCTCGATGGGGAAAAACAATGTTGGATAAACAACACATGAGAATATAAACTAGTCATAAAATTAGTAAATCAATATTCATATATTACAACACAAATACAAGTTATTATGCATAATTAAATTAACTTGACATAGAATTCAAGCTAATTAAGCCAATGTACATGGAATTAAAGCCAATGAGGCTATTTTTAAATCAATGAAATGATGAGTGTTTTCCAATTTTTTCACCACAAATATTTTACCGCTGCCATTTTTTAAATATAGTATTGAGTATTGATATAATGCTCTAATGCTTTAAGAAAGAGATTTAGAGACACTATTATAGCACAGTGAGTTCTTCAATAACTTGCAAAAGACAATAAAAAATTCAATTTAGATTATATAGAATTATTTCTATTAGATGTCTGAGTTTTCTTCATATTTACAATTGCTGATTTTTTGACTGGCGGGCCACATTTAGTGAGGTGGAGGGCTGCACGTGGTCCCCGGGCCTCAAGTTGCCCACCTCCGGTCTAGAGTATGTTCACAATGTCCAAAAAAACTGCTGGTTTTCACTTACTGAGTCCCCCTGATCCACCTCTGTTCTCATTATTAGAGCTCTTGACACCAGGGTGCTGCAGGTTCGAGCCCAGATCAGGCCGTCACATGGCGATGGGCCCTGGGGCAAGACGCTTTTGGTGTGTTCTGGTTGTACTGGGAAGTGCATTTGAATATCTTAGGATCCTTTGGATTGGCTGTTGATGCCCTCTAATGGACGCTGCCATACTGCACGTGCCGTCTCAACCAAACTTTAGCTCCATCTGCTCACAGACAGATTCGCAATCGGAATTCAGACTGAAGCCTTTTTTTTAACCAGGCTGTAAAGACGTTCAGTAAAGCCGTGAAAACCATATTTTCCCTGAATGTAATCATTAAAGTGTCAGGTTACTGCAGCCAGCCTCAAGTGGACACTCGTGGTACTACAACTTTTGGCCTCCACTTACAGCCCCTGGTTCAGTGGGGCTGTAAGTGGGGCAGTGCTTGCCCCTTGGCTTGCTACCCTCACTTAGGGGGCTTAAACTGCTCATCATGACATCACACTGGTAGGTCTATTTTAGGGGGCTGTGTGAACTAGCTGTTTAGGCAGGTACTTGAGCTATAGACAAGGGGAAAGGGGAGAAGTCCTAAAGCTGCAGACTTGTTTTGTGGGTAGAAACCTCTATAACATGGAGGAGGCATATATGAGGTGTAGGGGCCATATGAAACTTGAAAAAGCAGAATATGGGCTTAGATTTTTAAAATTACAGTCATGCTTCAATATTGAAGTGCCACATCTTGAAATCTGCTTTTTATGTGAACTCTTTGAACTAAGTATAAATTCTTAAGTCTAAAAACTGTAATTTGCATGTAAAATATCTTCTAAAATAGGTTTTACGAGGTCTTTTCAGTCTGTTTATTTGTAACTTGTAATGTCTCATAAAGTTAAAATTAATAATTCCCCTTTTTCAATGATTGTTTTAATGCTCCATTTGGGGTTTCTTGAGATCTTGAAGTTCCAGAAATGACAGCTGTATATGGAAATTAACTCACATTACGTACCAATGGAGAAAAATTAAGAACTGTTTTGTTAGTTGTTGATCAGTTGTATTCATGCCTGACGGTTGTACAAATTCAGAAACATTGAGCTTTATTTTATATTTTTGTATTTACTTGTCTGTTATTACTATTGTCATTATTTATTTTATTATTATTATCATTATTTATATATTTATTATATAATTATTTATTTTCAGTTTACTTTCAGTGCTTAAGTTCAGAAGATATTTACAGTTATTGGTTATATTGTCTACTGTCTATTCTAAGAAGAGCATATTGAAATAATTCCGTTGTTCACTGAAATATTGAACTTTAAAACTGTTAAACTTGGTCGACACAATAGTTCACGCCAATGTTTCCAGCTTGTTTCTGCTGCCTCCATGTGGCAGATACACTTCATTCATTTTCTGAGTTTGTTGTCTACCTTTGTTGTGACAGGAAGATAAAACTTTAAGATGTTTTAACACTCAAATCCTTGTTGGTGAAACTCAGCCTTAAATTCAATGAGAAGCATTAATGTTGGTGTTTTCTGGGCTGTGATTGTGAATCTAAGATTTTAATCTAAAGTTACTTTCAGGTTTACGTGCGGCTCAATCACCTTGAAATCTTTGTTTCTGCTGGAGTATTTTTATTTATCTGAATGTTTTTGTTTGAAAGAGATAAAACCTTGATTATCACATCATAAAATCGGCATTAAATAATTTAAAGGAGGTGTAAAATTTACCAAATCAGTTATTTAGAGGCAGAAGAATGAGATATCCTCGCCGAGAGAATAATTTCGGTTCTTCTTTCATGTACAAATGCAAAATCTCATCAAGTAAAAACAACTTTTTTAAGGGATTTTAAACAGTAAGATGTTGCAAATCAAGACTAAAACTGAATGAAAATGTAAAAAACTGTCAGAACAGAGTGAATAATTTATTTCTTTATCAGTATTTTATTTTGAAGAAACCACAGGATGCCAAATTTTCACTTTTATCTTTGATTGTGAATGGAAAGATTGTTTTTTATTGAATTTAACTTATTTAAAGATTGTATATTAATGTAACAAGTATTATCACGCTGCAAAAAAGTGGCATGATTGGCCGATATTCTCATGAGATATTTGAAGTTGAATTATCTTCAACAAAATAATCAATGGCCTGACCAAAATCAGACAAAACAACAGGGTCGCCGTGCAGGTGATAATTGAACTTCTGTATCTTAAATAATGTGAATTATCGGTAGAATTTAACAGCCAATTTGTCGTTATTTTTGCAGCGTGTTTGACTCGTCATCAGGGCTACACTGAGCAGTGATCTGGTCTCCACTCGACTGTATGTAATGTATTTCCTTTCAATGAATGTATAGCAGTAAACATTTACACCAACGAGGCTGTGCTGTCATTCTTTTACCAGTCAGACTTTACAGGAAAGAAACACTGGAAACGTCTTCATGTGTTCTGGTTTTAATCAAATTAACTGATAAATAACTGCTGCTTTCCTCTCCACGGCTACAGTGGCTGTAGCAGAGCTGCCAGGAGCTTCTACTAAGCAGCTTTTAGCTACGATACAGACTCTGGTAGTGACTAGAAGAGGGGTGGGCAACTTTGGCTACCAAGAGGGCCGCATAAATTTTTTTTCAGTGCCCGAGGGCTGCACTGTTACGTATTGTTGGGCACAAAAACAGCAAATAGTAAGCTTCAAAAAAGGATTATACCAAAAAATACATATTTTAACTCAAACACAATTTTAAAAAGTCACTATTTAATGAGCATGACACATAATTAAGCCAATTAAAGCTTCTTTTTAATGCAGTAAAAGAATGAATGTTCACTAGTTTTTAAAGCACAAATATATGATCTTTACTATTGTGTCCAATATAGTTTTTACTAATACTATATTTTATATTTTAATGCCTCATAAAAGATATTTAGAGATACAATCATTGTAAAGTAAGTTCTTTAATGACTTGTAAAAACCAAAGCGTGTACCTGCAATCTAAGGTTAGTGTAAATATTTGATCTCCTATCCTAATTTGTGCATTATGTAGAGCTGGTTACTCATGATGAATCATGTTTAACAGATGTTATGTTTTCTTCATATTTTCAGTTGTTTTTTGTTTTTGGAGCTGCTACATCGGTGCTGATGGCTTAGACTCTATCGCTGAGTTAGACTACATTATTTATTTCCATCAGTATGTCGGATGAGGTGACCACGCTAACAGTAGCTTTTCAGGTTAACAATAGCTGCTTCACCTGTTCCAACCAGTGTTGCCAGATTTTTCTGCTGAAATAAGCAACCAGGTGGATAAAAACAAGCCCAAAACAAGTGACCTCCAGCTATTACTTTTCTAATGTGTTATATATTACTTTTTTTTTTTTAAAGGGAGAAATCAGCGTAGACTGTGTTTTGATTTTCATCCACAGTACATTTTAATATCAACATTTTTTCTTATTTGTCTCTTAATTTACTGATTCAACATCTTTTCCTTTACACAGCAGTGAAGAGAGAGGTTACCGTTATTTATAACTCCGTTTTCACTAAACAGTCTGTCTAACCTGGATATTTGTAGCCATACGGACATAGTCAGGCTTTTATCTAAGTGTTATGTTGATCCCCTACAGCTTTATTATGGTGAAAACAGTAACAGCTACATTAGAGATAAAGTTAGTTCTGGCTATAAGGATTTCTTTTTGGTGGAAACATCAGTTTTGCCCCTCTTTTTACATTTGTGTTTGTAGTGGAGCAAAATAGTTTGTGTAACTTCTGACTTGAGTTCATATTAGTAATAGAGTGTGCATCAGATCCTTTCTGGGTTTGGGGGCACAACAACCCCCAACTGCCAATATTTACAAGCAACTTTTCAAAAAGAATCCCAAAGTCACTTATAATAAATAAACCTGGCAACTATGTACTTGACTATTGTTTGTGCATCATGAGTTTATTGATATTAAATGAAATTACACCATTCAAACATTAAAAAAGGATGACAAACAGAAAACACTTTTTTTCTCTTTTTTCTCTTTTTTATTTTTTAATATAAATATAAAATCATCTTTCAACATTTTGTGTTTCTTGTTTCTGTGCAAAAACGATGAAAAAGTGAAACTAAAAACCTGCTGGATAAACTGAACAATGCATAGTGGCTCAAGCTAAAATTAAGGCTTCATCTCTTATTTCTGAACGAGGAAATGTACAAAAACTTCATCAAACAACACGAGTGAAATGAAGGAGCATCTCCTTGAACATGTAGTGTTTTCATTATCACTTATTCTCTGAAACTTTGAGAGATCGTACCGCAGCGACAGAGAGCTGACTCCGTTTGAGTCTCAGTAACAAGCCTGTAAGTTTTATAAATCCAATTCTCCAAAAGTTAAAGCAAACAAAAGTCGGTATTGCTGTATTTATGAACCCTGGTGTGGTCCAAACTGTGTATGCCGCGTAAATCTGGGATAAAAACAAGTACCATGTGTGGATTTCTTGAAACAGTCAGTAGTAAAAAAAATCCTCAGCTTGATGTTCTGATCCTTCCAAAGTCGATTTTAGTAGTTAATCCACAAAAAGCAAAACAATCCCGGTGGTTCTCCTCAGACATTCAGTGTTTCCATCAACAGAAGAAGAAGTCCCTCTAACTCCTCTCGCCTGCTCCGCGGCCCTCAGATGGATCTAAATCGGACTCAGAGTTTGGCGCTGATACGCCGTCAGCTCTGGATGCCAAACGTCCACGATGAAGATGAGGCGGTAACTGTCGGCGTCCTGCCAAACCTCGTGCTCAAAGGAGTCGTCGAAGATGAGGATCTTTCCTTCCTCCCACTCCCTGAGACACAAGAGAGAGAAGTGAGCGATCTGAAACTAGGACTGAAAGATATATTAATTATTATTATTTTGTAATTCTTTATTTTTCATAGCTGAAATGCAGACATCCGGACACATCGTGTACATGGAGAAGTAACCAAGGTTCCTCTGCAATTCAGTCTTTTCTTTTTCTTATTTAAGTATAAAGAACTAAATACAACATGGGAAAGGAGAAGTGTGCTCATAAAATCAACCAAAAGTACAACATAAACAGTCTCGAAAGGCAGAAGGATAGAAAAAAATAATAATACTAATAAAATAAAATAAAAATTAAAAAAACACAGTGCAGTTTGCTAAGATTATATAGCACCACTAATTTCCTACGATCTTCACCTCCACAAAGTCTGTCTGAATGGGTTTGACATATTTAACCCGTTGGCCCACAGCTGAACAAAAACATCTTTTTGCAGACGTAAACAAAAATGAATTCTTTCAATAGTATAATTATCATTAACAATTTTAATCCACTCTTATATTGTGGGGGTTAAGCAAGCAACCACCGTCTAGTAATAGCTTTTTTACAGGCAGAGGTCAATATGCAGAAAACATATTTAACTCTATTTCTTATTTGAAAATCTACATATCCTAAAAATAAAGTGGCAAACTGTAGCGGTATGTCTGTTTCTGTAACAGATTTTAATGCTTCATGAAACTCTGACCAAAATGATGGGGAAATATATTAATTTAATCGATTAATTCTAATTATTTTCTGCAGAAGATTAAAAAATGAAAAATCGAGATTTTTTCCTTGACTTACGTAAATTGTAAGTTGTTGCAAAGTTTGAAAATATAAAAAATGAAAATGTAGTTTTCATGAAGATCGGCCCTGTCAGGTTTTGCACAAGCACTTTTATAGACTTTGTTTTGTTAAATGAGATTAAATATTGATCAGAGAGTTTCATGTTAATTAACTGTGAAAATACCTGAGCCATCAGTGTTTATGTAGACAAACCGGCCTACATTTGAACTACATAATCAACATTTTATGACACAAACTTTAACGTTGAGAGGGAAATCCTGTTTGGTTTGGGAATACATTTTGACAACATAAAGGCAAAAACTTGATTCATGTCACTTTTGTGTCACTGGGATTTTTTTTTTTTTGAGAGGAAAAATATCGATTAAATCCTAATAATAATAATAATAATAATCACAGTGTTGTGGAAAAAAAAAATCAGGGATTTTTTAGGCCATGTTAGAGCCTGATGTATGTAACAATGGCCCAAAAATGTTATAAAAAAATTGTAATAAAACCCAAAATGTAATAACTGGTTGATAATGTAACAAGATGCTGAGCCCAGAACGTAATAACTTTATTACACTATGAGGCATAATGAATAACTGACCCAAAATGAACCAAGTTATTACATTTTGGGCAAAACTTGCTACGTTTTTGTTACATTATTGACCAGTTATTACATTTCAGGTTTTATTACATTTTTTATTATAACATTTCATTGTTTCATTTCGGGCTCCAACAGGCCCTATCATCCAGCCCCAGCTGTAACCAGAGCATAATGAATTATGGGTAATTCCCTCAAAGACATTGGGTTTCATTCTAGATTTGACACATAAAGCACATGTTCGATGGCTGGATGGTTCAGGTGACCTGAGTGTGGTGCAAGAATCTCTCCGGCCACTTTATTAGGTACAGCTTGCTTGCAGAGATCCTTTATTCTTCAAGGAGCTGAAACATCCCTCAGAGATGTTGATCCATGTCTCCATGACAACATCACACAGCTGAACATCCATGATGAGAATCTCCTGCTCCACCACATCCCAAAGGTGCTCTATTGGATTGAGATCTGGAGACTGTGGAGGCCACTGGAGTACAGTGAACTGAGCTTTGTGACATGGAGCTGGAAGTGTCCATCAGAAGATGGTCCACTGTGGCCATAAAGGGATGGACCTGGTCAGCAGTGATACTCAGGTAGGCTGTGGGGTTTAGAGCATGCTCAGGTGGTACCAAGGGGCCTAAAGTGTGCCATCACACCAGCAGCAGCCTGAACCGCTGACCCAAGGCAGGATGGGTACATGCTTTCATGATGTTCACCAAACTCTGAGCCTACCATCTGCAGGAATCCAGACTCATCAGACCAGGAGACATTTTTAATCTTGTATCATCGAGTTTTGGTGAACCTGTGTGAACTGTAGCCTCAGCTCCTGTTCTTAGCTGACAGGAGTGGCACCAGGTTTGGTCTTCTGCTGCTTCATTATTGGATGCTCCGTATGAACTTCTGCAGGTCGTCCTGATCATTTCTACACGAGTTGCTGCCATGTGATTGGCTAGTTATCTTTTAATGTTGGTGAGCAGTTGAACAGGTGTTCCTAACAAAGTGGCCGGTGAGGGTGTATTCATTAAAAGACAGAAAGAGCAGAAGCTGAGCTGCAGAGCGTTGGTACCGTGTGGTGTTGGTGCAGCGGATCCTGCAGCCCTGTTTGGGGATGACGAGTCCGAGGTGCATCCTCAGCCTGCAGTTCGTGGGGCCCGTGTGAGGCCACACGTGTGTGCCGGGCTGCATGACCGAGAACTTAATCTGCACACAAACACACACATTCATGTTTGTTAAAGAGCGAGCGTAAGCAGATTAAAAGTGGCAGAACATCATCAGATTATCATTTTAAGATTCGATGCTGCAGACGTTTGAGGCTCAGATCTGTTTGAGAGTTCAGAAATTATTTTTAGACGTTAAATCCTTAAAAGCAAACAGACACATTTGAGACTGGAGAGGTCACCGAGCGTTCAGTGCTCCAGACGGATAAGTGGAAATACTTAAACAGAATATTTCATTGTGCTTCAAGGAACACAGCGTGAAAATTAATCCAATAATATCGATTTTAAACAAGACTCAGCAGCGACTAATCTGCCAAAGACCTCACAAAAAATCATATTTACATTTAGAAGGTCATTGTGGGTCACGAGAGGTCATTAGTGAGGCTGTACAGTCAGGTGTTTGTGGGGTCAAAGGTAATAAGTTAAGTGAAGTTAAGTTAAGTTAAGTTAAGTTAAGTCAAGACAAGACAAGTTAAGCTCAGATAAGATACGATAAGTTAAGATAAATTAAGATACATTAAGCTAAGATAAGATAAGATCAGATAAGATAAGAGATGTTAAGATAAGTTAAGATCAGATAAGATAAGAGAAGTTAAGATAAGTTAAGACAAGTTAAGATAAGATACATTAAGTTAAAATCGTATAAGCAAAGAAAAGATAAGATAAGATAATATCAAATAAGATAATATGAGATAACAAAATAAGTTAAGATACGTTAAATTAAGATAAATTAAGATCAGATAAGAAAAGGTAAGTTAAGATAAGATAATCCCTTATTGATCCCCAGAGGGGAACTTCAGGTGTTGCAGCAGTACAGGGGTAAGCAGCATATCAAAAATAACGGAAATAATGTAACAGTTATGGATCAATAAACTGTACATATAGCAAACAAACATATAGAATAAGTTGAGGTATTTACAATTATTGAAAAAAAAAATAATAAATAATCAGAAGCCAGTGTCAAAGGTGGAAGGAACAAACGGTTTTTACCATATCACAGTCAGTCATGTTCGATTTTTTGCCTTTATTGACAACGTTAAATTTGTTTTCTATCAGTTACTTTAATAAGAGGGACGTTTTCGTACGTGTTTTTAGTTTGGATGTCTGTAAAGCCTTCCTGCACCTCTGAACGCGGCTTTAAAAGAAGCATGAACTTTCCGAGCTTGATAGTCAAACAGGTAAAACACCTGACTTTGCTTGGGGTGCTTCAGTTGAGCAGGTATGAAAGTGACCTTTGCAGTGAGAACAGGAGCCAATAAAAGCTTCGTTAGGCTGCTGATATGATGAGGAACATTACAGGAGGTTAAAAAGAGGTCTACGTGAGCAGAGCTGATCAAGCACTCCTGACTCTGTATCATTAGATTAGTTCTTTTCAGGGGCTCAGGTGTTTCTAAGCGCAGGTATGTGTGTCTGTACCTGTCCTCGCTTACAGCCTGTAGCCTCAGGATATCTGTCCAGCAGGGCGCACGTCTTCGGGACGCCCTGACAGGCAGTTCCAGCTTTTCTCCCTTCATGGAAAAAAATGAAATCAAACTTTGTTGAAACAGAATTTCAGAAAAGTGTCTGAAATATCTACACTCTCTAAATTACATTTATACTCACTCGAAAACTTTGTGGCAGCCAAAGCATTAAAATCAACACGTAGATAAACAATTTCTTTATACTATTAAAGGGATACGCCAACATTTTTTTTGTTTTCGCGTCTTGCCTAACGTCTGAGTCCATGACGAGCAGATAGACAGCATTCTTTTGACTGTGCGTGCAGTAACATGGAAGAGACAGGCAGAACTTGCGCACCGCTAATTAGCTTAGCACAAACACTGGCAGTCAATGGGCAGTGTTAGCCTGCCTCTGCCTGCAGTCCTCAGATAAACTCTTTAGCAACTCTAAATGGTCCTGTGTGCTTGTTGTGGCTAATTTTTTTTACCACGTTATGTTACATTATCTATTTTTAGACTAAGACTAGCACTTTATGTAATTTTTGAAAAAAATACACACAAAACTAATACTGCTTTCCCACTAAAAGTAGCGGGTAAACGCAGGTTTTTTCAGTGCAAGTTAACCCGCTAACAATCGGCAAGTGACTGATTTTTTTCCTATGGTGCGTCGAGCTGATGTCATCACAGTGATGACATCAGCCATGGCTTACATGCTTCTGATGGATAGAAGCATGTAAGCCATGGACACGGCGGTGAAACTGTTTTCTGTACTTTGTTCTTTTGTCCCTCTTAAAAAATGTACAAACTCAGCACAAACTGAACAACATTTGAGCGCTGATGATACAAAGGTGGATGGAATTTGTTGCTAAAACGGCAAAAAGTCACGCAAGTTACAGGCGGAGGGGATGGGCGCGATATTATTCGTTGGGCACATTACGCCGACATCATCCGTAAATTAACGGGTTGACCTGGGTGTGATGTTCCCACTGGAGCTGATCGGAGGTGAGCCTATAAAAACCCATGTCGCTTGCAGTGTCAAAATGCCGATTAGACCCCTTCTAACATGCAAACCACCACGGACGGGCTGGTAAGTAGGACAACAAAACAAAGCCTCTGTTCATGAGTAGAAGAAGATTAGTGCTAAGGATTATAGCAGACTTTTTAACAGAGGTCGAGGATGATTTCTTCAGGGTTTAGTTTCGTGTGTATTTCTTTCGAAAACTACATAGTGCTAATCTTAGTCCAAAAATAGATACCATAACATAACGTGGGAAAAAAATGAGTCACCACAAGCACACAGGACCATTTAGAGTTGCTAAAGTGTTCGTCTGATGACTGTAGGCAGAGGCAGGCTAACACTACCATTGACTCCCAGTGTTTGTGCTAAGCTAATTAGCGGTGGGCAAGTTCTGCCTGTCTCTACCTTGCTACAGCACGCCCAGTCAAAGGAATGGTGTCTATCTGTTTGTCATGGACTCAGGAGTGAGGCAAGACACAAAGACAAAACAAAAAATAACGTTGGCGTATCCCTTTAACATACTTTCGTTTCACTATGTACTGTCAGTAATCCTGGACTGTTCTGCGCAGCCTCGTGTTTGTACCTTGCTGCCACAGCGTGTACTGCCCCCACTCTCCTTTCTCTCTCAGGTTCTCCTCCTCCGGTATGAACAGGCCCGTGTCTTTGTCCATCACAGCCAGAGCCTCGTCCCTGATCGTCTTCCAGTTCCTCTCCAGCGTCTGAAAACAGCCACACAGTCCAGATCTCTGAGTTGTTTCAGAACGAACAAACACATGTAAACTCTCTCTCTCTTTAACACTCGATACCTTGACCAGGTCGGTGTACCCCGTCTCTTTGGCCGTCCACCACGGCTGAGCCTTCAGCCCGTCCACGTTATACAGCGACCTCTGCCACACCGAGGCGAAGTGACCACGCTTGTGACCCAGCTCATACCAATCGTACGCCTGCGGAGAAATCCAGAGAGAGATCATTAAAACTACCGATTACTAGTTTAGTTTACACTTTTAACATGAACAATATTTACAATATGAATATAATATGACAGCACTGTGTGACAGTAGACTACATTTGAACTTAAGGCAATGTTTGGCAGGAAGACATTACACTGGATATTACGTTTGCTAATTAATAAAAATTAACAATAATCAGCGGTTAAAACATTGAAACAGCATTATTATCCAGGACCTGATGAATCGTCATGATCTCAATATTAACCAAAATTATTTGCCATAAATGAGCCATCCTTATTGAACATTAATAAAAGTCAATTTAAATGTCTTATAAATTCATAGTTCAATTACAAAATAAAAGAAAAAAACAATCAGTCTAACCTTAGGGATGTTACAGTGTCCATTTTGTCCAGGCCATGTTCATGATTTTGTTTTTTAAAATTATTCTGTTGAACCACAATTCAAAAGCAATGTCTGATTTTTATTAGTTATTTTCAGTAAATTTTTATTTATTACTACTTTTGTCAGTTTCAAGTTATTTCACTGATCATTGTAGGTTTTTCTTTCTTTAACGGACGGGCACCAATAATTTTGTCCACATGTGTACATCTGTCTGCCACCACCTAGTGGCCGATGGCTATCATTACATGGACAAAAAAGGTTAAAAATTGAGAAAAAAAATCATTTTGAATAAACTTAAAGTAAAAATATTCATCAATATAAAGTAAGGATGCACAATATTATCAGAACCGTATCAGTATGAGCAGATATGACTTTTTTTTGCAGATATTTAAAGACTAATTTAGCCAACTAGGGGCAGCTTGGTGGCACAGCAGGTAGTGCACGTGCCCCACAGCAAGAAGGTTGCTGGTTTGATTCCTGGGCCTGTCAAGGCCTTTCTGTGTGTAGACTGCATGCTCTCCTCGTGCATGCATGGGTCCTCTCCAGGCACTCCAGCTTCCTCCCACGACCAAAAAAATGCTTTAGTGACTCTAAATTGCTCTTAGGAATGAGTATGAGCATAATCTGTTGTCTGTTTCTCTATGTAGCCCTATGATTGGCTGGCCACAGGTTCAGGGTGTACCCCGCCTCTTGCCCAATGTCAGCTGGGATAGGCTAAAGCACCTGAGACCCCAACAGATAAGAATGGATGGATGGATTTTGGCCAACCAAACTGCCCGTGTGTTTCCCATATCTTGACTGTCATATTGGCAGAATGGACAAACTAAATATACAAAATATTCACTTTTATAAATTAAAACGTTTGCAGCATGGGCTACTGTTCAGCTGCTGGTTGAGAAAGACTTCATGATACTCACGCTATTGTCTCCAACCCTCTGCAGAGCGTCTCCAAGGTGGAAATAAAAGCGTCCATCATCGGTGCCTGGTGCACCGGACTCCAAACCTTCCTGAAGACACAAAAAGAAAGAGGGGAGGGTTTTATTAAGATTATTTTGGGGTTCAATTTCTTTCTTTTCAGATTTATATCAAATTCATGATTAGTAGCTCAATTACATCTTATTTACAACTACCAGTCCAAACAGCACTGCTTCACTGGCCACACTGTTCTTTTTGTCGTCCTGCCTTTAGATACAGCGGGGTTAAATTTGGACATTTTCTCACAGTTATGTCGTCATTAAATCTGTTTTTCAAGCTGTTAAAGTAAAAGAACATCCATCCCCTTAGAAGTGGGGATATTCTACCCAGTCAAACTGCATATCTGTGTGCAAACAGGGGTTTTTCATCTCAAGTTGACCCTAACCTCATGACCCCCTTGTACAACCCTATATTTAAGACAACCCTAAATTATGTCATAAATATAGGGTTGCACTAGGGGGTCACGAGGTTAATTTTAGGGTCGACTTTGGGTGAAAAACCCCTCTGTTTGCACACAGATATGCAGTTTGGGTAAATTCAGGAATCGTTTTAGGGCTGTTAATGGGATTCATATGTCAAATAATTTCCCAGAATGCAAAACTGAAGTCAAATGACTTTTTATCTGTCATTTTCCCCACCATCGGTCTAATACTAGACATTTTCTTGGTGTGCAGATTTTTTTTGAAAAATATAGTTTCAGGGAAAACATCCCCTTTGACATCGCCATGATGTTTTTTCCCTTCTCAGCCACAAAAGACAAAAATCTACTTTATTTATGGTCTAACAAAAATATTAAAATGTGTACATGATGCTCTTCTGTTGTCGTGCAATGACAAAAATAGGTTAAATTTAGAGGCAAGGCACAGGCCTCGGAGTAGAGCCTGTGATTACAAACCAGCAGCTTGAATCAGCAGTGATCACTAAATAGTCATTTTTCGTCCTTTATTTGCATTGAAATGAGCAAAACAAGGTCATCACAAGCATTAAGAGTGTGTATTTACCCTTAAGTAAGGTATGCTCTCTGCGATCTTGTTCTCTGATTTCAGGATGAAGCCGTAGTGAACTTTGGCGAAACCGTCATTTGGTGCGACCGCCAAAACCTGCAAAGAAAGACCGACCAATCAGAGCTCTGGAGGAAGACAAGAACATGAGACTAAAACAATCAATCAGTCTTTATTTGTATAGCTTCAGGTCATAGCAAGTGTTATGTCAAGGTACTTTACAAAAGAGCCAGCTGAAGCCATACTCTTCATTTTATAGATACACAAACATGCATATATACAAATACATATAATAAATATATTTGTATATACACAAAACATCCATTCAGATATGTATCCACTCAGGCAGAGATAAAGAGACTAAAAATAAGAATTTATGATAGCAACACAACCATGGATAGAGAGATCAATCTAATATTAACATTAATATCTGTAATTAATATAATCTGGAGAAGAATGATGTTGACTAATATAGCAGCATCAAGCTGAACTGCCAATAAATTTGGTTTAACTGGTCTAAAAGTACGAATTTATGTTGAATGATGTCATTTCTGTTGATGCAGGATAGATGGTGTTTCTACATTTCAGGTTTGAATTTTAATGACATTTTTATGATCGACATCTTTTATTTGTTTTTGTGTGAACAGCAATGTGAGCTTTGTGTTTGGTGAGAAGATAAACGTGCACACACCTCCTCGTAGACCTTCCTGGCGCCCTTGTTGTCTCCCAGCAGCAGGTGAGCGACGCCGAGGTCGTTCTTCAGGCCGATGTCCTCGGGAAAGATCTGAGTCAGCTTCTCCAGGGTCGCCAGAGAGCCACGCATCCGACCTGTGGGAAAAAAGGTGAATTTTAGATTAAGATAACGGATAACCTCCTTCCCTAACCAACTTTGACGAATAAGATAATTACAGGTACACACAACACAGACTTGACACTGGAAATAAAAACAAACACAATCATGACAAAAACACTAATGTTAGGCTTTACAACTTAAAATGTATAAGCAAAATGAACAAAAACGACGGTCCCCATGTTGACAAAAAAATACGTATTATTTTCATCTCAAAAGCTTTTAAAAAGGTGTCTTATACAGTATCTTAAACACTCATTCCCATGTATAGCTCTGTCAAAGTATCTTCCCATTTCTGAAAGGTGCCATGTGGAACAAAACATACGGATCTAGACGTTAAAAACATTTTATAAATCCTTTCGTTTATCTTATTACCTGTCAGCCATGTTAGCCTGTGGCTAAAACATGGCTGCAAAAACTCTGATCTCGGCAAGTGTGTTTGTCCATTTTCAAGTCAAAAATATCCAAAACACTTATTCTAATCCACATTCACTTAACCAGTCCAGATAAATATCTTACTTTAAGGAATAAAAGGCAAAAATAAGGCATTGAATTGTTTGTAAGGAAGAGAAAATATCTGCCAATGAAGCAAGGAAAGTTTGACTCAGTGTGGCTATCTGCTCAAGTTAAATTTGTCTTCTTTTTATTGGCAGGTTATTTTATTTATTACAAGCAACTCAGGCCTTATTTTTCGTTTGTATATCTTCAGTTAAAATCCTAATCCAGACATGTAAGGAAATTTTGGATTAGAATAAATCTAGTGAGATTTTTTTGTCTTGAAATTGGACAAATACTCTCATATTAGATCTGATTTTTCTTCAGTGTAATGTGCACTGTCCTCTATTTAAATTGATAAATAAAATAAAATAAATAGGTATAAATAGTTACAGGCATAATACTGAGAATATATCCTTTAGTGCATAACGTCAACTGAAGTTTTTGGTCACAGAAAAAATACACAAGAGAAGTATTTTTAAAATCTGCATAAGCTTTCCCTAATATATTATTAAATTAGAAGATATATATTTTTAACCTGTCTGATTATTTGAGAATAGAAGGATTTGACACTTATTCCTGAAGGGTGTGGTGTAATTTGCCCTTCGTCGGCCATCTTGGATTTATGATGCAATATTTCAACATGACAAAAATATGTAAAGATAATATTTTATGAAACTTGAGACAATAGTGGGAGTTTACCACCTGGTAGTTGGACATGGAGCTGCAAGCTAAACGGTATAAAATGTATTCCAAATATCTGTCTCCTGTGGTGGACACCATGAAAGGGTTAATCTTTTGGTATCAGTTGGTTGTAATAATGAGGTTGGACCGAATATTTCATTGAACTGGATAAACACCATAATTTTCCCATCTACATTTACGATATCTTTTCTAAACAAAACACCATGATCGAAAACTTCTTCCAAAATATCGGTTTCCCTTCAGTTAATATATTTGAATTTAATCATATTATTTGCTGATGGGTTTCTTCCCGGCTTTCTGGACTGTGATGAACTTTGTGTTCAGTCTTGTTACCCAGGAACTGCTGCCTCTCCGCTCGTCTCTTCAGCGCCGCTCTCAGGAGGTCAGAGGTCACGTCAGGGAGCTCTGCAGCCTCTCTGTAGCTGTTGATGGCTTTCTGCAGCATGTCGTTACTGCGCAGCTTCTCTGCCAGGTCGTCTTCCGTCTGCGCATGCATTACAGTAACCGTTAGATAAGCCCCCCCTCACTGACCTGCAGTGTGATGTCACAGTGGTAGTGTTTGATACCTGGGCCTTCCCGTAGCGAGAACGAGGGCTCTGAGGATACTGCTGCACCAACAACTCGAACGCTCTCAACGCCTCCTCCAGCTTCCCCTGAGACAACCAGACCATAACATATAAATCAGGGGAATAAATACTGAAAATGTCGGTTTATATTGGTTTAAAAACGAGTTTGCAGGAGAGCTTCAGCGCCACGTCGTCACCTTCTTGCGAAGCTTTTCTGCAGCATCGATTTCAGCTTTGATGGTTTTATCAAATTTATTCAACAGTTTTGGTTTTTTCTTCTTTGCTGAAGGAGAAAATGAGAGGAACAGAGTGAGAAATAACAAAAAAATCAATGTTATCAGTGAAAATCAAGCAGCTTTGATTAATATTATTTCTTATTATTGTTATTTTACCTTTTTCCTTTGGCTTCTCCTCAGCAGGTTTCTCTGTTTCTGTGACGCAGCAGAGGGAAAAGTCATCAGACGAAAACATTCTGAGGCTTTAATGATGAGAAATGCTGCAGGAGATTCAGTGAGCAGCAGCGAGATAGCATGTAAGCATAGCAGTCTGAGCCTTTGGGGTCGTTGCTAAAACTTGTTTTTTAACATCATTGTTCCAGATACACTCTGATTATTACTTCAAATACCTAAAATACTGAGTGCTGAGTTCAGTTTTTAAAGAGTGTGATCAACAGTGTTGGATTGGTTTCTGATCTGCATCCAAAAATATGAACAAAACAAGAATTTGGAAATCATCAGAAATCTGTGCTCGAGTTTTGCAACCCCATGTTGGGGTCATTCTTAAAAAAATGCATTAAAACAAAATGAAAAATAAAAAAAGAAATATAGAAGTGAATGTTTCTTATTAATAATATGGGTCTTCAGACACAAGAAAATGTCCAGACAAATATTCATGCACTAAAATTATTAGAGACAAGCAGACTTTTCTAATCTGTGCAAAAAAATGAACTTTCTCTAAAGAAATTTATGTTGTACTATGAAATTAATGTGCATTTGCGTAAGTTTAACTTGCCTTTTGGTACTTTTAACTTTATATGACTTTTTTTTTTCATACATAAATTAATGTGTCCTTTCTTCTGGATGGTTGAAGTCCTTTTTGGTTATTTTTCTTTATTTTCTGCATTTCTTTAAAGTAAGAAAATAAAGCATGTAACCACATTTTTGATTTGTAAGTGCATTTCTCAATAAAAATGATTAAATGAATGATTTTTGAGGCCCAAATTCACAACAACACAGAACAGTTAGTATACAGACATTTCTGTCAAAGTGCAGTCCAAGATTAACGACTTCCCACTGTTCAGAATATATTTTTCAAGACTTGAATGGTCATAAATTTCCAAAAATCAAATCTATGATGCTTAAAGACTTCTAGAAAAATAGAATAGAAAGGGGTAAATACAAAAAAAAAAGATCAGAAACTTTGAGATTTTGTAATTTGATATTCAAAACAAAGTCTGAATTTTTGATTTCCAGCTGCAAATAAAAGAACCTAAAATTTGATTATTTGGTGATAGTAAAATCATAAAATATGAGACATAAAACTTGTATAAAGTAAATGGTGTTTTTCTTGTCAAGGGTTTAAACAGAAAATGTAAGTTAATAAAATAAACTTAATTCTTTTATTGCTGAAAATCCTGTTCCTGCATTCTTATACCCAAACGCATCTTCAGTTTCTAACAGGTAAAATACGCAACAAATTAAATGTACTGATTTTAACGTATTATATATTTTTTTCAGACTATAAAGTGGTAAATTAAAAAATAAAAAGCGCAAATTTAGATATTGTGATTTTATTTTCAAAAGAAATTTAGACTTTTTGAGCTCAAGCTGAAAATAAAAGAACCTGAAACTTTTTTTTGTGAAAAAAAAAATATATATATATATATAGGAGCAATAAAACTGAAATATAAAGCTTTGTTTCTTATAAAAAGGAGAAATGCAGATGTAAGTAAATTAAGTAAACTTAATTCTTTTATAGCTGAAAATCCCCCTCATGCATTCTTATACCTAAATGCATCTTGGATTTCAAACCTGTAGATTAGCTTAAGTTAGTTCACATGTCCCGATGTTAAGATATGAAAGGATGATGCACAATATTTTAAACTGAAGATTTTCACTTTAGAGATGAACAGAAGTCATGTTTTCAAAAGGAGAGAAGGCAATAAAACAAGTTAAAAATCTAATTCCTTCTATTTTAGATTTAAGACTTTTCAAAGGCTTTATTTTGTTTTGTTTTCTGTTTTAGTTTCTTTCTCTTAAGTATGGTAAAAGCCTTTTTGTCATTTTAGTCTGGTCTTGTGTTTTTACCTTCAGCCTCCGCTCCACTCTCTGTTGCTTGTTGTGTTTCCCTCTGTGGTTCTGGTTCCTCTAGAGGCTCTGACGGGTTCTCTGGTTCTTCTACCGTCTCTGGACAAAGAAAACAAGGTTAAATTATTCATAAATGTTTTTTCTTTGGTACTCTCATTTTATTGGATTTTTAAGACTTTACAGACATACAAAAAAAATGAGGACAGAGAGAAACTTTAACAAGCAGTCAGCTTTGCTGTAAGAAAAGGAAAATAAAAAAACGTATGTCATGTTAGCACAGGGTTATATCTCATAGACTGATGGCTAAATTCTGTTTTGACAAGCTGTCAGATTTCAGTCCTTTGGGAAAAAGAGGTGTGGTTTGAACACAATGGTGGTGCCAGTCTTTCTTAATTGTGGTGATTCCTGCAGCCACCACTGTGTAATAGCTAGTGGAACTATGTAAAGGTATCCAAACCTTTCTCCCTGCTTTTCCTTTGACTGGCATTGTAACCACGCGGTTGACTTTTTTTCACTGTCTGAAGCCATCAATGCTGATCTGCACTGTTTTTGAACCAATGGTCACAGCTCAAAAAATACAGTTCATTACTAAACTTTGACATATGTTGAATGAATCATGACAACTGATCCTTTGTCAAGCTCCACCTTTTCCAGGAAGCATTCCTCTGTTAAGCCCCACCCTCCTTAGTTACTGTTACTAGGTTAGACCCAATCTGTTGTTGCTGGCCTCTCTCCCATTTAAAACAACTGAAAATTACTCACTTTTTGACAAGATTTTATTCATATTTAATTCATTTAAATCTTTTTCAAAGTTTGTTCAAATTAAAAAATAAAGACTAAACTACAATAGGGTGTTTAAAAATTATAATAATAATAATAATAATACTAAAACTAGTCATACTTTGTTTGTGGTAGTTCCTTCAGCCTTTCTGGAATTTCCCAAGTATATTGTAATAATGTAGGACACAACCTGTATGCCAAAAATTCCTCCTAATTCTTTTACAATCTCCAGCCAAGACGAATGAATCTAAGGAAAATATGTGAAAATGATCTGCCGTTGGTTTGCCACATTTTCTCAAACATTCACTCTGACCCTGAACTCTGCCTTTGAAATTTTGATTTTAGAGTCAAAAAATATCTTGTTATATTTTTCCACATTAATTCATGAAAAGATCTTGAATTAGTACTCTCAGACTGATAGTCCCAAATGTCACAGGGGTCTTTTTCAGAAGGATTTTTATTCTATACAACTTAACCAATAAGATGAAGCATTTTCAGGAACTTAGATGTTTGCTCCTCCATGTTACGTCATCTCGATCACCTTTAATTTTAGTTTAAGGACATCAATTTCCTCAAACATACCTAAAAACATCCACCAATGATTACAAACTCCCAAAATTATTCAAAGAATTGTTTACTGAGGAAATACTGAGGAAATGAAGCGACGTGGTTGGATATTAAAACTCTAAAACAGCTGGATGAAGATGGTCTCTTACTGAAAAGTAAAAACAAACCTTCACTGAGTAAAGTCAGAAAAAAGTGGTGATAAAGCAGAGCTTACTCAGGAGAACATTCATTTCCCACATTTTATGCACTTCATTCAAAAACAGGCAAAAATAAAACGAAATAAACAAAAGCATTTGCAGTGTACCTCCTTCTCGGGTGAATTTGGAGCTGGTCAAGTATTGAGTTGACTCAACTGCAGAGGACATACAGAAAAAGAATAAATTATGAAGATTTATGTTCTTCTTGCTGTTAAAGTAATATTCTATATAACTCACAGCTCTAACTATTACAACATATTCAGTAAAACACTTTTGTTAACAGAAATAGAGCAGCATCGGGCTTAAACCAGAGCTTTAAAACAGGTTTTTTCTAGAACAAAGTCAAAGGAAATCCCAAACGAAAGCACCACATATAAGAAATAAAACAGAATTTAATTTCCTGCCAGGATCCTCGTGTCAGGATTGATCAACCTGCATAGTACCTCTCTGACAGCTTTCCGGTAGTTTTTTGAGATACCTGTTCTAAAGACAAAGTATTTGCAACAAGTCAAGATGTAAAATCAATTTATTTCCATCCTTTTCATCAAATTGAATGAACAGCAAATACAAACAAGGGCACCGACATGTCTCGAACAAGTTCTTTGACATAATCATTTTAGAATTTCCTTTAACCTTTTAACACATATAAGTTCTAATTTATTTATCTTAAGCACATTTTTAGCTTTTTATGTATTTGTGTCTGATAATTATTGGTTTTATTTCTTTGCATTTTCTCTTGTTTCTTTTCATCTTGATTTTATTATTTCTTTTACTTTAGCTTTTCTGGTGTGCTTTAGTTTTTTAAATTCTCTTGACATCCTACTGACTATCATTACAATTATGGTAGAATACTACTTAAAATGGACCTCTGCTGAGAGTTTATTTGCTTGTTAGAAAAATTACGACCATTTTATGTCTCAATGTAAAGAATTACATTGAGACATGCAATTGAATTTGTATGAACTGTGCTACATGAATAAAGTTTGATTGATCGATTGAATTCACTGCAGGACATCCAAAAAGGCCAACGTTCAAACTAACAAATTAAACAAAAATACATCAAAAGTTCTGCCACGTCTATGCAGGACTCACCCACAGTCTCCTCTGGGGGGCGCTCCTCCACCAAAACTAGGACACAGAAAACATCATCAGAATCTTTGTGTTCACAGACATTAAACAAGCGGACGCCGCAACGTTGGCGCCAGATTGGATTCTTTAAACCCATTAAGCCGATAGAGGCTGACGGGGAAAACTTGATTTTCTGACTATATCATAACCGTAATCATACTGACTTGACGACTGCTGAGACAAATAAGAAAAAGAAAAACATGATTCAGAAAGTAAACTAAAGGTGAAGGCCGTTAATGCAGCTTCTATCTTTTTATGTCTATATTTATGTTTATAAGACATTGTTATGGTTATGTACACAAGTAACACCCATATCTCTCATAAAGTAGCCATAAAAAATATCAAACAGTGATATTTTTTCCAGCTTTTTCTGGCTTGATTTTTGTTTTTTCAACCACCATCTGTCCTAATCATACACATGAAATATTCATAAGTATTTAATTATTCTAACTCTAAAATTGCCAACTTCTTGTCATGATACACACAAAGTTGTTTTTTTGTATGATGAATTATTACAGCCTGGGATATGCCAGTGATTACAAATACAATGTAATTTATGAATTATTACCAGTACTTATTAATACTTCTCATTCTCATACAGTTAAAATGGCGCCACCTGGTGGAGAGCAGTAAAAATGAGCAATTCCAAGCCCAAAGCCCAGACTGACACTCAGAAATAACAAAAAGCATGCATTATGCTTTAATAAAAGGGAGATCAAAAACTGCAGTTTGAATTGATTTCAATGGGACATTTTTTGCTCTTAACGGTAACAGTGTAACAATTGTATTTTAGACTTACTGTAGAAGTCTAGCTGGAAATAACATGATCAAAAAGAAATACTCAGTCTTACCAAGATTTATGGCATATGCATTAAACACAAAAATATTAATAAATGAAGAATTACAGTGTCCGTAAAGGTTAATGTCTCACCTCCAGTTGTGTCGATGGTTTCAGCTTTAAGTTCTGAAATATAAACAGGGCAATTCAGCATAAGTTAAGTATTTTTAAACATTTAAAATATATTTCAGTTAAAAGACAAAAAAGAGCCTTGTCTTACCCTCAGGATGAGCACTGTCTGTGGGATCATCTTAAAACAAAACAAACATACGTATAAATTAGTTATAGATAAAATCACATCTTTACCTCCTTGATGAAGACTGTGGACAGCATTAAAAGACCTGCAACATAATACTAGAAAAGTCAAAAAACATTTTTAAGGCAAAGATCCCCAAACCAACTACTTTAATAGGCATGTTTATAAATAACGAAGACAAAGGGTGTTTTATTTTGAAAGGATGACTGACTGTATACTGTCATATCCACTTGTGTAGCTTGAACTGTGCAGACTTTACACTCAGACTCTCTTTCCCTGTCACTGCTGTGATTAATGAGAAAGTACAACCAGAGATAAACTCGCTGTTCGACCTTGTGCTCGTGCTCTGAAGATGTGTAAAACTGGAGGACATTCAAGGCACGAGCTCGACTTCCTGATGTGGAAGGAGACAATTCAGAGGTAAGAACTGATAAAACACCATCAATAGTCATCAGATCAGCTCATGAGTAAACTCATGGATGGATAAAACTCTAGGGATGGGAATTAAAAACCAATTTCAATTGAGAATCAATAACAACTCCCTCAAGTAATCGATATCACTAGTCCTTTTGCTTATCAATCTTTTCGATTTTGTTCTGCATCTTTCAAAATCAAGACATCACGCTCTCGCCGTCTTGACTGAAGTGTAAATGTTTTTTTATTGGGTTTTAAAAACAAGCTAATGTCTCTCTGATCCTGCATTATGGCGAGTTATATCCTGCTCAACGTGTGTGCGTTTGTTTGTTGGTGTTGCTGTCGTCGTTCCCGGCTACTCCCCTGTAAATGCTAGTACGCCACATTATTGTGTTAGAACTGGATCACGGTAAAAACTGCTTTAAGGAAAACTGAAGACCCAAATGTTACTTTAAAAATTAGCACAAACCCTACAAATACTTTATATAACAACTTAAAAAAGTAATAATCATGGTTTAATTTAATTCTAATTTTATTTAAAGAAGGAATAAAAGTGTTAAACTGACCTGGGATGAATTCAGATAATGGAGGGAGAGGGACTGCAGCTGAAAACACCAACAACACAGAAAAACACTCAAAAGCTGTGATATCAACTTCTGTAGGTCTACATCTTTACACTGATTTTTTAATGCAACATATTTAAAAAAGACTTAACCTGTTATTTTCTTCACTGATAAATTAGAGCGCTTAAGCTTAAAAGCCACAACAGATCTTCAAGCACACTTCTAACAAAAACAAAAAGAAAAAAGCTTTTTATTGGCCTTTTATCCGCACTCTGATTGGTCCGCTGACCCTGATTAATACGGCGTAAAGCACTCAACATGCAGCAGAAAACATCTCAGTGCAGCAGCCGCTGAGCCAGAGTGTGTTCAGGACCAACCTTGTATTTCAGACTCCACATCAGCAGATTTAGAGCCTGGATCAGACAGACAGAGGGTTAACCTTCATGATGGTGTCATGTTGGCTGATCACAGAGAGTGAGGATGGCAGAGAAAGAAGCATTCACAGGCAAAACATCCAGAAAACAAACAGACTGAAGGAAGGAAGAAATGCAGCTTTGGATATAAAGACGGCCAAAAGTATATGGACAGACTGCAGACTCTGGTTTATTTTTTTAAGTCTAAGTCTTTTTCTGTTAAGAATCAACCTGATGTTGGCTGAAAGCAAAGACATGCTTGAAGGCAGACACGATGCACTTTTGGAAAACAAAAAAAAAAAAAAACACATTTAAGATCTGAAACCATTTAAGAGTGATCCAACTTCACTGACAACAAATGAAATTACCTCTGCCAAGAAGGATTTTTGCCAGTGCATGTTTATCTGTTTGTTAGCTAGATTACGGAAAAACTACTGGATGGATTAACATGAAAATTTTACCAGAGATGTGGTTTGGTCCAAGGAAGAAGCCATTAAATTTTGGTGGTGATACAGATATTAGCCTGGATACAAAAATCCCATAAGTTAACATTGAGTGGAATTTTAAAAAATCGTATCTGTGCCACTTCTTAAACAGATTCACTTCCAATTTCACAGGATAATATGGGGTCCGTGTCTCTATCATCAAGGTAAATTTCATCTGGATCTGATCCAGATTAACGTCACAAAAAAACATTAAACTTTATAATGGGAAATCCCATTGACAACATTCAATAATTCATATAAAATCAAAATATTAAGTGATGTTCCCAAAACTTGTTGTGTTCATACAGGATAACAACCTCCATGTATGTGCTGAGTTTGGTCTGGATCCTGGCTCTATTCTAGATCTGGTGATCCAGAATTATATCTTTTACAGGGGTTGTGGAAAAGCCACTGCTGGGACTGAGCTGCTTGGCCGAGGTCTGCCATCTCTAAATGCTTTTCTAGTTTTATCAAACAGGAGCTGCTTTTCCACCGTGTCTCTAATGGTATGTTTGCACAGTTATCCAATAATAAAACAAGCAGGTTAACTGAAGCAAATAAAAGAGAAAAAAGAGCATTTAAGAAGCAGAAATGATCCACAGATATTCTCTCATTTCTTAAATAAAAGCATGTACCTTCATCATCGAGGACCGGTGAGGCGTTGATCTCTTAAAAAGAAATATATGTTCTAGTATAAGACAGATGGAGTTATTATGTTTTTCTGATTTAGAGTGAAAATGTTGATAATATGAGAAGAGAAAAACATATAAAGGTCTTTAAAGCCAATAAAAAAATTCAACTGAAATACTAGGGAAGCAGAATATTACCTGCATGATAAGCTTAGCTCATTTACTAAAGAAATCATGAAACAGTCCATAAAATAAATGAATGCATGACTTTATTTTGTACCTTTTAGTCGGCCATATTTATGTAAAGATTATTTAAACTCTATTTTTACTTTCTTCTATTTATTCTGTCATGAGCTGAGGTTTGCTCTCCCTCTTTAATGCTAATCTTGAATTAGAGGGTTGATTTATTTAATTTATCTGCATGATAATTCCCTCAAAAGTTAAATATTGGTTCACTATCTCTATTCATCATAATACCAACACCCATTTAAGTCCTATTTTAACTTCTGAGCATATGTATATGTGTGTGTGTGTGTGTGTGTATACATATACATGCATGTATGTATGTATGTTTGTATATTTATACATATTTTCTTTAATTATTATTATTTTATTTTACTATTATCGTTATTATTATTATTATAGTTTTTTTTAATTTTTATTTTAATTTATATATATATATATATATATATATATATATATATATATATTTTAACCATTATTATGGTGCTTTATGACCCTTATTAGTGTACCTCAGTGATGTTTATGTGTTTTTGTGCACATGGATGCGTTATGTGAATAATGTGTTTGCTTAAAGTTGTTAAAACAATAAATATAATGTTGGGAAAAAGCAAAGTTAAATATTGGTATCAGCAGATATGAACAGTTTTGAAGATATTTCTCACTTATATTTTAGCCTTATATATTTGCATCAAGATTTTGGAGTTTTTGCACATTAACCTTAAGTTGAAGATATAAGCTTCCAAAATAGGGTATTTTTTTGTCAGCAGGTCAGTTTTTTTGCTTTTAAAAGGGATAATGAAGCTTAATTTACTGACACTGTTGACAAAACATTTCACATATGATGTAGGTGTGATCCAAAAACAAATCCAATATCATGCATCCCTGTTGAATAAAATTCTTAATTTGTTAAAATACAGATATCATGCAACCATAAAACAGTTTGGATAAACTTTAACCCTTTAAAAATTATAGCCAGAAAATTCATTTTTTTGGAGCTAAAATGTTTATTTTACTTTCTACAGAAATCCAAAAAAATCAAAATTTCCATGAAATTTAACATATATATATTTTTTGTATCTCATTTGATACATTAGGTGTTTTTGGCAACTGATAATCCACCTGAGGATATTTTTATCATTTATCTGATTGTATTCAGATGTTTTTTTAGTAATCATTTATCATATTGATTAGATAGAGGTATCATAAAAGTATGTATCAAATATGATACAACATACATACACAGACTTTGCAAAGGCTATTCAATGATTGATAAAACTGGTCTGAATCATAATATGAGGGCTTTTTCATTTATAAATACAGTTTTGCAATCACAAATATCTGTAACTTCACCTCATTAAGCCTTTGTAATAACTGAAAGTATGTCCTTTTTTTAATATAAATAATCTTTATTAAAAACAACAGCAGCATTATGTCCTTGCATTTGATGATCTTCTTATTCTTTCTGTGTTTCATTTATTTTTTGTTCAGTTTTGTCGGCCAACCCAGCAGTTTGATGTCTCAATATACATAATATAGTGTGTATATATATGGATTTATTTAATAGGGCTAAAAATGAACTGAAAGTATAACGGCAGAATATAAAAGCCAAATACTGAATCAGTTGTTCCATGTGCTACGACCAACATTCTCTGCAACTTTCAAAATCTGTTGGCTGTTTTTTAATTTATCTTTCTTTCAGATGGACAAACGATCAAATGCCTCTTTGGAGGACTTCACAATAATCCGAGAGAGTAAATGCTTGGATTAATAAAACGTGTCCCACACCTTGCACAGCCTCCTCTGTTGGCGTTTCTGATGATGCGGTCTCCACTGGCTCCGCCCCCTCTGCCTCTGCAGCCTCCTCACTGTTCGGTTGAGCTTCAGGCTCGCTGGCTGCTTCAGGTTTTACACCTTGAAAGATAAAAAACACAATACAGACAAGGTTTAGGATATAATTAACCGAAAAAACAATTTATGCGCAGTTTATGACGTGTAGATTATAATTTTAAAATAAGCACCCAGTGTTTTAAACTGCAGATCAGATGTAAGTCTAAATTTTATGGTAATTATGATCAGATTAATAGCTGATCATAAGTAACTAAATAAATGAAGAAATTTTTGGACATATGCTTGTATTTTCTTTTTTAACAGACAAGAAGGTTTTTTTAGTTCATACCTTTACATGTTTGTATGAACTAAAAAAAAAAACCTTGTCTGTTAAAAAAGAAAATATAAGCATATTACCAACATAGACATAATGAACCTACTTGGACAATTTCTGGACATGCTGGGCATTTGAGGGATACATTTGGTGTGAGGAAGACTGAATGATGACAAAATGCTTTAAACAATGGTAAAAATGATCAAAAACCACTTAAGTTTGAAGCTTGGTGAACAATTTCGAAGATTTTCATGCAATAAAAAACTTAAAAATGTGCTCAGAAAACAAAAATCAATCTACACTGCAAAAATTCAGATCCCAGCAAGAGTGTTTGTCAGAAATATCTACAACACTTATTCCAATCCTCATTCACTCAGTAAGTCCAGATTAATATCTCACAACAGGAATAAAAAGCAAAAAATAAGGCACTGAACTGCCTGTAATGATCAGAAAACATCTGCCAATTAAACAAGCAAAGTTTTACTGAGTGAGGGTCTAAATGCATCACAATCTCACAACAACTGTGCACTGGGATGCTTCTTCAGTGTGGAGTAAGGCTGAACGATTTTAGGAAAAGATCTAAATCACAATTTTTCTGGCAGATATTGGGATTTTAATTCTTTGATTTTCTTCGAATCAAGCTTCAGTGCAATATTCACTATGTTCACAGTATAGACAACAGTAAGGAAATCAGTGATCAAAAGGACATAACACATTAGTCATCAACTAATACTGATGATTAATTATCTGTTTTCATTATTTAAGGGATACTCCAACTTCTACTCCTAAACAGAGGCTTTGTGTTGTTGACCTGCTTACCAGCATTTCCTTAAATGCAAATTGTCTGCAAATGTGTAAAATAGTTGACACAACAGATCCTGGGTCAGTCAGGAGAACTGCAAAGAACTGCCGCTTTGGCAATCACATGATCACCTGCAGAGAGTTTATACCGGGATACACTAAAATGAACTTATATATCTTGACTATTGTTCCCTATTCTCCTATTTTAATTATTCTATTTTTATTTGTATCTATCTATCTATTTATTTTTTGTAGATCATTGTTAAATATGCCACTAAATCATCTTGATACAGCTGGATATTGGAAAAGGAGAAACACAGATATTTAAAAGTGTGTTTTATGTGTGTTGCCAGATCTGTAAGAAAATAAAAAAAGATTTAAAAAAAGCTGTAATTTATAAAAATCAGAGGAATTTGAATGTTGGTGTATTTTCTTCAGAAAACCAAGTTGTTGCATCAACTTTAAAATAAGGACAGATCTGCCTCTGACAGTTCGTCTGATACGCAGATGTTTCTCAGAAGTTAGCAACACAGCCAGCGTGGCATCTACTTATTATGTCAGTGGTATAAAATAAGTGTTTTTTGGAAACAGTAAACATCTTTAAGATGAATAACCTGCACTTTTTATACTCAGGCCACAGTCATGCTTTGTTATCAAAATGTGACAGTTGATAATGTGATGAAGCTCTGAAGAAGCTGCAGAATCAGACCAAAAATCAAAGTTTCACAAAAATCCAACAAACATTTAGAGAAACTCCTCATCCTGCTCATACTCTGAGAATCTGTCTGGATTAATAACATCAGTCTGTAAGCGATCAGGGTGGAGCTGATATGAGGCCTCAGTTAGTGTTTCAGTTTTAGTGTTTCAGCCAAGGTCATGAGGGACGGACGCACCCTCAGGTCTGAACTCTGGGGTGGGGACACAGACGCGATGGTTCTCAGATTTCAGGTCAGTGTGTGCTTGTTTGTCTGGGAGACAACAGACTGCAGGGCGTGTTTCTGTCCTTACCTGTGCTCTCCTCAGGTGAATCTCCTACAGGTGATTTCTCTGCTTCTTTCAGTCCTGCTTGGAGGATAAAGTGAAGAAAATCAGACACAGGAAATACAATTCAATCAATCAAACTTTATTTGTAAAGCACTTTCAAACAAAATGTTGTAGCACAAAGTGCTTTACATTAAAAAAGAAATTAAAAAAAAGTATACCATGAATACAATGAAATCACAAGACCCTACACACCCTCACGATCCACATCCAGCACACACACAAAGACATTAAGAGGAGATTCTAACAGACAACTCAATTAGAGGACTGAGGAAACGCTGTCTTGAATCAAAAATGAGGAAACACAGGAGCTAAGACTAAAATGACAATAAAAAAAATCATAAGAAATTAGACCACAAACCAAAATTTTACTACAGGTAAAAATAAATAAATAACATAAAATTTGAAATAATAATATGGAAAAATGAGAGCCAAACACCAAATGCGTGATAAAATCTGCTAAAGTAGGATAATGAAAAAAAAAATCGATTAACAGAGAACATAATTCAGAATAATAAATCTGCACTGAAATGGAGAAATAAAACAGATTAAGATTAAAATAAATAAATAAGAGGAAATGATTATAATAATCAGCTAAAAGAGGAGGACTAAAAAAGTAGGTCTTAAGTTTGCTTTTAAAAATAAAAACAGTAGGTGCTGCCCTAAGACCTTTTTGTCTGATGAACCGGCTGTTGGGTTTGTGTTGAATTAAAAAAGGTAATTAATAAAATATATCACAGCTCTATATGAACCACAAGAGGGCGAGCATCACAGGTGTAACATCACATTATATCCGGCTGTCATCTTCATTTATAGCGCATTCTTCGGCTGTTAAAAGGCACTGAAAATACTCCACATTACTCCTGAAACAGGTTAGTTAAGTTGTCCATGTTTATGGGTGATTAACTTTTCTTTAAAGCATGTTTTTTAGAGAAAATAAGGGAGAAAAGCTCGAGATTGCATCCCAGTTAAACCTGTTTCATGTTACAAGTTAATAAAGTCAGGGTATCTGAAGATCCTCAGACTTTCAGAGATGAAATTTCAGCTAAAAAGGGGGCGAACCTAAGCCCTTCACACAGGATAATACCCGCGTTCACACATACAGCTCGCCTGGTTAATGTCCGGATAATTTCAGGCGTGTGAATGGGATTCTCGTGACGTATCTGATTTGAAACAGAGACAGTTCAATGCCTGAGATTACATAAAATGCACCATTAATCTTGCTGATTTTTGTTTAAATCAAATAAAGCTGGATCACAAGACGCTACCAATGCTTCTTTTTTGTTCAGTTGCTTATCCTTTGTTTAAATCAAGGCTTTTGACAGCATTGGGGAGCAAGGCGGCACCCATAAAGAGGAGCTACAGAGGTATTCTTCTTTAACCTTTATTTAACCAGATAATTCCCATTGAGACCACAGTCTTTTTTACCGGGGCGACCTGGCCAAGAGGTCAGCAGCACACGTCATGATAAACACAAATTCAAGAAAGGAGTTGAGTAATTACAAACAATAAATATGGAAACAATTTGACAGTGGAAGTGCGACAGTTTTGAGGACAGTAACAAGTAAACACACAGTCATTGTTCAGAGGATTCTTGCTGCCTAGTGAGTAAAATATAAAGAAAAGCTTCAACTGAAACCAGTTTTGACATTTTCAGTTCTGTCTGGCGGTGGGGGCAGCATAACAAAAAGTGTCTTTCCCCAATTCAGAGGACGAAAGAGGCAACTGTGTTACACGTTAGAGAAAATTGGGACAAGTGTTGTGCCTGTATCGATTAAATTTACAAAGCCTTAATTGAACAAACCTGTAATCGTACCAGAAAAATTGTTTTCCAAATTCAATTCTCTTTGCATGCAGCCGTAAATTAATCTGAGTTTAACTGTAGGCTGTCATCAGAGTTGTGTTGTTCATATTGATGTGAAAGCTCAACTTAAGTGCAGTTAGAAGATGATCATGCAAATAATCAATCAACCAAAGCAAAGCCAAAGACTTAAAAACATTACATCAATGCAGTTTTACAGTTGAGTGCGACAGTGCCTTAAAGAAAACAGGTGAACATGTTTTATAACCAACAAACATTTTTATGTCTTTCTAAGCAGGAGAATAAACTTTAGTGAAGCAGTGAGGAGGTCTGCAGTTTCAGGATATAAAAGCTGACGGGGCAGAGTGAGAGTGGACGAAGGAGGAAGCCACGGTGGAGAAAGATAACACTGAACAGAAGAGGAGGACGTCGTGTTCGTCACTCACACCGTGGACCAGTTTAAAGCTGAGTCTTAATGTGGGGGACGCGTTGAAAAGATGCAAGAAACTGTTCAACATGCTGCAGAACTTTATTTTCAGTTATGAAGTAGGACAAAAAAGTCTTGTTTTGGAAAACCTTGTTTATTTTTTATTAAAGTCTTTAAATGTGCAACAACATTGCAACCATGCCTTGTGCAAAAAAAACTCCAGACTGCAAGAAGCAGGAGAAAGTGACCATACAATTAATAACAACCTGTGAAAGGGTTCGATCGGCCTGTTTGTTTCATTGCAGATCACAATTATAAAAACAATGATTAATAATCTCAAATCCATTTCCAAAAAGACCACATTGAACCATCATGATATAAGACACCAGATTTGATTCACTGCCTCTGCAGATTTATACATCCTCTTCAAAATACAATCAAACATGTGTGCTCAGAAAAATAAAAACACCTTACAGCTACAACAACCCAACATGCAAACTGCTCAGGAGGGGAACAAGGAGGAGAAATAACAGATTATTTTAATCTTTGAAGGCTCAGGTATCGGTACATGATGTTACTGTAAAGGTTTAGACAGCAAGAGAAGTGATACTCGCTGATGTGATGTCTTAAGTAAATGCCTTTGATTATAAGACAAATTAATATTACACAAATATAGTCAAGTTAATACATATATGTCTAATATAAAAGGTGTTTCTGAATAATATAACAACTGCTTCTGGAGCCACTCAGTTTTTCTTAAATTAGTGGACTAAAAACCTGGTGCAAAATAATCTCCTACTGTAGCTCACGTAAAAAGGGATTGTTCAAGGTTATGTGCCTTGGGAAAAAAAGTAAAAAAAAAAATACTCAATGTGCATTTCATTTAGTGATTAAATTCTCAAATGTTATGTTATAATCCAAATGCAGTTTTCCTTAGCCAGGTCACAACAATCTTGAACAAAAATTGACAAATTGAATCTCAAAATAATTCTGATTTTTGTTCTGCAAAAAGCATGCCTCACTTTTGGGAAGTCAAACATTTATTGGTGATGTCAATTTTCTTAGACTCCTCTGACTTTCTTCTAAAACCTGCCAATAGCTACTTGATACCATTGTACTGAGAGAGGATCACTCCCTGTTTTCCAGTTTGAGTATTTGCAAGTATTGAACCATAAATGAACATTTACATCTGCTTGTTTTATAGATATGATATCTATAGAAATAGATATGTCTCATATTTATCCCTTTGCTCTATATTTTTAGCATGAGGGCTGACCGATTTTAGGAAAAGATCAAATTGCGATTTTACTGGCAGATTTTTGCGATTTCAATTCAATTCACAATATTCTTCAAAATCAAGCTTCAGTGTAATATTCACTGTTTAGAGTACAGACAACAGTAGGAAGGAAATCAATGATCAAAAGCACATAACACATAATTCCTCATTTAATATGGATGATAAATAATCTGTTATCATTATTTAAGGAATAACTTCTACTTCTAAACTGAGGCTTTGTGTTGTTGACCTGCTTACCAGCACTTCTGTGGTGAAGATCTGACGTTTGCGAACGAGTCGACTCTTTTGAACTGCTCTTTTAAGTTAATGATGAGAACAGATTCATAGTTGTGATTAAACTGTTCATTTGCGAGCCATTCTTAAATGCAAATTGACTGCAAATTTGTAAAACAGTATGAGTAAAATAGTTGACACAACAGCTCCTTGGTCAGCCAGGAGCGCTGCAAAAAATTGCAGCTTTGGTGATCACATGATAGCGTTGTTTGAAATTGCGATCCAAAACCGATAAATCGTTCAGCCCTGTTTAGTACTGTGCACAAATCTTACTCTCACTTCTCTTTGCTGGTGTCTCTAACCCTTCAGAATATCAAAGTTCAAGCACCATTTATGTATCCATCATTTTGAGAATTATCATCATTTCTTCCTCCCGCCCGGTGCTGCCTTCTCCTCCACCGCTGCCTTCTCTCTCCTGACTGCAGACACACTCACTGCTGGAGCTTTAGCCTGAGTTGTGTTTGCCTTCCTCTCATGAACTTCTTCTTTCTTCATGTCCACCTTTGCTCGCTCCTTCGCCAGTCTCTCTGCCTCCATCTTCTCTCGGAGTGCCTTCTCCCTGATGAGTCTCTGCCTCTCCATTAGCTCCCTCTCCCTCTCCTTTGCGATTCTCTCCTTCTCTAACCTCTCCTTCTCCTGAGCGATCCTTGCTCTTTCCCTGGCGATGCGCTCCCTCTCAATCCTCTCCCTCTCTTTGGCGAGTCTCTCCTTCTCCTGTCGCTCTTTTTCAGCCCTCTCTCGCTCTATCCTTTCTTTCTCCCTCGCTATTCTCTCTTTTTCTCTGGCGATGCGCTCCCTCTCAAGTCGTTCCCTCTCTCTGGCGATGCGCTCCTTCTCTAGCCTCTCCTTTTCTGCTCGTTCTTTGGCGATGCGCTCCCTCTCAAGCTTTTCCCTCTCTCTGGCGATGCGCTCCTTCTCTAGCCTCTCCTTTTCTGCTCGTTCTTTGGCGATGCGCTCCCTCTCAAGCTTTTCCCTTTCTCTGGCGATGCGCTCATTCTCTAGCCTCTCCTTTTCTGCTCGTTCTTTGGCGATGCGCTCCCTTTCTTGGCGCTCCTTTTCAGCTCTTTCCCTGGCGATGCGCTCCCTCTCTAGCCTCTCCTTTTCAGCCCGTTCTCTAGCGATGCGCTCCCTTTCTAGCTTTTCCTTTTCGGCTCGTTCTTTGGCGATGCGCTCCCTATCTAGCCTCTCCTTTTCAGCTCGTTCTTTGGCGATGCGCTCCCTTTCTTGGCGTTCCTTCTCAGCTCTTTCCCTTGCGATGCGCTCCCTCTCTAGCCTCTCCTTTTCAGCTCGTTCTTTGGCGATGCGCTCCCTTTCTAGCCTCTCCTTTTCGGCTCGTTCTTTGGCGATGCGCTCCCTTTCTAGCCTCTCCTTTTCAGCTCGTTCTTTGGCGATGCGCTCCCTTTCTAGCCTCTCCTTTTCTGCCTGTTCTTTGGCGATGCGCTCCCTTTCTAGCCTCTCCTTTTCGGCTCTTTCCCTTGCAATGCGCTCCCTCTCCAGCCGTTCTTTCTCGGCTCGTTCTTTAGCGATGCGCTCCCTTTCTAGCTGCTCCTTTTCTTTGGCGATTCTCTCCCTCTCAAGCCGTTCCTTTTCAATTCTCTCTTTCTCCACCCTCTCCCTCTCTAGCTTCTCCCTTGCTAGTCTTTCCCTTTCCTGTCGTTCTTTCTCCTGTTGTTCCCTCTCCGCCTTTTCCTTAGCTGCCTTCTCTCGTTCCCTTGCCAAGCGCTCCTGCTCCAGCCTTTCTTTCTCTGCTTTCTCTTTCTCGAGTCGCTCCTTCTCCTCTTTAGCTGCCTTTTCTTTGGCGAGTCGCTCCATCTCTAATCGCTCTTTTTCTGCCTTCTCCTTCTCCTCCCTCTCTAACCTTTCCTTCTCTGCCTTCTCCCTCTCTAACCTTTCCTTCTCCACCCTTTCCGCCTCTTTCCTCCTCTCCTCCTTCAGTTGCTCCCGGGCAGCCTCCAGCTCCTTCATCTTGACATCCCACGCTGCCTCCCTCTCCTCCTCCTCTTCATCAAAAAAGGATCTGATCTCGGCTATAGCGATGCGAGCGATCCTCTTGGCCTCCAGCTTGTCGTGGATCTTCCTCAGCTCCTCCTTCAGAGCAGTACGAAGCCTGGCGCCTCCGATGCGGTGGTCTGAGATTTAGATTTAAGTCTGCATTTAAATCCTTGAAATAATCTGAGATTCTTCTCAAAATCATGCGTTGAAAACCATTCACTTATTTGTTAATGATGACCCACGGCAGCAGAGTCAGTCTTTCAAATGTGTCAGAAGGTTATAAAACAAACTAAGAGGATTCAGTAGTTTGATCATTCCTTATTGTGGATGTAATAATTAAAGAGATGCACCAACATTTTTTTGTTTTCGTGTCTTGCCTCACTCCTGAGTCCATGACAAACAGGTAGACAACATTCTTTCAACTGTGCGTGCAGTAACAAGAAAGTGACAGGCATAGCTGGCCCACTGCTAATAAGTTTAGCTCAAACACTGGGAGTCAATGGGTAGTGTTAGCCTGTCTCAGCCTACAGTCATAAGATAAACTCTTCAGCAACTCTAAACGGTCCTGTGTGCTTGTTGTGACTCGTTTTTTTTTACCGTGTTATGTTACGTTATCTATTTTAAGACTAAGATTAGCACTTAATGGAAATTAATTCAAAATTAAACCGCAGGGCGCATGCGCAAGCCACTGCAGACATGCTTTTAGGTTGGGCAACAAAACATGTATTTCTCTTGAAAATTACATAGATTGCTAATCTTGTATAGATAAAAGACATATTCCAGAATAATGGCGAGGGCCAGAAATTATTACTGTTGGACCTGATTTGGCCGCTTTTATTTCCAACTTGAAGCGCGTTTTTGCTCTTAAAGGTGTTTCCTTCTTATTTAACTGCATCGAGCCGAAGAAGGCTGTTTGCCTTTGTTGGCCACTGTAATACGGAGACAGAAACACTGCCCCCTCGTGGATGGAGGGGGCAGGGCTCTCCACACGTGAATATTCTCAACCTGTGTGTGTGTGAATCTCTTCAAAACCTTGTTACGTTTGTCTCAAAAATAAATGCACGTGCCGGTTGATCCACAAACAAACTTTCAACAATTCACAAGCCGAATTGAAGATTTACAATTGATAAGTCATTATAAATGCACACACAAAATTTATAAACACTTGTGAAAATCGTGGATTTATATGTGTGCATATTTTTGAGACAAATCTCTCCCCATACTTTTCTTAGTCAAGGTGAAAACTGACCAAGAGAAAGGCTGAAGAAAAATTCTGAGGAACCTTTCGAGCATCCATTAACTTGCCTAAATAATAAAAATAATTAAAAAAAACATATTGAGGATTTTACTGAACTGAAAAGGCACTGTCTTTGGGGCAATATAAAGATCTTAATATCACATCCACTGTTTTGTTACAGCACACCAAAGACCAAAGTCCTTCTTTCAATTTAGGCCAAATCATTTGTTTTTGTTACCCAGACTAAAAAACTTAAATAGTAATACATCAAGTCAGTCCACACAATTCTTCATCAAACCAACACCATGCCTTCATAATGTTAAATCAAAACAATATTTAGGTTTTAATTTAGACGTGAGGCGGCAGGTTTATACCTCTGATTGTATTCTGTAAAGCAGCACTCTCTCCTGTTGTCCCCTCTAACATCAAAAACAGATGAAGGAATTTACAGTCAAACCGGTAACACAGAGGTAAAAATGATAAATAAACGTAATGTGACATCAGCGATCAATATGCAACACAGTTTACTGGGAAAAAATGAGTTAAAAACACCTAAAAAGGGATTTAAAATCTACCTTTTGGGAGTTTAATTTCTTCATCAGAGGCCTCTGATATCTTGTCTTCTACGACAATACACAAATTATATAACACTGTAGGTCATTTCTCGAAAGCAACGTTGAAATCATCACACCAGGCAAAGCACTCCACTAACAAAACACAAGCACACCAACACTCCAACACCTTATTGCTCCTATTCTGTCAGCCAAATACAGGACCACACCATGCCTATAAAAACTTAGGAAATACTGTACTTAGCATGTGAAAGTCACGGTGCTGAGATGTTTTATTTCCAAAGAGCATAAGCACCAAAACTAGGTAATAACTTTAGCTAAACATTACCCAGAGACGGCTTTTGGCCTTTTCTCTACTTTTAGTATCTGAAATAACAAACACCTGTAAAGGCATGCTACCCTGAAACACCTGATGGACTGTTTCAGATTTATGGGATATATTTCCAGTCCATCAGGGTAACAGTTTGCAGTGTCTGGGAAGGGCAGAGCCTGTTAAGATGAACTGAACAAAAGTTTAGTGTGTCACATTTGTAATGGGCCAGTCAGAGGCTTGCAGCCTTCTTTTATTGTTTTAGGTTATTCTGGGGGTATTTTGTGCCTTTATTGATAGGAGAGAGAGACAGGGATAGACCTGTGAAAGGGGGCTAGAGAGAGCAGCGGAGGTCATTCTGCAAACTGGCCACAGGTTGGATTCAAACCCAGGCTGGCAGAAGCACATATGTGGGCCATACCTGGTTGCTTACCACTCCACCAAACCAGCACCCCAGCCATTTTCAGTTGAAGCACAACAAAGCCTCCCTCGTGACTGCTGCCTATCTGCACACAATGCCGGGGCCAGACTTCACAATTTATGTGTGTTTATGGTCCAAGCCAGACAGTCAAAATTCGGTCATTCTGTCTCACATAGTGTGTCATAATGACCAACACCAACAGATCAGTCTGACCTGTTTGGTTTTTGTCCTGCCTCCTAGGATCTGTCCCTCTACATCAGAGACACCAGTCAGTGGGAGCACAAGGAGCTCTGCATGTGCAACAGTCACAGATGTAAACAAACCAAGGTTCATGCCTTAAGAGCTACAAGACAGATGAAAAGTTTGCAAAGCTCTGAAAAACAGCATCCCTGCCTTTATAATGTTGTAGGGTTGTCAAATATATCGATACCCCAAAAAGCATCGATACTCAAAGGCCGTTTCCGGATATGATACTAATTTGCTATGGTATCGACGTTGCGTGCACCAGCAGCGCTCACTGCGTGCACGCAGCAGGCAGACAGACAGTGTCTGGCAGTCAGGAGAGCCCTCACTGCAACCCCACTTGCATATTACTGCTGCGAGTATTACGACTAATTTGGCAAAACACCTTAAGGACGGGTACCCTGGCCTTCATGACGAATTCCGACAGGTTAGTAAAGCTCCGGTTCATCATTTACCTTACTGTATTAAACTGATAACTGATGTTAGTCTGGCCGGTGGCCCACATTAATGTTCGTTGTTTTGTGATTAGCTGTGGCTAGCGCGCTACTGAAGTCCACGCTAGCCGTGATTAGCTTGCTGCTCAATGAATGTTGGTTGTTTTGTTATTAGCCATTAGCTGAACGCGGCTAGCGCGCTACTGTAGTCGAAGCTAGCCGCGTTTAGCTTAATGCTTAATGAATGTTGGTTGTTTTGTTTTTAGCAATTAGCCGCGACTGGAAGCCTTTAGCTCGCTAACATGACTCAAATGTGTTTTCTTCTATTAAAGATGCAGACTGAAGCAGAGAGAAGTCGACTTGCCACTAAACCTAAGAAATTACAGCCAACTCTACCACTGCTATTTGAAAAACAACGAAGATATGATCCAAGTCTCCTGAAGCCTTGAAATTAAACAGAGCTGTTGCAGAGTACATCTGTCAGGAATAAGTACCGATTTACACGGTGGAGAATCCTGAGTTCCAACAACTTCTCATGCAGCTAAATCCACATTATGTTCGTCCAACAAGAAACTGTTGTTCAATACAACAAAACAAACACTCATGCAGCAGCTTCAAGGGAAGTCTTGTCTTGTTTTTTATTGTTTTGTTTTTTTCATTTTCTGATTATCTAATTATTTTATCTAATTGATTATTTATCTGAAGTTCTGTTTTTCATGTTAATAAAAATGTTTTTTATGCCTTTTTAAATATTTGTAATTTTTTATCCCTGCGGTATCGAAAATGGTATCAAGTATCGAATATCTTCTTGGGTATCGATATCGGGTTTGAAATTTTAGTATCGTGACAACCAGCTGCTGTCATGCCTGTAGGAAAACTCCTTCATGTGGCGTAAACAGATTTTTGTTTCCTGTCTTTGAATCCCTGCAGCGTCAAACATGCTTCAGATTAAGGGCTGATGGTTAACACAATATAACTCTACCACACACTTTAATTCAAACAGAGCCACGCACGTATAGAAGATCTACTTTACCTTTACTTCTACTTTTCTTCCTGCCCTCTTTCTTTTCCTCTAAAAGTTTGGAAAAAGACGGGATTATCAGAAGAGCTCTGGTCAAGTGTCATAATGAATGCGGTGATATTAACAGGGAGAAATCTCCTGAGATTTATCATCTTGTTTTGAACATGATTCAGAAAGAAAAACAACACAACTAAAGTTCCAAAAACTTGCTAATATTGAAAGTGAAACAGCGATGATATCCAGAGAGACTGTGATAAAACTGACTTTATGTACTCTATATTAGTTAGGGGTGCACAATATTGGATTTTTGACAATATCCAATATTTCAAAGTTATTATCACCCAAACTCCACATAGTCCATTTGTGCTAGAAAAAGATGTCAAGCAAGAAGAAAACATCTAATCCTTTAAAGGTCCCATGTCGTTTGTGTCTGGTCATGATCTGATTTAAGCTGAATTAAAAAAAAAGTAAAATTTCATCTCTGTAGATGCAGCTCTTTTTCCCTTCACTTTGGAAATGCTCTGATCTGAGGGGGCGGGGCTACAGGAGGCTATGATAATTAGCTCTTTACTGATTGGTTTTCCAAACAACACCTAATGGGAAGGGGAAGGAGGAAATACAGGCAGGGAGCAGACTTTCTGAACAGTCATGGCATCTGCCTGTGACGAGCAGAAAATACATGCAGGTGGAGGCTGTATAGCTATGACATCATAAACCCCAGGAAGTAGAAAACAGAGCGTTTAAAGGGGCATTTTCTGTAAAGTGGAGTAGAGCATTTCTCTGTGAACTTAGAGTTTAGTAAAGTGTGATGTTCTTTCGCTCCTCAAGATCCTTCAACAGTATTAAAGAAAACTGATTTTGCAGGATATGGGACCTTAAATAAATTATATTTTTGATTTAGAAAAGTGGAGATTGAGTGCTGATGAGTTAAACCATCCTGGTACAATTTTACTTTTTGCCAATATTACAGCCAATATACGGGATATTTGTGGCCAGTTTTTGTGGTCAATATATAGGTGGTAAACATCTGCAAAAATATTCATATCTGTCAATACAGAAATTCTGATATTTGTCTGATAATATTGTGCATTCCTAATATTAGCGCCACCTTCACAGGTGGTAGAATGGGAGCAGAAATGGATTCAATTTCTTTTTGGTGCTTAGTAACATTTCAGATCAATGTTTCACTGAGAAGTAGTTTATTTATTAACAGTAACTCTTTTTCTATGTCTGTATATATTATGGTAGTATTATTACAATAAATTATTAACAAAAAAAAGTGGACCCAGTATTGATCCATGTGGAGTGCCTCACTGTTGAGTAAACAGATTTGTTTCAGCCTAAGTTTATGCATTGTTCTCTCTGTTATAAATATTAGTTTAACCATGATATATCAATTTAGAAAAAAAGCATGAAGCTTGTGAAAAATCAGAATACAATCTACACAATATAAGCTTTTATTAAATCAATAAAATAGCATTGCTCATCTGCAGCACATCATTGGTACATTTCAGCAAAGTTCTAGTAGTGGGATGGTTCTGCTTGAAACCAGACGGCAAACATTGCAGAATAAAATTACATATCCAGTGGATGAAACTTGTTTTTTTAAACTGAACAGACATGAGATGGACCTGTAAGCATTCAAATAAAGACAGACCCTTCCTATAACATCATAAACACATTAGCACAGTACCTTTCCTCAGCTTGTCTCTTCTAAGAGCAGAAACTTTTACCTTCTTCTCATCTGAACAAACAGACGGCAGATCAAGAACATGAGAAATGTACTAAGACATGTTTCCAGTGAACAGCACAACAAAAATCACTGCCAGAAATCACTTCACCAGCTCATCAGTTTGTGTTGAAATACAGTTAAATCACCGCGAACAGCTCTGTTACGCGTGACACCAGTAGATTAATCATCATCATGCTAATGACAAACAGCAAAGTGTGAGAACTGTTAATAGTTAAAGACAGTCAAAAAACAATATGTAATGTCATGTAACATAAAAATATTTTATATGTAGTTCTTGTGTGCAGCTGGAGACACTACTGTATGAATAATATTGCTTTATAATCCATCTAGTATATATGATTACCAGTATGTCATTTCGTAAGCTTGATAAAAAAAGCAGATGGTTTGATGAATTATTCTCGTGTTTTCTTTCTGTACTAGAATATGTAATATTTGTTACAGGCACATTTTATATTTGGTACATCAAGCAGATAAAATAAAGAAGAGGAAAATATTTGTTGAACTTCTTGGACATTTTTAACACTTTTTAGTAGAATTTTTAATGCTCTTTTATGATAGATTTAGAATATTCACGTCTCACGGTTAAAAACTAAAACGTTTCAGAGTGTTTCCTGCCAGCTATTATTGTAGCAACTATATGACAAGGGTCATCTTTTCTTCCTAAGTAATGTTGGTAGATCTGTTGTAAATTAAGAATGTGCTTTAATACTCAGTTAAAAATAAACCCCTTTCACACTTGCAGAGAGACCCTGAAATAATCCTGAATTGTACCTCGTTTACAATGCTAAACAAGGGTTCTCCCTCAATGTTTCCAGAGAATTTAAATAAATTAAATTTAATTACTAGTCAGTTACAACAATAACTCCAAATATTCATTAATATCAGTTACTAAACAACTTCTCAGACTGACTAGAGCCATCATATGGCAGTAGTTTTGCATAACAGCCAAGAATGACCAAAAAAATATGTTTTTAAAGTGAGATAAGCTTCACATGATATTAGTTTTTTTTTTTCTAATAATGTTCAAATAACAATATCTATTAGTATTTTATGTAATCTTTGTCTGTACAAGTAAATGAGTTGTAGCACATTAATACTACTGATCATGGTTGAAATATCAGTTATTTATTATAGTTCTATATTTTATTTATTTATTTTTTGCATTTAATTTCTTGACCAGCCGTATTGTCATAAATTTTCATTTTTTTTCTGGGTGGAGGGATTATGCCTGCCATTTTAAAAATGACCCAAGACCCAGCTGATTGTTACCCAGATCCAGAGAATAAAAAAAGAGTTTTTTGATAAAGTGGTATCAGTTCATCCCTGCAGCAATAATTAAGCCAGTGATGTCCAAACTTCTTCACCAAGAGCCACAGCTGGGCCAGGATGATATTAATATCTTCAATTTATTTCAGTTGACTAACCAATCAAGTCTTAACATATGATTTGGAAATTACCCTTTGTTGGCTTTCTGATTGGACCCCTGACCAATTACTACTACTAGTTACTATAAAAAGAGTTCATTTTAATGCAATGAGGAGAAATTATTTTCTTAAAAGCATTACTTCAACATTGAAAATCACAAAGAATAATACTGACAACATTTGATGTTCTAGAAAAGTGATCCGAAATAATAAATGTATTATGTTGATGTAAGGTAATACCCTCGTTATATTTCCATATTATTTAAAGATATGTAAAAGTCTGCATTCACTCTACTGTAGTTCTGTCTTTATTCTCTCACTTAGGCCATTCTTAAAAGAATCCAACTAATGAAATATGAGCATGTTGGTCAAAAAGCAAGTTATTTTCAATTGTTTCAAATCAGAGAGGCCAGCAGCGACTGATGTTGTCTAACCTAGTAACAGTAACGAAGCTTTCCATTAATGGCTTGACATTGCAAATAGCCATTATTAAGGATTCTGCGTTGTCCAATCAGACTTCGGGGGCCCTGGTCGGCCCTGGTTGTACTGGATGCACCCTTGGTGAGGTTGATGACCACACTGTGCAGCTGGGAGGGAGAGCGCTAATGGCTAATCTACACATTCAGACACAATACAAGAACAAACTGCACAAACTTCTAAACTTGAGCAGGGTTGGTGCCAGAGGATGACTGGAATGGTATCACTTGTAAATCAAACCTTGGGGTGGAGCTGGTAGAGATGCATGTAGGCGCAACTTGTGCTGCTTTTGCTCTCATAATCCAGTTGTCTTAATTTATCAGTTATGCACGTGCTCCAAGTTCTAGTGTTGGACAAATTTCATTTTGAATCAGCTATGGGGCAACTTAAAGAGGCCTGAGGGCTGCAGTTGGCCCCAGGCCTTGTTTTGGACACCCCTGATCTAGGTGGTCCTCCATCAGGTCCTCAACAAACACACACCTCCATCTTTCTCCACCTGGACCTGGACTCTTCCCAGTTTGGTCCTCATTGATCTATATCGGGACCATGCAGCCTTCCTATTGGCTGTGAATCTGAGTACTGTCCTCTTATTGGTTCTGGAGGTCTAGTATGACCCCTTTGACCTCCACATCATCAGAGGAGGTCGTCCCACCCTCCTCCTCTTCCTCCTTCCCTTCTTCCTCCTCCTCTTCCTCGCCTCGCTCAGCAGGCGAAGACACAACGTCATAGAGGAAGGTGAAGAAGCCATAGATCCAATCAGAGCCCTCCTCAGCTAAAATATTAAGAACCTCCTCAAGCGACTCGGCGTTCGCACTACCCCTGCCGCCATCGCCATCTTTGGTCAAGCCTGACAAGAGAGAGAGAGAAGGGAGGGAGGAGGAAAAGCAGACGAGAGGAAGGGGGGAATCCAAAGAAGGTCAAGTGGGATTAAATTAAAGTACAGAAGGATAAAGAGAGGGACAGGGGCGTTAAAAATGAAGAACGAAGGATGAGAGATGGTCCAAAAGAAAGAAACGCAATGTCCGACAAAGGGGCAAAAATTAAAGGATGAAGATGAGGGAGAGAGAAAGATAGTGAGTTAAAGAAGTTGAGTTTGAAGCATAAACAACATTTAAGCCTTTAATCCTGTCTCTGTCTCGTCAGGCTTTCTGTTTGCTTCATAACAAGGAACAAGGACGGCCATCTTTTCTCTATCAACCCCTCCTTATTATCTGCCGATTTCTGCAGAATATGATAAGATTTATTTCAGCATGTAACTCAAGACCATTGAGAAAACACTCAAAGATGAAAAATTGTGAATCCCTTTTTATGATAGCCGAAGATGGAGGGGGCATCTTATTTTTAACGGGTTAGCCCTTCAAAAATATTGCGGTGTTCCAGTTATACTGGGATGTTGGGATTTCTGAGTTTCGAGTGGGAAATTTCAACTGGGAAGTCGGCGAAACCTTCACCACCCCTGAGCTGACAATCCAAGATGGCTGCCCCTAGTGTAAACAGTAATTAAACTCCTGTAATATTCCATTTATTAGCACTTCTGACTCGTGTTTGTTGCACTAAATCAGCAGTATACTTCATTTTGTTTGACATATATACGTATATAGAAATGCTGCTATGTTGTTATTTACATTCTTCATGTTGTATGTGCGAACTACAACACAGGGCGTGCCAACAATGGCTAAGAACAGCCTGGTAGATCGGCTAGTTTTCCCGACTTTGTAACTGGAACGCTGATAACTCGGATATGATGTCATTCCCACTCCCCTCTTCCCAGTTCTGATGTAAATGGAAAGCAGCATAGGTCCAACAGTTGACTGGCTCTTGGAAGTCCAAGGTCAAAGTCATGGGGTCATCCTTTGCTTGTGAACACAACACCATCCAAGCCCTCAAACCTTATACAAATGACTATTGAAACTAAAGATGGTTAGCAAAAAACAGTATTTTCAAATACCTCGATGTGACTGGTCATCACCAAAAGTAAAGTAGGATAAGCTCATGGACAAACAGTGCTCTTGTTGGTTTTTATGATCACTGCCTTGTCTTTTACAGCTCTGCCTGTTAGCCCAGACAGAGGATAATAACATTATTCTAATAAAATAACTTGGATTATTAGGCTAGAAATATATACAATGCTCCATCTGCTTAATATCAGAGGTGAAAGACAGACTGTTCTGAAACAGATTAAAATGGGTGCAACTTCGAATCATTTGTGCAGCTCTGTCTGTACAGATGCAGAGCTGGTCTCCGTCACTGTGGCTAATGCTCAGGCTAGTGCCGTGTACCTCACACAATACCACTTCAGAAATCCTGAACAATCCCTTTAATGTCAGTGACAGACCACAGTCCCATTACTTTACTCTCCAGGAGTAAAGTAATTAAATTTAAGCTGCTGTGAGTCAGAAGGTGATTTTTATTCAAGAAAACTTCAGAGATAATGTCTCAGAGGTCATAAATAAATCAATAAGCTGGTTCAATGTCCTTTAATTTCCTTAAGCTTGCTTTACAGCCAGAGGTCGAAGCCCCCTTCAGGGTCTTAGACAAAATGCTGCACATTGGAGTAAACAGCAAACTAAATTCACTCAATTGGAAGAACTTGTTATTTTCCATTGAAGAGGGAAGTACATTTCTGTGAAGCCACAGGTGTTTCATCACGTTAAGACTGATGTAAGACCAAGATAAAGATGCAACCTTATATCTGGCAGCAAAAAGTGAAGCATAATGGGCAGCTATTGCAGGCTGCAAGATGTTTTAGGGAGGGAAGCACGATATTACCGGTATAACATCAATATCTGCAGATTATTGCTTCAAAAGCTAAATGTCGTCTCAGCAGATACAAAAGTGCTGCAGATATTTCCTGCAGATATTTTAGCCTTATAAGATTGTGCATTTTTTGCATTTTAATCTTATATTGAGGTTATAAGCTCCCAAAATAGGGCATGTTTTCTGTCAGCAGGTAAGTAAATCAGTGGTTTATCTTTAAAAGGGCAGATAAAGCTTGATTTTACTGATACCATCAAAAATACATCTTGTAGATTAATGTAGAGTTCATGTTGTTTTGTGTATCTGTCATCTGGCTGCTTCCTGTTACTGTTGTTTTTCCTACAACATTTATTTTAAGATTGCACACACTTGTACAAATGCATCACATCAACCTGCCGAGGGCTACAGATGGAAATTAGTCTATGGAAATGCTTGTTAATGTGCACTGTCCTCTATCTGAATAAATAAATAAAAAAACATAATAAAACATCCAATATCGTGCATCCCTAATTTTAGGATTTAAAATATCAAACAAAAGTAGAAATGTGTCTTAAGTCATGCTGACTGTGTCCTCTTTCATGCAAAAAAACATATATTTTAAAATTCAGGTTTTACACGAGTGTCATTCTGACACGTGATTTCATTCGCTGGTTTAATCGGGTTCAAACCTGATTAAATTTAAGGCACTGTCACACAACTGTAAACCACATCCATCAGGCATTTCAGAAGCAAACAGGCTAAATAAGAGGGAGAGAGAAAACTGGACTTGCCGAGCAGAACTTTGGCGTCTTCCACGTCAAAGTCTCCGTCCCCGTCTGTATCGTAGGCTGTCAGTTTACCTGAGAAGGTAGAAGAGGATAAGAGATGAAGGCTTCATAAAAAAACAACATCTTTATACAACAAAGCCAACAAATCTTAAAAATGGAAAACAGTGTAAATTCCTGTTATTCTAAAGCTGGAGATGTACTTGATATAATCTACGTGGACGCATGATGGTCGCCACAATGACAGATTGATCACAGCAACAGAAACAACAATAACAGAAAACTTAAAAGACAAACTGATAAATCAAGACCACGATCATCAACATCTTAACAATGTGTGAGACTGTACAGACACAAACATGACAGCTCATCCAGCTGGTAAAGATAAATTCTCCTTCAAAAGTTGGCAAACAGGAAAATATGTTTGGTGTATTAATTCAACTGGTGACTGTGTACATAGGTGACTTGAGTTGACATCATGTTTGACTTTATTTGTGTCAGCTTGGTTTCCTTAGCTGTATTTTCACACATATAAACCAATGATCTTTGATACAATGATTAACTAGAAAAGCACTTGCAGAGCGCAGATCTCCGCCAAGATACAATTCTGGATCAACACGCGCTCTGATATGACGGTCGAGTCTCCACTCATGTCTGTCCATGTGGAGAAGTCCTCTGCTGGTATTGCAAGGAAAGCTGGGTAATGTAGTGACATAGGCTTGAAAAGTGGTGCCCTCCGCGTGTCACATTCAGGTAAGTATATAAACAGAAACACTCCTGAGTGCAGGTACATCTCCAGCTTTAGTCTGAACATGAGTGTGTGATCAAGATGATGAATATAAGTTCATTTTTAAGCAAGGACAACAGCAATGACTGTTATGACAAGACCAGAGGTATGTGCTAGAAAACAATTTCAGCTTATTAATACTATCTTTAGTAACTGGTCTCTCTATCGTTAGAGCTTACTCATGCAGCGATCTAGCTCATTGTCATACAATGCCTTAAATGAGTGAAAGCATAAATGATACACAAATGATTGCTTTTCTTTTCATGCATGAAACAACTATAAAGAAAAAAACTGAGTGCAAAGGCCTTACGGGTTACATAGCCGAGCTTATTTTAACTTAAAAACATCTAAAGAAATCCAGCATAGACCTTAAAAACATACCAGAATTATAAATTAATGAAGAGATAGCCCCTTAAGATGCATTACATTTTTAGGTGGGTCCCAACACCAATGCAAAGCAGAGCAAATTCAAAATGTTCAGACGCAGAGCTGTTGCCCTTTTTCAGCTATTAATAGGAGCACAGCAGTGTGTCAAAGAGCAAAAAGTGGTGATATGGACCAGAAGAGTGAAGAGGAAGGATGTGGTGGAGGAGGTAGTCCGCGACAGCCAACATATCTTGGCTGCTAAAGTGTTCACACCATCTTCGCCTTCTGACTTGTGAAATCACCATAAAAAATACTTTCATAATAATTTCATAATGCATACATTCTTAGCAGTATTCAACCTGATTTATCCACTGAAACTGTTTTAATTAAATGCTTCTACTTTTATCATATGGTTTATAATATGAGAGGGAAAATTAGTGAAGGCTGTCCAATAACCTGTTAAGGAAAAATAAGTGCTTGTGAGTGGCGAATATGAAAGAAAATGCATTAGTTTTCCCTGTAAACATAAAAACTCAAATTAACAAAGAGCTTAAGTGGTGAGTGCATCATGAATTATGAATTGTGGCCCGGTCTGAAGCTTGTAAACAAGATGTTGAAAGAAAAGGCTCTGCTGAAAGCACCCTCTTAGGGTCTGATTGCATTAGAGAGTTCAACCCTCAAGAGCATACCTTGTAAGACTTCAGAAAAGTTCATACGAAACTCCTTAGCTCTGGCTGCATGCAGAAGCCACAGGCGGAGAGAAAAGAGGACAAGGGTGAGACAGAGAAACCAAATGAGAGAAGACATCATCTTCAACTCTGCAGCAAAAGACGACTGAATTAGTGCAAAGCAAGAGAGAAATACAGGAGACACCAGGCTGCACAAGAATTCATTTTATCCATTCAATATGTGGATTTTTAAAAGAAATATCACAGACTGAAGCTTCTACAGGGTCTTTAAATCTCAGCTGCTGCAACAAAAATCTGCTTTAAGGTATTAATATTGAAGGACCTGCAGGCATCAAATGATACTGGCCCTTGTAAAACATGGTGATGTGGCTCCGAGGTCAGTCAAGTTAACTTACATCAAGGGCAAAGTTATGATGCTGGTTTTAAGAGAGTTAAAAATCCATTTTTATTTTTATTTTCTGTCTGTAAGATCCCAATATAAGCTATTTAATCTACTCAACTATGAGTTTAAACTACTAAAAAAATGGCAACCTCCAGAGCAGTGTTAATTCTGTCGACTATTTTCGTCATAGTTTTCATTAACAACCTTTTTTCCCCTGACGAAAAAACAACTGCACATGGACAAAAACTAAAACTAAACTAACTGACATTTTCATCAACAATTAAAAACTAGACTAAAATGTTTGACAGAGACTTAATCCAATCAGACCTAATTTGGTCATGTAGAAAGTAGGGACAAGTTAGGAATATATCCAATCACAGCTACTTTGGTTGTGTGGAAAGGTTGGATGAGTTAAGAGGGACATCCAATCACAGCTGCCTTAGCTTCATGGTGGTGGGATACAAGTTAAAAACATGATTTCAGAAATTCAAGGAAACATAAAAAATGCCTTACCCTTCACACTTCATATTTTAGTTGACTGAATTTACAGTAGACTTCATCGACTAAAATGTTGTGAAATTTGATCAACTAAGACTAGACTAAAAATAAAACAATTTAGAGGACAAAATTCTGACTAAAGCTAAACGACATTTATGGCTAAAGACTAAAACTAAATTAAAAAGTGCTGTCAAAATGAACACTGCTCCAGAGCCATAATCTAACTCATCTCCCCTTATTGACAGAAATGACAGAAAAGTGCAAAATTGATCTGAGTGACACTAAAACACGATTTTACTCAACATGTGTTGGAAACATCATCCAAGCTTTTTCATTTTATCCTTTTTTTTTTCAAAATATAAAAAGGTGGTGCAGGGATGATTCATTTTGTAGGCCGACTAGAAGTTTGCATCATGCTGGTTCCCTCGACAAAAAGCCGTTTTTGTTTTCATGTCTTACCTCACTCCCAAATCCATGACAAGCAGATAGATACCATTCTTTCAACTGTGCGTGCAATAACAAGAAAGAGACGGGCACCACTGCAAATTAGCTTAGCTCAAACACAGCCAGTGGGTAGTGTTAGCCTGCCTCTGCCTACAGTCATCAGATAAACTCTTCAGCTGTTCTACACGGTCCTGTGGGCTTGTTGTGACTGTTTTTTTGTACTGTGTTGTTATGCTACCTTCTACTTCTTTCATATTATCTTCTTCTACTCCTAAACAGAGGCTTTGTTTTGTTGACCTACTTCCACAGTGGTCTGTGAGAGAGATGTGACGTTAGCGAACGAGTCGAGTATTTTGAACAGCTCTTTTAAGTGAACAATGAGAACCGATTTCGCAGTTGTGAGCGAGCCGTTCATTTGCGAGCCATTTTTAAAGGCAAATTGCCTACAAATAGAAGAATCGCTTGAAAATGAATGGCTCACTCACAACTGTGAAATTATTTTTCATTGTTCTCTTAAAAGAGCTGTTCAAAAGACTCAACTCGTTCACTAACATCACATCTCTCACGAAAACCACCGGGGAAGTAGGTCAACAAAACAAAGCCTCTGTTTGGGATCAGTCCCAAAATCAAATCATTTCTTCCTGATCTCATTCCACACATTTCCTGAAAATTTCATCCAAATCAGTCCATAACTTTTCAAGTCATCTTGAACACAACAGACAGACAGACTAACTGACAAAAACATAACCTCCTTAGAGATAATGAGTCACAACAAGCACACAGGACTGTTTAGAGTTGCTGAAGAGTTTATCTGAGGACTGTAGGCAGAGGCAGGCTAACACTACCCACTGACTGCCAGTGTTTGAGCTAAGCTAATTATCGGTGGATGAGCTTTGCTGTCTCTTTTTTGTTACTGCACGCACAGTTAAAAGAATGGAGTCTATCTGCTTGTCATGGACTCGAGAGTGAGACAAGACACAAAAACAAAAAAATGTTGGAGTATACTTTTAAGTCTTGGCTCTGCATGCAAGGTAATATGAGAAACTGTGCCAGCCACTGGGGATAATAAGTTGAGCTGAGTCGAGGAGATACCACATAGTAGAAAAGTCCCATTTGTGGCCCTGTGATTGGCTGGTGACCAGTCTATGGTGTACCTGCCTCTCCCTCAGTGTCAGCTGGGGTAGGCTCCAGCCCCTGTGACTCCAATGGGGATAAGTGGCACTTGTAAAACTAGTTTTTCTGCTTATACTATCTTCAAACGGCAGGAGGAGACTAAGCAAGCTGTTCCTCATAACTTTAACATTACTGAAGATAACTTCTGTTCAACATGTGCAGCCATACAGTGTCAAATATGAGGAAGCTTCCAGTCTGAGATTAGATGAAGACACTGCTGTGTGTCTGACACTAAGAGGAAGTGAAAAACCTGCCTGGCTGTCAAAACCACAAAGAGACAGAAGCATCATCCTCTTAAGAAAACTTCAGTTTTAAGTACAAGATCTAAGTTTGGTGTGTGCTCTGGTAATCCATCCCTCTGACCCCTGTAAATCTATCTTTGTGAGGATCATGTACAGCTTTAAGAATTAAAATACAGACACCTTTGGGAAATAAGGACACTTCTTCAGGTTCAGCTTTGGATTTTGAAGTCTGTGTTCAGGATAAGGCTCGAGGAAGTGTTTGGGTCTTGTTTGGGGATACACTTCAACAAAGAGTGCTCTAAAAGGTACAGGAGAGTAAATCTGACTGAAAATAAACAAATGTTTTAGACATGCAAGGCTGACAAAAAAAACCCACATCAAGACAGAAGCAGCTTCCTGTGCGAAAATGCATTTTCAACATGGCTGAGTGTGTCGATGTTCTTGTAAATTAGTCGTTGTGGGGACTCTCTGAAGGTTTGTAATTTGCAATAGAGACATCTTTAAAAATGACATTTGGCTTGTTAGCTGTCACTTCTTTAAGAGGCTGGTTTACAGCTCAATCCAGGATCAGGTTTAGTTCAAGATTAGGGTTACAGTTTGGGATATGTTACTGCAATATCCAAGTGTGTACTCTTGTACAACTGTATTTGCTGGGACAACGAAGTATTTTGAGAATCTAAGAGAGATTAGCAGAGAGAGCACATTCTGCCTGAGAATCCAATTTGTCACTTTTCTTCCTTTTTTTTTTTTTTACATGCTTTATTTTGGGATGGCAGCGTTCATTTTCATGCAACACATTAAAACAGACGGTCTTTTCCTGTCTGCCATCAACATTTATTTTTTTTTAATTTAAGGAACTACTAACAGGGGAGAGATAAAGAGTGTGCACCAAAGCATTAAATGTAAATCATAGGAAGAATTAGAAGAAATAAAAGCTAATTATATACATTAAAATATATGCATGAAAAATAATTAAACACGGTTTTTGATCACAGCTACACCAAGTCGCTGGTGATCAATGCTGGTCTCATTTTAAAAGGCTAAGAAATTATGAAAAGTCCTGAAAAACTACAAATTACATTAACTGAGTCTAGTCTAAAGTCGAGCCCCCATAACATTCATTAATAAAAGTAATTTGATATTTTTGTAAAATTACAGAGACCTTTAAAAGACGACCTTGTGAGATAGAAACCCTTGTAAGAGTCTGCTCTTATACTGAGTCCACTTTGTTTCCAGGTTTTTCATTTTGCTGCAAACTTGTTATTGGCAACAGCTGAAAACAAAGATCAATATTAAGACGGACCAAATCCTTGACAGTTTGATGCAGAACTTTGCTTAAAGTACAGCTGCTTACTGAAGAGATCAGCATTTTACTTACCGATGACACTGTCATAGTCCACAATGTCGAAGTAGACCACCGCCACGGAGCTCCACACTCCCAGCAGAGCCAGGACCACAAACCAGGTAAATATGGAGTACTTAGAACCTCCTCCTCCTCCTCCTCCTCCTCCTCCTCCTGCATCTCCTCCTCCTGCTGCTGCTGCTCCGGCATCTCCTCCTCCGCTCTCCTTCCTCTTTCCATTCTTGCTCTCCACCGGTGCCGTCTTCCCCTCTGAGAAACAGGAAAATGATTAAAATGTGTAACTCCAGCATTATGTCTCCAAGGACATGATATATTACACTTATTTTCACTTTGAACGACACTTATAAAGGTTAAAAATAACAACAAATCTCTAAGAACATCCTTATAAAGACAGCAACACATAAAAACACATCAGTTAAAACATGAGCTTGGTCACAGAGCAGCAAAGAATATTTTATTTATTTATTATTATTATAAGTTTAGTATTATTTATTTTTAATTATTACTATTATTTATTTATGTATTAATTTACTTATTTTTAATTATTTGTTGTTATTACAATTATTACAATTACTTATATTTATTATTATTATTACTACTATCTTTTTTTTATTTATTCATTTTATTTATTTAATATTACTAATTTATTTATCATTATTTTTAATTTACCTCAAAGAATCTACAACCTGAAGCACCTTCAATGAATTTTATCTTTCAGCTTTCTGTTCTTTCGTTTGAAAAAGTGGATTAAAGACACATGGAGCCTAAAGATCAGAACTAAATCGAGCTATTAAGACATATTAAATATTGTTTAATTAAACTTTACACTGTAGTTTCCCTGAAGAAGCTTTGCAGGGCCGGTTTCCTTCACAATATAAAGCATTAATCATGGGTCTTAGGTGATAAAACAAGCTGAAAAAACCCAGAGACAATGTGGCAGGAAGCAGAAAGGGCGGGCCGACCCAGGAATAGAGCAAGAGCCAATATAGTCGCCATGACCCTGACACAGAGAGAGAGCAGCTGCTTGTCCCACTCTCTTAACTTCAATGGCTCTGCTAATGACAACAGCTGTCAGCTTTTGGAGCATAATTACATCTTAAAGATGGTCATTAATTTAACAGAACAAAACACAAACAGCACAGACTTTTAGTTTGTAATTTGTAAAGCAATAAAACCCAGAAAGTTTCTGTTGGGTGATTTAAAGTGACAGGATAATGAATGAGAAGCTGTCAGAGACATCGTCCAGGGTTTAAATGGTTGTTATAACAACATGTGTCCTGTCTGCAGGGTTATATTTGAGGAGGCGTTAATACAAGACAGAGAATATCAGCCAATGGAGGAGCACAGTACGAAGAGCTTTTCGAGTGTTATATTTAGGAAGATACAGAGGTAGAAGTGAGCATCAGATTGTCGTGGAAAATGTCAGAGCTCCAAGATGTCTGCTGGGAATGAGTCAAAAAAATAACAGCCTGAGGACGTCCTTAAAAAAAGAGGAGATTTAAACTCTTTTTTAGAAGAAAATATCCATCCATTATCTACACTGTTAATCCCTTTCGGGATCACAGCAGGCTGGAGCCTGTCCCAGCAGACATGGGGCAAGAGGCAGGGTACACCCTGAACCAGTCGTCAGCCAATCACAGTGCCACATAGAGAGACAGAAAACCAATCACTCTCACACTCACACCTAAGGGTAATTTGAGTCACCAATCAACCTAATGAACATGTTTTTGGTCTGTGGGAGGAAGCTGGAGTGCTTGGAGAGAACTCACGCATGCACGGGAAGAACATGCAAAATCCACACAGGAGAGATCGAACCGGGGACCTTCTTGCTGTGAGGCACGTGCACTACCTGCTACGCCACCGTGCTGCCCTGGAATAAACTAATGTCCTCTGATTCAGTTGTGAGTGTGGCTGAGATCTTCTGCCTCACAGCAGTGGCACAAAACAGGAAACAAGCATTTTGACTGTGACACAGAAATCGACAATAATCAATTTTATTTATAAAACATAAAGTTTTGGAGGTTGGGGCTATGATGGGGTGTGTAGCTCTCTTTTACTATTTGACTTTTGGAAATATAATGTTAGATCAATACAAAAAGTTCAGAATATGAAAACAATCTTAAATGAATAATCAACCTGATCATTCTGGAAATCTGGACTCGTTAGACCACATGACCTTCTTCCAGTCCTCCAGAGTCCAATCTTTATGCTACTGAGCAAACTGAAGCCGTTTTTTCCGGTTAGCCTTACTGATTAGTGGTTTTCTTAAGGCTACACAGCTGCTCAGTCCCAATCCTTTGAGTTCCCTTCACATTGTGCGTGTGGAAATGCTCTTACTTTCACTATTAAACATAGCCATGAGTTCTACTGTTGTTTTTCTTCGATTTGATTTGACCAAGCATTTAAGTGATCGCCGATCACGATCATTCAGCATTTTTTTTGACCACATTTCTTCCTCGAAGACTACGGCTCCCACTATCCTTCCAGTTTTTAATAATGCGTTGGACAGCTCTTAACCCAATTTTAGTAGTTTCTGCAATCTCCTTAGATGTTTTCTCTGCCTGATGCATGCCAATGATTTGACCCTTCTTAAACAGACTAACATCTTTTCAACGACCACAGGATGTGTCTTTCCACATGGTTGTTTAAGAAAGAGAAGCTACTCATTACATCAGCTGGGGTTAAATAACTTGTTGCCAGCTGAAAGATAATCACCCATGCAGTAATTATCCAATAGGAGGTTGGTACCTATTTGTTTAGTTAAATTCAGATGACGACTTTTTTTTTGGTCAGGCAGTGGATGTACTTTTTAAATTCTCGTCTTATGGCGGATTGCAAACTTTAGGTAGATCAATATACTGGATTAGAGCGGCGAATAATACATATGAAGAAGATCAACTTCTGGTTGGGACTTCCGGTATGATTGGACTTACGGTGGTGCCGTTGTCCCTGCAGACGGGTCCCTCTTGACTGACATGCTAACATGCATTTCAAAATCCTCTTTTAATCAGAATGACACAATAATTCTACGTTTCTAACTGAATGTAAATATACAGACTAATTATTTAGGATAACCCAAGTACCTTAATTATTGCTGGCAGGCTTTTACTTTGAAAAAATGTGTCAGGAAGTTCTGTTTTGCACAAAAGTTTACAAAGAGATCAAATCAGACCCATCAAAGCCAATAAAAAACACAATGAGCCACAATCTGACATATCAAATCTTCATAAACACACCCACAAATCATGCCAAGCCTGACAAACCCATGCCAAACCAAAACAATCCATGCCATCACCCATTCCTACCTGTCTCCTGGTCAACAGCCTGCACTTCATCCTCCTTCTGGACCTCCTCTTCACCTCCTAATCAAGCCAAACCAGACCAAATCAGAACAGAACCCAAACCAAACCAGATCAGACCTCATCCATGCTCAAGTCCTACCTCCCTCCTCCTGAATCAGCGGGGTTGCCTCTTCCTCATAAACCTCTTCTTCCTCGTACACCTCCTCCTCTTCGAACACCTCCTCCACCTCCTCCTCAGTGTGGATCTCCTCTACAGGAGGTGGGGGTGGTGTAGGAGGCAAGGGGGGGGAGCGACGTGAGGGGGCCGAGGGGGGTGAGGGAGAGGAGTAGGAGCTGCCATAGTGGCGGTAGCGCTGCATGGAGCGTCTCTGGTCCCAAATGAATCAAAGGTAGGATCAAGGTGGACTACACCAGGGTCAGAATAAGACCAAAACCAGGATTAGACCAAGTCTAAACAAAATCAAAATCAGTTCAGAACCTAGTAAAACACATGATAAATGGGTCAAAATCTGGCCCAGATGTGGTCGATGCAGGCAAGGTTCAAACCACACTAGAACCAATCTGAAATCAGGCCCAATCCAGGTAAAAACTAGGCCGCAACCAGCTCAGAAGCAAACCAGAACTTGGCCAAAACAAAGTCAGAACCTGATGAAAACCAGGCACAATCCTGGTCAAAGTCAGACCAGAACTAGGTCAAAATAAGGACAGACCCGGCACCAAAACAGGTAACAAAGAGGCAAGCTACAGGATAAAACCAGCCAAAAACAGTTCAAAATCAGGCAAGATCCAGGTTGAATCTAGGCTGGAATGAGACAGAAGTCAGTCCAGATCCATGTAAAAAACAGCCAAGAACCAGACCATATCCAGGTGAAAACCAGCCAAGAACAGACCAAAACCTGGGCAAGACTGTGCTAGAATTTAAGCAAAACCTGGCTGGATCCAGGTCAAAACCAGACCAACACTGGTCCAAAATCAGGCCAGGTCCATGTAAAAATACATAGGCAAAACAAGGTCAAAATCCCGGTCCAAAGTAACTCCAGATCAGGCCAGATCAAAGTCAAAATCTAGGCAAGAATTGGATCAAAATATCAATGAAGCTAGATCAGAATCATTCTAAGACAGGGTCCAAACCAGATCAAAACATGATCAAAATTAGTCCTGAACATAGCAAGAAATGGACTAGAAAACTCCACCCTAACAGACCAGATTTATGGTATGAACTCTGTTGTTATCACAGTAAAATGAAAATAATTTAGTTTTCAAGCAGGAGAGCTTGATCTCCAATTTCCAAAAACACAAAGAAAATAACTACATAAAAACTTTTAAAACTTGAAAAAAATTACATTAAGAAAGCTCCAAAAAAGTTTAACCAAAAAGAACAATTAACAAATCAACACAATGCGTACAAAAGATCTTATGGGCAAAATAAACTAAAATAACAATCTAAACACATCAAACTGGAGCCGTGGCCGAGCAGAGCCACGGAGTGTGACTGAGCCGAGCAGAAGAAAGAAGAAGCTCCTCCTTCTATTCTTCATCGCCGCCCTCCTCCTCTTCCTCCCAGCTGTGTGAGAATCCATCCTGAACCTGATCCTCACTATTATTAGAGCTGACAAAACCAGGGACACTGTGTGCAAGTGTGTGTGTGAGTGTGAGATACCAGAGAGGACAGAATAGCCCTCAGAATAACCTTCAGACTTGTTTGAACACACAAAATCGATCTTGGTTGTTACGTCACCTGGATTAAAAAGAGGTTACGTTTTCATTTAAAGCTTAAAATGTTAGTTTATATTGTCCATTCATACATCCATTAACTACCCTGTAGGGCTTTTAGGGCTGGAGCCTATACCAGCTTTCAAAGAGCAAGAGGCTGGGCACACTCTGGACTGGACTAAAATCTAAAACCTTATTTAAGTGTCGGACGTTGCCAAGAAATTGTCTTTGCCATAGTTATTTCTGACTATATTACAAAAGGCAAGCAAATAAAGTTTACCTGGAATCAACCGACTCACGTCACGTATTGACATATGACATGAGTCGGTTAGTTCCAGATAAACTTTACTTTTCTGAAAAAGGGATGCACTCAAAAAAATGTCTAGGTAGCGTACTCTTAAACTGTGGTATTATTTTTTGATGGGAGTTCTTGCAGACAGAGAAAATACCCTTTGTATTTGGCACAATACTTCCCTGTTTGCGGCTGGTTCTGCGTCACAAACTTTTACAAATGTGTGGCTTACTGAGGGAGAAGAGAGAACTTTCTACTGCATCTAATAGGGCTGAACGATTTCAGGAAAAGATCTAAGGGCGATTTTTCTTGCAGATATTGCAATTTCAATTCAATTCACGATTTTCTTCAATTAAGCTTCAATGCAATATTCACTTTGTTTACAGTATAGACAACAGTAAGGAAATCAATTATCAAAAGCACACAAAACACTTTTCATCATCAAAAATTCATGATGAATAACCTGTTATCATTGTTTAAGGGATACTCATCTGTTCAAACTCTCCCACTTCCTCTGATCTTCTTTTGCATCTGTTTTTGTATTATATTGTTTGTTTTTATACCTGCTTTACACACTTTTTGTAAGGTGACCTTGAGTGTCATGAAAGGTGCCCTTAAACAAAATGTATTTCATTAGTATTATTACTATTATTTGTACTGCTAAACAGAGTCTTTGTATTGTTGACCTGCTTACCAACACTTCAGTAAATGCAAATTACCTGCAAATGTGTAAAATAGTATGTGTAAAACAGTTGACACAACAGATCCTGGGTCAGTCAGGAGGGCTGCAAAAAATTGCCGCTTTGGCGATCACAAAATTGCCTTGTCTGAAATTGCGATTTCGATCTGAAAACGATAAATCGTTCAGCCCTAGCATCTAATGTACTTAGTGGCCATATGTAGCTCATACAACCCCACTTCAAAAAAACTGAACTATCCCTTTAAGGCTCTGTCACCACTTTGATGAACAAAAAAGTACAACTCGAGATAAACTCACTGTTAAACCTTTGTGCTCATGCACTCGTTCACCTGTGCTCTGAACATAATTGTAAATATATTTAACTCTGCAGGTGTGTAACTAGAGGATAGTCAACTTCCTGATGTGAAAGGATTTAATTCAGAGGTAAGAACTGATAAAACACCATCAATAATCAATAGAAAACAGATCAGCTCAAACTGCTCACCAATGGATAAAACACACTATAGCTGTGTTCAAAACTGTTCCCTATCTTGGATATAGTGCACTTTATAGTGTGTTCGCCATTTTGTAGTGTTGTTTGAATTCTCAGCCGTGAATTTCATTCACCATTTAGTGCACTATTAAATATCGACAATGCACAGCAAATGTGAGTGTACAATGTACCCTATATTGTAGGGCTGAAAGACATATTGTTATCGTATTGATATCGAGGTATGAACATTCAAGATATTAATATCGAAAAAGCAACGATATAAATGATATAGATTTCCCCCGCGCTCGCCCTGCATGTACAGCTCTGGAAGTCAAAATAAATTTCATTTTTACGATTGCCCTTGAATGCACCGCTAGGGCCAGCCAAACCTTTTTTATTTTCAAACCGTTTTTATTTTTCTGAAAAATGCTTGGTTTTCACTGAACCCGTAGTCATATCGTAACGTATCGATATCGAGATATCGATCATGAATATCGAGATATGAAATTTTGTCCATATTGTTCAGCCCTACTATATTGTACTCCCGTATACCACAATGCAATGCAGTCGTGTTTTTCCAGAGGAGAAGAAGAAGAGAAAGCTACGGGAAAAACTGGCGCTGCTTTCGTTTATAAATGTAAGAAACGTTAGAGTATCTTGAACATGTTCGTAGTGTAGCTTTTTTTTTTTTTACGTCTTTTAACAGTTGTAAACAGCTGCAAAATTTGCTACTTATCCTCCTGACTGCCCGGTTGGTTGACGTGATGTTTGGCGCATCCACTTCCATCACAGGAATATCCGGCTCATCTACTGACGCAATGATGTTTAGAAAATTTCAGTGTAGTGTCCGAAATCTCGTTCGGTCATTCCCTATGTAGTTCACTATTTCATTAACACTAGATAGGGAATAGTGAGTGAGTGAGTGGTTTTGAACACAGCTACTATCAGCATTGCTTGCACACCATTTCTACAGCATCTCCTCAGCTCTCAAAAGGTGTAGCTATTTAATTAGTTACCATGTCAGCAGGTGACTGTCAGTCAACTTGGTCAGCTGATTAAAACAGATTGAGTCCTCATGATTTTCTCTTTAATTGGGGTTTACAAACAAGCCCATGGCTCCATCTGATCCTGCGTTCTAGTGTCACACTCTGCACGTGCCTCATTGTCGTTGCCCACTCTCTTCAGCTAAAAAATAAGATGTTAATACGAACTGAGGAACCACAATTCGTAAGCCTGCAGCATAACTGTTTAATAAAATCTCTTGGGCCGAACTTCTTAAATTACAGTAATACTTGCAGAGATATCAGAGAAAATACTCAGATTCAGCCTCCTATATGCATGAAACGTACATAATTGTACCAAATGCTTGTTATTCTTTGTTCCTTCTTTGACATTTGTAAGCATGTGTGAGGTCTCACAAACTAATCTGAAGGAGAGGAACAAAAGGTACCAAAATAACCACCTTTTGTACAGATGAGGAGCCAAACTGTAACTGGAACATGCCAAAACAAACAGGATTTCTACTAAATCAGCTCAAGAGAGAAGTATAAACAGTAAGAGATGAGATAAAGCTGCTTCTGATTTGTTTGTTAGTGCTGAGTAAGAGAGTGAGAACAGCCGGGCTCTGTTCTGCAGTGCACACACGTGTCTGCTGACATTATTTAAATTCCTCGACATACTTAGCAAAGGTAAGATGGTTTGAGAATCACCCTTCACACTTCAGGTCACCAGAACGACCAGAGCTAATTCTAGACATCTGGCACATCCATGACGGCCTGATGAAGCTGTAGAAACAGCTACTGACTGAGGAGTTGAAGACAGAAAGAGACGGTCTTCATTTCAACTACAGATGGTATTAAACCAATAAAGAGGGGCATTAGAGTTCAGCATGAGATAAATAACACGTGGAAGAGGATTTTTTTTGTCTTTTTTCTTCACAATTCCCTTATCAATTCCTTCCACAGTACTCTACATACCTTGCAACTCAAGGACTTTACGCTTAAATTGGAGACAGCAGAAAAGATGTGGTCATGGTAGAGGAAACAGTAAAGGTCAAAACTCTGGTTAAATTTGATTAAAATGTCAAAATTTCAAGAAAAATTTAAATGATCACACATTTTCAAAATAAATTTGTAAGGTTGGGGGAAACATATGCAAAAGTGTATAAAAAACCTAAACGTTTAATTTGTTTAATTTAGAGGATAAGTCTGTTAAAACGCAAAAATCCAGGTTTGAAATATTCTGATCAGAACCTGATCAAAACAAGGTACAATCCTGGTCCTGTCTACCCTGACACGCCAGATGGACAGTTCCATATATCCGCCACAGAAATATTTCACTAATCCATCTGGGAAAGAGCTGTACGAAAATGTTTTCAGGGACAGAACCTTCAAAAACAACAGCAACTTCTGATTGGACAATCCTTCAGCTCATCACACTCATTCATAGCAGCTAACAACAGTTAGCCATTAGGCGCTACAGCTAACGGCTAACAACAGCTAAGCTTAAACTACCTTAGACTATCGTCTTACATCAAATTATACCACACAGATGTATCATTTAACTCTTATATGTGAAATGAACCTCGTCAAAGACAATCCCTACCAAGTTTTCCCGGTAAACTTCTGAGGAGAGCATATTTTGCAGAATATCACTGAGTAACCATGACAACCACAGACTAACCGGCATGTCCGTGGAGGATTTCCACGTTCTCTCCCAGTTTCCCAGCAGTGATCCCCGGTCAGGAGAAGAGCAAAAACATGAAAATGTCATATCCTGCGGATATGCAGGATTTCAGAATCAGGCAGGTCCGTCTGCTCTGCAAGGCTAGATCCAGGCGAGAACCAGTCCAGAACAGGCCAAAACCTGGGCAAAACTAGGCTAGAATTTGGTCAAAACCTGGCTGGATCCAGGTCAAAAAAAGACCAACACTAGCCCAAAATCAGACCAGGTCATGCAAATAAATAAGGCAAAACAAGATCAAAATCCTGGCCCAAACTCACTCCATCAGGCCAGATCCAAGTCAAAGTCCAGGTCAGAACTGGATCAAAATCACGTTGTTCTAGATCAGAATCAGTCCAAGAGAGGGTCCAAACCAGACCAGAACCCTTTCAAAACCTGATCAAAATTAGGGCAGAACGAGGTAAGAAACAGATGAGTAACCCAACCCAAGCCTGACACAAAACGAACATCGAGTGTCAAATATCAGAGCTGAAAACAGTGAAAAAGGCATTTATTCTTCATGACCTGACGGAGCAGTGATATTATAATTAAAGAAAATTTCCCTTTGAAAAGTTTTGCAATATCTAAGTGGTCTGTGCAAGTTTATTTGAATTTAATGCCTCAGAAACTCAGACAGCAAATTTGAAATAGCCCCCCAAAATGCAAGTGTATCTGAAGCTTAACAATTTTTCAAAATTCAGCCATCTGTTTAAACTTGACAGAAAAGTCTAATAATTCCCACTACCTTACAGTTCTGTGAAATGCAAAATACAGTGTTCCCTTTAGGGTTTAAAAACTGTCAAATAGCAGAGAACATATATGGACTATTAAACACCTAAAATTGTAATTGTTAGATGAAATATATAGTTGAATAAATTCCCAAGGCACACCTAGATTTGCCTCATCATTTGAGAACCGCTGATCTAAAGATGTTGGTTCAACCTGGGAAAACTTGATGGATGTTTGACTTCTTCTAACTACATGTAAACACGCTGTAAGGCATACAAAAACAGACTGATAATAAGTAACTGCTTCATAAAGTGCTTTCTATTTAATTTTTATTATTTGATGATTGTCATGTTACATTTCTTTTTAAATAAAATCATGATTAATTTTACTACTTAAATTTGCTTAATGATATTGTATGCAAGTAAATGCATGTATTAACCACTGTGTTGTTCTTTGTGTAAATAATGGCCAATAATCAAAAATTACATCCCCTTGCCCATACTGGGTGTAAATATTGGCTCCATTCATGCTTGTTGTCACCTCTGTTTCCTGCTGCCTTTGGGTTTAAGTTAATAACTCTTCAGCTAATGTTAGCTGTCTGTTAGTTATACCAGCCGGTGTAATGGTTTTAAAGGGGACCGTGTTCACTGCTGAATGTGGTGTGGTTGCTGAAGTTGCAAGAGATATCTGTGGCGGAAAAGAGCCCATTGAAAGCCTCAGTTATTAATTCTTTACCACTACAAAGTGTCAGCTGAGACTTCGTAAAGTAAACCCAGCCTTGGTTTGGAAATCATAATCATCATCTCTTGTAGTTTGTACCCGCAGACACATTGAGCTGCAGGTCACCACTTCACACGGTCACCTTCCCACCCACCACACCAGGCTAGCTTAGCATCATTTACAGGGCCATTCCCATGTCACTGGAAACGCAAGACATCTCTGGTTTCAAACTTCTCCTTTAAGTTCAGCAGATCCGTTTAAGTCCAGTAAATCATCTGTGTTTTGACAGATAACAAAACTTGCTAAGACAGCCCAGATTCTGTTGTTTCGGAAGCTCACCCGACCAAACCTCATTCATTTTTCTGACTATTCGAGTTTTTCCTTTTAAGTAACTGAATAAACTACATACAGAATGTTATAGTCCACGTTTATATTAATATTTACTCACTAATCTTCAAATCGGAATAAATAAAATACATAAAGTGTCGCTCATTTTTCCATACAAGAGGGTTTTAATATTGATGTAAGCTTCGCCTGGACGCCCAGTTGCCTGAACTTCTAACAGAAAAGATCGTGGGAATCAAGAGCGATTCAACAAGAAAAGCTACACTTCTGTTGTATATTGATTTTGCACTTAAGCCGAACTCTAGAAAATATCTAGGATATATCTAAGACCTATTCGTGTTTGCTCTGTGGGATGAACTTCACAGACGTTAATGTTAAAGACTTCAAACTGAAGAATATCAAGTGGGATTACGTACTGCAGCCAAAGAGGCGCGTCCAAAACTAGCAAGAAAAGGGTACTGACCTTTTTTGGACTGAGGTTTATGATTCCTTCTTTGCGCCATTCCTTCGAGAATTATACAATGAAACTTCCCGGCAATTTTACAACAAATTCCCACACTACTTCAGCTGTAACACCATTAAAAATGCTCCTTGCTTATTTGAGTTCCGTGCTCTTCTAGCTAAAAGCAGCGAGTCCACCAAAAATCACGTCCTCACTTCGCTTGGATACCAGTAAAGCCAAAGTCCATAGTTACCATAATGGACGTTGCATTGAACCAATCAGAGCAGAGAAAAGAAGGAATGGGCGGGACTAAAAGTTGCTTCTCCTGATTTTCAACCAATCAGGTTGTCGTACAGCCTCCGAGTCTTGCCTGTGCTTGGAAAGGAGCAAAAACGTGGCAGAAAAAAGAGGAGTTTGAAACATCTGGGGCGGAGTGACAACAACAATAAGAAACTACAAATATTAACAGAAATATTAAAATAAATTCTTTATTTAGGTTAGAAGCAAGACAGATACTGAATAAAACATAGGGAACGAATCAAGCTGATCTTTCAATGTTTTAAGCTTGTCTGTCATTTATTATTGTAAGAACATAAACAAAAAAATAAATAAAACATACTTGATAAAACAGCGTATTCCTTCTCTATGTACAAACATCATCCTCAAATGACCTTGTTAACTCAATCATCATCATCATCACCACTTATAACGTAATTGTTTTATTATTATACAAGAGCTCCCCCTAAAGTACAAAGATAAATAAATAATAATAATAATAAATCCTTATTTTTTACAATATTTTCCATATGTCTTTCCATGTGTTGTGGTTAAATTCAATCCCATTTAATCTTTTATTTTATTTTTTCTTGACATTTTGACTTTTCCCAATCAAAATGTAATAAAAATTTAAGATTTTTAACGTTTTTTGCAAAATGTAACTTCTTTTCGCCAGTTTATTAGATAAGTCCTTCACCTTTTTCCATTGTTTTTCCTAACTGGTCCTACAGTTGGCATGTGTAGGCGCCACGTTGTTGCCATCTACAGGTCAGTATGAGCAACATTCTTGTCGTGACAACTCCCAGAAATCCAAAACAATTTTACAGGCCATTTTTCGATTTGTGTCTCGTGCTATATTCTATTTTCTTTTTTAAGAAATTAAAATTGAAAATAAAACCGTTATTTGACTTTTCCCTGCTAGTTACAGACAACAAAAAAAATAAATAAATAAAATCAAGCTGTATTTCAATTTTGATGTTTCTATTTTAAAACAAAAATCAAATATCCCAGTCGTTTTTCTGTTTTTGATATGTTTCCAAAGGATTTATCCAATTACCAAACGAGACACGGACCTTTGATAATCCCAGTCAAAGTTGTTGAATTCTTTTCTTTCTCTCTCTAACATGTGATGGTCATACTTTCACATGACCCAGCAGCAAAAATAAAACCAGTTCAGCTTCCCATCAATTCCTTCAAAATAAAAAAAACCTAACCTCACAGAGGCCACAAAATCGTTTGATCTGAATTAAACTTTACTGGTTTTACTTTTTTTTATTGAACAACAAGCGCTCAAACATATGGTAAACCACCTTTTGGTAAACCAAATGATGTCACTAAATGTCTAAGACAAAATATAAATCATTGTCCATTTAATTATGTGTGTAAAAAATCTAGACACAGATTATGCTATAAATATAATGCAGTTATTTAAAAAAAGTAAAAAAAAATAAATGATTGAATAAAAGGAAATGTATCACTTATAATCAGCTGTAAATATCAGCAAATATTGACATTTTTTGTCAAACTGAAACTGTGATATGGTTTTAAGGCCAATAGCATATCGTGCATCCCTAATTTCTTAAAGATCAGACTACCATAGTAATTTACATATGGATCTAATTTTTTTTTATAATTATTATTTTCTTTCAACGATGACAGTGTCTATTAGATACATATTATTTGTCACATTTTGTTTTTTCTTTAACTTTTAATGATTTTTTTTCTTGACAAAGAATGCTCAAACTGTGTGTATGTATGTATGCATATATATGTGTGTGTATGTGTGTATATGTGTATATATATTTGTAGTAATTATATATTATATATGTTTGTTGTGTATATGCAGATAAACATATTTATATAGAGTATATGTTTTGTAATGTATGTATGTATAATATATTTGCATCAATAGCAGAATTTATTTTTTTAGAAGACCCACGAGGAACAGTAATAAGGGGCAGGAACTCAAAAAGTATTTACTTCTTTCTACTCCTTTTTGAATGTATATAATTACTTCATTGCTTTTTTTTTCTTTGCATGGGAATTTCTTTGCATATATGTTCGAAATAAAATTCAATTCAATTCAAACTAATAGTAAACCACTATTTTTTTTCAAATTGGTGTCACGAAAAAAAGACAAAATCTTTACTTCTCATTGTTTAGATCATTGTGTATAAAGAAATCAATATAATTAGATAAATTCTAACCTCTTATGTTAAAAAGTAAACAATTATGCTAACAACAATAAAAACCAATGTATCAACAAATAACAGCAAACTTGTCGCTTATGAGGATCCCACATCCCTGTTTTATTTTGAAAGGCTTTAACGGAAGTCTTCTTGCCTTGTGACTGCCTTGCCTCCATCTTCTCGCAGACTCTTCATCCAATCAAAATCACTACACCCGAATCACACCAATCACATCCATCAAACACACTGTCAACTAACCAATCAGAGGCGGAGGAGAGAGGACTGGGCGGGTCTTGAGTTGCCAGACTGTCCGATCTCTTCCGTAGCTCTCAGAGATCTGTCCTTTGAGGCAAAAACTGTAATAAAATAAAAATATATCGTCGTGAGGATGAGTGAGGAACATTATCTGGAGCTGAGTGAGAATCCGGTGCAGTTCGAACATGCTTCCAGCGTCAATAACGTCTTCTTCGACGAGGCCAATAAGCAGGTATGCTAGTTACCAGTTAGCCTTGAGCCTGCTAACTTAATGTTAATTAATTATCAGTTTGATTAATTTCGATTTTTTATTTTTTATTTTTTTTACTGTGAACAGCTCTGCTGCTCTGAACAGTAGAGTTCTGCTCGTCTGCTGTATGCTGGTGTTCAGAACGGGTCATTTACTTATTAAATTTAGGGAATAGGGAAGTTAAAGTGAAGCCAAACTGCTTAAATTAACTTAAACTTATTGTAATTGCGTCTATGAAATAAATTTAAAGGACCAAATTATGCTATGACGTGAAAAACAGAAAAGAAAGCGATCACTTCATTTATTTCTAGTTTAAAAACAATTATCTTCCATCCATTTATTATCCATTCAGCTTATCCCTTAAAATGGTCACGCTGGTTTGAGCAAATCCCAGGCTGACGTATAGAGACAGATATCCATTTATGCTTACAATCACATTTAAGGATAATTTAGAGCCACCAATTAACTTAAAAAGGAAGTTTCTAGGTGATTGGTAGAGTACACTGCAAGTTTTTAATCCCCATTTTCACAGTATAGTCTTATTCCCTGAACAGGATTTATTTTCTTAAAGTCAGATTTTATCCAAACTACAAACTACAATCAGTTTTACCAAAGTGCTGCACAGTGACGATCAAGCAGGAACAGAATGACATTAAAATAGAATAAAAACTAAGAATTAAAACCAAATAAGAGAAAACCTAATTAAAAACACAAACAAAAGGCAAGTTGTAAAATTAAAGTTTAGAATAAAACTAGAAGCCGAACTTAAGAACATTAAAAAACACATAAAAACAGAGGCCACACAGCTCTCATTCTGAATTAAAAGCCAAAGAGTAAAAGTGAGTTTTAATATAGATACAAAAGTAGGTGGAGTTTATTAATAACCCCACTGTCTGGCATGACTTTGAACTTGTTTACCAACTGGCGGCCTGGGGCCACATGCGGCCCTTCCCCCCACTCAGTGCGGCCCACCAATTATGTCCAAAAAGAAAAAACAGATTAGAAATATGAAGAAAACACAATATCTGCTAAATATGATTCATCATCAGTAATCAGTAGGGCTGAAAGATATATCGTTATCGTATTGATATCGAGATATGAACATTCAAGATATTAATACAGAAATAAATTCCATTAAAACTTAAGGGTTCCAACGAGTTAAATTAAATAGGATATAAAGTTCATCAAAAATAGCTCTTCAAGTTTGTCATCAGTCCAGTCCATTAAAGAAAAAAAAAAATCAGAATGTCGCAGGCAGTTCATTAGATTCAAAAATGTCCAGGGAAAGTTATTTAGTACCACGATTGCAAATGTCCGAAACTGTGAATTAGTTCAAAACTCAAGTCACAAAATTATAACCCGATAACAAAAAACACCAAAAGTAATTGGGAATGAACATCAGGAAAATCTATATATGAGTGTGTGTGTGAGAGCTGCAGTAACTTGCGGTACGCAGAGCAGGGAAACATGGGTTGAAGATGGGTTCTGTCCAGGTTATTGGTTGGAGGAAACAAGGGCCACAAGCAGGGTTACCAAGCACAGAGAGGCTCCCAGGATGCAAAGAAAACATCCTCTGAGCAAAAAATGCAAAAACACAGTCTCCCACTCCTGGATATTCATGCATTTCCCTTTTTCTCCTTCATCCAGTCATCACAGGGATCCCTGTATCCCCTAAACTTTGGTCCTGTTTGGCGAAAAACCCACTCCCTCCAGCTTTCTCTGACCTCTCCTCCATGCATCAGCTCCTTTGTCTGCCCTCACACTCTCTCAGGTCGCAGGTGCTGCAATCAGCTCTGGCTGCTCTGCTGGACCACACCCACTGCCTCACACCTCTGTGCAGCAGGGTGCAGGTGCAGGGTGCAAGGAAAAACTGCTCTTTTTAAGTTGATGGTGCAGTTTGTAATGAGGGTCCATCATGTCCACCCTTCATGATATGTCTTCTGTTGTGTTTTTGTGTCTGCAGGTGTTTGCGGTGCGTTCAGGTGGAGCCACAGGTGTGGTGGTCAAAGGCCCGGATGACAAAAGCAGTGTTGCCTTCAGGTACATGTCATGCTGGTGGACTTGATGTCCTCTCATAATTAGAAATCTGAAACAAGACAAGAATAATGATGAATATTAGTAATGTTTGTCTGTCCTCTCTTAGAATGGACGATAAAGGAGAAGTGAAGTGTATCAAGTTCTCTATTGGAAATAAGATTTTAGCTGTTCAGAGGACTTTAAAGTCTGTGGTGAGTGGTGAGAATTAATTTAATTATTTTATTTATCTTAAAGAAGAGATCTTTTGAAAAACAGGGATAAATCATGAGCATAATTTGTTCCTCATGTTAAGAAAAATGAACAAACTTCTTAGTATTTTATTGTGAGGCCTCAGGAAGCGCTAACATATTTATTTATTTTGTTTTGTTAGGATTTCATCAACTTCATACCCGACTATCCTCACACCGAGTTCAGCCAGGAATGCAAGGTATGTCACATTTCCTTCGCTTTTGTTAATATGAAAAGATTCTCCTTCATTTTCTCACTTAATTAAGTGCAGTCAATAAGAACAAGTAAATGAACAGTTTTTGTATTTTGTTCTGCAGACAAAGAACGCAAATGTTTTGGGATTTTGTTGGACCAACTGGAACGAGGTCGTCTTCATCACCGACCAGGGGATTGAGTTTTACCAGGTAACACAGTTATCATCTTTAAAGGGATACGCCAGCATTTTTTTGTTTTCATGTCTTGCCTCACTCCTGAGTCCATGACAAGCAGATAGACACATTTCTTTCAACTGTGCGTGCAGTAACAAGGAAGAGGTGGGCAGAGCTCACCCACTGCTAATTAGCTTAGCTTAAAGTCAGTGGGTAGTGTTAGCCTGCCTCTGCCTACAGTCTTCAAATAAACTCCTTAGCAACTCTAAACGGTCCTTTGTGCTTGTTGTGACTTGTTTTATGCCGCGTTATGTTATTTATTTTAAGACTAAGATTAGTACTTCATGCAATTTTCAAAAGAAATACATACAAAACTAAACCACAGGGTGCATGTGCAAACCACCGCGGGCGTGCTTGTAGGTTGGTCAACAAAACAAAGCCTCTGTTTATGAGCAGAAGAAGATTGGTACTAAGAGAGGTCAAGGATGATTTCATCAGGACAGACAAAGATCCACAACCTTACCAGTTTGAACCAAAACATGCAGAAGAGGAACTACATGCTTTAGTTTAGTTTTGTGTTTTCAGTTTAGTTTCGTGTGTATTTCTTTCTAAAATTACATAAAGTGTTTATCGTAGTCTAAAAATAGGTAACGTAACATAATGTGGTTGAGGAAGTCACAACAAGCACAAAGGATTGTTTACAGTTGCTGAAGAGTTTATCTGATTACTGTAGGCAGAGGCAGGCTAACACTACCCATTGACTCCCAGTGTTTGAGCTAAGCTAATTAGCAATGGGCGAGCTTTACCAAGCTCTTCCTTGTTACCACACGCACAGTCGAAAGAATGGAGTCTATCTGCTTGTCTTGGACTCTGGAGTGAGGCTAGACAAGAAAACAAAAAATGTTGGCGTATCCCTTTAACATGCACCGTAGGTCTGAGAGGTGAGCCAGAGACGTCTGCCTGGTCGTCTCTGAGGAACAGCAGTCTGGTTTCTTGTGTCTACAGGAGTTCACAGAGCTGGATGTGAATGCTGTGGTTTGTTTTTCTTTCTCAGGTGTTTCCAGACAAACGCAGCCTGAAGCTGCTGAAGAGTCAGAACATTAATGTGAACTGGTACCAGTACTGTCCAGAGACCGCCGTCATCCTGTTGTCCACCACCGTGCAGGGAAACATCCTGCAGCCCTTCGCCTTCAGGGTCAGAAACGCTCATTTGTTTCACGTCTCAGAACTTTTTATCTTCATGGATTTGATCCTGAAGGAAAAACTGCTCTTTTTAAGTTGATGGTGCAGTTTGTAATGAGATGGAAAAAAGTTAAATTATAAATTTTCTAAAATGTGGTCCTGTTTGCCCTTTATCATTTTTCACTTTTTGCTCAGAGAAGCATCTTCAGAAACGTAGCCTGTTAACAAAACCAGAAAACCATTGTAGATGTACTAATGTTAACATCTCTCTCTCTTAGAATGGGACCATGTCAAAGATGTCCAAGTTTGAGATCGAGCTGCCCGTCGTCCCCAAACCGGCCAAGCTCAGCCTGTCCGAGAGAGACATCGCCATGGCAACCATGTAAGTCTATGCACGGTGATGTCTGTCTGTACTGGTTTTACTTCTAGAAATCAATATTTTAGATTTTCTTTGTTATATTACTAAACTTGTGAATTTATAGACATCTTACTTTCCTCCTTTTCTAAAGTTTGGGGATTAATATTTATTGTGAATAAATTACTGCAGAATTATATAGAGCACAATGTTAATATAGCTGTGTTTGCATATTAATAACTGTCTTTGTCGTTCAATCAGTTAACATTATTTATACTCAACTTTATATTTATCTATTCTTGGGTAACTGGGCGGCACGGTGGTAGGGCTGAAAGATTTAATGTTTTCAGATTGAAACGCAATCATGTGATCGAGAAGCTGCAATTTTTTGCAGCGCTCCTGACTGACCCAGGATCTGTTGTGTCAACTATTTTACACGTACTGGTTTACAAATTTGCATATGGAATTGCTGGGAAGCAGGTCAACAGTACAAAGCCTCTGTTTAGGAGTAGAAGTTAGAGTGTCCCTTAAATAATGAAAACAGATTATTTATCACCAATATTAGATGATGAATAATGTGTTATGTGCTTTTGATCATTGATTTCCTCACTGTTGTCTATCTATGAAGCTTGATTTGAAGAAAATCGTAGATCAAATTGAAATCACAATATCTGTCAGAAAAATTGCACTTAGATCTTTTCCTGAGATCGTTCAGCCCTACACGGTGGTGCAGCATGTAGTGCATGTGCCTCACAGCAAGAGGGTCAGGGCGGAGTTTGCATATACTCCTGGTGCATATGTAGGTTCTCTCTGGGTACTCCAGCTTCCTCCCACAGACCAAAAACATGCTCATTAGGTTGATTGGTGAGTCTACGTGGCTCTTAGGTATGAGTGTGAGTGTGAATGGATGTCTGTTTCTCTATGTGGCCCTGTGATTGGCCAGTTCAGCCCAGTGTCAGCTGGGATAGGCTCTAGCCCCCTTTTATATTTATGAACAATTTACTGTTAAGATTATTCTTTTCTCTTTTCTTACTTGTCTTTCATGTTGTTTCATTCTGTGACTTATGTCTGTGAAAAGTGTGATATTAATAAACTTCACTTAGAGTCACAGTTTAACTTAAAAAGCAGGTTTTTGGTCTGAGAGGAAACCAGAATACCTGGAGAAAACTCCTGCATGCACAGGGAGAACATGTAGACTCCTGATGCTCTCCCCTGTGGCCCAGCAGACATACTTTTGTTTACCTGAGGATGTATAAAGAATAATTCACCTAAAACCAGTGAGCATGGATGCTTGTGAGATAAGAAGGATGATGATAAGACTTTGATTTTGATTTGATCTCCTGCTTGTTGAAATTCTACCCTCACACTTTGTGTCTCTCCCTGTAGTTACGGTCAGCTGTTCGTCATGTATCTGAAGCATCACTCCAGGACAGCCAACAGTCCCAGTGCAGAGGTGGTGCTCTATCACCTGCCCAGGTAAAAATCAACACTCCCAGGGTGAAGATAATCATTCCTGCAACAATGTATCCATGTTATTCCAGCCCATATACGCCCGATATGTGGAGCTGATATTCTGGCAAAAAACGATCAGCTGATACAGATATCAAACTGATTATAGCCCCGAGCATCTTACCAATTCGGAAAAGTTTATCACCCATCACTGCTAGCAACTGCAACAGGAACATCAGATAATCAAGTTATTGCTTTGAATAATTATAGATGCTCAGTATCAATCAATCAATCAATCAATCAAACTCTATTTGTATAGCACTTTAGAATAGATAGTACTTTATTAATCCCCTTGGGAGAAACTCCCTCAGGGAAATTGAGATTCAGTAGCAGTTAACGCACAGATAAAAAGAAAAGATAGATCTAGACAAAACTCTAAATAAATATGTATAAATATAAATAAAATGAAAATAAAATAAAATAAAAATATATGGCAACTGGCTGGTTACTTTTCATACAAAATCTTGTAGCAAAAAGTGCTTAACATAAAAAATAAATAAATAAAAATAAAAAGTAGAAGATTGAATACAATGAAAATACAAGACCCTACCCATCCTCGCGATCCACATCCAGCACACACACAAAGACATTCAGAGGATATTCTAACAGATGGCAGACTTATATGACTGAGGAAATACTATCTTGAATTAAAAATGAGGAAACACAGGAGCTAAGACTAAAATGACTTAAAAAAAAATCATAAGAAATGAGACAAAAATACTATAGGGATAAATGAATAAATAAATAAATAAATAACTAAAATAGAATTTAAATAATAATATGGTAAAATGAGATAGCCAAACATCAAATGCGTAATGAAATCTGCTAAAGTAGGATAATGAAAAGAAAATCGATTAACAGAGAATAAAATTCCAAAACAAGAAATCTGAACTGAAATGGAGAAATAAAACAGATTGAGAGAATTAAAATAAATAAATAAGATGAAATAATAATGATAAATATAGTCAGCAAAAAGCCAGACTAAAAAGGATAGGTCTTGAGTTTGCTTTCAAAAAATAAAAACCTGCAAAAAGAAAATCCTCTTCCTTGCTCCAGTTATCTTCATTTAAGTTTTAAGGCCACAAAATGAGTCTGAAAAAACGTTCCTGTGGTCCTGAGAGGTCATAAAGAGTCTTGAATCAAGCTTAGTGAATCACTGTGAAGTAGTTTGATAATAAAAATGGAATAAATCTCATTATCATGGTGTTTTTGTGTTTTCAGGGAGGGGACCTGTAAGAAGAGTCACGTGTTGAAGCTGAACACGACGGGAAAGTTTGCTCTGAACATTGTGGATAATCTGGTGGTGGTTCATCATCAGAGCACGCAGGTCAGAACTACAACTCCCATAATCCCCTGCTGCAGGACAATATGACTGATTGTGTACACAGAGGTAGAGGCTGCATCTGAGAATTTTAATATAGTTTTTAATGTCATTTACTGTTTCAGACGTCGCTGATCTTTGACATCAAGCTGAAGGAGCCGGACTGCGCTGTCAACACGCACCAACCGGTGCTCCCCGCTCGCTCCATACACCCCTACAAGATACCGCTGTCAGGTACACACACCTGTGGCACAGGTTTAAAGTGTTCAGTGTGTTGTTTTCGGCTCAGAAGCTTTTCTGCTGTGTAGTTTTCTTTGTTCTCAGCTTATTTGTTTATTTACTTATTTATTTTCCAAAAAATGCTTCATTTGGAAGGACTATCTTAACTGTTTTTTTGATCTTTTGACTAATTTATTTTTCAAAAAGGTTCTCTATTTGGACAAACTCTCTGAACTGATATTTTTTAAAATGTATTTATTTTCCAAAAAGTGCTTTTTTTTTTTTTTTAAATTGAATTTTATATTTTTTATTATACAAACAATAACTAATACAACAGTAGTAGAACTGAGATAATACAACATAAAACAGAAAGACAAACAGACCCACCACAAAATGGCAACGAGCACTGCATAGAGCACTTCTATAAAGACGTTTTACATAAATTTCATCAAAATGTAATGTGGAATTGTGTCCACAAAAAAAATATAGATTATATATTGTACACGTAGGATAGTTATAAATAAAAGAATGCTGTGCACCAGTTCAGGTGAAACACAGACAGTCAGCCAGCAGCAAAAAGTAGATAATTGCCCTCAGAATACTTTTACTCCCATCTGGCAACATCCTGATTACTTTTTACGAGGTGATAGAGGGTAAATACTATGCATTGTTTATTTATTTTAAATTGTTTTAATGCTTTATTGATGGGACAAGGTGAGATTTACAAAACAAGGCAAGAAGAGGACATAAAAAATGGACAAGTAAGAGTTTAAAACAATTAAATGGGGAAAGAAGAAAACAAAATAAATAAACAGAGAAAAGACAATGTACACAAACAGCAAACATTCCACTATTATGATTTATTTTCTGACTGGTTTACTGTCTATTTTCCTGGGGTGGGGTTGATGCTTGTTGTATTAAGTGTATTCATATTTTCAATGAAAAGTGTCAAAAGTATTGGTATATTTGTATGAATGTTTTTTTTTCTCTCAGGTCCTGCAGTCGTCCCCTCTCAGCCTCCTGTCCCCTGTCAGCTCTGTATCCTTTCCCCTCTAATACAAGCTGTATGGTATTTTACATCACCAATCCCGTACTCCTCTAAAAAAGTTTGGAAACTTTATCTCTGTTGATTATTTCTCCTCTTTAGTAAAGCCAATTGGTATTGTATTTTATATTGTTGGAAAGCCTGATTAGTCGCTTTTACAACGAGGTACAACTTGTAAGGATTGTGAATTTATAGAAAGAGCTACAAAGCTAAACGTTTTGGTTGCACCTCCCAAAAAAAGTAGCAAAATCCTCTCCTCCGCTGAAGAAATTAAAGGGGAAAAATAACCAACTAAATTAACTTTTGAGGAGTATTTGAGATGTATTTCCCTGATGTGTTTAGCTTGTTAAAGTCTCTCCGGTTGGTCTTTAACCGTCTCTTCAGACTCTTCCTCATGGAGCGTCTTTCAGCCCGACATCATCATCAGTGCCAGTGAAGGTGGAGCACTCACACCGTTACACCGCATACGTGTTCACTTTTATCTTCTGAATATTAATAATCAAGACGGTTAAAATCCGCTCTCTGTGTCTGTCTCAGGTTACCTGTGGTACTTGCAGGTGAAGCTTCCCCCGACCGTCAACCTGCTGCAGGATAAAGGCAAACTGATGGACTTCCTGTTACGGCGCCGAGACTGTAAAATGGTCATCCTGTCCGTTTGCTCACAGAGTACGTCTGATGTTGTTCAAGTTTAGACCAGTGTTAATTTTGACAGCACTTTTTTATTTAGTTTTAGTTACAGTCTTTTGCCTAAAATATCTTTTAGTCATAATTTAGTCATCTAAATTATTTTAATTTTGGTCTAGTTTTAGTCGATGAAATCTTCTCTAAATTTAGTCGACTACAATATGAAGTGTAAAGGGTAAGGCATTTTTTATGTTTCCTTGAATTTCTGAAGTCGTGTTTTACACTTAGATAAAATGAAACATCTAATAACCCTTTACTGAATGCTAGTAAAGTCTGAATGTATAAATGAACAGAAACAAATTGAACTTTTGTGTGAAATGCAGTCACCTTTATTTAGGCTACGTGGCAGAGCGTCTCAGTTACAATACCAGAACTGACAACAAACAGTGTGACTATGACTAAATCTTTTGTTTTAGAAAAAAAATCATTCCCAGGGTGTAGGCCTAGTGCAAATAAAGTTTATCTTGCACCATTTTAGAATAATTCAGTCCATAAGCAAATTGCAATTAAAGAAACTGAGGGGAAAAAAATCAATACCAGTTCAATTCCATTCAAAACTTAGAGTTCCATCAAGTTAAGCAAACGAGTCCAAAAATTTCATAGGATATAAAGTTCATCAAAAATAAATCAAGTTTGTAATCAGTCCATTAAAGAAAAAAAATCAGAACGTCGCAGGCAGTTCATTAGATTCAAATATGTCCAAGAAAAGTTATTTAGTACCACGATTCAAAATGTCCACAATTGTTAATTAGTTCAAAACTCGAAAGTCACAAAATTATAACCCAATAAAAAAAAACCAAAAGTAATTGGGAATGAACATCAGGAAAATCTGTATATGAGTGTGTGTGTGAGAGCTGCAGTAACTTGCGGTACGCAGAGCAGGGAAACATGGGTTGAAGATGGGTTCTGTCCAGGTTATTGGTTGGAGGAAACAAGGGCCACAGGCAGGGTTACCAAACACAGAGAGGCTCCCAGGAAGCAAAGAAAACATCCTCTGAGCAAAAAATGCAAAAACACAGTCTCCCACTCCTGGATATTCATGCATTTCCCTTTTTCTCCTTCATCCAGTCATCACAGGGATCCCTGTATCCCCTAAACTTTGGTCCTGTTTGGGGAAAAACCCACTCCCTCCAGCTTTCTCCGACCTCTCCTCCATGCATCAGCTCCTTTGTCTGCCCTCACACTCTCTCAGGTCGCAGGTGCTGCAATCAGCTCTGGCTGCTCTGCTGGACCACACCCACTGCCTCACACCTCTGTGCAGCAGGGTGCAGCTTGAACTTATCCCGCCACCATGAAGCTAAGGCAGCTGTGGTTGGATGTCCCTCTTAACTCATCCAACCTTTCCACACAACCAAAGTAGCTGTGATTGGATATATTCCTAACTTGTCTCTACTTTCTACATGACCAAATTAGGTCTGATTGGATTAAGTCTCTGTCAAACATTTTAGTCTAGTTTTTATTTATTGATGAAAATGTCAGTTAATTTACTTTTAATTTTTGTCCATGTGCGCTTGTTTTTATTAGTTACTGTCTCGTTTTCGTCAGGGGAAAAAAAAGCGAAAAAACTATGACGAAAATAATTAGTCAACAGAATTAACACTGGTTTAGACATGGCTGCTGATCTTATTTTAAACTTTCTACTTGTTAACTGAAGTCCTAAAAACTGTGATTATGTGATTTTGAAACACTGCAGACATATCTGTAAATTTGTGATATTATTTTAGATTCACAGGAGCAACAGTGAGACTTTAACTGTCAAACCACCGAGACCAATCAGATATTAAAAGTAGTGTCATTAAGACGACAGAAGGTGTATTTTCTAGTTTGAGTGGAGGAGTTAAAAACAGGACATGGTCAGAAAACGTGCACGTTGAACTCTCCTTAGGTCAGGGGTCACCACCTTTTTGAGCCTGAGAGCTACCCTAAAGATGAGGAGTATTATGGAGGGCAAATTGCTTGATTTAATGTTCTTAAGTAATAAAAATGTTTTAATTTAACAAAAAATTATAAATATTACGCATTTGATAGGCTACATACAACACTGTCTGTTTACTTTTTTACTTCTAAATATTTCTAACAATAATTTTTACCACCGATTATTACATTATATGAGAACAACGTACATGCATCTTCAATCATTAATTTTTCTGTGTCAGCATCAATGTAAACGTTGACCCCAAGCAGGTCAACTTTTAGGAGAATTAGGCATTTTTAAATGTAATGCACATGCTAGACTTGCACTCGGAGAGTCGAAACCTCCGCCAAGGTAGCTCACATATTGCTGTTACATCTATAAGCAATAGTTCATGATGAAGTTACCATCATAATATGATTCCTTGACCTTGAAAACCTACACCTAGCACTCACAATCTTGTTGATATCATTATTAGTTAGACAGTTACTGAGCAAAAACGATTGTTCACAAATGGTTATCTGGATCACCACTAAAATCTAATCATTTTTAAGTTGGGTCATTACCAACATCTCCTGAAATTTCAGCAAAATGTATCCAGTAGTTTTTGTGTAATCTTGCAAACAAACAAACAAACAAACAAACAAACACAACCAACCTTGTTGGTACCGCTACACTAGACTCTAAAGTATTTTGCGTAAATAAAAAAATAACACCCTGAAGTTGCATAATGCAGGATATTTGATTTAATAGCAACGTGAAATAATTCAGATATAAATATCAGCGATGAAGCCGTTTTTTCTTTGTGTTTTCAGTCCTGGAGGGCAGAGAGAAGGGAAGCCTTCCCGTTGTGGCGACTGTTTTCGACAAACTGAACCAGGTGTATAAAGAATACCTGGACGCCGAGCAGACCTACAATGTGGTGAGCGATGTTGTCTCAATATAAATGAAATAACTTTATTAATAATGTGAAAAGCTGCTCTATTGTGCAATGTTAACAAATCTGTATAAAAATCCTGGATCAGCATCTGTGTTCAGATCACCATCAAATCTGATCAGGTCTACCTCCAAAACGCCCTGAATATTCAATCAAAATCTGTCAAGAACATTTTGAGTTGTAACGGTCAAAGTAAGAGAAAAACATGAAAAAAATAAGAAAGAGACAAGTAGGCATTGACCTGCTCTTTTAATAAACATCTTGAGATAATGTGTCTCATATTCTGGCTCTAAACAAATGAAGATCGATTATGTTTAATCATTTAATTCCTCAAAATGTCAACATTTTGCTTTATGTAGTTTTCAAGCCCTTTTTAACATGTTGACTTTTTGGCATTTTGGCTTTTCATCTGTTTTGACATTTAACTTAACATTTTAAACCATTTTATAAAAATAATTTCTTCCTGTTCATTAAAATTTTGTTTTTTGTTCTTTTGATTTTTCCATTAACATTTTGCCTCCTCTCAGCTTTTCATTTTTTTTTGTTCCCTGAAAAGAATGTTCGTTCATTTTCTTGTGATTTTCATGTCCTTTCTGAAGTTTCTGGGTTTTTTTTTAATCTTTTTTCTGAACTCTTTGCTTTTTATCTCAGAAATAGGATGTTTTAACTTTTCACACATTCCCTTCACTTTTTAACTGTTCAGTTTCAAATTTTAAGCCTTAAAATTTTCCTCCTTTTCATGTTTTTTTGTAATTTTGGGTATTTGCCCTGATATTTCTTTCACTTAACATTTCAGCTTTATTCCATATTATGATTATGTAAGTCTTTTCTCAAAATTTTAACTTTTTGGTTTTTCAAAAACTTCACACCCAAATTTGATCAGTTTTCATCTCACAAGCCTTAAACATTTCCTTCTAATATTTATTTATCCTTTATACTAATTCCTTAAGTTTTTACAGAGAGACATTCTCCTCTTTTTTCCCTGTCACATGTCTATATTTTTCCACATCTGTAGGCGATGGAGTCCGGTCCGAGTCGAGGCAGCGCGGCGCAGAAGCGTCCGGTCAGAACTCAGGCGGTCATCGACCAATCAGACATGTACACACACGTGCTGTCCAGCTTCACCGAGAGGAAGGTACAAAAACAACAAAACCAAGCCTCGACTTTGAGAGTTCAAAGTTCAAGTCCCCTCATTCTCAAATTAGTATTTTTTAATCATCCAAAAATCTCATATTAGGTGTCCATGTTACTTTTTAAATTTGAATATAAATTATATTTTCCACACCTTAAACTTGAGTTTTTAGTATCATCAAGGTTTAAAATCCTGTTGTCATGACCACCTTAATAGAGATATATTACTGGTTTTAATATGACACCTGAATATTCAGCAGGTTAATCAGACTGTTTTGTTTTACTTTGTTCTTCAGGGAGTCTCCCATAAATTCATCATCGCAGTGCTGATGGAGTATATCCGCTCTCTGAACCAGTTTCAGATCACCGTGCAGGTAAAATCAAAAACTGTCACACCTTCTTCTTTAAAGTGAAAACTTTGACTTATATAAAACGGATGCAAACAACAACTTATATTATTATCAATTACTGTTACTTAACCAGTTCTTGGTCTGTTCAGTCTGCTTCAACTCATGACTTCATGAACCTGTCATCATTTCACTCCCATAAAATACCCAAAAGTACTCATTACTTTTGTTGTGTTTTTCAGCATTACTTATACGAGCTGGTGATAAAGACGTTGGTGCAGCACAATCTCTTCTACATGCTGCACCAGTTCCTGCAGTATCACGTCCTCAGTGACTCCAAACCTCTGGTCAGTTCACAACATTTAGTCCAAAAGTGAAACCAAAACCCCGTGATGGCTGGGACATATTAAGTATTTGAGTCTTGGAGTTTGTCATGATGCTATTTTCTACAGCATCAGTCTTAAACTAATAAAAAAATAATATGTATAAATAAAAATGTTTGTACACAAGTTGGCAGAAAAAGAACTAATGTTAAAGACAGCAGCCATGCTTAAAAAAAGAAACACTTGTCTTTAAACTTTTTATTTTTAATCTGTAATATCAGGATTTTTATTTGCTTTAGTTCTGTGAAAACTTAAATTCTGCAGCTTAAAAAAATCCCAATAAAACGTTAGAGTTTACAGAGTTTTATATTAAGCAGGTCAGAAAAAATAGAGATTAAAACCAAACTTGTTTGACATTTTTTAAAATCCAAAAATTATTATTATTATTTTGATAATTTAACTCCAAGCACACCAACACTGAGCATCAGATTAAACCAAAATGTCATACCTTTGGACCGTCAGCCTGGAAGAAAACAAGATAACTGTCAGTGCTGTGTGTTAAAAATGTCAATAAAATGTTAAAATCTGTCCAATATTTTATAACTAATATTTTCAAAGTTAGCACAGAAAAATGATTTTTATAAGAATTTAGATGAAATATTATGCTGTTTTAATGTAACATCAAGAAAAAGAGAGATAATCTTCAATTTACTCTTTTGAATATTTCATTAGTAATAGTTGTAGATCTGTTTTTTTTTACTTTAGCAGATAAAAATGTCCAGAATAATCCGATTCTGTAGCTCATATTAAAAAGGTTGGTCTATTTGGGTTTGAATATTCTGTGCCTAAAGATTTTGATCCGATCTTTGTCGTGCTTCGAGCTAAAAACATTGTAAATCTGCTGGTTTATCCTCACGTTCTTGTTGTAACATGAGGTGAAGCTGACATGCTGTTCTGCAGCCAGTCAGCAGGGGGCGTTCCTAATGTTTTGGCCTCACTCTTGTGTCGATTATGAAGTTATACAGCATTTGATTTACATTCAAGCTTTAAATGAACTTTTTTATTCATATGAGTATTAGTTTAACAAACATTTTTACAAAACAAAGAAAAAGCTGATTAATGGGAGCATTTTGTATTTCAAAACTGACTCTGGGGCATTTGTTATCGTCTTTAGTTTAATTTTGATCATTTTAAAGATTTGATTCATCTCTCTGATCGTGTTTTTGTGTTCAGGCATGTTTGCTCCTGTCTCTGGAAAGCACATATCCTCCTGCACATCAGCTCTCACTGGACATGCTGAAGGTACCAAACACGCATTTATCTTTTCTTTTACTTCATTTGAATGTGCATTCGGAAAATACACGACATTGGCAAAAAGAAAAAAAGGAATAATATTGACAAAGAATGCATTGACAGACATCCTTTTTATGTTTAAAATGACTGCTGTTATTAACACTATTAGTATTTCTATTACTATGGCTGTCACAACCATTATTATTCATACTGTTATTATTATGACTGATTTTTCTCATTATTATTCGTTGATATCCCTCTCTGTAATACTGCCATGGCCACCATTTATATTATATATATCTGAATTATACACACACACACACACACACACACACACCTTTTGACATTTTGTTCCTACAGCAATGTATGTCCACTATGTTGTTAGTCTTATATTTCACAGTCTTATATTCCACAAGCCTTTCAATCATGGAGAGCAGTATTTTCCACGATTCTGACTCGTTTGTTTTTTTTTTGTTTCAGCGTCTCTCCACAGCAAACGATGAGATTGTCGAGGTTCTTCTTTCGAAGCAGCAGGTCCTGGGTGCACTCAGATTCATCCGCAGCGTCGGTATGGTGAAGTTTTATCCTTATCCCAGAAAAAAATAAATATGTAGAGGCCATCTTAACCTGTCCAGGTGATTATTTTAAAGTTTTTTTTTCCTTTCTCAGGTGGTCATGACAACGTTTCGGCGAGGAAGTTCCTGGACGCGGCGCGGCAGACCGAAGACCAGATGTTGTTCTACACCGTGTTCAGGTCGTTCCAGCAGAGAAACCAGCGGCTGAGAGGAAGTCCAGGATTCACTCCAGGTGAGAGAAAAGTATTCGCGTTTTTCCAACAACTTAGGGACAAGTACTCTTCGCCGCAGCAAGATTTCTTTAGATATCTGCAGGTGAGGAGCTGTGAGATCACATCTCTCTAATTTGAACAAACAACACCTGGGAAATTGGATAATTGCTTAAAAACTCTTGTAGGGTCCATGAATATGATCTCCTGCCTATACAGAGCATTTCAGGATATAGCCTTTAAACATAGTTTCAACATTTTTTTGTTTTCATGTCTTGCCTCACTCCGGAGTCCATGACAAGCAGATAGACTCCATTCTTTCGACTGTGCGTGCAGTAACAAGGAAGAGATGGGCAGAGCTGTGTATATATATATATATATATATATGCATATATATATATATATATGTATATATATATATATATATATATCTCATAAGACTCAGCTGTGAAGAAAAAAAAACAACTTAATCTCAACCCTTTTCTCTTTGTACACCAGGAGAACACTGTGAGGAGCACGTCACATACTTCAAGCAGCTGTTTGGTGACCAGGCTCTGATGAAACCATCTACAGTGTGAACAAAACAACAAAAACACAGAAACATAGCCGAAAAAACTGGATCAAAACGAACTGGAACAGACAAACTCATAAAATGAACAAACACGTTAAACACATGTGAATATTTTGTATATAAGACGTTAATAAGACTAACATTTATGTTTTTTTGTAAATAATGATTAATAATGTACTAAACCAAAGTGTTTAAATGATCATAGAAACATGATTTAATGCTCTTTTTAAAGATAATTATTCAATATAAACTGTACATTTTAATGTCATGTTTGAATAACCTGTACAGCTAATAAAAGATCAAACTTCATGATAATCTGACAGTGGATTTTTAAGGATTTTTTCAGTCAGATCAATACAACAATATACATTTTTTTTAGGATGCACATGATGATACAAAAGGAAGGGAAGAAGTCTTCCCAAGTAAAGAGAAATAACTGCAGTTCCTTTAGTGTCCACTTGAGGCTTATTCAAAAAGTGAGACATTCCCCATTTATGTCAATGTTAACATATATATAAGTTTTATAACTCAAAAAGTTATGAACAGAATTTGATTAAAATTTCAGGACAAGTAGGAAATGGACCTAAGACTAATTGATCAGATTTTGGTGGTGATCCAAAACCAGATGTGGATCTAGGAATTTTTTAAAGGATTTATTAACGCTGCAAGATATGACAGTTTATCACATTTCTTAAATAACTGAAAAGGTTCTTAACAGATTTTGGAGACATTTTTCGGGAATGTTGACCATGGCATAATAGACACATGGTCAGGTTTTTGTGGTGACTCGAAGCAGGTTGTGGTTCCAGGATTTTTTTTAAGGATTTGTTAAAGGGATACGCCAATATTTTTTTTTGGTTTTCGTGTCTTGCCTCACTCCCAAATCCATGACAAGCAGATAGACACCATTCTTTTGACTGTGTGCAGTAACAAGGAAGAAATGGGCAGAGCTCGCCCACAGAAATTTAGCTTAGCTCAAACAATGGGGGTCAGTGGGTATTGTTAGCCTGCCACTGACTGTATAGTATATACTTTTTTTTACATTTTTCAAAAAAATTTTATTTCTATTTTTGCATTACTGTACTTGATCTGTAATTACCTTATCTTTCAGTACTTCTCTTGTATCCTGCAGCTGCTGTATATTTTGGAATTTCCCCCTGTGGGACTAATAAAGGATATCTTATCTTATCTTATCTTATCTCTCCCCGCAGCCATCAGATTAACTCTTCAGCATCCTTAAACAGTCCTGTGAGCTTGTTGTGACTCATTTTTTTACCGCGTTATGTTACTTTATCTATTTTTAGACTAAGATTAGCATGTTATGAAATTTCAAAAGACATACCCCGAGGAAATCATCCTCATCCTCTCTTACAAAGTTGGCCATAATCCTTAATACCAGTTTGTTCTGTTGACCTACTTTCTAATTTTCTTTTGAAAGTTACATGAAGTGCAAATCTTAGTCTTTCTGAACTCCGTTTGGAGTTGCTGAAGAGTTTCTCTGATGACTGTAGGCAGAGGCAGGCTAACACTACCCACTGACTCCCAGTGTCTGAGCAATAACTCGCTCGACAACGTTGGAATTGCTTTAGTGTAGTGATTTGCAATTCCAGACTTGTTCAAATCGATACAATACCAATACTTCTGTTGTATTTTTTTTATTACAATACCAGTCATCTCCAACAGACATGCATAATGTCTCTAAATTTGACCTTTAATCGAAAACACCTTAAGGAAACATGTAGTCCAGACTCTGGACCATCAGATCTTTAAATGAGTTTGGCTTTAAGTCTTAGTCCAATGAAAATCGATTTAAGAGATATTTCACCATTTAAGACTGAAGTGACATGTTTTTTAATGAACAGATGATTATTCCATAAAAACAAATACAAATGAGAAAACTACATCAATGCTGCTGAATGAAGACAGACAGAAGCTCAGAGACGATTTGATTCACACACCTTTCCTTGATATAATCTTTATTGCTTTTTCTTATTGGGTTGAATACAGAACAGGTTTACATCTCTTGACTTTGTGAAACACTGTCATTTTTTTATATCAGTGGAGGAGGAAGAGGATGGAAGAGAAGATGGAGGCGTGACCACAGAAAATAAACGACTTCCTCCTGATTGAGTGTTAATTAATGCTTTCTGGTTGAGGTCCAGCATGGGGGTGTGTTTGAGTTCCCTTTAAACTCTGACCACGACAGAGCGGGTGAAACCAAAATGCTGGGAAACTAAGAAAAAAAATGCTCTACAGGTCTAAATGTCTGGCTTTAAACACCAAATGACATCTTTAATCTGTAATGTGCTTAAGGCCGTCAGGGCTAGACGTGAGAGAGAAACAAGAGGAGGACGTGTTTTTGTTTTTTGTTCTTTAAGACAAAGGCTGATATGACAAGAATATTTAGATAAAATGTTGAGAAAAGGCTGAAAAACAAGTCGAAATTTCTAGAAATATATTGTAACATCATGCAAATGTGGGTCATAAAATAAAAATGAGCCACTTTTTAAAATAAAATTGTCCACATAGTCCCCTATTGTTGTCCATTATGTCAGAGTAGGACATTTATTTTGTAAATTAGGCCTAAACAAAATGAGAAGAGGTCTACTGTTTTATAAAATTTTGTGAAAATAAACCTTAATAGTCCTAATACTTGGGGTATTAAGTCCAAACAGGCTTTCAGTCTTGTGAATGAAGTAAAACTAAGAATGAGGTAAAAAGAAAGTGAGAATAAGCCGACAAATTTAAGGATGATGAAGTCAAAATGGGCCTAACATGTTGCAGTTTCGTCCTTAAATATTCCTAATTAGGTTCAAATGGGCCAATCTGTTTGCAAAAAAAGTCTGAAAATCCTAAGCTTTTGCAGAATTATGTAAAAATAGTCCTGCACTATAATATCAAAACAGGCCAACAAGCTTGTTCACCGAAACAAAACAGGCCTTTAGTTCTTTGAATAATGTTCATATAGGCCCATCGTTTTGTGAATTAAGTAAAAATAGGTCTGCATTTTGTAAATTAAGCCAAAACAAGTCTGTAATTCTCTAAACTATTTTGAAACTGTTAACAATTTTGTAAATTAATTAAAATAGGCCAACAGTTGTGTGTATTAAGTCAGCAGAGCCTTCAAATTTGAGCAAAAAAGTCACTATTATCCAACAATTTTTAGAATAAAGTCAAATTTGTCAATTTTTGAAAACATGAAAATGCGCCTACAGCTCATGAACATTTAAAAACAGCCCTACGATAGTCAAAAAGGCCTACAACTTTGTGGATAAAACAGACAAAATCAGCCTACAACTTGGGGATTTAGGTCTAAATGAACAACAACGTTTCTAATAAGCCAAAACAACCTCACAATTTGGTGTATTCAGTCAAAAACAGGCAATTTGTGGTGTGAATAAAGACAAAATAGATGCATAACTTGGTTAACAAAGTAAACATAGGCCAACACTGTTTTTTCTTTAGTCTAAATGGGCTTACAGTTTAGTGTATAGAATCAAAATAGGCGCATGTTTTTGTTTTATTTCTCATTTTTTACCTTCAAAATTATATTTTACTGTAGCTTTTGTTAATTTTATGTTTTAATGCTTTTAAGGTCACACTGCCTTTGTTGAGGGCATAAGTCAAATTAACATGTTTTTCTCATCATTTTGACATTATTCTGGTCATTTCGGCTTTTTTTCTCATAGCACAAACTGAAAACATGTCTCACACCTTCTATTATTTCTTTCTCCGTCCTGGCACCCTCTTATTCTTCCATAGTTTGGTGACGAGTTCACAGTCAAGTGCTAACGTAGTGATTGATTGACAGTTCTGAATCATTGTTTAAAAAAAAAAAGACAAAATAATCAGGAGCTGGAAAAGCGAGTTGCACCTCAGGCAATAAAAGAAGAAGCGTTTCTGATAATGGATTTGTGAAAGACCCTGAGAGCGAGCTTATATATAATTTCATATTTATATATATTTATATGTATGTGTATGAAGAGTGAGAGATGGAGAAAGGAAAAATCATCCATAATTGAACAAATTAGATTAACATGCAAAAAAAAAAGATCTAACCTAAACTCACCCTTTAACTGAACACAATGGATTTTCACAGTTTTTATACACATTTATATGTCATAAAGAAAAAATAAACACAACAACAAAAAAATCATCTGTCAGCCAAAACTAAAATAAACAACAGAACCGAGACACCCACACAAACTCATATACAGGAGATCATCACATAAAGCTTTTTGGATTCAGAGGGATTCTTATTGCTAGTCCGTTTCACACCCCGACCTACGGCAAGCCGGTTAGTCCAAAACCATCAGTTCCTCAAAACAGTTCTGCAGCATAATTGTGATATTTTTCTTAATAATACATGGCTTCTTCTCAAGTCATCATAGAAACAAACTCGCACCCAAACAAACGTCCAAGCACACACCTGGGCTCCAAATAAATACATTTAAAAACAGTCCATGTGCATTCCAATGGAAGTCCAGTATTCATATGGCCGTGCACACACTCACTCACGCACACGGAGAACATTAACACACGTTCCCAAAGGAGAGGGATGCACAGAAAGAGCTAACGAACATAAAACAGACGAGAGGGAGACCGAGAGAGTTTCTTCATGGGTATCTTTAAAATGAAGTTTGTGTCATTTAATTCAAATTTCTGATTAAATAATAAAATAGAGGATATATATATTTTTACTTAAGGTCATGACATTTCATTAAAGTTTTATTTCTTATTTTTGACAGAAAAAGGAAATATTTAAATTTATACTGTTAAAAAATATTCACTGTTCATTTGTATAGCTCCCTCGCTGCCGTTTCTATACTTTTGCATTGTGTTTTTGTTTTTTTGTGCCTATTGTCTACCTGATTCAATTTGTGCTATTGTCAAAATATGTTTACTATTTTTTCCACCAATTCACCAAGTCAAATTCTTTGTACGTGCAAACGAACCTGGCAATAAATACCAATTCTGATTCTGATTTTGAAGACCACAATGCAAAAGCAAAACCCTGAAAAACAAAATATTGCCATAAAATTAATTAATCATACTTATCCGGTTCATTCACTTAAAATGTCCACTTTTGGTTCAAGATGTTGGGTAAAATAAATTAAAGAATTACATTTTGATCAAAATTTCAAATTTGACCAGAGGCAAATCACTGCTAATGTAGGAAAGCTAATAATTAGCCGTCTTAGCTTATTAGCTAGCTAGCATCACTGTTCTCAAGATCAAAACCCCTCAGCAAAAGACTGTTAGATATTTTATTGGTAATTAAGTCAAAAATCACAAAATCCATTAAATAAAATGCTTAAAAAACTGTTTCACATTTATTGTTATGATGGCCAAAAAGTTAACAAGGGCCAGATGGTAAGCTAGCTGACTAACTGAGTCAAAGCTCAATCCAATTTGTTCACTGAGGGATGTAAAATTAGTCATAAAGCTTTTGAGATTCACTATTTAGCCTAAAGAGTTGTTTTTGACATTAAATCAAGGTGAAGCACAATCAAACACAGTTATGTTAGCCAAAAAGCTAACAAAACACAGAAAGCCAGCTTGCTAACCTAAGCTTTGGAAGTTTTCTTGTTTAGTGGCTTCATCATAGAGCTTGTCAAATTGAGAAATACATCAAATTAGAAAAGACCGCCACGTAAGGCCACAATTACAAGATACTACAAAGAAAGAAAAATGTGATGGAATAGATTTTTCATAGCGGTTTGCACCTTTTTTGGTTCAAGGTGAACTGTGTTGGAGTAACCGAATATTTTATCAAAGCTGAGTCCAAATTTGGGATATGTTCAGAAGCAAACCCTGGTCTAAGTGCTAACATGTGGCCCATAAATAAGGATTTTCCATTAGCTTAGCTTGCTTAGTTAGCTCTCTAATATCATTACTAAGTCACGAGTTCCCATATTAAGTCAGAAATCGTTTTGTCAGGAATTACTGGGGCTAAGATGTTTCAGTTGTTTTTATAACTTATTGTTTATGCTAGCCAGACAGTTAGCAAATGACGAACAGCAAGCTAGCTGACCAACTTTTTAAAGTGTTGAAAGAAATAATCGAGGCAAATATATTACTTTTGGTTTTTAAATGGCAAACAAGGGAGCTTTAAGTATGAATCTTGGACGATTATTTTTTAAATAATGGAATTCAAATGTGTAAAAGCCCAAATCATCAATGTTTCAGCCGCAAAATCATTTTAATTAATCCCCCAAAAACTTAGAAAAAAGCAACTTAAGGAATTTAACCTGTGATTATCAGTCATTTTAGTAACGCTCTTCTATAACTGACAATGGCTCTGGGGATCATGACTTCTTAAATATATGCTAACTGTTTTGTTAGCAAAAAAACTAACAAAAGATAGTTAGCCTTCAAAGCACAAACCAGGAGTCAAGGGTAGAAATGAAAATGCTCAACCTTGGTATTAATTTCTTTTGATTAGGCGTAAATGGATATATTTTCTTTGAGAAACCAAAAGAACTCCAGCAACTCCTATAGTTCACAGGAAACAACAAGTTGATCCAATAAAGCTGTTTCCTGAGCTACTAGTGTTGCTGGAGCTCTTTTGGTTTCTTCAAGACTCCGTTGTTGGTAAAAGTTGGTAAAGTTGTGCCAGAACATCTGACTTTGTTTGGATTTTCTTTGAGACTATAACTTGTTCTTTCTTTAACCAATAGTTGTAGAGGAAGCTAGCTTTCACCAAAGAAATGGAAGATTAACCACTGCTAAGTTAAGATTTTGGATACCCTTGGACTAAAAACTCTCTCGTTCTTTCTCTCTTGATTGTGTTGCGATATTCCACTGTAGTAGTACTAGTAGTAGAAGTAGTAGTAGTTTTGGAAATTGTTAGTGCCAGTTCACAGCAGCGTCCGGTCAGTCACACGGTCGGTCCAGTTGTTCAACGTCACTCTCTTCTATTTGACGGACCAGATGACTGACCGCCGTTGCCTTACAGTTCCGTTATGAGCCGCTGAGGTTCGATTTGTTTTGAGGTTGCTTGATATTAAAAAAAAAAAGATGAAAATGTACAAAAAGGAAAAATGCTACTTCCAACTTCACAAAAACAAAGGAAATACACATATGCACTTCACCACCCTTTACTGTTGTGGAAATGTCCGGTGTGGTTGGAACGAGGGGGGCGGAGTTAGCCCTTTGACTTGTATTTGTTTGTGCAGCAGGGAAATACCGTCCACTCACGACCACCTCGTCCATCCATTTGTCTGTTTTTCATCCATTCAATCTTTAATCATTCATTCCTTTCAACCTGTCTTCCTTTTGGAAACCACAGCGAGATTCAGATAATGGGTTTAGTTCAATTTGTAACTACAAATGATTGTCTTAACCGCCAAATTCATGACCACGCACGTCTTTGAGTATAATCTCCATGAAGATAAGTCAGCGCAGAGTTCAGGCTACTTGTTAGTTGGGATGTTAGTAATTTCAAATGAACGCTCACATGGGAGGCTAGAAAACAGTGCTAAAGCCGTCCAGGACCAACTCAGAAGACCAAAATAATACTGGAAGGAATTTAACCAGGCCTGCTGTTAGCTAAAGATTTACTTTACCAGCTGAGTGATGCATTAGCTTGAGGAGCTAGCTAGCTTCTGTGGCACATTATACAAACCATAGGCTAAAGGTACACAGGTAAGAGTGAACTGACTTATCTTGTTTAACAAACTACTCTCACGTGAGCTCATACAATTTGTTACATCTTGTTAGTGAGCTTTAGTTAGCATACATTTGTTTCCAATATTTGCTATGATGGACCCACTTTGCCTAGCTCAGGTTGAGACAAACCCAAGCTATTTCAGAGTGCTATTTCATTGTTAGCTCGAGTAACTTAAGTGGGTTGATATAGTTTGCTCGAGTTGAGTGGATAAGGCTACTGTTGGCAAAATAAGGCCCATAATACAAAACTATGGCTTTCTTAAAATCTGTCTTGGGCTAACTAAGATGGCAGAGACTATGCTGGTTTTCACCTGGTTGTAAAGGCTCTTTAAGCTAACAAGGCTATCAAGGGCTTAGCTCCTGCTCATTTTGTTACTGCACTTAAGCCTTGATGGGCACCTACCCAAAGTAAGCAAGCAAAGTCTCAAAGCTTGGTTAGCCTCTGTTTGGGAAATTATGCAAACTAATCTAGCACTTTTGTTGATATGCCATTTTTCAGACTGTTTGTTAGCCTTGGTTTGTCTTATTTTGATAAATTTGGCAAACAGTAACGGAGTAGACGCTGGTAAGTTAGCACTGGTTACCCTTAATTTTGTTCACAAAGCAAAACAAGCTTTTCAAAAATGCTTAGCCTTGGTTAGCTCTGTCTGGGAAAATGTGTGAGCAACTATTTTGATATCTTTACATTGCTTGTTGTGTGAAGTCTCACTGATGATTTAGCCCTGGTATGCTTTAATTTTATCCACAGTGAAGCCAGTATTTCAGGTGTTGCTAGCCTTCTACAATGTGAAAATCAAGCTGGCAGACCTATAACTTTGGCTGGCTGTACACGAAGACCTGGGTTGGGCCTTGGTTAGCTCGGCTTTAGAAATTGCACAAGCAAGAAACGGCTATACTAGTTGTACTCTAAGTCACGCTGGTGCATTAGGCCTGGTCAACTCTTTTCTTTGCGGTAGAAACCAAGTTAGCCAAGTGTCAATGATTGGTTAACCTTACTTAGCTCTGTTTGGGAAACTGTGCAAATTAAGCTAGAACTTGTGTTGATATGTTAATCCTGGCAAGTTGTTTTTTAAGACATGTTGATGAGTTAGCCTTGAATTTGTCCACAATGGAAACCTGGCAATGTTGGTTACTCTTGGTCAGCACAGCCAAGTTAGCATTTGCTTTGATATGTTAACCTTGTCTTACTGTTCTTAAAGTTGTGCTGGTGAGTTAGCCCTGGTTAGCTCTGATTTTGTGCACAGTGAGAACTAGGTCAGCAAAATGTCAATGCTGAGTAAGCCCTGCCTGCTTGGGAAATTGAACAAGCTTGGCTAGCAACATCTTAGATATGTTTACCTTTATTGGACTGTTTTAGGTCCCGCTGGCACATTAGACCTGGCTTGCTCTGATTTCCATCACAGTAGAAACCAGTTTAGCCAAGTTTCAGTGCTCAGTTAGCCTTGATATGCTCTGTTAAGGAAACTGTGTAAAGCAACCTAGGATACTATAAGCCTTATTTAGCATACTTAAGTTAGCCTTTACTTTTGATATGTTACTTGTCTTGAAGTTATGCTGGTGAGTTAGCCCTGGCTAGCTCTGATTTTGTCAAGACTGGAAGGTCAGGTCATGTGAATGCTAAATTAGCCAAGATTAGCTCTGACAGGATAATAGAAGATAACTGGCATTTGCTTTAATATGTTAACTTTGTCTCGCTGTTTTTGAAGCCACGATGGCGGGTTAGCTCTGATGTTTTACACAGTGAAAACCATGCTAGCAAAGAATTAGCCTTGCTAGCCATGTGTTGGAAGACAAAGGATTTTAAGGGCTGCCTACAGAGTAGCTCTTGCGTCGTTTTTATGGTTGCAGTTGAAGCAGAATTTGAGGTAAACTGAACCTGCTGTTAGAAGCGTTAGCACACTAGAGGCCCTGTAATTAACCCTACATGAACACTAGGGGGCGATGGTGAGCGACAGGCGTAATTCACATACAATCCCACACATGACGAGTAAATTTTTGATTTGTTCAGTTATAAAAAAAAATCCACAAAAATACAAGAATTCCCCGCCCTACACCTATATTTCGCTGATGATCGCACACACTCCAAAATAAAGAAGAAAATACTCTAACATCACGTGCCACATGTTCAACTCTCTGTACACACATGGAATCAACTGAGAATGATTATGAAAGACAATTATTAACACACGAGCCTACAGGGAGGCCTCAAGGGATAAAGGGATCAATAGTGTGATGGATTAAAAAAAAAAACATGGAGAACACAAACTGATCAACACTTTATCTGCCCTTTATAGGGTCCTTTTTCACGCTGCGACTTCGACAAGTTTGTGAATGTTTCCCGAGCCAGCTGAGACGAGGGTTATTGTGGAAGCGAGCCAAAATGGCGGCGTCTTTTGTGTTTTGTTTCCAGTTACAAAAAGCTTCCTTCGTCGCTCGGATTTCGACGCCGGCGGTCATTGTTTGCTGGTGAAACTGGGCCACTTTGGCAGCCTCCAACGAGTGGATTGATCAAAATAAAGAAGTAATCAAAGCTGATGTGACCGAGCCATCATGGAGTTCTTAGTTGTTCAGTCTCAGCTGTGATTTAAATACAGATTTAACGCAGAATCAGACGTATCGTTTCAGTCTTTGCCCGTCTTTCCTGCACCTCTGACGTTGATCATCAATTCTCAAACAGAATCTAGACAATAATAAATCATAATTTTATTCTTTTATTGCTGAAATATAGATTCCCCGCACAAAAAAAGTAGCAATGCAATTCACTGTCATCATAAAAAGCTATAAAAATTAGATCCATCCTCTGTAAGAATGCAGATAAAGATATAGCAAAAACATTTCTCAGAAGTCGGACTAGTAGTAAGGCACTTCAAGAAAACGAGGGTTTCCTCTTTCCTCTAGCAAAACAAACAAAAAAAAAAGTTTCCGGCTGGTTTTTGCATCATCATCATCGTAGAAAATGGTGAAGCGTCTTTTCCGTCGTATGGCACTGTGGTGAAAGCCAGGGGTTGATCCGCATCAGTCGGCCCCCACCAGAGGGGGCTCGCCGTTAGGTAGGATGTGCTCCAGAGGGGGCTTGGCGTGGATCTCCAGCAGCCCCTGGATGAAGCCTTCAGCCGGGGCCGACTCGGAGGACGAGGGGTCTTTGGAGGCGTTTGATTCAGGCGCTGATTTCTGGTCACTGGCGGATGATTCGTCGCTCGTCTTTGTGTCAGTAGCTTGTTTGGGAGTCGAGTCTTCAGAAGGTTTTTCTGATTCTTCTGAAGAAGCGGCGGTTGTCTCCGTGGGGTTTTCTTCATCCGCCTCCTCTTTCATGTCCTCCTCGTCCTCCAGCTCCTTCGACCCCGCCGCCGCGCTCCCGCACTCGCTTTCGTTCTCCGAGGGCGGGCAGGTGGAGGTTGGCGTCGGGCCGCAGGAGTCTCCGTCCTCGCTGGCAGCGTCGTCGTTCCCGGCCGAGGCGCCGTCGGCTCCACGGGGCTTCAGGTGGATCCTTTGGTGGCGGACGAGGCTGTGCTTCAGCGTGAAAGTCCGCTCGCAGGTTTGACACTGGTACGGACGCTCACCTGAGGAGGAAAAGGAGTTTATTTAAGATTAGAGCTTTAATACCATAGATAAAAAATGTAAGAGCTGGTGGAAAAGAAGGATAAAACTTAATAACAAAGAAATATAGAATTAAAAGGTCTACTTAAGATCAAATCAAATAATTATATATATTTTTTTCTAAGCACATTATTATTATCATTATTATAATAGAATTACTTTGACTTTTACATAATGAAGAAATTAAAATAAAAAATGTGCGAAAAGAAATCAAATACACAACAACTTAACTTGAGAAAAATATTCAACAAAAACCAATAAATTAGTTATTTAAAAAAAAATAAAGAAAATATCTGAAAAAAAAAATAATTAAACTTGTATACTTTAGAAAGAACAAAACCTTTGTATTTCAACCATTAAATAAAAACGGAATATTTTTAAACATTTAACAAAAAGTTAAAAATGAACTAAAATACATTTATGCTTAAAAATATTGCATCTAAAATCTGCAATGAAGACAAAAAAAAGAATATTTGACAAATAAAACTCATAACATGACAACACAAAGAATTAAATACAAATATTAAATACCATTATATTTTAATAAAAATGTTTCAATGTCAAGATTGAGTTTTTTTTAACCTTTTAAAGCTAAAAACACTTAATTTTCCACATTTTTATTTTTTTTTCTTTATCAGTTTATGATTCAAAAATGTAAGTACCTTTTTAAAGGAGGATAGAAATAAACTTTTTTAGAAGTATTTAATATCTAAAAATGAGATTACTAGAAGTTTTTGTGCCTTTTTGCTGCTTTGAGCAGTGTATTTCTTATTTTATTCTTATATTTAAATTGATTTATTTTTATTTCTTGTGATTAATGTTTGATTCTTTTCATTTCTGAGTAGAAACAGCTGCTTACCTGTGTGTGAGCGTGTGTGCCGGGTCAGATCCTGCAGAGACCAGAATCTTTTATCGCAGACCTTGCAGATCTTCTTCCTCTTATCCACTCGTCCTCCCTCTGAGCTCTTTGGTTCTGACGCCTCCTCCTCGCTCCTCTCCTCCTTCTCCTTCTCCTCCTCCTCAGACTCCCCGCTGTCTCCTCCCTCGCTCTTCCCTCCTCTCGCTCCTCCGTCCTCCTCCTCTGTCTCCACCTCCTTCTTCTCTTCTTCCTCCTCTTTCTTCTCCTCCTTCTCCTCTGTTGGATTCATCTCTGCCACCTCCTCTTTCACCTGCTGGCCCTCCTCTGCTGCAGGAGCCGGCGTCTCCTCGGACAGGTGCGCCCTCTCGTGGCGAGCGAGGGTGGTGGCATACCTGAAGCTCTTCTTGCAGACCCTGCAGACGTGTTTGTACTCGGGCTGGGGCTTCACGGCGGGGCTGCCGGAGGACGAGGAGGAGGCCGCGGAGCTTTTCTCCTTCTCTTGGCTCTCTGGTGCTGCAAGAGGGGCCGAGGCGGAGGAAGACGATGATACTGATGAAGACGACGAAGAGGACGAGGAGGTGGAAGCGGAGGAGGAAGCGGATGCAGGTGGCGGGGGTTGTTCCTCCTGTGAAGCTCCTGATGACGTGGAGAGCTTGAAGTCGATGAGCTTTTTGCCGAAGTTCAGGTCCAAACTTTTGTTGCTGTGGCAGTCGTCATCATCTGTGCTCTCCACCTGCAGGAGGGAGAAAGGAGAAAATGTCAGCTCTGAGCTACGGTGGCCCTGAAGGGACACTGCAGGAACATTTTACTGAGCAGAACACAGTGCCTCAAGACGAATAAGTACTCAACAGGAGAGGCAGAAAGCAACAAAAAAATGTTGAAATTCTTCATGAAAGCACAGAAACGAAGCATAGAATTAAACTATTCTTGAAACATATAACCCTCAAGAATTAGTAAAAAATTAAAAGATTAAATTAAATAAAAGTTTCACTAAAATACTTTTCTGAAAGTGCAAAAATATTTTTAAGTAAGAACGATGAACTTTCATGACACTCACAAACATTTTGGAGATGCAAGAAAATGTTCTGTGTGGAAAATCATTTTTAAAATGCAGCTTTAAAAATTAAATCTTTAATGACATATGTGTTCAAAACAAAAAATCTTATAAAATGGAAAATTATCATGACATGACAGAATTAATTGAAACAAACAAAAATGCATGTGGTAAAAAAGGAAAACTAAATATAATTTAAGTGTTAAAATGAGATCATTTAGATTGATGCAGAAAACATCTTTACCTTATTGTTTAAAAAAACTAAAAAATGCTTAATGTATTTTAAAATGAAAACCATCCAATGAATAATAAATAATAATAATGATAATAATAACAGACTGAAAGGACACTTTCTTTAAAGCAAAAGCACAAAGTTGTAAAACACTGAATATCCAAAGTAATTTAAACATTTCATTGGAAATATTATTTTAATGCAATCTTTCTCACTGGTTGGAAATATTTCATCAATTAAAAAATCTTTCATAAAAGTAAAGGATTTACTGAATCGCAAAAAAAATCTCATTAAATCCAATGACCTTTCATAATATTCAAAAACATTTTGGATATGCAAGAAAATGTCCTGTGTGGAAAATCATTTCTAAATGCAGCTTTAAAAATTGAATCTTATGTGACATTGTTTTCAACAAAACATTTCATAAAATGGAAACACTTCTATGTACATGACAGAATTCACTGAAACAAACAAATATGCATGTGATAAAAAAAAATAATTCATGTAATCCAAAAGCAAAACTAATATCATTTCTTCAAGTGTAAAACAAAGATCAATGTCAAAACAATGTCAGAGAAAACTAAGAATTAAAAAAAACAAATAAAATCAAAAACCATCCAAGTTACAAACACAAAATACCCAATATACTGTATAACATTTCATAGAAGTATTTTATGTATTTCATTAATTCAGAAATATTTCCCAAAATAAAAGATTTAAAGAAACACATAAACACAAGACATACTCTAGTTCATTATGATATGTTTTAATAAAGTTTCATTTCATAACAAAAGTTTAATTTACTAATAAACTGTGAGGTTATGCTGAGGTTTGTTACCTTGCTGTTGTTGCTGCTGTTCTGTGGAGGCTGTTTTACTGTTGCTCTGCTCTCTGGCGCCTCCTGCTGCTCTGGCTGATCGTTGGTGTTTGTCTCCTGCTGCTCCTCAACAACAGCTTGACTGCAGCCTGCAGAGAAAAACAACATCATCAACAACATAAAATCACTGAGTAATATATTGACGGTTTGCTGTGAGGTGAATAAAAGCTCTGTGCTACACTAAAATATCAATAAAAAGCATTCATAAGCTAGACTTTTCTACAAAAAAAGTGTCAAATGTTTACAGACGTTCACACATTTTATTTTTTTGTCTTTAAGCCTGGTAAAAGGGTTGGAAAACAAGAAGTCTGTACAAATTTAAGAGCACTTTATGTGTCAAACTGTACACAAAATGTTCAAAAAAGAGCCCTGAAAGAAACCGCAAACCAAGTCATAGTTTATGCTTCATCGTTGATCAAGATTATTTGAATCAAAGGCAAAATATTTTCCAACTATCTTCTCCTTAACTGATAAATATTCTGACATAAAACCCTCAGCCTTAATGATCTCAAAAGACTGACCTTGACTTGTTTTGTGGGCGGGGCTATCCTGTGCTGGACCCTCCTTCTCTTTCTCAGAGGGGGCGGGGCTCTCTGTCACGGGGGCGGGGCTTGTTTCTGAAGCAGGGGTGTTGTTACTGGAGTTTTGTGCTTCTGGTGCAGTCTGCTCCGTCTCAGACTGACTCCCTGCACACAACAACAAAATCAGTCAATATCATTTTTAATACGGCACAATCGACAGGAGCGTGAAAACACCTGAAGGTTCAAAAAGCAATTGAATAAAATTAGTTTTAAAAACTTCTTTTTCTGACCTGCGCTCTCATGTGAACCTTCCTCCCCTTCCTTCTTGACAATGGCGCCGTTGCGTCGCAGTGTTCGGTGCGTGATGCCGTGTTTCCTCAGCAGGTGGCGCTCACAGTTTGATTTGGTGGAGAAAAAGGCATCGCACTTCGGGCAGGGGAATGGTTTTTGGCCTGAAAAACAATCGTAACGTAATGTTGGACCAAAAGTCGACATCTATGGGCACATATAAAGAAAACTGTATTATTAAAGGGATACGCCAACATGTTTTTTTGTTTTCGTGTTTCGTTAATGGGTAGCGTTAGCCTGCCTCTGCCAACAGTCATCAGATAAACTCTTAAGCAACTCTAAAGTGAGTTTGGAAAGGCTACGATTAACACTTTATGTAATTTTTGAAAGAAATGCATACAAAACTAAACCACAAAGAAATCATCCTCGTTCTCTCTTACAAAGTTGGCCATAATCCTTAGTACCAATCTTCTACTCGTAAACAGAGGCTTTGGTTTGTTGACCTACTTACAAACACGTCTGTGTTGGTTTGCACATGCGCTCTGTGGTTTAGTTTGGTATGCATTTCTTTGAAAAATATACATACATACAAACATAAAGTGCTAATCTTAGTCTAAAGATAATAACATAATGCACTAGAAAAAACAACAACAACAACAACAAACACACAAAACCGTTTAGAGTCGGTGAAGAGTTTTTATGATGACTAAAGGCATAGGAAGGCTAACAATACCCATTAACTCCCAGTGAATGAGCTAAGCTAATTAGTTACTGCATGCACAGTCAAAAGAATGGTGTCTATCTGCTTGTCATGGACTCTCGGTGAGGCAAGATGTGAAAACAAAAAAAATGTTGGCATATCCCTTTAAACATTGTTGTCTGTTCTAATAAAAGGTGCGTTACCTGTGTGTGTCAGCATGTGTCTCTGCAGCGAGCTCGCCCAGGGAAACACTCGAGGACAGAAGGGACACGTCATCTTCTGCACCGAATTGGAGTAGGCGTTCTTCTTCCCTTTGGACTGTGGGACCGCCGTTGCCGCTGCTGACGTTGTCGCCGCCGCTGCTGAAGCAACGGGCTTTACCTCGTCCTTCTCCTCGGCTCCTCCTGCTCGGTCCACGTCTGACACAAAGGAAAATATTAAACTTGAGCCTCATGTCATCCTTTTATTTCTTCTTCTCAATCTTTAAAAATGTACCTCTTTTTGCCCCCAAGTCGGCCGCCCCGGTCTGCAGGTACGTGCTGAACTTGTTGGCGTCCGTGGTGGCGAGCATTTTCTCCACGCTGGCAAACTCCCCGCTGGACTCCAGGTCGATGCCGCTGCCGCTCGCAGCAGCTTTCTCCTTCACCGCCAGAATGGCCGGCTTCTTCCTCGTGCGCTTTCTGTTTAACAGAGAAGAAGAAAGTTTTCATGTTTAGTGCCCCCTGGTGGAAACAATAATTATACCAAAATAAAAGATAAAAGTTCCTGTTCCTATTTTATCAGCAAATAAAAAAATGTCTGCTTGACTTATTTGAATAATGGATAGATCGTTAGACCGCAAGAAAAACCTTTCTCTGATGTTCAGATTATTTTTGTATCCAATATTTGACGGTTACGTCACGTCTTCGGTGTCTACTAAGCAACTATTTGATTAAAACCTAATATAAAAGGTCAAATTTGTCTCTGTATTGGCTCAGATGCAGCTCTTTTCCCTCCTCTTTGGAAATGCTCTGATCTGAGGGAGCGGAGAGGCTACAGGAGGCTCTAATAATGAGCTATGCGCTGATTAGCTGCCCAAATTATGTCTAATGGGGTGGAGGCTGTATAGCTATTACATCATAAAACCCAGGAAGTAAAAGACAGGCATTTTATGGGGCATTTTCTTCAATGAACTGAGAGTTAAGTACGAGGTGTCATGTTCTTCTGCTCTCAAAGACCCTCCAATGACATTAAAAGCAAAGAAAATTCATTTTGAAGGACTTGAAAAATTTGTTTTAAAACTCTGCTAAGTTGGCTAACCTTGGCTTTCATCCTTTATATTTCATTCCCTATATTCTATTTTACTCTTCTTTCATTGTTTTTATTTATTTTTTATATATTTGTTCATTTTTATTCCATTACTGTTTTTTTATAATTACGTGTATGCATGATTATATTGCACCCATGTACAGCACTTGACCGCAGGCAACCAAGGTTGTTTTTAAACGTTCTTTACAAATAAACTTTGACTTGACTCTTGAAGATTTTGGTTTAAGATTTCTTGAATAAATGTACATTAATAGGCTCAATTAAATGTCAAAAAGTCCAAAATGATGTCTTAAAATTAGTCAATTTTGCTTTATCAACACAACAACAAAAAATCAAGAATCTTGTGATTCTTACCACAAAATACATAGTGTGCCAAAATAATGAGGGGAAGTTTGTTTGTTCACTCATTTACCACCTTATACTGGTTTTATCATTCTAGCGTGTATATCTGTCCTTGAATTTTATACTTTAGAAAGAGCATTTTCCTGTTTAAATATCCAGGAAGAGTAAAAATGCCATTATTCTCAAGAAAATAGATCTACAGTTGCCTTTAATAGTTGCTGTAAAAGTCCTTTGTTTGATTGCTGAATGAATTGTAAAGATAAAGATAGAAATGTAAGTAAAATCTACTTTAATTACTATGAAATTCCCTGTAATTTACCTTTGAAAGGTGGCTTAACTTCAGTGTTTTCAATTATTTCTTGCATTTGAGTTTAAAATGTATAAATGTTGATATAATAATTCCTTATGTCAGATTAGCCCTTTGTGGAATTATAAATTGTTGAATTGCGAATATTTGACAAGCTGAAGGTGAATTTGTTTTTATGATTTGGCAATGAGGACAAAACTTGGTTACCATAGTTACCCGTCCCTGTTTTAGGGATAAACTATCGAGGCTAAGAGTTATCTCAGAGATCATTTTGGTCCTGACTTTAACTCCCGTACCTGCTAGAGGCGTCGCTCGTGTCGTCACTTTGAGCCTCCAGTCCCGCCGTCGCGGTCGGCGATGCTGTAGCAGCTTCACCCTGAGAGGACACGGCGCCCTGAAGTTTCCCGTCAATGGCCGCGGCCTCCCTCTTCAGCAGGTCCGGAGCTCCAGAGACGGAGTGGATGATCTGAGCGATGGAGGCCAGAGGAGGAAGCTCCTTGTGAGAGGAGGAGGAAGAGGGCGAAGCAGAGGAGGTGGAGGCGGAGGGTTTAGGGAGCAGAGGTTTGAGGCGCTGAGCCCGGGCGGCGTTGTTGATGTTGGGGATTGAGGCGGGGGGTGGCGTGGATCCAGGGGGGAGCTGGTAGCAGCCGAGCTGGGGGTGAGGGTGGAGGGGAGGCTGGGAGCTTCCTGTTTTCTCCTCCTTTGAGTGAGGTGGCTGCTCCACGTCGACACCTACTCCGACGCCGCCCTGCTCCTTCTTTATCTCCTTCTTCTCGGTGCTCGCCGCCTCCCTGCGCTGCCTCTTGCTGGGGATGGACAGATCGATGGGCTGGTCCAGGGCGGGGCAGTCGAAAATCGGGGAGAGGCTCTCCAGTTTGACCCCAGGGGACGCCGTCTGGCTGTTGCGACCTTTGGCAGAGAAGTCGAGCGGCTGGTCCAGTTCTGCAGGATACACCACATCCTCCATCTTTACCTGCTGCAGCGCCTGAACTGGCGGAGTGATCCCGTTTAGTGACATCTGAGTGGCTCGGACCGGGGCGACGGTGGAGACAGACTGGGTGGCGGGCAGCAGCGTGGCGATGTGGTCCTCGATCTCCCTCTCCTGCACCTCGGGGTGCTGCTTCAGCAGGTGGTGGATGCAGTTGCGTTTGGCGAGGAAGGCGGCTCCGCAGCGGCGACACTCGAATGGTTTCCTCTGGCAGCCGTTGTGGGTGCGCAGGTGGATCTGCAGCGCCCGGTAGCTCTTCAGGTCTTCGCCGCAGAACCTGCAGGTGGTCTCTGCTCCGGTGACGCCGGTCTCTGTATCCATGGTGGTCGTCGTGGTCGTCGCTGCTGTGATGGCGGCCATGTTTGCCGTGGTAGTAGATGTGACATATTTAATGTTCTTCTCAATGTCTTTCCTTGAAGTCTTGGCGTGCTTCTTCCTGAGGTGGCGCTCGCAGTTGGCCTTGACCGTGAAGGGGTAATGGCAGACCCGGCAGACGTATGGCCGCTCACCGCTGTGCGTCCGCAGGTGTCTGATCAGCGTGGCTTTATCAGGCGCCACATAGTCGCAGATGTTGCACTGATGAGGCAGGATACCAAGATGGAAGCGCATGTGAGCCTGCAGGACGCCGGAGAAGGCGAATACCTGGTCGCAGAATCTGCACGGGAACGAGCCTTTAGCCGAGCCGGCCATGGTGTTGTTCCCCGCTTTGGTTCCTGGTTTCCTCCCGCTTAGCCCCGCCTCCTCGTGCACGGCTGTGGTGGCGGCTGGCGGTGAGTCTGACAGAGGCGTGTGAGCGTCACCCATGCACTCTGCATCCAGCTGGCCCTCCGTTCCCGGCTGTTGAAGAGGAAGGCGTTTTGAAGAGTGAAGGGGTGGGCGGAGGCAGGCTGGGGCTGATGCAGCCCAGTGAGGCCTGCTGGGAGCTCTGGAGGGGGGGAGGGGTGGTGGCGGTGAGGCTGGAGCGAGGGGTGATGGGAGGTTTGGGCTTCAGAGGGGGCATCGCCTTCTGAGCCTGAGCCAGACCTGCAAGACGAGGAAACAGAGCACGAGTTATGGTTTTATTCTCACCACAAGAGGGCATCTGATCACAGAAACCAACCACTTCAACTTAGGGCAATAATACATATGCTGCGTTCCAGTTGTACTGGAAAGTCAGGATTTCCGAGTTCTGAGTGGGAAACTTCATCTGGAACGCCCCTGAGGTCTAAATTTCCTACTGGGGAGTCAGGGGGGATCCTCACCACCCCCTGAGTTGACAATCGAAGATGGCTGCCCCGGGTGTAAACAGTTATTAAGCTCCTGTAATATTCCATTTATGAGCACTTCTGACTCGTGTTTCTTGCACTAAATCAGCCGTATACAAAGTATTGTTCGAAGTATATATATGGAAATGCTGCTATAGTGTTATTTACATTCTTCATGTGGTATATGTGAACTACAACACAGGGTGTGCTAACATCAGCTAACGATAGCCTGGTAGATTGGCAAGTTTTTCTGACTCTGTAACTGGAACGCTGATAACTCGGATATGACGTCATTCCCGCTCCCATCTTCCCAGTTCTGATGTAAAGCATTATTATGAAAGGTTAAACTGCAATGCTGACACCTAAGTAAGTAAAGGAAAAGAAAGAGGAAAAACTAAACTAAAAACTAAACAAGTAATGACAGTATTTAAAATAACATATGGAAAACAAAAGGAAAAGTTTTCTTGTCTTTGTAGTTCATTGATATTCCCTGTAATTTTTAATAATTAGGTAGGTGGGTCAAATTATTTATTTTATCTCAGAAACACCAGACGGCTAAGTCAGAAGGGAAAAGGTTGTTTTAATAGGAAAATTGGATGGTCTATGATTTGTAATCTTCTGTTGTTAATAAGAAAAGTAAGAAAATAGTCAAATAAGTTCTGATCGGTCTGAACACGTGAGGGATTAACCTCCCGATTGACCCACTTCTTGGTGCGGATGTGGACCCAGAGACAAAGGAATCTTACCATGAAGGATTTTCTCCTCCAGGAGTCCAGAGATCCACACTTTATGAACTTAATTCTTTTTTTTCTGGTATACCAGTGCTTTTTATGATCAATTGCTCTTTTTGTTTTTGCCTGGCTTTTTCCTTTTTTGAGGTGGATTATGTTTTTTTCATTCAATAAATGGAACGAAGAAATGTCACCAATACGAGGAGTTTCTGGGAAATAAATAATTTGAAAGACTTCTTAGGGGGGAACAGACTGAGCAAACAACATAGACTTTGTTAGATAATGACTTTAAGTTAATTTAGAACAAACATATGTTTGATTTCAACTTTTATTTTGATGCTTTTATTATTTTGGGGAAACGGTGAGATCTGTATTGTTGGAAGTGAGGCACAAAAAGTGAAGGAAGTATTGAAACTTTAAAAAACTCTGACTTTGTCTATGTCTTATGTTAAATTTTGATCCTGGGGATTTTCCAGTTTTTTTGTGTTCATTTCTGAGGAGAACTCCTCGAGTAAGTAACGCCTCTTTGAGAAAAGTGTGACTGTTACAAAACACATAATTCATTACAATACCATGTATCCCTCTTTAAAATAATGTTGTATATTTCTTATAACTTTATTTAATCTTATTCTCCTCCTTATTGCAGCTCCAGCCGACACACCCACCTTGACCTCCAGCGAATCCCGGAGCTTTGGCGAGCGCTGGAAGGGTCAGTCCCATCTGATTGGGCGCTGCACTCGCCACTTTCAAGATCTGCTGGATGTCCGCCAGCTCCATGATCCCAGCTCCGCCCGCTTCCCCGGGTTTAGCTCCTGACGAGGCTGCACTCCCGGTGGCGGCGCCCCCTTCAGGCTGCAGCAGGAGGCCCGTGGGGAACGGCTGCAGGGAGAGCAGGCTGAGGGCGTCCCGCTGGGTGAGGCCCTGCAGCGTGGAGGCAGAGCCAGACGTCTCCAGGAGAGGGATGCTAAGGGCCGCCAGACCTCCGGCGCCAAGGCCCAGGGTTAGCCCGAGGCCCCCAGAGAGGTAGGCGGAGGCGGGCTCCTGGGGCAGGCTGGAGTACGGAGGCTCCACGTGGATCACCTTGATGCTGTCCAGGTGAGCCTGGTGGATCTCGTCGTCTGTGGGGCCTAAGTTTCACCTGAGAGGACAAAACAGGAACATCAGAGGACAGAAGCAGAGAGAATCAAGGTACACCCAAGACCAGAGGCCAGCCAATCCAGGGCAGACGAATAGAGACAGACAAGCACAAACCAGAGAACCAGTGTTCATTTTCACAGCACTTTATAATTTAGTTTTAGTCTTTTGCTTAAAATATCTTTTACTTTTAGAGTAGCTCCGATTGGATCGCTCCCCAATTTATCCCACCACCACCAAGCTAAGGCAGCTGCGGTTGGATGTCCCTCTTAACTCATCCAACCTTTCCACACAACCAAAGTAGCTGTGATTCCTAACTTGTCCCTACTTTATATGACCAAATTAGGTCTGATGGGATTAAGTCTCCGTCAAACATTTTCGTCTAGTTTTTATTCGTTGATGAAAATGTCAGTTAATTTAGTTTTAGTTTTTGTCCATGTGCACTTGTTCTTTTTAGTTACTGTCTAGTTTTCATCAGAGGAAAAAAGATTGTTGACGAAAACTATGACGAACATAATAAGACAACAAAATTAACACTGCAGCGAATCTACACGTGCACAGAAAGGTCATGCTCTTTCCATAGAAAGAGGTGATCCAGATCCTTCTTGTCATGAGGCAACAGCTCCTCCTGAAACCAGATTCTCTTGTGCATAAATTAGTTTTCATTTCATCAGCCTACCTTAGAGACGTGCTGCAGACCTAGTCCCTCCAAGAAGCCGGCCTGCTTATCCTCCTTCTCCTCGATCTTCGTCTCTGAACCGCACGTCTCCTCCTCCTCCTCGGCCTCCTGCGCGTCTCCGTTGGTGGGGTTGTCGGAGTGCGACGTGGTTTTGTGGAGGTCCAGGGCGGAGCGGAGGGGGAAGGCTTTATCGCAGGAGTCGCAGACGAAGCGGTGGAACTTACTGATGCAGCGCCGCAGGTTAGTCTCACACCAGACCTGCAGGGAAGGAAAGTCATCCATCACTGATGAGATAGGAATCTTAAAATGCTTCGATGACTGCACTCTAATATTACTTACAAAAAATATTTAAATGCACTTAAGTATGAATGCAGCACAACATTGTCAGTTTGTAAGACGGAGTATTAGGTCCAATTAAAGGGAAACATATCGAAGATTTCGAAAAGTAAAGCTGCAATAATGCACAAAAAGAGCGGTAAATTTATTAATTAAGGAAAAATGTTCTTATGTAAGTAGATAAGCAACAAGTTTATGCCCTATGTTTGCATGATTTGACATGAAATACGCAAGACAGAAATCATACATATATAAGGTTAAAGCTGAAAGTTTACAATAATTAATGGCAATGGTTGTTTGTGAATTTATTAATTATGCTTTAAAACTGACCTTAAAATTAAAGATAATCATCTTTATTAATAGCCCCCGCGGTGGATTGTTTTAAGTCTCGTCTTAGGACCCATTTTTATTCCCTGGCGTTTTAATCTTGCATGAGTTTTGTGGTCCTCTGTGTCTTTTATTTGTTTTACTTGATCTTTTATATATTTTACTATGTTTATCTGCTTGATTTCATTATTTCATAGCATCGTTTAAGATTTTTGCTTCTTTTTGATTATTTATTGCTTATTGTTATTTGGAAATGTTTGTTTTATTGATTCTATGTACAGCACTTTGGAGACGTTTTTTGTTGTTTAAATGTGCTATACAAATAAAGTGGATTAGATTGGATTGGATTGGATTATTTTCCCTTTTACCTGGCCTTTACACAAAAACAGTAATATTTAAACATTTTAGTTCAGATTGAATATAATGAGTTTAATATTTTTAAGCTTTGTCCAATAATTATCAGTCTTTAAAAGGGAGATCAGTCCCTATCACCTGTCCTGCAGCCGGCCACATAGGGTTTCGTTAATAGTTGAATATATTTAAAGACAAAAAGATTCCTTAAAACCACATTTTTTTTATTTTTTCTCAGATTAAAGTCAAAACTCGAAGATTTTAGAGAGAATTCTAAAAAGAAGTCTGAGATAAATGTCAGATTTCTAAGAAAAATGTCAAAATTCTGAGACTGAAGCAAGAAATCTGAGAATAATGTCAGAGTTTTTCAGAAATTTGATTTCAATCTAATTTTTTTCCCCCAGAATTGTGGCTTGACTCGTATATGCAAACTCTGAATTATATAGAAAGTTCAAAACCCCCCAAAACAATGATACCAAGGGCCTGGATGGAAAGCTTTGTGGGCCTGATTTGGTTCCCGGACTGCCAGTTGGGAATCACCGCTCTACGGATGAAGCCTCAACAGACATGTACACTGAAAAAAACTCTGATCTAATATGAGAGTAAGACCTGAGTTGCTTGTAATAATTAAAATAATCTGCCAATAAGACAAAACAAATGTAACTTGAGCAGATATTAAACTTTAATTTAAGACCCTCACTGAGTCAAACTTTCCTTGTTTCATTGGCACATATTTTCTCTTCATTACAAGTGATTCAATGTCTTATTTTTGCCTTTTATTCCTTAAAGTAAGATATTTATCTCAACTGGTTAAGTGAATGTGGATTAGAATGAGTATTTTGGATATTTAGACTTGAAAACAGACAAACACACTTGCCTAGATCTGACTTTTGCAGTGTAATATACTGGACTTCATAAACAATAAGCAGGTTGAGCTGATTGGGGACTGAAGACAACAAAAATAGTTTGGAGCCGAGGTTGTTCAGTCCTGCATTAAAATCTTAAAAAAACAACATTGAAATAAGTTTCAACAGAAGTGACGACACTGATGACTGTGACTAAGCCTGTACCTGTGCGATGTGAGCAAACTTCTTGCAGGAGAAGTCGATGAAGGCGAGGTCGTTGAAGCCGGTCGGGATGGAGGGGTTGTTCTGGATGAAAGGGCGGCCGTTAGGGTCCTGGGGGAGGAGCTTGTGAACGCCGGCGTTGTGGCGTAGCAGACCGCGGTGGGTTCGGAAAGAAAGGCAGCAGAGATCACACCTGAAGAAAGAAAACACTTCACATCTAATACTCTGCTTGTAGGATTTATGATGGATGATGTGTTCGGAGTACAACGATTCTCACATTTATTCCTCATTATTTCACTGATTTACTCTTTTACGACACTCCAATAACTCCAGAAAGACCTGTAGCTGCGGGTTAACAATGGTTTCGTGTGTAGTTGTGTGAGTGGATGTGTGTAGGTGTGTGTGTGTGATAACCCCTGGTGTTGGTGCTCGTGTTCTTGTTAAGCGCTGAGAGGACAGCTGCTCAGTGTCTGCCTCAGTCACACACTCTTATCACTCAGAGTGTGTGTGTTAGTGTGTGTGTGCAAGCTGTGTGTAATCCCCTCGGACGTGTCGTCAGAGGGTTTTTGTTGTCCGAGGATTTTTTTTTTTAACGGGGAGCGAGGAAAGGGGGATCACTGAGGACCATATGTGGACCAGATCTTCTGAAAACCTTCAGCACTTCTTCTTACTTCAGCTTGAGCTGCTTCCTGAAATGATTTCTTCTTTCTTTTTACTCCAATTTTCTCCTGTTTCCTCTTCACTTTGCTCTCTTTCTCAATTCTGCTGCCGTCATCCTTTCCTGATTCTAGTCCTAAAGCATTTCCATTGAGCAGCCCAAAACAGTTCGGTACGGTACATGAGGGCTGAGAGATTTATTGTTTCCAGATCGAAATCGCAATTTCAGACAACACAATCGTGATCACCAAAGGTGCATTTTTTGCAGCACTCCTGACTGACCCAGGATCTGTTGTGTCAAATATTTTACACATACTATTTTATAGATTTGCAGGCAATTTGCATTTAATAGTGGCTCGAAAATGAATGGCTTACTCCAACTGCAACTGCACTGAAGCTTGATTTGAAGAAAATTGTGAATCGAATTGAAATCGCAATATCGGCTATAAAAATTGCAATTAGATCTTTTTTCTAAAATCTTTCAGCCCTAGTACACCCTAATTTCCTAATTTCCAGACCTTCATTTTTGCTTATTAGAGCCTAAAAAAACACGCTAATAGCCTGGTTCAAAAGTTGTTTATGTTCTGAATATTTAAGTGAAAGAGATTAAAAAAGCAGGGCCAGAGGGTTAAGTGAAAGCTTAGTCACTTTGCCATTCAAAGATGTGACATCTCCGCCCCAATTACATTTAGGCCCTGATTACACGACAACGTTGCCACCAGAAATCGAAAGGTTTTTTCTTTGTATTTTCCAAAGCACCCCGCGTTCACACGGATACACGAGAACGACTGAAAACACTGCAGGGTGCATGCCAGGCCAGTAGTTGGTGCTGTAAGTTTGTAGTGAAACAGCAGTGTTATAACACACCCGTGCGCTCTAACACTTTCTGGTGAAGACAGACTTTTCACAAACAACAATGGGGAGTGGACGCATGAAGTTGGGCTGCTCCTCAACTACAAAACCACCAAATGTCAGGAGAATGTTGACTGGGAGTCGTGTCAGTCAAAGGCATAGTGTGCATGCGCCACACGTCCGTTTTCTCCCTGACAACGGCGATTCCTGTTTACACTGAGACGACACTTATTCAGATCTTTTCACTCTGGACCCCAGTTTCAAAAGTTTGCAGATTCAGGCACTCCGGGCACAGTTCTCATGTAAACCGAAGCCACAAACACAACGGAAACTCTCCGTTTTAGGCTGTTTTTTGTTGTCGTGTAAACAGGCCTTTGCCTTTACAGTGGACATAAATGAGGTGTAATGAGAAAAGAATGTGATCCCCCCTCTGTGCTAGCATTGGATGTCAAGTAACAAAGGTGTTACAGGGATGAGAATGGGACAAGTGGAGTTATGTATGTGTGCTAAGCATCAGCTGCATCCTAACTCAGTGTTAGTCAGGGATGGGAGTTGGTAAGATTTTATTGATACCAATGCCGTTATTGATTGCTTTATCCGGTCTTGTGAAATGTCTGTGCAAAAAAGCAACTCTACAGAAGTTTTTAACCATGAGTGAGTGAATGTGTAGATGTGACCTGTGGTGGAGGAAGCCGGAAAGACTAGAAAATGAATGGGAAAATGAACTTTAAAAAGACCATTGATATGATACTGCATGAGGTAAGAGTAAATTTATATCTCTATATAAAAACAGCCTTCCATGCCTCATTTGCTGTTAGATTTTCATTCTCCTTTGGGCCACTTTCATTCCTTTGCTAACAAAAACTGCTAAGGAATTAGAGGTGTCTAAATACAAAATCATTCAACACCAGTCAGCACCCTTAAATTATCCTTAGAGAAGACCAACCATGATCTTAACTCCTGGGGAACAGGCAGCTTGAACCAAACAAAGAATCAGTGCAACGTATCCTCAAATTCTATAAGCCTACATTTCCCACAATGCACCCCAACAGTCGGTGTTTGATGCTGAACACTCTGTTTGTAGTCTGCTCTCTGTTCTGTCTCCTAAAGTGCTTTGAGACATGAATGAGCCCCGTCTGTTTCTCGTCCCTCCATCACCCATTTGGGGTCAGTTTAAGACTCCCCTCCCCCCATCCCTCCATCCTCCCTCTCCCTCTCTCTCTCTCTCCTCCCTTCATCCTCTTACCGGCTGATTAGTGAGGATTTACAGCTAAATATTCCTGCCCTCCTCCATAACGAGCTCAGCAACGCTCTCCGTATACCTCTGTTTTTTCCTCTCTTTCCTCATTTCTTTACTTTTGTTCACTTCATTTCATTTTCTGCTTTTATGAACTCTCTCCGAAGTCTCCTCCTTGTTTGCTTCATACTTTTTCCCTTTTAATTTGATTTTTGTTCCCTTCCATGCTTCCTTTCTACCGTCTTCCCTCCTGATAAAGAATGTGTGCGTACCTCAGTGCGGTGTCAGGGTGCGCGTCCATGTGTGCGTCCAGTTCCAGTCTGGAGCTGCACGTCTTAAAGCAGATGGGACAGGGCAGCAGCTCCTCCTCGGCTCCTCGAACCGCTGCCGGCACTTCCTCTGATGCTGCCTCCTCCACCACCTTGAAAATAGATGTACAAATATCAAAAATTAGCGCCACAGCTTTTCTTTACCAAAGGGAGGCTCCAAGCAAAGTCCAACTTATCTATATTTTCAGGGTCTGTTAATGCGACAACGTTGTCTCCAGAAACAGAAAAGTTTTTCCTTTGAGTTTTTTAAAGTGCTCCGCGTTCACACAGAGACAGTGTGATATAACGATGCCCGAAACGACTAGCAGTGTGCATGCCAGGCCAGTAGTTGGCAATGTAAGTTTGTAGCGTCCTTGGTGAATGTAACAAATGTGTCTCTGCCGGTCAGAGTATTGACGCAGCAAATCCACATTTTGTTGGAGGAGCGATAAAAAACCAAGCACAGTGAGCAGTGCACATGTTGCTCCTAGTCGGCCATAGCTGTTGAAAACATCAGAACTTTTCACTCTGGACCGCAGTTTCAAAGGTTTGCAGACCCCGACACTCGGGCACCATTCTCGTGTAAACAAAAGGCGCAAACGCAACGAAAGCTCTCCATTTTCTGCCATTTTTTGGGGACTCGGTGCCAAAAACGGCTTGCAGATCATGGAAATGTTACCTTTTTTCTAACTTATTTAGGATCATTATATGGCAAACTTACAGTCATCATGGGTTACATTCTTTTTTTCGTTCATACAGTCTGATCCATGTTTTTTTATTGTTCCCTTTTCTATAAAATATCAATACATATCCTGTTAACACATAATTTTAGAACGGGTGTTTTAGGGGTGTTGTCATATAAAAATACAAAGAGAGAACAGAACATAGATTTCATATATAATATCATAACACTCTTTAATGGATGGGGTATCTGGTTAAAGCCACTGGTAATGTTAGCTTTGGAAAGTTCACTTTACGCAGCTGGTTTATCATCTCTGAAAGGACTTTTCACTGTGCTTGTTTACATCCAGGTTGTAGAGCCAAAGAAGAATTACGCATAAAGCAAGATCAAGGCGGCAACTACCAATGGTGATGGCGTTTTACCATTTAGCTAAATTAACATGCACACGCTAAACTTAATAAATGTGAGTTTGTACCTTCTTCGTGGGCGGCTCCTCTCCCATCTCCTCCTCCTGCCTCCTCTTCACGGACGGACGGCGGCGTTTGGTGGGGGAGGGCGGGCTGACGGGGAGCAGACCACTGGCCGGGTCCTTCTCGTGGATCTTCATGTGTCTGAGAGAGAAGAAGAAACATTTAATTTTTAGTTTCATGCAGAAAACGACTATAATGATGAGCTGTTGGAATAAATCCTGAAGATCTCTTTGGTCTTCTTTGGCGGCCCCTGTGGCAGCACCAGGTAACTGCAGGTGATTGTTTCATTACAGCTGCTGGCTCCTTTGTTTTATTGACTCTCTTGAAAATGAATATAATATTTCCTGAAAACATTGTAATGTTTGTAAATCATGTTTGGGGATCAAATGGCAAAACTTGATGCAAAAATTGACAAAATAAAGGACTGTTTTGCTTTTAAAAATGAAGAAAGAAACAAAATAAAAAAGTGAGAAAAGTGATATAAAAGAGAATTAAAAATGAGAAACTTGAATGAAGTAAAGAAGGAATGTATGAGACAGAGAGGTCGGAAGAAATAAAACAATTAAGTAAATTAAAGATGGATGGATGGATGGATGAACACTGTGTTCGTTTGTGACACACTCGTCTGTGTGTTGTGTTTTGGTGAGAGCGTGAGAAAGTGTGCAGCCTGTTAGCATGTGTTGCTATTTTAGTGTGTGTATAAAGGTCAGAGCGCGAGCGAACATGCAGCCTTAGCCCAGGTGTCAGTTTACAGGAGTTCAGAGGGGAGACCAAGGAGAGAAGGAGACCAAGGAGAGGATGTGAGGGCATGGTTAGGGGAAGAAGGAAAGAAGTGATGAAAGGGAGAGAAAAAAAGTGAAGGAAAAAGGAGATGGAAGGAAGGAAAGTGAGGGAAGGAGGGAAGGTAATGAGGAGAGGAAGGCAAGGAAGGAAAGAGAAGAGAGGGGAAATAAAGAGCAGGGGTGTTGAATGAAGGATAGAAAGTAAGGGAAAGAGACGATGGAAAGGTATCAAGGAGAGCAAGGGGACAAAAGTGGTTAGGTAAGGAAAAAAGGAGGAAAGGAAACAAGGGGTGAAAAATAGTGGAATGATGTAAAGGATGGAGGAGACAAGACAAGGACAGAGATGAGGAAAGAAAATGACAGGGAAGGAAACAAGAGAAGAGGAGAAAAAGGGAGGGGGCTGGAAAGAAGGAAAAAGAATGAGAGTAAATAAAGGGAAGGAAAGAAGACAAGAGTAGGGAAGGATAGAGCAGGAAAGGAAAGGAAAGGAAAGGAAAAGAATGGAAGATGAAAGAAAGGGTGATGAAGGAAAAGGAAAGAAAAGTAGACAGGTATAGGAAGGAAAGAAGGGGAAAGAATTAGGAGAGGAAATAAAGGGAAGGAAAGAAGACAAGAGTAGGGAAGGATAGAGCAGGAAAGGAAAGGAAAGGCAAGAAAAAGAATGGAAGATGAAAGAAAGGGTGATGAAGGAAAAGGAAAGAAAAGTAGACAGGTATAGGAAGGAAAGAAGGGGAAAGAATTAGGAGAGGAAATAAAAGGATGGGAAATAAAGACAAGAATCGGAAGGATAGGACAGAAAAGGAAAGACAACAAGAACAAGGAAGGACGGGACAGGAAAGGAAAAGAAAAAGGACTGACAGGACAGGAAAGGAAAGGAAAGGAAAGGAAGAAGTAAGGAAGGGAAAGAATGGAAAGCAGACAAGTATAGTATAGGAAAGAAGACAAAATAGAAAAGGGATAGAAAAGGACAGAAAATGACAGAAAGTAAATGAAGGAAAGGAAAGGGAAATGTAAGGAAAGGACAGAAAGGAGAGAAAACAAGTACACAAAGGAAAGGAAAGGAAAGAAGACAAAAATAGAAACGGGATAGAAAAGGACAGGAAATGAAGGAAAGGAAATAAAGGAAAAGAAAGGAAAATAAATTGGTGAGAGGACAAGAGGTGTGTGAGAGGATGCAGATAAGGAAAGATACAGAAGCAAAAGAAAGGACAGATCGAAGGAAAGGTGAGAAAACAGAGCTAGGGAGAGAATAAGGGAAGGAGAGAGGAAACAAAACAAGCCTTAGGAGGTAAGGAGGTCAGAAAGTGAATTAAAGGTCACTGGAGGAGGCTGAGGAGGTAGGATTGGATGTTTCCTTCTATTAATAAACCTTCAGGCAACAGGCTGGACGCCCATAAGAGGTCCTGACAGTCAGCAGACCTGAGACCAGCTGATGGGAAGTTACCCATTAACCAATCAGATCGCAGGAGGAAGAGAGGGAGGCGGGACGACCAGGGAGCAAAGTCTTCTTGGCCTAAAGTGTACTGTGACCCCTGGACTGACCAATCAGATAGCAGGAAACATGCCGAGTCAGCAGAGACACAATCCTGCTAACTGTGAGACTCCACAACAGCTGCTCCAACACACAAACACAAACTGACACGACAACTGTGACGTAACGCTGCAGGCTGTGGTGGCCGAGGTGTAGAAGAAGCTGGAGGTGTTTTAGTTTCAGTTAAGATGGAGTCCTTAAGGCTCCTTTTGATGTGTAACGTAGACGTAACAGACAAAATCATTGCTGCAGCGGATGCAAATAGTGGTGTTACCACTCATAAATCTCAAAGCTCAGTGGGATTAAATTTAACGGGAACATTTTTTATTGTAACCCCTCGAACAGAAGAGTCAAAAACCTATTTTCCAATGATGGCATCTGAAGGTGTCGTACCTTTAGAGAATTTAAGGTCATTCTGATACAAGCTGTTCTCTGCTTGGCACGGTTTGTTGAATATATGTAAACACAGCAATCGATTCCACACCAAGCTCGCCTGAAAGAGGTGGTCTTGGTTCACTTCCAATCAACCCCTGGAATCGACCCAGCAACAGACACAAACAGGAGTTCACTCATCACACCGCTGTAGTAGTATAAGCGACCAGTCAACCAGGATGATAAAGTGCTACTTAACTAAAGGTGTGCAAACCTCCGTCAAGGCATTTCCAACATTTTCGGCGAGTTATTGTCAAAAATGTGGAAACTGTCCTATCCCGCATTGTTAACAAATCCTTGAGAAATTCCCACATCTGCATCAAAATCAGATCACCACCAAAATCGTACCACTCATTCAAAACTTCGGACAAAAACATAAAATCAAACTTGCTAGATTCTCTGTCGTGGATTCGTGAGGCATCTCATTGTCGACAGGTCCTGAAACCCTACGACTGTCAGGTTGGGCCTTAATCGTGCATAAATCATGTAGTCTGACTCCGGCATAAGTTCGTTATAACAGAACTGCCTGCCACTTGCATGATATCAGGACACGATGGGAAACTGGCATAAAATTGACATTGGTGACATCAACCATAGTTCAGCTCTAGTAGTGCTCAAATTTGGAGTACATGTACAATTTTGGTCAATTAGTGCATGAGTAGACTTTACTAGTGAAGCAAAAACTGTCACTAGTACTACTAGTAATAAAGCAGAATCAGGCTTCCCACTGGCTTTTGAAAATATTAAAACCAATCAGGGTGCTGGATTCTGTTATAATCCCTCCTACTTCATTTGCATCGGGTAAACTAGTACTACTAGTGAATCTTTTGGCTTTACTAGAACTACTAGTCGACTAAAAACAGTCTACTAGTACTACTAGTGAGGTATTTTGAGTTTACTAGTATTACTGGTAAACAAAAATGTTGTTTTACCAGTAAAGGTTTTCAGCACTAATGCACAAGTAGACCTTACTAGTAATGCAAAATCGCTTACTAGTAGACAATTTTGTGTCACTAGAACAGCTCCTAAAGCTTTGAGTTTTTACTAGTAACATTTTTTAAGTCTACTAGTAGTACTAGTAATACAAAATTGTTTCCTAGTAGGCGTTTTGCTTCACTAATAAGGTCTACTTGTGCACTAGTTGACCAAATTTGAGTACTAATAGAGCTGAACTATGGTTGATATCACCAATATAAATTTTATGCCCAAACAGCTTGCCATAGGACACTGTCAAACAGCCTAACAAACTTTATAAAATCAAAAGCACCATCAGCAGAACAGAAAACAGAGACACAAATGAAGGTAGAAGCAGTGATAGATACTCGTGTAGTTCTGTAGCTGTGCACCTGCTTTGTTTGTAGCACACCTTTCTAACTGCAGCTTTAAAATCACACGACAAACATCCTTTAAACAAAAAAAAAATCAGGATTATGCATCAAACTATGAACCTGGTGAGTGTTTGATGATCTGAAGTTGACATTTTATGGCTCAGTTCAGGGGCAGCGCAGATACCTGCTCTGCAGCAGCGATAGCAGCCGAACATTCAGTCCCAGCAGAAACACAATGTACCAGTTTGACCTCCTCCTGCCTGCAGTACCTCCACATCACCACGGGGGCGCTGTCGAGTCACCTTTCACCCTCACACATGTACCAGAGCAGGAATCAGAGTCCAACAACAAACAGTTTCATGTTTACACCCAGAGGAGGAGGCCGGGAGGGGACTCTCCCTCTGAGGAAGTGAGGGAAAGAAGAGAAGGAGGAAAGGAAAGGGAATAAGGATGTGTGAAGAGGCAGAGGAATGAGCTGAACTTTCTCACTTGGAGAGCGGCTTCTCTCTGCCTCGCTCGGCTCAAACTTGCAGCAGCAGCTTCAGAGAGCCAATCCGAGCTCACGCACCGCTGCCAGCCCATAATAGGCTAATAGGATGCCTCGCCATAGCAACCAGGCCTCACAGCCTCACAACAAGAGCAGCCAGAGGGCCGAGAGAGGAGGACGGCTCATGTGATGCTGCTCTACAGCTGGGATTCATTTCTTTTAACTTCAAATTTAACAAATCAGAATACAAATTTTTAAGAAGTTTGACAGTTTGGCAGCAGAGGGATCAACTTTGTTCAAAATTAATCTCAATCAGATGCCTTTTTTCACCCTTTTGACTCATAAAACTTTGGAAAACTTCCAATCTTTGTGTCCTTTCCTTGCTTCATCGCGAATCTTTACTTCCTATGGCTGCTTTTACACTCTCTCGACTTTGAATACGTTTGTTTTCCCTATGAGCAAACACGAAACCGTCATAAAAAAAGGCAATTGTCACGTTTCAATGATGCTCCCCTGCAGGATGGATGCTGGTCTTTTGCATAAAGCACACTCCATTTCCCTAAAATGTTCCCATCCTCCTGCTCAGTCATGTTTGCCTCGTTTTTTTGACATCATTTGTCTAAATTTGTCTCCTTAATAGGCAACAAAACATTTCAGATTTTGCCCGAAACAGGATGGAAATTCATCACACATGATTCTTTCCAGCCGTCGCCTCCATCCAGCTCCCTGTTCTCCTCCCTCCCCTTCCTCCATCTTCCTCTCTGCATGTTTGAAGAGTAGGAAAATCTCGTGTTTCACATTTCAAAGGATGCTCTGCTGCAGAATGAATTCCTCCCCTCCCCTCCCTCCTCCCTTTAGCTCCTCGTTTCCATCCACACAGGCCTCCTCTTTATTTTCCTACAGCGGCGTGTGAACTCGGGCCTCGCAGACAGACACACAGAGACTCCGCCCTCGCCGTTTCTGCTCCTCTTCGGTTCGCATTGGGAGTTATCGTGAAACATAAAAAGTTCAGCCCCCTGTCAGTCCAGTAAAAAGTTTGTTTTTTTGGATTTGTAAACCTTGCAGGATTCTGGGAAAATGATGCAACATTTTCCAGGGTGTGCTGGTGGAAATCAGCATCCCGATCGTCTGCAGCCTGCAGGAGGTTTTGTTTTTACCTCGGCGTGAGTTCAGTTTGTCTTTCAGCAGAGAACAGGGAGAGGAGAGGATTACTGCAAAGATGAGTAGAAATCGACCGAAGCTAAAACTGCACTATCCTGCTCAGCATCCTTGGACATTTCCAAAGAAAAGCCACAACAAGTCAGAAAAACGGCAGACTGATTCAGCTGGTGAAAACACAAAACAATGGGCTTGTTTACAGCTTGTATTTACATCCTTTTTAGGCTTCCTCATCGTTTACATCCGCTCAGCCTCTCCCTCATGTACCCTTTACAGTGAAGCTGCTGGTAAATCACAAAAATACACAACAGTATTGAGCTAACAGGCTAATGGTTACTCTTTAAAAGTTTTCCTCCCTTGTTATAACCTTGCAGTGCAGCTGGATTCACCTGATTCTGTATATGCTCAGCCTGCGGAGGAACTGACCAATCATGTCCTTTGAGAAGAAAGAGGAGGAGCTACAAGCAAGAAGCAGCTGCAACCTTGAAAACATTGGCTGCTAGGGCTGTCACTTTTCCCAGAGCTCGATCAGTTTTTGAGCATACGCGCTGATACTCAGCTCATACCTGACGCCATGCTGCGTTCAATGACAGCTCAGAAAAATTACAACTAGACTAAGGGCCCATTTACACGACAACGTTGTCACCAGAAATGTAAGGTTTTTCCTTTGCGTTTTCAAAAGGACTCTGAGTTCACACTGAGACTGTGTGAAACGATACGTGCTCACATGGATCTGCGAGAACAACTGAAATCACTGCAGCGTGCATGCCAGGACAGTAGTTGGCGATTATGAGTTTGTAGTGTCCTTGGCGAATATAACTTCATCTGAAAGAGTACTGCGCATGCGCCGCACGTTCCCATTTTCCCTGACAACTGCGGTCCCTGTTTACATGGAGACGACATTGAAAACGTTTTCAAAACTTTTCACTCTGGACCCTGGTTTCAAAGGTTTGTGGATTCAGGGACTCCGGGCACATTCTCGTGTAAACAGAAGGCGCAAACACAATGAAAACTCAGTTTCTGGTTGTCTTCTTTGTCATGTAAATGGCCCCAATAATAAAATATAATTTTGATGCATTCAAATTCATTTAAAAACTTGAAAATTTACAGCTGCTCTGAGGTTTTATTTTGGAGCGTTGTGATATACATTTAACAGCTGTTACCTGGGCTAAAAAGCACATAAAAGTGTCATAGTGCTACAATGGGCCAGATGGCAGGAACAGAGACCACAGCTACAGCTCCACCTAGTGGCTGGAGGCTAGATTACACAACATCTGAGAGGCTTTGGTTCACCTCACTGGAAGCAGTGTGAAAACCAAATCAGGGGAAAAAGAAACTATGCTGGACTATTGGAGTAAATATCTCTTTGTGTTTTAATTCATTTTATTTTATTATCTTTTTACCTCCACCAAGGAGGTTATGTTTTGCGGGCGTATGTTTGTTTGTTGGTTTGTTAGCAAGATTACTCAAAAACTACTGGACAGAGTTTGCTGAAATTTTTAGGAGATGTTGGTAATGGCCCAACTTAAAAATGATTTGATTTTGGTGGTGATCCAGATAACCACCATTAGCAAATGATTGTTTTCACTCAATAACTGTCTAACTGATTAAGATATCAACATGATTCTGAGTGCTAGGTGTGGGTTTTCAGGGTCATGAATCATATTATGATGCTAAATTTATCATGGAACTATTGCTCTTAGATGTAACAGCAATATGTGAGCTACCTTGGTGGAGGTTTGCGCTCTCCAAGTGCTTTCTAGTTTAATTAGCAATATTTATTCTTTTATATTTTGATGCTGTGGATCTTTGAGTCTGGAATAAAGTGTCTATCTATCTATGTTGAAACTTCACCCTCAAACTGAACCAAGTCTGCTGAACTTTATGTGTGAAAGTGGCGTAAGAGGCTCAGGCTGTCAAAATCAATCCAAACCAAATTTATGTACAAATAAACTCACAAATCAATTGAACTGAGGGCTAAGTGTATTGTTATATCCCTAGTAAAAATCACAGTGTCTGTGTTTGTGCCTCACTCCTAAATAAAGTGACATGTCCATGGTGATGAACGCAAATAAATAAAAAATCAATCTGGAAGATGTCATCTATTGTGGAGCAACAGGAGGCAGCAGGAAACTGGTCTTCAACTTCTTCTCGGATACCCTCAGCTATGAGAATTTCTGACCAATCAGGGAGCATTTTCATCACACGCGACACACTTTGGTCACCTTTTTAACGTCCCAATGGACAATGTCGAAATAACGCAACATTAGCAGAAATTAGCAAACAAACTACAAGTGAAAATGAGGTTTGCCAACATGTTAATGACTGACTGTCACCAGGCAGTGAGCACAAAGAGAAGCTCATGAGGAAAATTGCTGTGACATCTCACAGATTTCTGTCTGTCTGTCTGACGGCCTACAGTCATTCCACCCTGCCCACGTCTTCATACCATCCCAGAGACGAGAGACAGCACAGAACATTCATCTTCTTGTCCATAACAGACGTTAAAATGCTGCATGATTCAAACTGTTCCTACGGTGAAATAATGAAGATGATCACACTGAAAAAAAGAGAATCCTTTTTTCAGCAAATTGCTGCTTTTTTAACCTGATTGTTTGTGAAAAAGTCTGCTCTGATTGGTCAGATTTCTTTAGTTTTAGAAATGCAGGGTCATTAGCAGAGGTCAGTGAAGGTCAGACAAAGATTTAAGATGTATGTTCAGAGCAGAGACACAAACAGAGGGCTGAGGGGACGGTTGAGTCTGACGGTGGAGGCTGGACTTCACTGATAAATGACTGGGCGTTGCTCTGTGTGTGTTTGTGTGTGTTTGTGTGTGCGATGGTTGGTTTAAAGTTGTCTTCCCATTTCCTGTGTAACAGCCCCCCACACACACAAACACAGGACCGGTTTGGGTTTTGTGCTCCATCATGGTTGACTTGGGACGAGGTTAAACGCTGACTTCCTGTGCCCTGAGGTTACATGTGTGTTTGGTTGTTCACTGATGTCTGTGATCAACACGGTTTGTGCATTTATTTGTTTATAGTCACTAAAATCAAGACATTAAGAGTCAGGGTGGAAATAACTTTGAGAGATTGTGCTTTTAAGGTTGGGCACATGAGGACTTCAGTTTAGGGGAGTGTCCCAGCTTTTTTGATTCAAGACCACAAAATAAATTTCAGCAATGATCGGGACACTTTCATCCGCCCTGCCGCAAGAGTGCACACTGTTTTTGGACATCATGGACCTCATGTCCTCGGGCTATAGAGGAAAAGGACCATCCAGACTGTTATCAGAGCAAAGGTCACAATCATCTGTGATGGTATGGGGGGTTGTTAGCGCCCATGGCATGGGTAACCTGCACATCTGTGAAGGCTCCATTAATGCTGAAAGGTGCACACAGGTTTTGGAGCAACATTGATGTCTTTGTCAGGGACGTCCCTGCTTATTTCAGCAAGACAACGCCAAGACATATTCTGTTCGTGTCACAACAGCATTGAGTACGGGCGCTAGGGCTGGGTGACATAACCTCAAATTTTATTTATGTAGTGCTTTTCAGACAAGAAAATGTGGCACAAAGTGCTTTACAAACAGACAGATAAATGTCTGTTTGTAAAGCACTTTGTGCCACCACTCCATCCCGCAATTCATACACAGTATCAGCAAAATGCATCATAAATAAAAGACAGAAGTAACAGCAATCTGTTCAAACAGGGAAATAAGACACTTAAGAAGAACTTGGGAAAAACAAGATGATAAACTACCAAACGATAATTCTGAAGTTAAAACAGAATAAGTCAAACCTAAATTACTAAAACAGACGAATGATTTATGATTATATTCATTTTTTAATGCTTAATATTATCAGACCAATATTGGTAGATATGAAAATCTTTGCCAGTATTTACAGCTGATATTTTGACCACATGAATTGGCCATAAATTTACCATTAACTGTCTGTAATATCAGCAAAATGCACAGTTTACCATGATTGTTTGCCTCATCATCACTCAGTTTCCCTTTTAATAAATCAACAGTGTCATTTATTAAAGAATAAAGTGATGTTTTTCTTGTTTCACATCTGTTTTTAACACAAATAGACTGTAACCATGAAAGAAACAGGTCAGTTTAAGTAAAGAAGGGACTTTCTGCTCTTGCCACAAAATATCAGAGTTGGCAATGATGGCTTTGGAAACATCAGCAAAAATCCAACATTGTATATCCCTCGTTTTTTCCCTCTCATAGGAAAACAAACACACAATATGTCACAAAATCACCAAAATCTGTTTTACCTTTATTTTATCAAAATATGTCCCAAACTAAACTGAATTTAGCTCTTATAATTAAAGTAAATGCTGTTATTCATAATAAAAGGTTTACCATGTAGTCTGGATGCAGGCATGGCCATGAAAACTGCACTGTTTTCACAATATCTTAACATGAACTCATCTGATAGTATTTATCTCATTTAAAAAAACACAAATACAAGCCTAAAAATGTGCTTGTGTTCAATAAATGACAAGGCCTTCCCTTTTAAAAACAGAGTAAATGATCAATATTTATATTTTCAAACATTACAACAACTTCCAATCGGAGTAGAAGGAAGTAAAGGAAAAAAAACTAAATTTTTATTTTCTTTTTTTAATCTTCTGGAAAAAAAAAAAATTTGAATAAATCAGTTTAATTGATGTATTGCCCAGCTCTAGCAGGTGTTAGACCAAACCTGTCTCCAATCAAAATGTGAGTCCCATTATGAAGCACAAAACACAACAGAGACCTCAGACTGTCGAGCAACTGAAGTCCAACATCAAGCAAGAATGTGAAAGAATTTCACCTGCAAAGCTTCAACAATTAATGTCCTCGGTTCACAAACACTTACTGAGTGATGTTAACAGGAAAGGTGATGAGACTCAGAGGTAAACATGCCCCTGTCCCAGCTTTTTTGGAACATGTTGCAGGCATCACATTTTTAATGAGTGAATATTCGCAGAAAAACAATGAAGTTTATCAGTTTGAATGTCAAATATCTTGTCTTTGTCGCGTGTTTAATTGGATTTAAGTGGAAAAGGATTTAAATCATTGGCCAAAAGATTCAGAGGCATTACCAGCTGTTTGTTTGTGTTTGTTTGTTCTTGTTTGTGTTTGTTTGTGTTTACGTTTGCGTACCTGTGCATGTTGCCGTTGGTGGTGAACGTCTGTCCACAGATGTTACACTTGTACGGCCTCTCCCCGCTGTGGACCAGCATGTGTCGGTCCAGCGACGAGGCCGAGCTCAGACATTTCCCACAGATGCTGCAGGAGTGATCCGTCGCTCCGGTGTCTGCGTTGTGCTGCAGAGAGGAGGGTACGAACATCAACTCAGAGCCACCACAGAAGAAGAAACACCACTGATATCACTAAGTTTGGCTGCCATGATGGAGGAATAATCTCCACAGAGGTAGACATTTTGGTTTGGATGATTGCTTTGTGATCAGGTTTTGGCATCACAGGACATAAACACAGTCTTAGTTTTGTAAATTTGGTATGATGTCAGTGTTTTTACCTGTCTGATGTGCATGGTGAGCTGGTGCTGAGTCTGACAGTTCTTGTCACACAGCGGACATATAAAAGCTGAGTCATCTTTGGTTTCCTGGAATTAGAAAAGAAAGAGTTGTTAAGAAGAGATGTTAACAAAAATAATATTTAGATCCAAAGAGATCTTCTCAATCTTTGCCCCAGAGCACAGAGGGCCACAAACAGTGTCTGATTTCACACAAAGACAGAATTGAGTGTTTTTAGAACATGATATTTCAATATCTACACTTCTAAATATAAAAGAAAACAGTAATACTAAATGTTACACGGAATTGAAGCAAGTTTAAGCATTTACCGTGCAGTAAAAATATTTACGTGTTATTTGGCCCAATATTCAACGTTTTCAAATGCATATTTCAATTCCTCATAAAAGAATTTTATTGGGGAAAAAACAGCAAATTATATTTCATAATAATTGCAAAAACAGGTAGCTAAAGATAATTAACAATGTAAGTAACAGTAGAGAATAAAAAGTGAATAAAAAATAAATTCATCGTCATCTGATGTATTTGGTCTTTGGTACAATGGTGGGAACTCCAGGGAAATTATCATTTTATTTTTCCTTATATTTCAATAATAATGTCAATAATAAAATCTGTTTGTTTTATCCGCATTATAAATTAGACATAAAACCTGTTAAAGGGGTTCAAAGAACTTTAAATATTTTTGTGTTTATATTTTTTATATCATAAATGGCATCAAGAGCATTTATAGTTGAATAAATAAACTGTTATACAGTAAATAAAAAAGCTCTGCTATGAGCAACAGCAGTGCTTCTTAAATAGTGCAACAAGGCCCCTTGAGTCAAGTCTGGATCTGCCTTTGGGATTTGTGCAGCTATACAGCACTTTATTGGTAGGTTTTTAAATTTCTTGTTAGTAATTAAATGCCCTATCATCTATATTAAACTGCAAAATCTGTAGCTTAAATATCCACCCAAAATGTCAAACCTTTTTACAGGTGGCTTAAAAAAGAAAGCATAACTCTGTAATTATTGATGAAAATATCAATACTGTGTTGAAATGTGTTGAAAGTGTCAGTATAAAAGTTTATTTTCCAACTCAACATATTGTCATATGGTCAGATTATCATATATTTCTTAACAAAGTAAGATAGAAGAGCCTCTGTCTTCACCCATTATTTCTGTAAAATATGTCATGAACACACACTGCTGTTTATAACCGTCCCTCTGAAACTCCAAAATCAGGACTAGTCTGCAGATACAAAACTTAAAATATGAACCATTTCCTGCTGGAGCTAGACAAGGATAAAATAATACCCAGAAACAATCAAACATCAGACAACCAAACAGACTTTGACTCTAAAGCTTCATATTTTCTGTTCATTTTTATTCCATATTTTTTGTTTGTAAGTTACTGCCTTAACTTTTCTTGAATTTGTGTTTATTATGACCTGAGCTGCTGACCTCTTGGCCAGGTCATTGTGAATGAGATCCTGATCTCAATGGGAATTATCTGGTTAACTAAAAGTTTAAAAAAAAAAAATTGACAACCAAACTTTGACCTGACTTTAGCAACAACTTCAGCACCTGAGCCCAACATTGTTTGTATCAATAACAGCACACATGTTGTTCTGCCGCCGTCGTTATGTGAGGAAAATGTGGGAAAACAATCTCTGCAGATGAATGCACACGCACGTTAAGCACGGAGGCAGCACTTCCTCTTTTCCTGTTTCAGCTACAGGAAGTGATGACGCGGCGTGGAATGTAGCGGTGCATGATGGGAGGCAAAGGAGGAGAAACAGGCCATGATGATGAAGCACAAATAAAGGCGAGGAGAGGAGAGGAGAGGAGAGGAGAGAAGAGGAAACGAGGGGAGAGGAGAAAGGAGATAAAATAAGGAGAGGATATGAGAGAAGAAAACTTAGGGCACAAGGAGGCGAGGGGGAAAGGGAGCGAGGTTATAAGCAAGGATAGGAAACTGGAGAGGAACAACAGGATGAGGCCGGAGTGTGAATCAAAAGAGAGAATACAAGAGGAGGAAACGATGAAAGGACAGGAGATGTGAGGAAACAAGAAAAGGAGACAAGGAGGGTGGTTAGGAAAGGTAGATAGGTGAAAGGAGAGGAGACAAGGGAAGGTGAAGAAACAAGGGAAGATGACAAATTAAAGGACAAAGGGGTGTACTGTTCATGTTCGTACCTGGTTGCGTCTTGCGTTGCGGCTTGGCGGCGCTCTCATGGCTGCCGTGAGCGATTTGCTGGGGGAGGGGCTACAAAAGAGAAACAGGAAGTGTTAGTTACTTTATAAATTTACATAAAAAAGACTTTGAGTGTGTTGGTCGAAACAAAAGCAGCAAATTAGTAGAACGAAGAATTAAAACAACATTTGGAGAGTGAAAGTTTGATCTGAAATCCTCTTTATAACCCAAAAGTCAGTCACGACTTCACTGGAATTGGGGTTTGTACCTCCTTATAGTATCCTAACTGCCTTTTGGAGATCTGCTTTAGTCTTTATTCTTGTTTGGCCTGTGAAGTCCGTTTTTTCATTCTCATAATAATGTTTTTTCTTATTTTGCTTTTTATTCATTTCTCTTGAAGTCCAGCATTTACCTCGGTGACGGCCCCGCGGAGGAGTTTGCCGACGTGACCCCGCTCCCGCCGTCTCCGTCTCCCCCGCCGTTGATGGTCCCTGCTGACATCACTGCTGACATCATGGCGTTGATGGAGGACAAGTCTCCGCCTCCTTCAGCTCCCATGATTCCTCCTCCTCCTCCTCCTCGGTCTCCTTCTCGATCTCCGTTCTGTAGCTTCTGTCCGCCGCTCGCAGCCTCCTCCGTCACTCCGTTGATCGCTGCATCATAAAGAGTTATCAGTCCTACTTTCTTGAGTGCCAGTTTGACATTTTTCATTGTGATTTTTTATAGCATTGTTTGTTTCACCTTTGAGGTTATTGTGCGTTTTCTCCTCCATCAGCTCCGACTCGTCCTCGTTCATGTCCGCTCGCTGCTCCTCAGAGTTTGCCATGACTGCTGAAAAACAAACAAAACGAGAGAAACCATCACTGTCACTGCTGATTTGTGCTTTTGTAGGTGTTTATTTTCATATTCTGTAAAATATGCAAACAAGGCAAAAACTGTCCACGAGCATTGCCTGAAGATGACGTCCATAAATCTTGGTTTTTATGCGGTTTCACCATCAAGTCAGTCAGTTCCAAAATATAAACACTATTTATTTTAATTATAAGATACATCACTCTTTGTATTCTGCTGTAACACATTTTTAAAACAAGATTGTCCATTTTTTTTAAATATTTGGCATTATCATGTGCTTAAAAGCAATAAACTCCTAATTGATTCAATGATTATTTGTGCAGACAAAACCCAAAGCTCTTTCTTTTTTAGCTATTTCAGCATTTTTTTGTGTGTTTTAGTGTCTTGCCTCACTCCCGAGTCCATGACAAGCAGATAGACACCATTCTTTCGACTGTACATGCAGCAACAAGGAAGACCACTAATTAGCTTAGCTCAAACACTAGGAGTCAATGGGAAGTGTTAGCCTGCCTCTGCCTATAGTCATCAGATAAACTCTTCAGCAACTCTAAATGGTCCTGTTTGCTTGGTGTTATCTGTAACTTTTACGTTATCTTTTCGTATGATTCTCTTCTACTCATAAACAGAGGCTTTGTTTTGTTGACCTGTCATCAGAGATTATTTGATGACTGTAGGTAGAAGCAGGCTAATGCTACCCATCAACTCCCAGTGTTTGAGCTAAGCTAAGTAGCAGTGGGCGAGCTCTGCCCGTCTCTTCCTTGTTACTGCACGCACAGCTGAAAGTCATGGTGTCTATCTGCTTGTTATGGACTTGAGAATGAGGCAAGACATTAAAATAAAAAAATATTGGTGTATCCCTTTAACAAAGATGTCGAGGTTATCCGTTGAAAAACTTGCAAGCAAACTAAATTATAACTGGCAAATTGAAGATTTTGCCGTCAAATGAAGCAGCAGTAAGGACTGACTTCAGACTTAATGAAAAGGGGTTTCAATATAAAACCTTATAGTATAAAAAATGTTGAATTAATATCTTCTGGCTCTTCTTGTGTCTTTCAAAGTCCTGCTGAGCGCTGTAGGATATTAACTGAGGACAGATCAGGCAGATTTTCCAGTCTCGTCTGTGTGAGGGGTGAAGGCTGACTCAGAATAGAGCAGGAATCTCTGAATGATGACTGCAGCTCCTCTTCACATCCCAGACTGCTCTCTGGTTTCATCATCCAGTGTTTAGAGCTCAAACTCATTAAAACGCTTTGGACATTTATTTATGAAAGAAGAGGTTCGAAACCAAAGATGAGATGACCAACGTACAGCAGTAAAATACTTTGTTAAACTGGCTGGATGGAGAAGAAGTGAGAAACGGGGGGAAGATTTGGCTCCAAAAAGAGGAGACGAAGAAGAAGAAGAAGAAGAAGAAGAAGAAGAAGAAGAAGAAGAGAGCTAATTGCTGCTTCCTGTTTAGCAGCCCCCACAGGAAGAAGCACTCCAGAGCTCGCCACTTCCTCCTCCAGCTCCAACAGAGGCCTTATGTGTGTCTGCAGCACGTTCGAGGGTGGGACAGTGTGTCTGAAAATTCTCTTTGAGACGAAAGAAGAGGAGAGAGGCGCGTGACTCACGCACAGAGAGTAAGGGCACGAGACGGTTACGAAAAAGACAAAATATTGGCTAAATACAGAGAAATGAGGGAAGAAATAAAGATAATAAATACCTAACCAACTGATTAACTTAACTTAATTAGTAAAGGGCCAATTTTTCAAAATAAAAGACTTGGGGAGGAAGCAGAAATTGTTTAAAATATCAAACTTATCAGCAAATTAACCAACAAAACAGGAGTTATTTGAAAGCTGCTTGGCCTTCACCTTTTAAAAGAAGATCTAGTTTTCATGGTTCACTAATCAAGATGCACATCATCGTCGGTTCAACATCAGTATGGGCCGGTTTTTACAAACTTCAGCGATCGGAAAATTAATTGTGAATTTATCAGTTTCAGATGTTTATTTGTTGAGTCATATTAATTAAATGCTGATATCATGCACACCTAACTGCTGATTTAGAGAGGAAGTTTTCTCACTAAAAACAACCGTTGAACAAAGTGATCTGTTTCATGATCAAGCATGAGAGAAAACAAATCACGCCATAACAGGTCATTTGAAGGACATTATTATCGGCTGAATTATAATTTTAAATATCAATGTTGATCCTGATTTTCACAATTGGTGCATCGTTAGTCATAAACGTTTGTATTTTCTTTATATTATACTTAAACCCCAGTTAAAAAAACGAATTATTAATCTAATTTTAAGCACTAAAGTCAAACAGTCATGCAAAAAAAGAGCTTTCTCAAAATTACATAAATCACATTTCTGTTTTTTATTTAAAAAAGGATAAATTATTTGCTTGTATAATAGGTCAAGAGATTGATGCTAAAAGCAGAAATGACCACATTTCACTTTATTGAGACTAAAAACTCTTTAAAAGCTACACAACATAAATTAAAATGGTTTTCTCGAAATCTTTATTTTTTCTGACTCATTTCCTTTGAAGCAAAATAAATACAATTGTCCTCAATATTTCATTTTTTGTAATTTTTCATTCTCTTTTTTGCTTTTTTGAGACACGCATTTCCTTATTTGATATTGAAAACTTGTATCCACATTTATTATTGCTGTTGTATTAAAGCAGAACTTGGAGGAATATCTTGATTCCAACCCATTTAACAATCAATCCATCCAACCATCTTCCAAGAGGACTAATAAAGTACTATCTAATCTAATTTATCCATCTCAAGATCAATCAATCCATTCAAATGTCAAAATTAAAAACACATCCATCCACTGAACTATCAATCCTCTATTTTATATTTCTCTTTCTGCTTTTTTATGAGACATGCTTGTCCTTGTTTTAAATTGATTAAAAATTTTCTCTACATTTATAATTGCTGTTGTATTACAGCAGACTTAAAGGAATATCCTGATTGTGCTCTCGATTTGCTTCGTCTGTTATGAAATCAGTTCATTATAAATAAACAAATGAGCTCTCAGTTCAATAAATAAAAAGGTTCAGTCCAAATCTGCAGCTTAATTTGTTGCAGGCTGTAGAAGAAGTAAGAGGGGATGAGGAGAGGATGAGTGGAGCTCTGCGAGTGACTGGTGACAACTGGCAGAGTGTGTGTGTGTGTGTGTGTGTGACCTCTCCTTGTATCACTGCTCTTAGATGACAAACTGTAACATGGTCATGGCAGGTGCAGTGACACACACTCACATATACACACCAACACTAACACACACTGATCCGGGAGCCCGGGATTGTTTTTTACATTAGCATCGTTTGCTGAGCCTCGCTGTGATTGGCTGACGGAGCTCTGTTTAAAAAGGATGGAGGTCGGGAAGGAAAAGGGAGATAATGAGCAGGAAACATGAATGTGAGACTGAGAACGAAAGGCTGAAAACAGCAGTCATGACAACATGACAGCAAAATGGAGTACGAGTGGTGATTAAAGAGATTTCTGAATATATTAACACATTTAAAATACATCATATTAACATCAACGGTCGCAGTAACTGAATGGAGGGGCGTGTATCTGATTAACTTTTTACATCAGCTGAATGATGTATGTTTGTGCAAGAAATACAGGTGTTGTGTCCATCCAACCATTTAAAAACCCATCCATCCCTCCATCCATCCATCACACCATTCAAATGTCAAAATAGAAATCTATCCATCCATTTGACAGTCCATCAATTTTTCAAAAACATCCATCCATCTAAAGATCAAGCCATTAACCTTTGCATCTGTCGAAAAATTTAAAGTCTAATTAACATCCATCCATCCATCCATTTAAAGATCTATCCATCCATCTTTCCATCCATCAAACCATTCAAATGTCAAATTAAATCAATTCATTCAGCCATCCATTTAAAAATCCATCAATCTATCAAACAAAACATCCATCCATCTATCAATCCATTCATCCATTTTCATTCATCTCCCATCTTCAGCTCCTGCAGAACTCAGCTGCAGGGATGTTGACAGGGACCAGATAGAAAGCCCATATTACACTGATTTTAAGGGCTCTGCATTGACTCAACATTTCTTTCAGGATAGATTTTAAGATTGCTTTAGTGTTTTTTAAAGCTCTTAATGGTCTAAGTCCTTCTTATTTATCTGATTTGCTTTTACTATATGAGCCCATTAGATCCCTCAGGTCTTCAGTAAGTTCTCTGTTAACAGTACCCAAAGTTATAACAAAAACTTAAGCTGAGGCATCTTTTTATTACTATGGCCCCCGTCTATGAACAGCCTACCTGAAGACCTATTAATGTCCTTAAAAACAAACTCAAGACCTTCCTTTTTAGTCTGGCTTTTACCTGAATTACCTTTTGCTGTTTTTGTTCTTATTACAGCTCCCTTTTATGATTATTGTATTTTATTTCATTTTATCTTATACTTCATTTCAATGTATTTTTATTTTATTATAAATTTGATTTTACACTTTAACCTAACCTCCAGTGTTCACTCATTTTAAAGCTTTAAGATGGCGTTTCCTCTGTGCGTACTGGGTACAAAAATGTTCCTGCTTTATTATTGTCTTTTGTTTATGATGCATTTTATCAACACTGTGTATGGATCGTGAGGGTGGAGTGGGTTTGGGTCATAATTCCTTTAATCTTATTTTAATTTATCTGTCTGTCTGTAAAGCACTTTGTGCTACAGTTTTTGTATGAAAAGTGCTCCGAAAATAAAGTCTGACTGATTGATTGATTGATTCATGAGCCACCAATCCTGCCATCTAATGAACACAACATTAACTATCAATCAATCTATCACTCCATCCATCGATAATTGCATCAAGCTATGCTTCATTCCATCCATCCTTCCATATCTAAAACCATCCATCCATTCATCCATCCATCAATCTATCTATGCATGTAATAATCCATACTTTCATCCATCCATCCATCTGTATGATTTCTGCAGCTGTGTTTATGTACTGAATCATTGCTCATGTTTTTGTTCACTTTAGAAATAAAATAACAATAATACTAAAAGTTGTGTTTCCAGTGATGGTCACAGAGGACTATAGTATTTGTTACCATGGTTTTAAAAACATGGATCCATTTAATCTTTGGTATCATGACACCCCCCCCGCTGTCCGCCGTAGTTAAACATGAGTCTGTGGATGAACACACTGAGCGTGTGTGTGATGGCTGATGTTACTGCATCTGCTCCCGGCCGTCATTCTCACAGCGGCTCCGACACACACACACACAGAGCGCTGACATCCTGACATTCTTGCACATCCATGCAAAAGCAGAAAAAGGTCACCCTGTGGGAGTAAACGTTGTATCTGTGAGAGCGTGTGATGGAAAAGTTGTCTCTGTGTGCCAGAGGGCGGCAAACAAAGCCTGCAGCCTCCTCCCTCTCTCACTCGTTTGTCCCTAAACTCCATCACTCCTCCCCCTCCTCCTCCTCTTCCTCCTTCTCTCTGCTTCATTTAACGTCCTAAACACATGTGGAGAGCCTATTTAAGAAATGACCAGACAACATGGCCGCCACAGAAACCTGAAATTTAATGGCATTTTGTAGATGTTGGTGTTTCTAGACTTAAGTTTAAGGTCTCAGTTTTGATCAACTTTTGGTGAGGTTTAATGCGTGAATTTCCTGATATGTGTAGACATAATTATCTAGAGAATTTTATGACTCTGCTGTTCAACTTTCTAGTTTGAAATCCTTTCATCCATATCTTTAATAATCCATTATTTCTGTAGCTATCAATTAATCCATATATCACTACCCCTGTCCAAAAAAACAACAAAAAACAAAAAACAATTGCTCCAACTATTTTCCACTCAACTATCCATCTACTTATTCATCCATCTATCCCTCCAGTTGACCAAAAACCTATCGATCCATCAATCAATACTTCATTATTCCCATTAGGGGAGGGCAGAAATATCGATTCATCAATGCATTGCAATATTACTCCTCCCAATTTAATATCGATTCAGCAAATCCTCTGAATCCATTCCCCTCCTGGCCAGTGGGGGGCGCTGTGCACTTTTTCAGTGTAGAGTGATAGAATTGAGAGGCGAACATGAGAGTGATTTAACGACGGTTTATCAGTATTTTCTGTGTAAATAATGTAAAATATTAAACACAACAGCATTAGTATCATTCTGGAGTGTTTTCTTTTCGCCGTATTTTCTCTGTTTTGCCGTATTTCCGACATATTTCCCCGTGTTATACCATCTTTTTTGTCATTGATCGTCTTTTTCATCATAGTTCATTTTTTATAGATTCCATAAATCGTAATTTTAGAAATATTGGGGGAAGAAATGTCGAGATCTCTGTCTTCAGCTTGACAGGAACTGCTTCAGGGACTACCATCAGTAAAAAAACGCCTGGACATGGTCTAATATAACAGGCTGTAACATGGACACTAAATGCTGTAGTCAAACAAAAATGTTTGAGTTTATGTAAAATAGGTGAAGTTTATTTTTGGTCATCTCAGAAAATTTCTACATGTTCATTTACAATTGTTTATGAAGAGAGTCCTGTTAAAAAATTCAAAGCCATTTTTATTCTTTTCTTGTAATTACACACTGTTTTAAGCATTTATAACATAATAATGACAAATACTTGCGAGAATTGTTTTATTTCTTGTGAAAAAAGGGTGAAATGTAAAAGACCAGTTGGACATTTATTTTTATAGTGTTAACTGTCATGTTTTTACTTTTGTACTCCATATGCACAAATAAGTTATTAGCGTGCAAATTTTTATTTTCAGATGTTTGCTCAAAAATATGAGGTGACATACCACATATGTTCATATTGGCATCAAAATAAAAAAAGTCAAAAACTGTCAACAGGTACTCTGATTATTTGTGTATTTCTACTTCTAACTGAAACATAAAGAATCGAAATCGAAATCGAATCGTGAGGTTCTTAACAATGCCCAGCCCTAATTCCCATGTTTAATCAAATCTGTTCGACAAAATAAAAAACATTCAACTATCCATCCACCAATCGATTTGACTTAACATCTGTACATCCATTAATCCATCCATCCATTTGACTAAACATCCATCCATCTATCCATCCATCCATTTGACGAAACATCTCTTCATCAATGCATCCATCCTTCAATCAACCAAACACCCAGCCATTAATCCAATCATTTTTTCACATTCCTTTTATATAACATTCTATCTCTCCATCAAATCCATTATTCCATTCACCCATAAATTTGATAATCCTTCCATTTTACCAAACCCTTCAACCATCCATTGTCTAAAAATTGCTCTCTTATCCAGCCAGCGAACAAGCCATCCATTCGCTCATTCATCTTACAAATCATAACTTTAATAATCGACTAACCCATCCATTTATCCCTCTTTTTAAAAACCCATCCATCCATTAAGAATCCATCAATCATTTCACTTTTTCACAGTCCAACTATATATCAATATATTTCTCCATCCACCACGCCATCCATCAATACATCAGTTTGACTTAACATCCATGTAGCCAGCCATCCAAAGCTGAAACATTGACAGAAAAATTCAAAATTACAACTAAAAAATAAAAAAACTAGTATATAAAAATGAAACAAGATGAAATGCAAGGTCATTAAATTGAAACTTTAACAGATTTATAGGATTCATATTTATGTTATCTTCAAACTTGAGGAACTCCGGTGTATCAAATAAACCTGATGCTAAAAAAAAGCACCAGAACATCTCAATTTGACATTAGGCCCTAAAAAATAAACCTACTTACGGGTGAAAAGAAGCATATTAACATATCAACAAGTGGCTGTCAGTTTAATCCCTGAAAATAATTCAAACCAAACTGAAAAAATAAAACAAAATTGCCAGGTAAAAAGGATTTAATACTTATAAAAAGCCTGAAAAGTATTTTGGAGTTTGCAGGACACGACCTTCTGTTTCTGCCTCTTTCTTTGTGCCGTGTGATAAGAATAAATGTGATCACGCTCTGTTATATCGGATATCAGTTTTGTTTATGATGACTAAACAAGCTAATCAAAGAAGCGTAGTTTCCATTCTCATGCTCCCATTTAAGTCACACTGAGGTCAACGATTTCACAACACAGACCTCCCGCTGGGAGAGGCACCTGTGTGAAGATGTAACCCGCTGACAGACGTTACAGACAAGGCCGGGGAGGGGGGAGGGATGGAGGGAGGGATGGCGGGGGATGGATGGATGAAGAGATGGATGTGTGGGATCGGAGGGCGAGTCCAAAAAGTTTCCCGTCACCTGAGCCTCATAAATCCTCACTGTCCCTGCCTCCCCTCATCTGACAGGACAGCTGGGACATAAAATCTGAAGCAGAGTCACAGCGGGGAGGTGATTTAAGTTTGGGTCCCAGGACTGAGACGAAAAACTAAATTAACATCGACTCCTGGATCACTGATTACTGTTTTTATCAGAACTTTAAATGCTTGTGTTCAAATCGCTCTCTTTTCTCTCATTTTTAACCAAGAACCAAGCAACAACCTACAGTGCAAACAAAAGTGGAAACAAAGCTGCAGTTCCTCCAGTCTCCACTAGAGACTGGCCTCTGGAGCAGCTGAGGCCACATAGACACTCCATGTTAAAATGTCAATTTTCACAGCAGAATAAACATGTCCTCACACTGAATTAGGGTGATTTTTTTAAGATAACTTGCCATCTGAGACTTCACCTCTATCTCTGTTATTAGATTGACTGAAATTGTTGCTAGATTTTTGTCTCCAGAGAGAACTACTAGAACTGAACTACAGCCTGAATAGCCTCTGAATGAGGGCTTTTTAGTCTCGCCTTATAACTATTTTTTGTTTATTAATCAAATCATTAGCCTTAAATTGTCATTTTATCACATTATCATATTTTATCACATTTCTTTCTGTGCAAGGTCTTTCTTTTAGCAACATTAACAGTTAAGATGTTGGTGTGGACAGTTCTGGCAATGACTCAGCTCTTTTTTGTGTTAGCTTAGTCATGCTCTAAAGATGAGGGCAACCATAGTCTAATGTTTATTTATTTTCTTTGGAATTACAAAAATGCATCTTCAGACATTAAATTTAATCCTACATTTAGTAAACATAACTGAAACAGCCTCAGAAGTAGGCTAAATAACATTAACAGGCTAAGTAGCCCCTGAGGGCAGAGAGCCAGAGGCAAACTGACAAAAGTGACACCTGCTGTAGAAAACAAATAGCCCCACAGGACTTAAGTCATCCTCTACTCTTTCTGCTCCAACTACCTGACTTTTTATATCCTTCTGTATTTATATTTATATCACTCTCTTTTATATGAGGAGGGATATTTGTGCGACTGGTGTCGGCTAACGGTCTGTGTTTAGAGACTCAGGGTGAGGGATGGAGGGATGTACGGGGGGAGATAGAAGGAGTAGTGAGGGGGGAGGAGGAAAGGATCCAGTGACCATATGTTGGCTATTTATTACCTCCTCCTAACTGTCGCTGCGTCTCCATCTCTGCATCCATCTTCCTTTTCATCTCATTCAAAATGGCTTCACACAAACATACAGAACAACGCCCCAAAGACAAACAGATCCAGATTCCAGTCAGCAGTTCTTCAAACATACGTTAATTCTGTTAAGCCGCTTTCGACCAGCTACAAGGATGACTTTTTAGCCTTAACCTAAAGTTCAGGAACCATTTCATCCATATGTGACTGTTGATTGAGACCTGTAAAGCCAGCAGGATCCTCCTCACAGCTTCAATCACTATGTGTATCAGTATGTTGCCTTCACTGAGGAGAGCTGTGTCTGTGACTGTTTGTTCCATTAACAATGCTAGCATCAATGCTAGTTGGTGTCAAGCTAAGTATGAGATTACAAGGTGAAAGCATTTATGGTGCATTTCATTGATAATATCCAAGTTGAAAATAAGATAAGCCACAGGGAAAGCCCTCTTTGGTCGGGACGATCTCCTGATACTTCAAAGTTTTAGCATTCAACCTAACGTATTTACATGGGTTTTGACTTTACTCCCAGTTCAAAGGTCAAAGTTCAGAGTTAAATAGAACGCACCATCATACTGGAACTAGCTAAAAGCTAAGTTACCAATTTATTTAATTGTGTCTGTATTTTTGCCTCAAAGGCAAAGAAACGATCTTCTAGAGTGGTTCAGGAATGAGTCCAAGAGTGCGAAATGAGTTAGCATTTAGCACTTCCTGGTTCCAAACCCTCAAAATAAATGGGGTATAGAAAACCGATCAGTGGATAAGTGCCTGAAATAAGGTTCATGGTGAACACACGCATGAGATTTTTAATATTAATCTGAAATAATAAAATGCATCTGATGTTTCCTGCTTTTGAATCTTAAACTGTTCTTGTTTACAACAGTTGTGAACTAACTGATAACAAGGACTAAAAAAATGTCCGGGTACCGAACAACAAGCATTTCTGATTCTTTTGTAACAGAGCTTATTAGCAGCAATGATCTTATACACATAGGCTTTTGTTGGGCTTGCAGTCGAGGGAACCAGCGCGATGCTAACCTTCTTGTTGTCATCCCTGCGCCACTCTATTAGCAAGCTGTTTGTGTAGCATCCCATGAGCACTTTTTATGTTAGAGTGCTGCAACAGGGACAAGGACACTGGTGCTGTACCTGATATTCAGGACTGGTTGGGTTCAGGCTGGTTAATAACTGTCACTTTTACTCCTTTTGTAGTAGCAAAAATCTGAGGAATGATGAGCATTTCCTGCTTAAATAGGTTTAATAGGTCATAGTTTCTGAATCTATCCGTAACCATTGTCCCCACAGGCCCCCAAAATGGCGTATCGACGAGGTTGAAACACCTATATGATTAAAATCTTGTGCGGATGCGCTTGCATTCGTCTCCGTGTGGACGGCCCCTTAGTCTGAAGAAAATGTAGATGCAACATGATGATAAGACACGTCCCAAACTTTCTGGGAGGCTGCAGACACCGAAACAATCCTTCCCTCTCCCTCTTTATCTCTCTGTTTCTAAGTTAACCACAACAGGAAGCTCACACTCACGGGAGTCGCCGCAGAGGGCTACGCTACAGCTTCCCCATGTGTGAGCGAGGGTGTTCAGGGCGAGAGAGACTGATGAGCACTCTCTCTCTCTCTCACATTGACCCCCCCGCCTTTGCTCCACCAGCTAACACTCAGCTGCCATTACCCATCCTCCACCGCTCCCCACGTCCCTCCTTCCTCCTCTGCAGAACTTTGCCCATACTTGTTGACACACACTCATGAAGCCAAACGTAGAAAACAGCAGATACACAAATACACTGAACAGTGATGATGTTTGGTTTATTCCACACCAGAGTGGGGCAATCATTTGTTTAATTGATGGATTTCTGCACTGTTTGATTGCTGTGTCACGATGAAACAGGATGGGACAAACTTTTACCACTAAAGTTAAACTTATTTTGCATTGAATAATGCAAAAATGACACTTCGCCAGCTTTCTAATCAAACTTACACAACTTAACTTAACAAAAAATAAACATTTTTATCTTCCGAAATCAAATAACCCAACTCTTAAGCAGGAGGGCAGAGTGTGTTGGCTTTAAAGTCGTCTGGCACGAGCTCACTTGTCACCAATCTGCAACTTTGACATGGTTGTTAAAGTTGGTGTGGAAAGAAAAAAAGGCTGAAGCTACTTTTACTGAGCAGATGATGTGAAATCAAACTGTTTTGCAAATCAAATAAAAGTTAAGCTGTTTAATTAGATTAACATTTCAGGTCCTCATTGTTGATTTGTGTTTTATGTAGTATTATTCAACACTCTGAGGGCAGTGATTCATGCAAAACAAGAGCTAAGTAATAACAAATAAGATTGTCTGATTGTAAATTAGGTTTAATTTTTTGACAGAAATAATGGCGAATAATCACCACACTAAATTTTACATTTATACAGGCAGACTTGGGCAGATTTCTTTTTTGATTTATAGTAACTGTGGGTATTTATAATATTGTGTTTGACATTATTGACATGGACGGCCCCGTCTTCAGACCGTGGCTATGACGAGTTTGGGCAAACAGCTTCAAACCCTTTACTTCTTAAAGGGGACATACGCAAAAAAATAAAAAAAAAAATCACTTTTTGAAGGCATTTGAACACATTTTTTAGTGGTTGGCCTTCCTCCCAGCCCACAACATGTGATAGTAGACAACAAAACCTGTATTTAGCAGGCTGAATAAATGTAAACTCATGGTATTTGGCGAGTTGTTGAGTCCGTGGATATACTGTTACATAACGAGTATTTACATTTGCATAAGCCTACGTCTACCTGAGTATCCCCACCCCCTGGCTTGAGAAATTTCTGTGGGTAGTGCCGCCATACTGTTTAACGAGAGATCAGCGTACACCATGTCCAGACCCAAAACCTATCACTGCTCGGTTGTTAGCTGTAAACAGCCACATATATCTTCACATATAGGCTTCCAGCCTCAGAGGACCAATGCTCAATGCTATGAGCTAACGCTAACAGCAGGGGTGAGTGAACCAGAGGTAACTGCAACATGTTCGTCAATGTTCATATTACTTGTTGAAAGTCTGAAGGATAAACTTCAATGTATGATTATTCTTACGTTAGTCAAGAGGAGTTTAACAGTTGGCTGAATATAATCAGTCCTTTACACACCCCATTACCCTTCTGTTTCTGCTTACGTTAGCCCGGAAGCTAGGCTAAGTCCTAGCTGTGTCCCACTGCGGTGACTGCGCTGAGGTTAGCATGTTGTGCGTAGCCTGTAATGTTTGGGGGAAACAAGCTTTGCTGTTATCTGGTAACCGGCATGAATTTGCGGTTCATGTGTGTTCAGGACTGTAAGCAGTGCGTGGCTGGAGCGGCAGTGCGCTCCGCTTCGCTCGAGATACGCTGCAGGTCTGTCGTTAAGTCCCCGGATGTTACTGTGTTGGCTGTGGCTCTGCTCTGGCTCATTAGCATATTAAGGTGACCACTCTCAAAACCAGCCGTTACGGGGCTAACGTTTCATGAAGACATCAAGGATCCATTTTAAACTGCAGAAAAGGAGCAAAGTATGGGACCTTTAACGCATGAATACTCTTTAGTTGTCTCCAGAGTGAACTACACTCATGTTTCCTTCCTTACTCGGGACTTAAGTGTTTGATTTACTGCTTGAGGAAATTTAAGTATTTTTATTTAGCGTACTGAGGCTCAACACAGCAGAGAAGATGATCTGCTGTAAAGGAAGCAGGAGGGCTTTAGCTGCAGCACATGACAGACTGAGTTCAACAACATGCAGGACTGTAACTGCATTATGTTGATTATCTCAGTTAAATGATTGAGGGAGGTAAAAAGCATAATTATTACATTTAATCACCTAAACTTGCAAGAACTCCATTAATCTGAGAATCAAATCTGTCTAGATGGAGCAAAAAGGCAGAAAATGAAGGTAGCTGTTTGTTAAAATCTAAATATTTCTATCTTGCTTAACAATCCAATCATTAAGTGATTGTTTTAGATTTAGCAGGATTAACCCACATTAGAAACAAGAAGTTGTCTTTATTGTGTGTTTTTGGCGACCCCTGTGGTGATAATCGGTCACTGCAGGATTTTTTTTTCTTCAGTGAAGATCTGCAAAGTTCTAGCTTTCTTTTCACACAGTGCTCTGGAGTTTTTAAGTATATCTCGTCATAATCTGCAACTTAAACTGAAAAGTTAGTCATCTTTTCTGCAGAACCTTAACTCCAAACTTTGCTGCAGCAGGAGGAATCGGAGGATCTCTCCATCTGCTCATCCTCTCTCCTCCCCCTCTCCTCTCTCCCTCTCTTGCATCATCTCATCTTTCAGGCTTCCTTCACTCTGGTGTGTGTGTGTGTGTGTGTGTGTGTGAAGTTTTCCACCCTCCAGCGCGGTTACAGATTGACTCCTGTCTGTGTGTCTCTGTGTGTTTGTGTGCACATGTGTGTGTTGGTGTGTGTGTGTGTGTGTGTTTGCGGTGCGGTGGAGTTTAGACCCGGCGTGATAAAGTGTTGAGATAGCATCGACGGTGTGTCAGCTCTACTGTACAGCATACCAGAGAGCGAGGAGGCAGGCAGGGGGGGGAGGGGAGCATCTCAGCCAACCAGTGAGCGGCCCCGCTGTGGAAAATGTCTGCCAGCTCTCGGCCAATCGGGACGCAGATTCCTCCACTCACAATGTCTCCCTCAGATGAACAAACACACACACACACATGTTCATCCCGTCGGTGTGTGCCGTCCCATCTGACCTCTGCTTTACTTTGGACTTCGTGTTCATTCATAACTAACTTTACGGACTGTTGTGCTGTTTCTTTGTCTCTGCTCCTTGTGTTGTGTTGAAGACCGGCCTTATCAGCCGTCCGGTTTAACAAGCATCAACAGAAGATTTGATGTATTTGATTGTTTTTTTGAAAGGCTAAAAAGTTTCCCTTAATTTGGAGACACCGATGCACTTAACGATCTCTTTAGGTCCAGAACCAGCTTAAAAACACGTATTTTTCTTTTGAAATGTGTAGTTTTCTTACATTTTAACTTATTTTGATTTGGATGTGAATTTTTGAATTTACTTCGAACATGTATGCATAGAAATAAAAATAGAGAAATATCATTCACATACAAAGAAAAAGGAAACAAAGTAATTATTCACGTTCGAAAAGGAGCAGGAAGAAGTAAATACTTTTTGACTTCCTACCCCTTATCACCGTTTCTCATGGGTCGCATAAAAATATATTCTGCTTTAATGTCAAATGCAAATATATTCCACATATGTACACTACAAAATATATAATCCATATAAATATGTTTAGAAACATATACACTACAAAATCTATGCTATATAATTTAAAAACTTACATATAATACATAAGTATCAATATAGACATACAAATACTGCATAAACAGCATATGCACACAACACATACATACTTACATGTATTTACATACTACATAACTATCCATATAATAAATACTAATCAATTTCAACATAGTAATTTTTATGATTTATTTATCCATTTCCCCCATCACTCATTTTGAGCTTCAGTATCAGTAATATATACTATTACTGATCTAAACCACAGATTCTACAACCATAGAGTGATGTGTTTAAGGTCCTTTTTGTGATAGGTAAAATGACTCTGTGATGCATTAAAGGTCCCATTTGTGAAATGACTGTAAGGCCTTCAGTTGAGATCCTGTTTGTAAAATGATTTCTAGGTGATGCTTTCAAGGCCCTTCTGGCAAAATGACTAGTGATGTACAATATTTTAGGCGGTGCAGATTAAACATACATCACATTTTAGCATTTTTATACATTTGTCTTGGGACAAACAACACTTAAATTAGTGTGACTCAGAATTAAAGCAAATATTTTGAATTTGTGTGAATTTGGTGTCAAAAATGAAGAGTTAAAAAAACTTTTCCAATATCTGTCACAAAATGAGACCAAAGAACAGCAACAGAAAGCTGCATAAATAAAGAAGTAAGCCCTGCAGAGTTAAAATTCAACTTTTCACAAACTTAAAATGAAATGTACACTTGAAAATAAACTGAAATTATCCTAAATTTACCCAAATAAGCTGCAGGTGATTCAGTACTGAGATAGGATGGGACATTTCGGAAAATGGAGGGATGGAAGGTAAATTTCAGGGTAAAGTCTGCGTGAAAAATCTGTCTTTTGCAGCCACAGAACTCCAGTGAAGTCAGGACAGGTTAAATTTGGTTTATTTTATGAACTGATTGACTTACAGAGCAGGTTATCGTCCATCGTCGAGTGTGAAAAGTATTTCAGGGATTTCTGGGGCATGTCTGGGTTTGAGTGTGAAAGGGCTTTGATTGTTTTGTGGTTTTTAAGAGTGTAAATCACAAGAGCAAGGTGGAAATTCTGAATTTAAAATATACAGCTGTTGCAGAACACAACAAAAGTCCAAGTTAGACCATTAAAAGGTCTTAAATCAGCACAGATACAGCAAGCAGCAAGGGCCACAAAGTGTTCACCATTTCAACTGAAGCAAACCTTCATCAAGAGATCTTGTAAATCTGCTTATTCAAACATCTTTAACGGTAATAAAACCTCCAGAGCCACAGCAGAGCCCTGCAGCCACAGACTCATGAAATCACATTCAAACAATAAACAGTGAATATGCAGAAAATAAAACCTGCTGTAAATGTACAACAAAACAAAAGAGACAGAAAACAAAGACACGAACAAACAAGCCATAAAACTTGATGATCAGAGGAAGAGGAAACAGTGAGAGAGTGACAGGTGATGCATTGTCACAGGTGTGTGCATGTTTGATTTTTGTTAAAGTGAATGAAAAATGGCGAAGATGATCGAGAATATAAAGAGGAAATCAAGTGGAGCTGATGGAGGGATGACGGCCATGCTGCAGGAAGAATGACGGCAAAGATGGGGACGATTTAAAGGGATACGCCAACATTTTTTAATTTATGTCTTGCCTCACTCCGGAGTCCATGACAAGCAGAGAGACACCATTCTTCTGACTGTGTGCAGTAACAAGGAAGTGACGGGCAGAACTCGCACACCGCTAATTAGCTTAGCTCAAACACTGGGAGACAGTGGGTAGCGTTAGCCTGCTTCTGCCTACAGTCATAAGATAAACTCTTCAGAAACTCTATACAATCCTGTGTGCTTCTTGTGACTCGCTTTTTTTACGGCGTTATGTTACATTATCAATTTTTAGACTAAGATTAGCACTTTACGTAATTTTCAAAAGAAATACATACAAAACTAAACCACAGGGTGCATGAGCAAAACGCCAGGGATGTGCTTGTAAGTAGGGCACCAAAACGAAGCACGTCTGCAGTGGTTTGTGCATGCGCCCTGCAGTTTAGTTTCAGATGTATTTTCTTTTTAAATCACATAAAGCACTAATTTGAGTCTAAAAATAGATAACGTAACATAATGAGGTATAAAAAGAAGAGTCACAACAAGCTCACAGTACCGTTTAGAGTTGCTGCAGAGTTTATCTGATGACTATAGGCAGTGGCAGGCTAATGCTACCCATTGACTTCCAGTGTTTGAGCTAAGATAATTAGCAGTAGGCAAGCTCTGCCTGTCTCTTCCTTGTTATGCACGCACAGTTGAAAGAATGGAGTCTATCTGCTTATCATAGACTCTGGAGTGAGGCAAGACACGATAAGAAAAGAAAATGTTGGTGTATCCCTCTAATGAAGTGAGGGATGGACGAGAAAGACAGAAAAAAAGAGAAAGTTTGGCGCAGCTGACATGGCGATGGTGCGTTTGTTTTGATCGACAGCCCGCAGAAATAAAGGATGGATGAAGGTATGAAGGGGAAGGATGTAGGGATGAAGGAGGGAGGAGCATATTTACCCGTCCTTTATTTTCGAAATCAACGCTCGCTTGCTCGCTCGTGTCTGGAGGGGCGGGGCGGGACGGGGCGGGGTTTGATGTGTGTGTGTTTCTGCAACCTCTGCTCACACTGCAGGAGGAGAGCACAGAGAGACAATCAGTGACACAAACACACCCCTGTCACAAAAAAAACACATAAAACACTGAGAAATTTAGCGCACAACGCAAATTTAAGCATCGCACGAACACAACATGACAACAAATAAACACACAGGAAACCAAATCACTGCTTCAGGGGCAGAGGTCACCGGGTTGTGCGTTGATATAATCACAGCGGTCAGATAACAACACAAACTTTACCGTGCCCCAATGCATCATGGGTAACACAGAGATACCAAATATCTGCTGAAAGTAGGACAAAGTCAGATGAATAAGGGCAGAGCCGGCAAAAGGCGATATGGCCTCCAGGAGGCGCCACAAAATCAGGAAAAAATTCATCATATAAAACCCCATTCACGCTGCCGTTTCAAGGCGCAATATTTCAATCAATCGATCAAACACTCATAAAAATGTGGCAGAAAGTTCTGATCATTCAAAAACAAGCAGACGTGTTTGTGTCAGAGGATAAAAAATGAAATACAAAACCAAAAACACACAAACATACAAGGAGATTAAGTGAGGACTCTTTAAACAGCCACGGACAACTGAGGAAACACCATTTTTAATTAAAAATGAGGAAACACAGGAGCTGAGACTACACTGAAAAAACATGGTATGATATAATAAAGATAATAAAGCACCAAAAGTTAAACACAGGCACGAAATAAATAAAAAGAGGCAACTATGCAACTAAAATTGAGAAAAAAACACATAAAAATTGTGGGAGATTAAAACAAAAATCAGTTAAAAGTCAGACTAAAAAGGTCCCGAGTTTGCTTTTAAAAATGTGAACAGCAGGTGGCGCTCTCAGGTCTTCAGATTCAACAAATAGGGGCTGTAATAAAGAAAAGATGCTTCACTGTATGTTTTGTTTTTACTTTGGGAACTGCTAAACCACAGCCTGAAGATTTGAGGGCTCTACTGGGAGAGATTTAAAACCAGGGAAAGAATCTTAAAATCTATTTTGATGGATTTACACTTCACTGTGAGCATTTTGGAGACGAACTGATTCCCTTTATGCTTCGTCTCCAGAGACCTGACAATCATACTTTACATCAAAATCATACTTTTGTTAAAACAGGGTCTTATGAGAAGATCTGTAAATAAACGTGCAGAGGCTAAACATGGTCTAATTTGCATAAATCTAACTCAACATTTGAGGTGGCAGCAGCATCATTTTAAGGCTTTAACTTTACATGAGTTTGTTTTTTTAAAATATATTATATTCCTGACACAGGACTCTTAATGTCTCTTCATAAAAATAACTAACATTAGTCATAAAATGCGAGAAAGAAAGAGAGAAATAGAGAAAAAAAACTTTAAACAAAATGAAGGAAATTGTAAATGATAAATTAGTTAATTGATTTTTTAAAAAAATAATGACTCACTAATTAACTAACTAATTCTTCAAGTACTTTGGATGAACCATTTGTCTAAAATCAAGAAAATAAAGGCATTGACAGAGTGGCAGAAAAAGAATGATTTTGCAGGACGTGAAGACTTTGCTGTGACTGAATTTTTGTTAATTATCAAAATCAAAACATTGCAGTTCCCTGAGGGAACATTTTATTCAATTATATTCTTAATATTTTAATATTTTAAACATGCAAAGTTCTCTGCATCCACAGAACCTGTGTCCTCCTACCAGTGTAAATTTGGTACAAAACATAGACATAAAAATGTATTTGCAATATTAATAATTAGGTATTCAATCTTTTCCTTAAATGCCAATTATTGAATAAGTTATACAATTAATGCCAATAAACAAGATTAATCACTGCAGTGCTTGCATATGATGTGATTAAAGAAAGAGGCAGTGCATTCATCGTTCCTAAAAATCAGATTTAAGTCGATTTGAGTTTTTGCAGCAGCTGAAAAAAGACGCAGAGACAAAAGGTGATGTGCAGTGTAAACAGAAGCTAAGCCGAGCTAAAGACGGCGTGGAGCACCTGATGGAGACAGGACGGGGGGGGGGGGGGCATCAGTGCTGCACAAAGACGATAATCTGCTGCTACGGTAAGAGCAGAGGGAGGGATGGAGGGATGGAGAGGAAGAGAGAAAGAAGTACAGACGAGTAAAAAAGTTAAAGAAGATGAAGGAATGATGACGGGGAAGCAACAGGCTGAGGAGATCCAGGAAGTGATGACAGACGGATGGATGGATGATGGATGAGAGAAGGAGGGATGATGGATGGATGAGGAGGAAAGAGGGAGAGGGGGATGGAGGCAGAGAAAGATTAAGAGCTTAGAGGGTTGGTAAGACTAATTAGGAGGCAAACGAGGATGGAGGGAGAGGAGGAGAGAGATGAAGAGGAGGAATGAGGCGATGGAGGGAAGAGGAGGGAGGAAAATGTCTGCAGCTTTAGAAACGTCGTTAAAAACACATTAAATTAAAGGAAGTGTTCAATAATGCTGTCCTGACTGAGCAGAATTTGATCTTCACACATTAAATCTGACAAACGTCTCCGCCCGGAGCTTAAAAACCTGCCGCTGACGGGCTGTCGGCGGCCTTAACCGGTGGAGCATTGTTGCAGATAAAAGGAGGTGTAAGCTGATACAGGGAGGTGCCACCCGGGTTTATCACCATGTTCTGCCTCCAACACACAAAGCTCCCGCTAAGCCCGCAGCTAATGAGCTAGCTCTGCTAACTCACTTTAGCATTATTCGACCAGGGCCTGATGCATTGTTTTGTAGCTTTGTGGCGCTAAACGGCTCCGGATGAAGCTTAAAGTGGAGCTAACTCTGAGACTTAGAGCTGATCAGGTCCTGACAGGGATTACAGTCAATACAAACATAAAAACACACATTAGCTCATCGGGAGAGGGACGATGATGCGGCTTTAAAGCAGCAGATCTTCAGTTTTACACCCAAAGACTGCTCCCGGTGCCCTTGTTTCAACACTTTGTAATATTTGCAGCTTTCTCACAAGAAAAAAATGGTTCACACAGCAGCCTTAAGCTAAAAAGAAGCCAGTTAGCCTTTCTCAGCATTGTTTAAAACAAATAGTGAGGCTAAGAGATTGAAGAAATTGATGATGGGTGAAGCTAATCTGAGAAAAGAGAGTCATGAGAACCATTAGCTTCTTTACAGAGCTAGCTTTGTTTGTTTTAGGGATTGTACTGTTCCCAATCATTAAATCACTGCAACAAGGCTCCATCATATTAACACCTCAAGACATTCACAGTAATTTTGTAGGCCATAATGTCTGTCAATTCAGGCTGCAATGCCCAAGGACACTAATCTCTGCAATGTTCACGGTGTGTAAATAATATTGAGTAGTGAATCTGGCTACAATGAATGTAGCAGAGCTCATGCCCTGTCCACACAAAGACGAAAACGTTTTTTAAAAATGTTCACGTAAAAACACCATCTTTTCTAGAAATGAGTCCACCAACATGCAAAAAGTGAAATAATGCTGTAGTTCATATGCCAGGCCTGTGAGGGGCGCTGTAACGCTGCTACAGACAGACAGACACTAAATATTGGTGTATGTTATTCTCCAACTCTTCTTGTTGCTCATGGTGGTCATAGCAGAAGGTTTTAAGCTCCTGCGGCACGAACATCGACATCGTACTCTCAGTTGTTTCTGGGGTTCATGCATGCAGGTTAAGGGAGAGACGGGGATAAGACATCATCATCTCAGGAGCTATCCGAATTTGTTGTATGCATGGAAATGCAAGGCCGGTGTTTTGAGATTCATTTGCTCTTTAAAAAAATGTGTGTTTTCAGGCTCCAAAAAGCCATATCTATGTGGACCAGTGATAATTTAATTGACTAATTATTTTCATCAACAACCTTTTTTTCCCCTGACAAAAACTAGACAGTAACTATTAAAAACAAGTGCACATGGACAAAAACTAAAACTAAATTAACTGACATTTTCATCAACAAATAAAAACTAGCGGAAAATGTTTGACAGAGACTTAATCCAATCAGACCTAATTTGGTCATGTAGAAAGTAGGAACAAATTAGGAATATATCCAGTCACAGTTACTTTGGTTGTGTGGAAAGGTTGGATGAGTTAAGAGGGACATCCAATCACAACTGCCTTAGCTTGGTGGTGGGATAAGTTGGGGAGTGATCCAATCAGAGCTGAAATTCAAGGAAACATCGACTAAAATGTTGTGAAATTTCATCACCTAAAACTAGACTAAAATTCAAACAATTTATCTGGCTAAATTATGACTAAAACTAAAAGATATTTTTGGCAAAAGACTATAACTAAAACTAAATTAAAAAGTGCTGTCAAAATTAAAACTGATGTGGAAATAACGCCTATACTCCTATCCATCAGGCATCTTTCTTTTTTTGAACCTGCATGACCTTTTCCATAAACAATGTGGAGCTGCAGGGCTTGTTAATAACACTTTAAACTGAAGCAGCTGTAAACTTGAGGTGCTGTAAGAGCACAAACCTCCACCGAGTCGTTTCTGGATGTATCAGTAAAACTGTGGAATACTGCCCGTCTCAATCAACGTAAGCAAGTCCTTCAACTGTGTTTGGATCAGCACCAAAATCTAATCACTTCTTCTTTGTTCCACACTTAAAATGTCAACAAAATCTGACTGGTAAAGCCAACACGGCAATATTAAGCCATGTAGGTCCTTGTTCACTAACCACTTTTGATTCCCATCATTACAGGTATAAACTTATTAATTTGTCAGCCATTCATATCTGCCATTTGTATTATTGACTGTAGGGATTAATTTATAAGTAAGCCACGTTATTATCACTGATTATCTAGATTAAAATATGTATAATTTTGGTGAATTAAATGTTATTTTTCTAGTTTCTCTGTTTCTAACACAAACTGTCGCAGTGAAAAAAACAAGTTGAGTTAGTGGAACATTTGACTTCTAAGAAGACAAAATATGATTTTAAAAGAAAGTTTATTAAAAACTCTCTTAAGTGACTCATTCAGGATCCTGTGGAGCTCGTTTTTGAGAGCCCCAGGGTCCTCCAGGATTAAAAGATGTTTGACTGTGATTAAGAAATCCTGAAACATTAACCATCAGCGCTGTGTTCGTGAGCGTCTGTTACAGAGTAACTGGGTTAACTGGGAATGAACAGGAAGAATGACGGCGCAGAACCCGAGAGCGGCGTCTCCATGAAAAGATGCTTCCAAGTGTGAAAGCAGGCCGGCGGCCATCAGAGCGCCTGTAACACTACTGACGGTAAAAATAACCCGCCGAGCAGGATGAGGAATGTGTGTGTGTGTGTGTGTGCTGAAGAATGCTGCTCTGGTTTTGGTTGACAGGCAAGAACAAGTGCAGAGAGCCCGGAGGAGATGAGGGGAGAGGAGAGGAAAGGAGATGTTGTAACAGGGCAGAGGACGCAACAGCGGAGAGGAAGGATAGAAGAGAAATGGGATGCAAGAAAGGAGAACAGACAAAAGAGGCAAGGAAGCATGTAAGGAAAGGAGAAGAGATACAGGGAGAAGGTAACAAGAGAGGGCAGGATGCAAAAGAGGAGACAGATTAACAAGGAGAGGATGCAAGGAAATTAACAAGGAGACAAGGAGGATAGGAGAGGACAAAGGAAAGGAGAGGGCAAAAGGCACTACAGTGGAGAGGAAGGATGGAAGAGAAATGGGATGCAAGAAAAGAGAAAAGGCAAAAAAGGCAAGAAGCATGAAATGTGAGAAAGGTAGGAGGTAACAAGAGAGGGCAGGATACAAAAGAGGAGACAAATTAACAAGGAGAGGAAAGAAGAAGAACTGGGGGGGAGAAGACTTGAAAGGAAGGAGAGGAAAATGAGAAAAGGAATCAAATGTCATAGGATATAGGAGATAGAGCAGAAAAATTAAAGGAGAGGAGACAAGGGAGGCAGGAGTGGAGGAAGGAAAGGAGATGTAAGCGGGCAGAGGACACTACAGCCAAGAGGAAGGAAAGAAGAGAAATGGGATGCAAGAAAAGAGAAAGGGCAAAAGAGGCAAGGCAGCATGTAAGGAAGGGAGAGACGATAAGGACATGAAATTAAAAGAAACAAGGGATGAGGAAAACTTAAAGTTTGGAAAGATGAGTGGGCCAAAGGATATATGAGAGGACTCAAGATGGAGTGAAGGACTCAAATTTGGATGGAGTCGGAGAAAAGGAGATGAGATAGGTACAAGAAAAGGATGAAGAAAATAGAAAGTGATGAAAGGAAAGGATGCACATGAGTAAAGACAGAGAAGGAGGTAAAATAACAAGAAAGGAAATAAAGACAGAAAAGTAGAAAGCCAGGAAAGGATATAAGAAAGGAAGAAAAGGAGAAAGGAAGCAGGGGACAAGGGAGAAAAGGAAGCAAAATAAAAGAATTAGTAAGGATGGAAAGAAATTGGGAAGCAAAGGAAATAAGGAGGTAAAAGGGAGAGAAAGGTAACAAAAAGGCCAAAAAGGGGAAAGGAAATGATAAAGAAAAAGAATCAATAAGATATAAATGAGAAGGAGAGGAAACAAGGTGCAAAAAGAAGCAAACAAGGACAGGAAATAAAGAGAAATGGGAAACAAGAAAGGAGAGGAAACAAGATGAAGAGGTGACAGGAGACAAAATTAAGTATGACCAGAGGAAGGACAGGGAAGAAGAAAATAAGAAAAAGGAAACGTCGGGAAAGAAAAGCAAGAGACAGAAGGGGGCATACTGGGAGAGAAATGAAGGACAGAAAGAAGATGAGAAAGGAGAGGAAGCAAGGGAAGGAGGAGACATGATGAGAGAGAAAAGGAGGGAAGAAAGGAGACAAGAAAGGAGAGGAAACAAGGGACAATTAACAAAGGAGATGAGGTAAGAACAGAAGCACAAAAGGAGAGGAAATAAGGAAGAGAAGAAACAAAAAACAGAGGAAATACGGGGCAATATTAGGCAAGCAAGGAGAGGAATCAAGGAAAGAAATTAGACCAAAAAAAGAGAACAAAGAAGGAAAGAAATGAAAGATGAATGGAGAGATGAAGTCAGGGTCAAAGGGCAGGAAAGAAGGAAAGGAAACAAGAAAGGAGATGATATGGTAGGGCTCACAGAAGCAGAAAAATAACTGACCAAAGGTGGCAAACAAAGAAAGGAAACACAAAAAGGATAGGCAACAAAAGAGGAGACTAAGGGAGGGTGGGAAGCAACAAGGAAAGGAAGCAAAGGAAGAACAGTAAAGGAAACGAGGATAGGAAAGGAAGCATCGCAGGACAGGACTCAAGAATGAAGAAGGGAGAAGTAGACTTCAGTGATTAAAAGGAAGCGATGCAGTATTACAAAACTTCAAAATCCACGCTGATACGGTGAGGACGGGCGAGCGAGGATGGAGTGAATGGAGGAGAGAGAGAAGGGGGCGGAGTCAGGGCTCAGTGACTGCAACAAAAAAAGGAAGTGAGAGGAGAAGAAGAAGAAGAAGAAAGTGGCGAGCGTCTTGTCAGTGAGAGAATCCTGTCAAACCAGCCTGGCCGCTCCTGCACGCGCTCACTACACTCTGTCCCGATTGGACGTCCGCCCGCCCACCCCACATGTCAGCCGGCGTCTGATTGGCTGTTGGAGACTGCGGCCCTGGCAGGGCGCCTCTCTCTCTGGGATTGTGTGTATGTGTTTGTGTGTGTGTGTGTGTGTGTGTGTGTGTGTGTGTGTGTGTGTGTGTGAGCATCCTTATCGACTGTTCAAACACACAGATGAGTCAGAACACGCCGTCACCGCTCACTCCATGTTCAAGTCTCATCATGAGCTCGGCGACATAAAAGAAACTCCAGCGTGTTTTTATACAAACTGTCAGGAGGCTACGGTTTCTTCAGGATGCTGAGTCATGGATTTAAGACTCTAAATACTTTTGATATGATGTTTTTGAAGATTTATGGTCACTTTACAGCAGGTGAAGGAGCATAAAGTTAAGTTAAATAAAGGAGGGCATAAAAGGTCAATGCAAAGCAACAAACTAATGCAATGTGTAGGACACATTTGAAAACGTAATTCTAGACTGCAGAAGACAAGAGAAAGTTGGAACCATTTTGTACCTTTTTCAGGTTGCACACTGGGTAAATAGATAAATAATGCAAATTTTCTAAAGTTTTAAAAACTTTAATGACTATCTTGCAAGAAGCTTAGTGATTTCTCACATCTTGAAACATTTCCTCAAATTTTTTCAATCTTTCTTTTCCTTTTCATTCCTGTGTATGTCCATAAATCCAAGTGTTAACAAGCCAAAGTGAATGATGTGATTGCTATACATTGTCAAATAAATAGGGATGCACAATATTATTGGTACGGTATCGGTATCAGCCATATATCGGCTGGAATGTCGGCAAATTACACAAATGTACAATATTGATGCACCTTCTCATCACTGCATCAAGGGTTTCATTTTTGCAAGAGTTAAATGCTGTTTTTCTTGTTTTGCATCTGTTCCTCACAAAAATATACTGTAACACTGAAAGAAATAAGTCCATTTTAGTTGAGTACAGAGTTTGTTCTCTTGACCAGAAATATCGGGGTCGGCGATGATGAATTAAAAAATATCGGCACATAAAAAATCCAATATCATGCATCCCTATAAGTGAAGAAAGCAAACTAAAAACAATTAAATAAAGCTGTGTTTCCACCAAGAAGTCCAGTTCAGTTCAGTTCAGCTTGGTCCACAATTGCAGGTGTTTCCATTGACACCTGAGGAGAAAAGGTACTCATTAACCAACCCATGCTGTCCCACAGAAATGACCCTAAAAAGGTGAAACTAAAATAGCTGCAGTGTGCTGATTGGTCACAATAGTTGTCAATTCTCATGCGACAGCAGCGAAAATGAAAACACATACGAGGTCATGTTCAAACAAGCCGTGGATTTGGAGTGATTTGTTCACTTCTGTCACTGTGAAGAATGAAACAATGAAGAGTACTGGAGTTCTCGTTGTTTATAATTACACTCTACTTTAGATCGTTTCACTGTCACGCTGCAATGATGACAAACATCTACGTAGCCGGCAAGACCGTCTCTTCCCGGCTCACATCCCCGGCTGTGGAAACGCAAACAAGACTAGAGTTTACCGTGCCAAACCGAGCTGAACCAAACCAGACATCTCAGTGGAAACAAGGCTTCAGGTGACCAGACATGACTTATTTAAAGTGTAAAACTCCAGACATCTTAAGGGTAAAACTAAGACTTATGAGGCATTTTATGACCAAGATCATGACTTTTAAGGGTTTAAAGAAACCCTGATTCAATGTCTGTAATCAGGTGATCATCTGTCAAAGCTTCAAGATGGAACGACTGAGCTCCATCTGACAAATCAGCATCGTCTGAGGAGACAAAGGTGAGAGTTAAAACTGTGAGAAACATCTGGAAGCTGCTGGCAGCAAGAGTTCAGCAGAGATGCTGCCTGTATGAGTAGCATCATATCAAAGCTGGATGACATTTCTTCATCAAATGAAGAACAAAAACCACTGAGAACATGTCTTCATGGAGAAGATGGGTTCACTCCTCACTTGTCAGGTCAAGTTATTTCCCACTTTCTGTCAAATAAATCCTGTAGAGTACGAACTAAACCCTCAGTCTGATGTATCAGGTAACAGGTTTTATTTTTTAATAAATCACTTTTGATAAATCACTGATTTTAACATGGATTTCCCTACATAAACAAGGTCTGACATTGATACACTATATTTATAAACTACCCCAAGGAATCATATCCAAAATAAAATCATATCCTTTTCCTGATAAATTAACAATTGGACTACCTAAATGCTAGATCTTCCCTCTCAACAGCTCTGATTTTATCCTCATATCTAAGTGGGGCCAACTGGCAGGTCAAGGGCCACATTAGGCCCTCTTAATCTCTTATTGCACCCTTTGCCAGTTCAAAATGTCAAAAATATATATGCACATGTGCAGAAGTCTGCCATGACGACATTAAAAAGAGCAACATTTCCAAGAAACATCAGCCAAAGCAGACCGTGGTTGTTTCTGCAAAATCCCCGTTTGTTAATAAAATAAAAATCTGTGTAAAATAAACCTTAAAAGACAGTCAATGCTTTGTTATGTGCTTCAAAAAGTACTACCTGAAGCTGCCTTGAATTCAACCTCATTAGATTACTTATTGTTAATTGTTTTTGAGCTCAAAAAGTCTCAACTCCTTACTTTTATTTTATTTTTTTTATTAGACAGAAGACCAGAGGAGCAGTAGCCAGCCTGTAGCCATATTTTTATCTTTTATTTCATTTAATAATAGTTAATAATAATTTATATTATTTATATTTATTTTACATTTATTTATATTTTTGTTTCTATCCATCTTTTTATCTACTTTGTGAAACTGCTACTGGAATCCTAATTTCCCTGAGGGAGTTCCCCAAAAGGGATTGATAAATTTCTATCTAATCTAATCTAAATATATGTTTATATAAATACTGATAAATTGCTTTTTATAGCAGCTTTCGATTGTCCCTTTTTGGTGTATTAGGAGTATATTTTGATTGTCAAATTGAAGCAATTTGGCCCTCTGACAATAAGTATAAATTTAACGTGGCCACCTTGGTGACCATCATTGCCCATCCCTGTTGAAAAACACATGCTGACTGTCAGACTTGACCTGATGACCACAGATTGTATTTTTAAGTCAGCACTTCTGAAAAAGAAACCGTTTTCTGCTCCGGCCCGTCAGGACGCAGCAGTATTACTTCCTGTTTCTGATTCCTCAAACCTTCATGGGAAAGATGTAAAAACTGAAAATGCTGCAGAAATCCACGTCAGCTGACTCTAAGTGCACTTCATTCTGCTCTGCTCCTCCTTTATCCTCCATCTTCTCGCCTCTTCTGTAATTACAGCCACAGCGGCCGTGATGGGGGGGCAGTAAGTCAGAGCAGGGGGTCTCTGTCAGCGTGCAGAGCAGCTGTCCCACACACACGTTAACAGGTGCCGCAGACAGCCAACGACCTCTGTGAGGCCTCCATTCATTCAGAGCAGCTAACAGATGCTAACCTGGACAACGTGCTACATCACTGTTTCCTCCTCGCACACCCGCTCCTGCCAAACACTTGTGCTGCTGCCATTATGACGGGTGTGTGTTCACGGGGACAGCAGTCAGCAGATGTTGGCCTCCTGACTGCACGGTACATCATCAGGGCTTGTGTCAGGGACTTGTTCATTTGTCTTTTTAAATATGCTCCAGTCTTTGGCATCAAAATGAATCAAAGGCTTTGAATGTTGATGAAATGTGACCGAAAATATCACTGAAGCCACATTTAAATGGATAAATTATCCTGCGTGCAGATAAACGCCCTCAACTCCCACTTATTTGATCAAGTCACTGAACATGTAAGAATCACGTTCGGTGAAAAATGAAACTAAAGGTAAAAACTGAAGGCAAAGTCGGAATAATGACCAAGTTTTTGTTGCAAGTTTTGGATATTTTTGTTAAGAGAAAAAAAACATCTGAAATTGATAATAAATTACACTCAGATGAAGAGACAGTAAGATGGACAAATGGATGGATGAATTGCTAGACAGGTGGATAGATGAATAAATAAATGTCATATAGATGGATGGATGAGTTATACTCTAGGCTGATAGGTAGTAGAGCTGGGTATCGATTCAGATTTCCCGAATTGATTCGATTCAGTTTGAGATTTGATTGATTTCGATTCAGTTAAGGATATTTCAGTCAGCGTACCAATTTTACTTGAATATGGAAGAGATTCTCAGAGAACTAATGCTGTAAATAGTAGAAACTAACTCTGACTTTGTGCATTATTAAAATCTTAATGTTTACATTAAGAATTGAGTCCAAAGCAGTTACAGTAAGATGTACGTTTTATTAAACATAACCTGACCCAAACAAAAATGCAATAATTTAAATTAAATCAAACCACAGGACAGGCAGTGTAAATAAGGACAAACAACGCTGTATGGTCGTATGTTCTTGCAGATGAATGCTGCGACAGTATTGGTTATTTTCTGGGCTTGTGGAGAGTTTGCTGTTAACTTACGTACAAATGCCTTCAGAAGCTGCGTTTGCTTCAGGTCTGACGTCTTTGCAGACTGCGTTTCCAGGTGGTGTCTCGATAAATGATTTCGGAGATTCGTTGTGTTTCCACAATACGTCACCTGCACACTGCATATCTTGCATATAGTTTTACTCCTGTCCAGTTCATTGCTGCCTTCGTGTTTTTTAAATCCAAAATGCATCCAGACATCTGCCTGAAAGTTTTTTGGCGATGCCTTCAGTGCTCCCGCCATGATGGTTTGTTTAACAACGCTCCCCGCTGAGTGACGAGACCTGGCGAGATCTCTGGTCTGGTTACTCACGCGAGAAGTGACATGGCATTATGGAAAATGAATGGCTGGTCACGCGAGACTACTCGGCATTAAACTGCAGGCTGCATTACACACTGAGAAAAGACGTATTAAAAGATCAATTTAAGGATTTTATGAATCGATATTGGGCCATTCAATGGAAAATTGATTCAAGTCGGTTAATGGATTTTTTAAACCCAGTTCTAATAGGTAGATCATCAGATGGATGGATGAATTGTTGGTGAGGTGAATAGACTGTCCGAAGGATGGATAGATGGTTGGATGGTCTGATGGATGGATTGTCAGACAGATGAATAGTTTGGCGGATAAACTGTCAGATGGATGGATGGATGGATGGATGAATTCTTGTATTCTGGTTCTGGGACCAGTCAAACTTTTTTTCAGACAAAGCACGAGCACTGACATGAATATAATATGAGTGCTTCACAAACTCTTCCAGCTAAAGAAACGACTCAGAGTGTTTTTATTTCTTTTGGATGTTCCTTCGTCTCATTTCCTCTGTTGAACACCAACATCCATCCATCACTCTCCATCACTCCCTCCTCCCCGTCCCTCCATCATCCTCCAGCAGTTGTCCCTCTCTCTCTCTTTCTCCTCAACAAGCGACACATTCATCCATCCTCTGCAGGCTCACATACTCCATAAATCCACACACACACGGCAGCTGGCACACACACACACTGTCTGAATAACACAATCGAGAGTGTGTGTGTGAACGTGTGTGGATATGACGGGCTGACACACACGCACAGTCGACATATTTGCTGACAGGCGGTGGTGTGTGTCGGGAGAAGAGGTGGGAGGGACGCACACACAGCTGGCCACATCCATAACGGTGTGTGTGTCTGCAGGCCGCTGTTTAAATACATCTATAGATCTGATTCATGCTGCTATAGGGGGGATATATGAGCTGAGAGCGGAGTTTGAAACAAAACTACATTATTGACTTTCAGCCAGCAAGGATGGAGACTGAAACCACAGTCTATTAGGGAGTAGGGGTGGGACAAAAGATGGATATGGCGATTATCGTGTCCTTCCTCCTGTGATATGATTATCAATATGCTGGCGCCAAATATCAATATTTTGATTGATAAAATATGGCACATGCTGTATGTCCCTGTTGGTTTATCTCCTGGAGATGCTACTTGATGGCGCCAAACTTGAATGTGTGAAACTTGAACGGAAATAATCCGCCAAGAAGAGAAAGTTTACAGAGTTGAAATGTCAGACATCAGTGTGAAGAAAAGTCCACTGAAGGATGCCCCAGCCACTTATAAATCCAAACTATGGGTACACTTCTGCTTCTACAACATTAAAGGGACAGACAAAATCCATTATTGTGACACATTGTTACATTATTTTGTTTGCAATATGTTGATCGTTGCAGAATCTCTGCATCGTAATTATATCTTAATCGTGGACCATGTACCAGGTATTGTATTGTGAGGTCAGAGGTCACATTAGCCGAATATTTTCCGTCATTTACCAAATTTTTTGATGAATGACGGAAAGGTTTGGAGGCTGTCTGTCACTATCATGAACTGGAAAAAGAGGGACGATCCAGAGTGCCATCATACTCACGCAGACACGCGTTAAGTAAACCCTCTCTGTTTTGCGCTCATAATACATCCTGGAGGAGGTCAACCTACGTAAAGAAGATCCCTTTCGTAGCCAGAATCACTCCGTTTGTCACTCAGAGCCGACTGTGTCACACTCTCCATGCACTGACAGCGGGTTTAAGAGCTGTCAGGGCTCCTAAAAGGACATTGAAGATGAGCGTAAGACTGTAAGACTGCTCTTCACTTGATGGATTATTGGTGATGAAGCTGTGTAACTATGCGAATGCTGTCATTTAGATTATGTTTAATTGGAATCAGAAACAGAACATTAAAATGACAGATAAAAATATGGCATGATGGAAAAGTGATGATCTTGTCCTTCAAAATGAGTGACAGCAAAAAAAGTTACTGCAATCACTGCGTGAGGTACCCTGTGATTCCCATCCCTATTATTAAAACCCGGCCCTGCTTCATGTCTCAGCGCTCTTGCATCATGAGATGATCCCTGAACTGCGCTCATTTAAATCTAATCACTGCTCCACAAACACAAAGCACAGTTCTGATAAATGATTTGATTGAAATTGATTTGTAAGCCAACAACAGCATCAGCATTGACAATCAAACTAAACCAAAATGCAGGACCTTGGACTGTCGGCTTGGAAAAAACACCCATCAACTCGTCTGCTGCTGGGTTAAAGCTTTTGTCATTTTTCTCTCGTGGGCCAAGTCTGCTCCAAATAGACGACAAACATACTCAAAGCACGACTACCCCCGCTGAGTCCTCGTGCTCCCCTCTGACCAACATCACACCTCTAACCCAATTCACACTCCTGCTTATTTATTTTGAACTGGGGGGACGAGTTGATCCCCTCTCTGCTCCGTCTCAGAGTAACAGAGGCACGTGGATTCAGCGGGAGACAGGAGCGCTGCGAGTGTGTGTGTCGGCCCTTGTGTGTATGTAGGGGCATACACCGCATCATGCGCATCAAAACCGTAAAGCGGCACAGATGTTACTTCCTCGTGGGTTTAATATGAAGTTGAATGCTAGTGACACTGCCTCGGTAGATGGAGCAAATGGGGTATCAAGTCCTTCACGAACTGTGAGGGGCTGGAGCAGCAAAGGTGCACCGACAGAGTCCTTCATGGTTGTGTTGGTGTGTCATATTACCTTGTGACTCACATTGGGTAAGTGGAAATTGTGTCACATCCCAGATACGAAGTCAGGATACCTGAAGATCGTCTGACTTCCTGGTAGAAAATCCAACCAAAAGGGGCGTTCACAGTGACTTATCCAATTTACAACTTGGACAATCCAACTTCTGAGATCAAATCAAAAACACCACTAGCTTAAGGGAAAGTGTCAGGGTGTGAACTGGCACCTTCCCAGCTCTCCTGCTTGGTCTTACTTGGACTTTTTTTAGGCTAATATTCAAGAGTTTTGTTCAACTAACATGTCGAACTTGTAACAACAACAGGACTGATGTATTCACCTTGTTTTGGCTTTTTAAGAGAGTTTCTGATGCTTGAACAATCATAATATCATCAATGATAAACTCACAGATGCCTCACTTTAAGAACAGGTTAAAGGTTTAATGATTAATCTTCTTTACTCTGGTTTTAAAGACGTCTGTGAAACGATGCTGAGAAATGTCCCTCATCTGTTAATAATGTTTGAACAGCAGAGAACCCCCCTCCTCCTCCTCCTGGAGTTTCAACAACAATAGGAGCAGGGTGTGACTCCTCCTCCTCCTCCTCGTCTTCTCTCCCTCCATCGTCCTCTCCCTCTGTATGCAAACTAAACCCTCAGCGCTCTTTCATCACCTGAAATACAGCACGTCTGTGAGTGAGTCTGTGTGCTGAACGAGTCCAAAGCTCAAACCGGCTTTGGCGTGTAGGAGCACGCTGAGGGGCCTCAAGGCGACACGCACACACAAACACACACTGAGCTGCTGCTGAAGTCTGTTTTCACTTTAAATCAGAGAGGAGATAAAAATCTGACACACATTAACAACAGAGTGTTTCTGAATCAATAAATAAAAAGAAAATCGCTGCTCTACTCTGCAAACACCCACTGATTCAGACGGAGTGAAGGTACGAGACAGAGATGGGAAGATTAACCGACGAGGAGCAAAAGACGAGGAAGAAAAGAGGGAGTTAGAGGAAAAGGATGAAAGTTTTAAATCTAAAGGGACACGCCAACGTGTTCATTCATTCAGTCTTAAATCTGAAGGCAATTTGCATTTAGTAATGGTTCAGAAACGAACGGCTCACTCACAACTGCAAATCATCGTCCATCTTGTCATGGACTCAGGAGTGAGGCAAGACGAAAACAAAAAAAATGTTGGCGTATCCCTTTAAGAGGAAGACCTTGATATCAGATCTGTTAAAGCAGGAACCAAATAGCTCTTAGTCATAACTAATGCCTACATTACCCACAATGCAACTCAACAGTATAAAACACCTTTTTTTTTAAATTGAAGACAGATGGTCGATAGAGTTGTAAGGGGATAAGAGAGTAGAGGGAGATACAAGGGGAATAGTCTGGAATCAAGTTTATTTTTGGGCTTTTTATGCCTTTATTTGAGTTTGGATAGAGAGACAGAGTGGAATGACAAGGGATAAAGGAGCCACATGCCACATTTAGACCAGGCAAGCTACTTTTTACGACTACAGCCTTCACATGGGCCTCCAGCATTTCCAACATGTTGAGATTATCAATGACATTTTAGGAGGGCCAATTTATGAGTCCTTCAGGGGCCAAGAAGGTGGGCGGGCCTGGGTACAGGTATCTATACTGCTTACCCTTTTGGGGTCACAGGAAGGGCATTGGGCGAGAGGTGGGGTACACCCTGAACCGGTCGCCAGCCAATCACAGGCTCACATAGAGAGATGGACAACCATTAATCTCACCCTCACACCTAAGGCCGATTTGGAGTCACCAATCAACCTTTTGAGCATGTTTTTGGTCTGTGTGAGGAAGCCGGAGTGCCCGGAGAGAACCCACGCATACACAGGAAGAACATGCAACGACCAGGGGATAAAACCAGCAACCTTCCTGCTGTGAGGTACGAGCACTACCTGTCGCCCCTACAGGTATATAATAAAACCAAATATGAACACATTTCAACTCCATTTTAAATCAATGTGTGAAAAAGAGGGTCAAAGCCGACCTGAAAGCACACAGCAAAGACTTGGTTTTTACATTCTAGCTCCAAATACTTTAAAATAGAAAGCCAAGATGGAGTCAAGCAAACTCTGATGAAGTCATTAAACCAGTGAGTGAGATGATGGTAGCTACGCCTCCTTTCTCCAGCTGTTTTTGAAGTTACAGAAAGATAAAGTTGCTGAGTCCTCCACAAAGAGGGTCTTTGTGTGTCCGAGGGAAGCAAAGCACAGGAACACACTCTCATGATGATGCAGCCAAACTCAGCCTCGACTCCCTCATCCTTCCTCCTCCTCCTACTCCTCTCCATCATTCCTCTGATCTTTTACTCCCGTGCTCTCCCTCTCCATCATCCCTACATATCTGTCTCCCTCTCAGGCTGAAGCACAAGGCCAAACATTCGGCCAATCAGAGCCCTCGATTTCTGCAACCCTCCCTTCCAACATGGACAGCTGTGTGTGTGTGTGTGTGTGTCCGTGTATGTGTTCGCCATTTGAGCAGCTGTTGTCGCCGTGGAGACCAACTTTTTCCAGTTTAGACCAGATCGACTTCACTGGACATCACAGAACTTTACTTCAGTCCAGCTTCACTTCTCCTCTGTCGCTCCTTTACCTCCTTACTCCCCTTCTTCTGCCTTGTTTGCTTTCCTACCTTTGCTTTGCATCTTTTCCTTTCTCTGCCTTACATCCTTTCCTATCTAAGCTTTGCATCCTTTACTTTTTCTGCTTTGCATTCTTTCTTTCAATTTACTCTGCACTATTCCGATCCTTTGCATTGTGTCCTACCTTTGCATCTTTTCGTTTCTTTGCCTTGCATCCTTTACTTTCTAAGCTTTTCATTCTGTCCTTCCTTAACTTTGCATCCTTTTCTTTCCCTGTCCTTTCTATGTCTTTCGTCCTTTTCTATTCTTCGCCTTGCCTTGGTAATTGCCTTGTATCCTTTCTTTTATAATCTTTGCATCCTTTCCTTGCACCTTTCCTTTCTTTGTCTTTGATTCTCTCCTTAATTTGCCTCATTTCCTTTCCTTTTTTCCCCTCTGCATCCTTCTTCTCTTTGCTTTGTATCTTTTCCTGTCTTCCCACTTTATCACCTTACCCCTTCTCTTCTTGCCATCTTTCCTTCCTTCCCTCTTGTTCTCCTTCCTCTATCCTTCCTTTCCTCCTCTATAGCCTTCCTTCACGCACACACACACACAACATTAACAGAGACTGCGTTCCTTTGTGATGCAGGGACAAAATGGCCGTCACTCCCGCCAGAAAAACTTTTTTAAAGCATCTTTAACTCCGAGGGAGCAAAGGGCTGCTGGTGATAAAACAGTTAATGTGTTACTGACACACACACACACACACACAGACACACACACACACTGAAACAAAGTCCAGCTCCTGCAGCACTGATCTCTTTTATCCTCCATCGCCCTCCTGCTTGCCTCTTATCTTCGCAGCAGAGATGCTGAAAAAACATCACCGTATCCTCCACTTCCTGTCTGGACAGGAAGCAGGAAGTAGTGTGGGGCTCTGCGGTGAGTGAGAAATATTCTTCTGCTTCGAGCTCCCCCCTCATCTCCCACCCCTCACTTTAGTCATCACGAGGATGTCAGCTTGAGGAGGAAAAAAGACCAGAGATGTTTCACATGTTGTCCTGACTGAGGGATGGACTACAGAGAACTACGTTTCCCAGAATGCACTGCAGCAGGCCTGTTGTTTCAGGTTTGATCTGTGATGACTGGACAAAACACTTTGAAGTTACATAAGAGGTCAGAGTCCAGCAGAGCAGAGCTGACAGGAGAGCACCTCCTTAAAGTGACGCTTTGAGAAGGTAAGGAAGAGGAGGAGGAGGAAAATGAGGAGAACGGGGGGGTTAGGAGGAGGAGAAGAGGAGAGGGAGGAGAAAAGAGGAAGGAGGAAGACTACAGTGTTGGAGAAATGAGGGAGAATGGGGAAGGAGGAAAAGGAGAACAAGAGGAAGAGGGGGAAGAAGGAGAATGTGAGGTGGAAGTTAAAGGAGGAGGAGGAGGAACATGAGGAGAACAGGGAGGGCTAGAAGGAGGAGAAGAGAAGAGGGAAGGAGGAAGACTACAATGTTAGAGGAATGAGGTAGAACAGGTGAGGAGGAAAAGGAGAACAAGGAGGGAAAATCACTGAGCAGAGGAAGAGGAGGAAGAAGGAGAATGAGGGGAGGAAGAGAAAGGAGGAGGAGAAGGAGAACAGGTAGGGTTTTGGAGGAGAAGAGGAAGAAAGAAGACTACAACCCTGCAGAAAATGCTGGAGAAACAAGGGAGAAGAGAAAAGGCAAAAGGAGAAGGAGGAGGGAAAATGACTGAGCAGAGGAAGAGGAGGGAGAAGAAGAACTAGGGGAGAAAGAGAAAGAAGGGGGTAAGATGAGGAGAACAGGGACGGTTAGGAGGAGGAGAAGAGGAGAGGAAGGAAGAGAAAAGGAAGAAAGAAGATGTTGGAGAAATGAGGGAGAAGAAATAAGGGGAAAAGGAGGAAGAGGAAGGAAACGACTGAGGAAGAAGGAGAATGAGAGGATTATCAGAAGAAAATGAAGAACAAGTTAACAAAGTTTGATTTTTCAAGACGAAGAGGAGAGACAAAAGAAGAGCGGAGAGAAGAAAAGGAGAAAAAGGAGGAGTGGGAAGATAAACGATGAAGAAGACGTAGATGGAGGAACCGTGGAGAACAAGAACCTCCATCCTTGGTGTGTGTCGGTGTTTTATCCTCTGAGTGTGTGCAGGGTGTGGTTCTGAGGAGGACCAGGTTTCAGTTCAGTGAAAAGACTCTGAGCCTCTTTGTGCCTCTGCCTGCAGGGCGACACACACTTTCCCATGGGGGGGGGGGGGGGGGGGGGTTCTTAATTGTATTTTGGACTTAAAGCTGAATGGAGTTGGTGGGCACACCTACTGCTGCTACCCCCAGTAAATACACCTGAAACTACGCCCACATCAGACCCCCGCTCTTAAAAACACACACAGACTGAAGCTTTTAAGTAAGTGCATGGGGCAACAGACAGCCAATAAACTGACAGATCATCTTTTACGTTATTTTGGGTATTTGGGGGCTTTTTGTGTCTTTATTGGTCACTGGACAGAGGCAGAAAGAGAGGAAAGAGGCCTCAGACAATCCTTCGTTCATGTTTAAAATCCAAAATCTGTATTAAAGATTGAGACGGCAAAATACACAAACATCAGCCGAGTCAATCCATAATCTACACCATTGTGTTTCAGTCAGTGGGAGGAAACTGGAGTACCTGGAGTAAACCACTGCATGCACGAGGAGAACATGTACGAGGTGAAGCACCAGCACTAACCTGCTGCAAAAGTAATGACACTTTAGAAAACTGCACGGTAAATATAACCTGGCACAGCAGCTGGATCCCCTGATTCAATGCCTGTAATCATGCAGATCCATCTTGACAAGCTACAACGACCGTGCTCGGCCCAAAGAAGGACGGCCCAATCAGAGAAAGAAGAGAGATGGCGGCAGGAAGTGACTGCACTTACAGAGATTAGCATAGATGCTAACAGCTTCAGTAGCAGTTTGATCCGATTTTGACCACATTTCTTTATAAAATAAAAAGCAAACTTCTCTAAGTAAAGAAATTTCCACTCCACTTCCAACATGTTTGACCATGTCTTGAATGTTTTGTAACGCAGTAGTGCCCGCCTACTGCATTATCTGATTGGCTCGTAACAGATGTTGATTGACAGAACAATCATCCAATCAGCTGCCGGATATGCTTCTGAAAGGTTCTGCCCTCCCCAAACACTTTCTATGGGCTCCTCCCCAGATGGAATATTTTCGACAGTCCATCTGGTGCGTCAGTAAAAAGGCAATTCTAACAAAAACATAAAATTAGTGCAGGAATTTTAAGTGGTTGGTGTTTAAAAATAAAAAAGCAGAATATATGAAGCCAGTTTCTCGTATTTTGTAGCTCTGATAACAAGTGTGAGCACTGAACATTTTTCACAAAGTTTGTCCTTCATGGAGCTCCAAAGAGTCTGTCTGTGTTTCACGGGGAAGTTTCTGTTATTTTTAACGTTCAGTGTGTGAAAGTTCAGAGTGTCTCTGTCCTCAGAGTGCAGACAAAACCAGAGACACGAGGACACAAGGGCAGGACGAATAATCACATAAGGATTTTAATGTTTCATCTCTTTATCTCCGTGTTCAGTTGATGCTCTTCCTCTGGGGGAGCTCATGGATCCAACACAAACTTCAATTTTTAATTTGTTCTCAAAATATCTTAAAAGAAAATACTTCTAAGGTACCTGTGGGATATTAAAAGACTTTAAGTTCAAAAATCACGAATAATGACCTTTCACCTTTTAAATTTTGGTTAAAAAGTCCTAAATTTGATAAGCAGACATATTAATATGAGGGTACTAGGAACAAATACTGTTACTATGTTAACTGCATAAATTTGGTCATTTATATTTTTCCCTTTTTTTAGTTTGCTATATCACTACAGAAATTTACATTAACAAATATATCCTTTGCCATGTCATTCCCCTTTATTCCAACATTCTGAATCCATCTAGAGAAAATAAATCAACAAACTGATTTAAAAAATAAGGGATGCATACAATAACAATGATGACATAAGATCAAAATAAGAAAAAAATAAGAAAAAACATAAAAAAAATAATAATCAGAAATTGTTGCTAAAACTAAAAAAAAACCTGAAAGATAAATATAAAACTAAACAAATAATAATAAAAATACATTAAAAAATGAAAAAATAAATCAAAACTGAATCAAATTTAAAACAACAATAATAAAGCATACAGCATAAAATAAAAAAATAAATAAACAAAAACATGGAAGAGTAAAACTGTAAAGTAAAATGAAAAATATTAAACTAAAAATGAAAAAAGGATAAAACAAAAAACACTACAATAATATGGCACTGATCTACTCTTTTATTAAGTCCCTTCAGATAACAATTGTTATGATATGGTGCTACACAAATACAGATGGATTGATTAAGTGATTCATTTATTGATCCACTGTCCTTTTTTTCCATAAAGCCCACAGAAATATCCCCAAAAATATGTATTTATTTCATAATAGAGATTCTAACTGAGAATATCTGTGTGAAATGACTAAATCGTGACTCAAAGATCTACCAGCCGGTCGATGATGGACCAACATACTGAGAACTACATTTCCCATGATGCAACAGAAAAGCATCTTTGAAGATCTACCTCTCCAGGTAGATCTTCAAATCTCCAGACAGAGGCTGTTTTAGGGCGTTAATTTAACTTGATGTGAAAATCTGTTGGGACATGATGTCAGAATGTTTCACTGCATCATCAGGGAGTGTGAGTGTGTGTGAGTGTGTGTGTGTGTCATCATGATGCTGCTGAGAGTGTGTCTCTGAGGGCAGGACCAGACAACCTGTGATTAGAGAGTATGACAGACACACAGACACAGACACACAGACCTCGTCATCCAAAAACTGCATCCTCTCATGCTGGAGTGTGTGTGTGTGTGTGTCTGTGTGTGTAATCCCTTAAATCCCTCCGTGGTGTAACAGCACAGTGTGTGTGTGAGTGTGTGTGTGTGTGTGTCATCATGAACACGAGGACGATAATTAGTCAACAGTTATTCACACACACACACACTGAAGACTGAAGGATGTTTAAAATAAATAAAGTTAAACTTTATTATTCTTAATTTATACAATTTAGTTTGAGTTAAAATGATTCAAAGACAAAAGAATAAAGCATGATGATCAGATTGTTTCATCATTTGATCGATGAATTTAAGAAAGGAAACAAGAAAGCAGGGGGTAAAGGGGGAAAAGGAAAGGAAACAAGGAACCAGAGCAAAGGATGCAAGAAGGAAACAAGAAAATGAGGTAAAGGATAAAAAAGGGGACACATGGACATGAAACAGAGTAACAAGGTTAGGAAGCACATGATGCAAGAAAGGAAACAAGGAAATGAAGCAAAGGCTGCAAGATGGGGGACAAGGGAATGGAGCAATGGATGCAAGTAAGAAAGCGAGGAAATTATGCAAGATGCAAAACAATTAGAAAGGAAAGGGTGCAAAAAAGGAAACAAGGATTGAAAGAACAATGGGTAACAGGGAGATAATGAAAAAGATGCAACAGGGGAATCAAGGACATTAAGCTGAGAATGCAAGAACAGACAGTAAGGAAATCAAGGAAAGGATGCAAGAGAGGAAACAAGACGATAAAGCAAAAGCTCCCAGAAGGGAAACAAGGAGACAAAGTAAATATGCAAGAGGGGAAACAAGGAGGTGAGTGAAAGGATGCAGGAGTAACAAGAAAATAAAGGGAAGGATGCAAGAGGAAACAAGGAGATGAAACAAAGAGTGCAAGATGGGAAACAAGAAGATGAAGGAAATGATGGGAAAGAGGAACAAGGAGATAAGCAAAGGCAGCAAGATGGGAAGGTAGCATGGTGGAAACAAGGACTGGAGCAAAGGATGCAAGAGGAGGAATGAGATGAGCAAAGGCAGCAAGAAAGGAGACAAGGAATAGACTGAAAGGTAGCATTTGGGAAACAAGGACATAAAGCGAAGGATGCAAGGGAACAAGTTAAGAAAAAGAGACCAGGAAGGGAGAAAATACAGAAAAATCCCCAAACAAGGGTATGAGAAAAGGTAAGGAAGCAGGGTGAAGAGGAAAAGAGAGCAAGAGGATAAGGCGACGGCACAAGGATGTGAAAACGGGACAAGGAGACGAGTAGTAAGAAGGAGAGGATGCAAAGGGTATGGAGTTAGGAGAGGAGGTAATGAGTTGGGGAAAAGGGATTGAGCAGGATGGTGAGGGAAAGGAGAGGGGACAAGGAAATATCCTGGGTTAAGTCAACATTATAAAGAAAGGAAAGGTACCAAGGTGAGACGAGAGGAGACGAGATGGCATCCCACTTCCTCCCCTCCCCCTCTCACACACCTGAGGAGGATGCCCAGGTAAACGTGAGACACACAAAGGGACGACTGGGGAGCATGTCCAGGCTGCGGTCGCCATGGTAACGAGGTGTGTCCAAACAATGGCACCTTTTCAGAGGAGGGAGGGGCTGCTACATTCCTGTGAACTTCTGTGTGTTGAATACGTGTGTGAGCCTTCATTAGCGTGTTGATAGCGTGTTGTGCTCCAGTGTGTGTATATATATGTGTGTGTGTGTGTCAGATTACAGCCGCACTAACAGTCAGATTAATGAGGATTATTGAGGCCGGGTCCATTCACATGCTGCTGCTGCTGCTGCTCCTGCTCCATCAGGCCACTTAACTGAGAAACAACACAGCAGGGCCGGGTGATGATATCAGACTTTTAACATGTTTATTGGTTCATTTGTCCTCTTCCAAACATCCTACATGAATAATATGACACTAAAAATGGCTTAATGTTGCTTTAGCACGAACTTAAACTAAATCCAGAAGACAGAGTGGCTGTGATTGTGGTTAAAACTTAATCTTTGTGTTTATTTAAGTGTCATAAAGTTCACTGTGATTTGCATGCTCCCTCGCTCTCCCTCTCTCTCCTCGGCAGCAGAGCAGCCAGCTGACAAACTGTTTAGTCAGCAAGTAAGGTGAGAGGGGGAGGAGGGCGAGCGAGCAAGACAGACAGAGAGAGAGAGAGGGAGAGAGAGAGGGGGAGAGCCTCCATCATGCTTTAAGAGGAGTGGGATGAACCACTCTGCTGCTGCACAGGGGGAGATGGAACGTTCCATTGGGTTATACATGCATGAGCAGAGTCTAAAGTCACATTACTACCAAAAAAAAATAAAGAACTTTTTAACTCTGGGAACTTTTAAGTAACTTAAAGATTTGTCTGGCATTTCACATTCAATGTAGTGAGGTGAGGAGTCTAAAAATAAAAGCAAACACACCTTTGGACGAGTGCAAAAGGAGAATATTTGCACCATCTTTGCTAGGGATGGGAATCTAAAACCAATTCCAGTTGAGAACTGACAACAATTACCTCAATGAATTAGAGCATGATTAGTTCAATTGTCTTGTAAATCATAGGCAGGCGGTACAAATGACAACAAAGAAGTCCGACAGGTCCGACAGGGTGCAAAACTGCAACTTGCAAAAGCATTTATCGATGCAGCAGAGAACAATCAGGAAAGTCATACGTTTAATATTTTTGCTACCAAAAAAAAAAAAAAAAGTCAATTTTTTTTTTCACAAAGAAAACCTGCAGGAATTGTGAAAGAATCGCAGTGATGGGCAGAATCATTCATGGTATTAGCATCAATTTTCCATCCCTATTTAAGACACATCTACACTACACAAACCAAGAAGTTTATAATCATGATCTCAATATCCATCAAAATAATCATGATTTGTGTAAATATGCAATTATGTTTAGAAAGTTTGTTTATTTCTGATGCCCTGTCTGTCTTTTCCTTTTTATCAAATCGAAGCCATGAATTGATCATCATCCCTGAGCTTCAAAAGCTCATCCTGACTGTGTCTACATGCCCAGATGAATTAAGTTGCTGCCGTGTGATTGATGAATTAGCTATTTGAATGAACAAGCAGTAGAACAGGTGCACCCAAAGAGGCCTGTTGGTGCTGATCATGACTCAGCACTGAGCTAAAGGGAAACGCTGAGCTATTATTTCTGATTGTTTAAATCTACATTTACTCGATTAAATTTTGATTTTTTTTTGTTGTGAATTAATATTTTAACGCGGCAAAAACTGCGCCGCCTTCCACGCCACAGGTAAAACTCTTTAAGTTTGTTTCTGTGAGTTTAAAACAGAGAGAGTGATGGAGCAGGGGTGGAGGAATGAGGCAGAGATGTTTGAGTCAGATGTAGGCCAGACCTGTTGTATGGGATGCCAGCAGCTCAGCCTGAGTGTGTGTGTGTGTGTGTTCGGGTGGGTGTGGTGAGACTGTCTTGCTGATAAGCAGCTTGTGGAGCTAACTACCACCGCATGGGAGTGTGTGTGTGTGCGCGTTAGTGTGTGTTCCTGCCTTAATGTGTGTGTGTGTGTGTGTGTGTGTGTGAGACTCAGGGCCACCTTCACCCTGTTCGCAGCCTGCTGTAAATAAAGCCGTATTTACCGCGAGTCCAAAGTCCGAGCGGCTCGGCTGTGAAAGAATGTGACGAGAGATGGTGGGAGGAGGGGAGGAGAGCGAGGGAGGGCATCTCAGAGGGGGAGGAGCTGCCGGGATGAAAGGTGAAGGGAGGTGGAGGAGGTGGAGGAGGATGCTGCCTGGAGAAGTTAAAAACCAACCTGCTGCTGGTTTCATATTAAAGGAAAAGTTCCACATTTTTCTGCATCCTCTGCCGCTCTTTACAAAGCTGCAACAGCCACAGCGAGCTCGAACTGTTTTACAAATCATCCACGCAAATGAGGCTGCAACTAGGGTTGGGAATCGAAAACCAATCCAGTTCAGAATTAAGAAGAATTCGCCAAAAGAATCGACATCATTAGTTTTAACGCTTATGAACTCCTTTACCAACTTATTCGTTCAGTGTGATTTCAATCAAGGGTGGAAACATCGCAATTTTCAGAGGCATCCGTCCAAGCAGCACAGCATTAAAACTAGAAAAGCACTCAGAGAGCGCAAACCTCCTCCAAGCAGCTCAGTTCTGGCAGTGGCTTCTCTAAAACCCCTGTAAAGATACAATCCTGGATCACCAGTAGGGCTGAACGATATGGATAAAATTTCATATCTCAATATTCATGCCAGATATCTCGATATCGATACAATACGATATGACTATGGGTTCGGTGAAAACCAAGCATTTTTAAGAAAAATAAAAAACATCATAATACAAAAGAATGTGGAAAGTGCAGTTTTAGCGTGGGAGAAATCTATATTGTTTATATCGTTGCTTTTCAATATTAATATCTTGAATGTTCATATCTCGATATCGATACGATAACAATATATTGTTCAGCCCTAATCACCAGATCCAGAATAGAGCCAGGATCTGGACCAAACTCAGCACATACATGGAGGCTGTGATCCTGTATGAACACAACAAGTTTTGGGAACACCACTTAATATTTTGATTTTATATAATTGTTGAATGTCTTCAATGGGATTTCCCATTATAAAGTTCAATTTTTTTTGTGACGTCAATCTGGATCAGATCCAGCTGAAATTTATCTTGATGATAGAGACATGGACCCCTTATTATCCTGTTAAATTGAAAATGAATCCATTAAAAAATGGCAGAGATATGATTTTTTAAAATTTTGCCCAATGTTAACTTATGGTTTGGGAATTTTCTGCATCCAGATAAATATACGGATCATCAGCAAAATCAAATCATTTCTAAGTTGGGCTATTAGCAACATCTCCTGAAAATTTCAGCCAAATCCATCCAATAGTTTTTTGTAATCTTGCTTACAAACAAATAAATAAACAAACAAGCAAACATACGCCGGCAAAAACATAAGCTCCTTGGCTGAGGTAACCAGGAGAGTCGTGTTTTTAGTGTAAACGGACACTTTTACAGACAGAAACTGCACAGGAATCGATAACAGATTCAGATCAATAGGCAGAATCAGTAATGGCATTGGTGTCTTATTAACTCCCATCCCTAGCTGAAACCAACCCTTATTTCAATTATTACATTCATGCCTGATTCATTTTAACACAAGCACTGTTAAAGCTTTTAATAGCAAACTGATGACCCTCAATGAAGGCGGGATGGCTTCTGTGGGATCAGGATGGAGGACGGAGGAGGTGAAGCAGCCTCTCATCGGGATGAGGAGAAACAATGGTGCCTCTCTGTTTCCGTGCGAGGCCTTTATCATCACACAGACGCAGTTACACGAGTTTCACCCTGCAGAACTTCACATCTCAGAAAAGGCTCCATTTTGTAGCAGAAGAAACATGGACAAAAATCCAACTAAGTCAAAGTGTAACAATCCCCAAACAGAGAAAATCCGGACTGTCATGAGGCCGTCATTACGTGAAAATGTTAACTCAGAGGAAGGTCAAGGTCGAACAACTGAAACACAGTGAAGTTTCTCAGCTGTTTGAGACTAAAGATGCACATTTTAGATCAGGAACGGGAGCATTTCAGAGCAGAACACCTGAGTCAATAATCACAGATTAACCAAGGACGCACAGTATTATGGGCATGATGACTGTATTGGCATATATGAAAATATTATATATAGAATATTTACAGTCAATATTTCAGCCAATTTAACAGTCATATACAGTATATCCTATTTAATGGCTCTAATATTTGCAATATGTATAAAAAATCTATGAACCAGTATATCGCAGTTTTGGTGGTGGTAGTGTGGTGCAATACTTATATTTTCAGCACAATTTCATCATCCTCAATTATTTAATAACTCAAAGAAATTTGGGATGAGTGTTTTTTATTTTAGTTCAGCTTGATATATAAAACACTAATTAGAAATTATTTATAGTTTTTTTTTTTATATGTTGTGATTGGGGATGCATGATATTGGATTTTTTTCAGACCTAAAACAAGAAAAACAACATTTAACTATTGAAACAATAAAACTCTCGATCTTTAAATGCACCCACGCAGTGATGACAATTTGAAGCATCATGTATGGCCGACATATCGGCAGTAAATATACGCAAAAATGTCACTATCTGCCAATACCAATATACTGAGCTACGGCTATACATTAGCATTACACACCCCTAGTTAATACCAACATGATCCAACGTATTATCACTGAATGTCTGCATTTAATTACCACCAGATTCATTCATTAGATGATCAGGTGTTTTTTCTTTTGTCATTTCTCTTCCCAACACAAATAAAAATGAAATAATTAATCTTTTTGTTTTGCTTTATTTTGGCTGAGGAAGCCGCAAACTATTAAAAATACATATCGATATCATTACCAGCAATAATGAGTTTGAGAATATTAGCATATTGAATATCTGCAAAAATCCAATATGGATTGTTGTTTTGCTCATAAAGCACATTTCATCAAAAAGCATCAAAATATTAAAAACCTGAACAAATTTTGACTAAAGTAAACAGTGTAGACAGAGATGATGTGACATCAGGGATGCAGCTGTGATTATTATTGATCATATCTTTATTACTTTTACTTTTAAATCATATTAACATTTATCAACATGTCACAAAGTTGAGTTCATGCCTTTTACTTCAGAACTGATGACACCAATTTTTGCCACGTTTGCTGCACAATGAGCAACAAAACTTTTTTTTTTTTTTACTTTTCTAGCCATGTGATCGATTCATGCTCCTCCGAAAGGATAAGATGGTTGAGTCTGCAGTTTGTACTTTTTTATTTAATAATAAATCCAACACTTCTGATCCTGATTCCCTTTCTGCCTGCAGCGATGTGAGGACTGAAGATTGTAATATTTACTCACTCTAACTTTAGAGGAACCGCGGCTAAATAAAGACCACAGTGGTCCAGAGAGTGAGTGTCCTACTTTAGCACCATGCATCCCCGTCTCAGATTACTCTCATCCTCACCCGTCCCTCCAATGTCTCCGTGTTCGCAGTCAAACATCCAAACAATCAATCACTTTATTGATTATTGAGTTAAGTTTCATGAAGCTTAAGGAGCGACAGAAACAACTGTTGCATCATGAGCTGGAGAGTTTGAAACGATGCTTCACATGTAAAAAACAACCATCCAGAGTCAAACTAAAGATTTTAGGGGATTAAAAAACAATTAAGACAAATCTAGAGGCTTGCTGACCCAACGTTAAGCAACAATTAAAAACACTTCACTTAATGTGGCCAACCAATCATTTCCAAAAAATTTGGAAACATGAAAAAAAATAACAACAACTGCTAAATATGATTCATCATGAGTAACCAGTACTGCATACTGCACAAATTAGGATAGGTGATCAAATATTTCTACTGATCTTAAATTGCTGGTACATGCTTTGTTTATACAAGTCATTTAAGAACTTACTTTGCTATATATTTTATGAGGCATTAAAAAATAATATATAGTGCTATTAAACCTATATTTCGAAACATTGGTAAAAGGTTATATATATGTGCTTTAAAAACTGGTGAAAATGTATTCTTTTATTGCATTAAAAAGAAGCTTACATTGGCTTTATTTATGTGTCATGCTCATTAAATCATGAATTTTTAATTGTGTTTGAGTTCAAATATATTAACATTAGTATCATCCTTTTTTGAAGCTTTATATTTGCTGATTTTTGTTTATTTCTATATTTCTTTTTGTCACATAGAGTGCCAATATGTACCAATGAGGACCGCAGGCATTAAAATAAATGTATGTGGCCCTCTTGGTAATCAAAGTTGCCCACCCCTGATCTTTGAACAGACTGAAGAGTCTGAATGGAGCTTATTTGAGTGTGAGCATGAAGTCACATGACCCTGAGACTTCAGTGTTACTGCACACACAACCTGCCGCATGTCTGAGAAGCTGTTGGAGGTTTTAACTCCTCAAAACTGAACTAAACTAAAGCTCCACCTCAAAGATGGAGCTCATCCCCATCTACAACATCATAATGAAGAAAAGGGGTCACATGATCAGGGGTTTGAGGGGATGTGGGGGTTGCTCTATGACCCATTTGGTCCAGGCCGAGGTGTAACAAGTCTGGTCGGTCCCCTCCCCCACCCTTCATCCTCCACCTCCTCCACACCTCTCTGTCTGCATCCTCAACCCCCATCACACTCACACACCCTGACCGGGAACAAGAGCAGGCTCCACCCAATGATTCACACCTCCAGCTCTGAAGAAACATCCTCTGTCTCAGCCCATCGGTGCTCAACTATTCATCTGATGGTCAAATCACTCAGATACTCAAGTCGACTTCAAGATAGAAGCAACAAAACAGCAACTCTAAGAAGTTTCAGTTGTCCTGAAGATGTCAAAAGGTTTAAAAAGTTTTCAGAAATGCCCAAAAAGTTTGACACATCATGTTAAATGTCTTATTAAATAATTCACCAGTAAAGTTTTTAATGTGTGTTCCCATAAAACAAAATTCTGACTTGAGTTGGACACAGCCAGAATTCTCTTAAAAGCATTTTAAACTCAACCGTTTTTCTTTTTTCTTTTTCTTTTTTTGGTTCAACTAAGGCCAAACGTTCGACTAAGGATTAGGGCAACTTAAAAAACAAAGCAAGTTTAAAAAAAAAAGTAAAGTTATGAGAATGAAGTCGCAAAGTTACAAGAATAATCTCATAAAGTTACAAGAATAAAGTCATAAATCTACTTAAATTAAGCTAGAAAACAAACTTTATTCTGAAAGAACAGCCATCCGCCTACGCAAAGAGGATGAAATGAGAGCGTCTTCTTGATTAATGTATGCTTATGCTGATCCAAAGTTTTGACAAATAGCCTTCTTGATGACTTTGCCAATACTTTTTTTCTCGTAATTTTATGGTTTTATTCTCGTGACTTTATGAGATTATTCGAGTAACTTTTCGACTTCATTCTCGTAACTTTATGAGATTACTCACATAACTTTTCGACTTCATTCTTGTAACTTTATGAGATTATTCAAGTAACTTTTCGATCTTTATTCTTGTAACTTTTCGACTTTATTCTCGTGACTTTTCGACTTCATTCTCGTAACTTTATGAGATTATTCACCTAACTTTTAGACTTTGTTCCTGTAACTTTTTGACTTGATTCTAGTAACTTCATGAGATTATTCTCGAAACTTTTTGACTTTATTCTCGTAACTTTTCGACTTCATTCTCGTAACTTTAAGAGATTATTCACGTAACTTTTCGACTTTATTCTTGTAACTTTATGAGATTATTCACGTAACTTTTCGACTTCATTCTCGTAACTTTATGAGATTATTCACCTAACTTTTAGACTTTGTTCCTGTAACTTTTTGACTTGATTCTAGTAACTTCATGAGATTATTCTCGAAACTTTTTGACTTTATTCTCGTAACTTTTCGACTTCATTCTCGTAACTTTATGAGATTATTCAAGTAACTTTTCGATCTTTATTCTCGTAACTTTACGACTTTATTCTCGTGACTTTATGAGATTATTCTCGTAACTTTTCGACTTTATTCTCGTAACTTTATGACTATTCTTGTAACTTTACTTTTTTTTAGCATGGCCCTAATCCTCCATCGTAAAAATGAATTTAAAACAAAAAAACATCTGTTGTTCTTTCAGTTTTTTTGCTCTCATCTTCAGGATTTTACAGTTATGCTGTTAAACTTAGGATCCCTCTTTAAAGCCATTTAAAAGTCTTTAAAAAAGCCATTTTCGTCTATTTTCAGGAGTCTTAAATGTAAGACAGGTTTTAAATTTCTGTCAAACGAAGCTCATACAAAAACCTTTTCTTTTCATAAAAGTTCCACTTATTTCCCTTCTTTATGCTTTTCTTTCTCTGATATTTAATCAGCACAATTTTTCATCAATTAACAGAGTTAAAATGAAGCTGCAGCCTCACTGGAAAAGTCACTGATGGATCAATAAGAGACCCTTCATGTTGTCTCGGTTTGACCTGCAGCTCCGTGGGTCTCTGAGGGTCTCGGGGGTGGTGGTGGTATAATCTTATCTAAAAACAGCGGCTCTATAAATAGGCCTCAGCACGGACAGATGAGGAAACATCAGGCCAGCTTTGGCTGTGATGGAGCGTCACCATCATCTTCACAGCTCCACAACATCAAACCATCACCACAAATCCACCCCCGAGCGCTCTGATTGGCTCGAGAGCTTCTACCAAAGAAGGCAGAGAGTCGACCGAGCTGCTTCTCAGCGCTCCTCCTCTTTGACTCTGAGGGCTTCCTGGTGAGGAAACTCACACAGCCACAGCATCAGTGACATTAAAGTCTGTCAGTGAGAAACCACGTGATGAGAGACAGAAGAGGTTTGAAGCATCTGAGGCAAGAAAATCAAACCAAGCTGCAACAAATTCATTTCACGTCTTCATCAAACCACAACAGAGGACGCAGCTTCAAAGCAGCCCTCTGCACTTTGACTAGAATAGAAATTAAAGTTAAAAAAAAAACTTTGATTATAATATATTCTAATGAGGCAGCCATGATGTCCTCAATATCAGGGTATCACGGTTTTTTCTAGGGATGCATAATATTGGATTTTTGCAGACTTCACTGAACTACAATTGACTTTCTTATTCTTTGATCTTTTATTTGCATTAAAGAGAAGTGGGAAACAAGAAAATCATCATTTCATTCCTTAAAAATGATACTGTTGGTGTCACATTAAGTGAAAATGAAAGCATTTTGGTATATTAATATATTACGCCCATATAGGGGATTTATGACTGATACGTTGGCTCTAAATAACGACAAAAAAGAAGCTATTATCTGCTGATACTGATATCAAACCAATAATATCTTGTATCCCTTATTTTATCACAACCATAATCTCAAACATGTATATGACAACTTATGCCCGAGCTCTGGATTTACTCCATCAGTTATTTGATTATGTTTATTTACCCAAATTACTGAAATTCTTCTATTTAGAAGAAAAACAGAAAGAATGTTGTACTAAGCAGAATTTTAGGGATGTATTATTTTTGTGTTAACCCAGTTATTAGTTGACAGGTTGCAAAAATAAACTCAACAATTGTTAAGAAGTATTTTTACACAAATAATTTGCATGTAATCTTTTTTTCCCTAATCCATGTTCAGTAATGTAACCCTGAATCACACATCAGCGATTTTAATGCTTTTCTGCACATCTATCAATAATTTCACTAGTAGAACAAAAAGGGATGCACGATATTGGACTTTTGAGATTGGATATTATGATATTGGTGGTGGTGGGATAAGTTGTGGAGCGATCCAATCAGTTCTGGTATTGTAACTGAGATAAATAAAGGTGACTGCATTTCACACAAAAGTTCAATTTGTTTCTGTTCATTAATACATTCAAACTTCACTAGCATTCAATAAAGAGTTATTAGATGTCTCATTTTATCCAAGAGTCAAACATGACTTCAGAAATTCATAAAAAATGCATTACACTCAACTAAATTTACAGCAGATTTCGTCGACTAAAATGTTGTGAAATTTCATCAACTACAACTAAACCAAAACAAACAATTTAGATGACTAAATTATGACTAAAACTAAAATATATTTTAGGCAAAAGAATAACTAAATTATAAAGTGCTTTCAAATTAACACTGGTTAAAACTGTGTTGTTGCCATTTTTGAAAAACAGAGCTCTGATCTTAATGGGACTAGCTTGGATGAATAAAGGTTAGCAGAAGAATTCCCATCCCTACCTAAGAATCAATTGAGTATCAATATGGAGAGCAAGTTTGGCCTGAATGTGCGGCATCACATGTTGTGCTTCCTTAATCACTTTCCAACTTAACAATATTTTACTGGATTATTTTACATTATTGTTTGTTTCAGAATGTTTGAGTATTAAAGAGTTAAAGTCTGACAAAAAAGCTGCTGTAAAGTCACTGTTTTAAATTCATCATTTCATATGAATCAAATAATCCCAATTATCATTTATGTTTAATCAAGCAGATTAAATGCCACCAGATTAATTAACTTCAATCAAAGTTTGAGTGATTTCAGGGAGGACTGTGAGACAGAGGGACGAAGCCCATCACAAACAGAGACACAATAGAAAACCCGAGTGGAGAACAAAGGGTTAACAACAAAACCTCAGAGCTGAGGGTCGTCATCGTCACGTCTGTCTGAAGTCGACGGCTTCAAGAGCTCGTCAGGAGGCTGAAACTGTGGGAATCAATGGAGGGTGTGTGTGAATGGAGGTTAATGTGGACACAACAACGGCCCCTGGAGAGACTTTAATTAGCTGCTTCACTACGTCCCTAAAGACACACATTAACACACACACACTTACTGACCCACACCGTCGTTATCAGACATCAGTGATCGTCACATAATTAAACCTTCATATGATACTAATGAAAACATAAATAACGTCATTTGATCAATTCTATTTAAACAACCTCTTCTTACATAATCACCTCATTTAAGAGCAAAAATGTAATTAATTTATTTTTATACGTTTATTTACATCAGACGATGGGTAAGATTTAATTAGATGGGCTACATATTTTAATCACAAATATATAAAAATAAAAACAAACCATTTTGTTCCAAATCACCCCTTTATGATCTTTAATTAGGAGGGATAGGGCTGTTTTTCTTAATGCACAATTAGGTCTTATTCAAGACTTTCAAATGCAAACCCAAGACTTTCCTTTTTAGTCTGGCTTTTAGCTGATTATATTTATTATTATTATTTCCTCTTACTTATTTATTTTAATCCTCTTAATCTTTTATTTCTCCATTTCAGTTCAGATTTATTGTTTTGAAATTATATTCTCTGTTAATCGATTTTCTTTTCATTATCCCACTTAAGCAGATTTTATTACACATCCGGTGTTTTGCTATCTCATTTTACCATATTATTATTTGACATTTTATTTATTTTTCCCGATAGTATTTTTATTTCATTTCTTGTTGTGATTTTTCTTTCTTTCGTTATGTTAGTTTAGTCTTAGCTCCTGTGTTTCCTCATTTTTAATTCAAGATAGCACTTCCTCAGTCCTGTAATTCTGTTTTCTGTTAGAATCTCGTCTTAATGTCTTTGTGTGAGAGTGTGTGCTGTATGTGAATCGCAAGGGTGGGTAGGGTCATGTATTTTCATTGTATGCGATCTTCTACTGTTTTTTATATTTCATGTTTTATTTCTTTTTTATGTAAAGCACTTTGCGCTACAATACTTTGTATGAAAAGTGCTACACAAATAAAGTTTGATTGATTGATTGATGTGGCATCCCACTGCAGCCCCTGGAGACCGCTGCCTCGCTGCTAGGGATGGGTATTAATAAGATTTTAATGATACCAATACCATTAACGATTCTTTAAGGATCTCTGCTGATTTTCTGACAAAATCTGGCCGGTAGGTTTTTCAGTGGCAACAACATCAAACACATGGCACTCCTGATATTCAATGACGTGCTGCATAGAGAAACGTGTTGTTTCCACATAAAGTTGTGCAGTTATCACCTTTTAGTAAAAAGTTAAATCACAATTTTGACCATTTCTGACCTATATAAGAGGAAGGAATTGATGAGGGAATTAATAAGCAAAAAAAATAATGACATTAATTCGTTGAGGGAGCTGTTTTTGATTCTCGGCTGGAACTGGTCATTGATTCCCATTTCTATTTGCCAGCGAGCTCTCTTACTGCACGGGCTCCTGGCTGATGTTCAGGGTTCAGAAATCAGGGCATGGATTTGAAAACCAAAAAAATTGAGGTAAATAAATTTATAATTTGATAAGCTTTCCAGGCTGATGGAGCACTTCAGGATTAGCATTACACATAGTTCATGCTTCTGCACTTGATTTTATTACTGATTTTATGATGGTGTGCAGCCAGGGGGCTGTGCAGCCAGGGGCCTGCCTCCAGGGCTGCCGCTGGACACTACTGAAGAATTTCTGCATAATTACTTGCTGTAAATATTTTGCCTTGTTTTGTTTAAAATATTTTAATTAGAATCTTTACAAAATAATAAAGATCTGGTCTTCACCACCACCTTCATCAAATGTCACTGGTCCTTAATTACTTACTTCAATGCCTGATTATATCCTGTACGATTGATCCTTATTTTTACTGAAGGTCATTTAAGTAATAAAAAGCATGTTTATACCAGGACAGGATGTTTTTGGGGCTGTGGAGCGACATGATTTGATCTTTGAACATTTTATTGAGGCCATCACCGTGTGCTTGTTTATTCTTGTTTATTCGTGTTCGGATTACTCACAATATACTGATATACAATTCTTTATGTCTCCTTATACAAATGCAGTATCCTGTGCAATATCCTAACTCAAAAAGCACTTGCATGTTTATGTTTATATTTTTAATGTTAATAGTGTTAATTCTATTGCCTTCTTCATAGTCTCACTTTAACTTTTGTTTATCTTTTCCTTCATTATGAAATTATTATGTCTAGTATTTTTGGTTTATTTAAATTCCATCATACTCTCCTCTATTTTAAAGTCTTTATCTGATGTTCTTACTGCTATACCGAGTATAAGAGCAACTGAATTTCCCCTTGGGTATTAATAGTATATCTGATTCTGAAAACACACAACAGACTAAACTGAATCACATAATATTTACACACCTAAAAAAACAAAACGTCAAAATCATCTCTGAATTCCTCAAAGGAGCCAGTTTCCCTCCTTTAATCACCTGTACTCGTCCGTCATGCTGCATCATGTCTTTACACGACTGTTCCTGCAGGCTGTGAGTGTGTGTGTGTGTGGGTGTGTGTGTGCTCTGTTCCCACAAAAACACTCACAATGGAGGATGCCCCGCCGCACAAGACGCCCTTTGTGTGTGTGTAAATGCGTGCGTGAGTGCGCGAGCGAAACACATCATCGACTACATCATCGACCGTCACCATGTCAAATGTCCGGCACCACAGAAGAAGAAAAAGAGGAAGAAGAAGAAACGGAGCTTTGATAGGAACGAGAGTAAGAGTCGACAAATCAAATGAGGTGAAGTGGAAATCTTTGAGGATGACTCAGTGAACAAGACAAAAAGCAAACATGTTTTAAGAACTACGAATACACTACAATGTTTGAGTCATTTTTTTTTTTTACCAAAACAACAGTGGGGATGGGAATCGAAAACCAATCCCAGTTGAGAATCAAAAACAAATAGGTAAAGGAATCATTATTATTAGTCTTATTGCTTAACAATTCCTTCATCAAGTCTTTCCATGAGGACCTGCAAATGGAGGACGTCCCACTGTCATCAGAGGGAGTCTGCCCTTGCTAACAAACAAACGTATGCTGGCAAAAACATAACCTCCTTAGCAGAGGTAAATATGGTCCACAGAAAGTGTTTAGGGATGGGCAGAACCTTCCAAGCAGGTGATTGGACAAATGATCTGTCAATCACATTCATTACAAGCCAATCAGGTACTGTAGTAGGCGAGCGATACTGCCGAGGAGTAAAATACAAAACATAAGCCACTTTGTAGAAAAACATGTCTGAAGTGGAGCTAAAATATCCTTTTTATCGAGGAATACTTCGATCTGTGTTAATCTCTGTACGAGGAGTCACTTCCTGCAGTCATCTTGCTCGTGGCTCCCACTTAGTCCAGCTTTGGGACGTTCGCAATCGTAGATTTGAGCCTGATTACAGACAGAATCAGGCGAATCAAGCTGCTACACAAGGTTTAAAAATGCCTGAAATGTGATGAAACATTTATGTAGACCTGCTATTTTCATGCTTAAAAGCTACAGGACTCTGTAAAGAGTTGGATTGATAATGGCACAGGTATCACAACCGTATCAATTCCCATCCCTAAAAAAGAGAGAGAAGAGTCTGAACTGCACAAACATGTTTTTAATGTTTGGACAAGTGGACTGAAATAGTGACAACTTGTCCAAACATTGCCAACATCCATCCATACATTATCTCTACTGCTTATCCTTTAAGAAGTCACAGGGACTGGAGCCTATCCCAGCTAGCACTGGGTGAGGGTGGGGTACACCCTGAACCAATTGCCAGTCAATCGCGGGGCAACATAGAGAGACGGACAACCATTCATTCTCACACTTTTGTGGGCAATTTGAAGTCACCAGTCAACCTAATGAGCATGTTTTTAGTCTGAGGGAGGAAGCCAGAGTGCCCGGAGAGAACCCACGCATGCAACTCCACACAGAAAGGCCCTGACTGACACTGGGATTGAACCAGCAACCTTCCATGCCGCCCCATCACTTCCATATTTCTCCAATTTAGAAACGTTCAGGAGTTTGCTTGCAGCTATTTTTAAAAATAAGTTACATTCTATTAAAATAAATTTGTTGAATTAATTATAAAACTACACAATTACTTCGGTAACACTTGGAAAAGGAGGAGGTCCTGGAGCTTGCCTGTTCTTTTCAAATTCTTCCAATAATTCATTTAATCAATAATGAAATTTCACAAATCAGTTGCTTAAAAGATTCCCATCAGTTTCTACCAGAGCCTTCCTCTTGAGGCCTCTTTGTGCACGAGGCCCGAAGCACCATCCTGCCTTTTCATCGCCCCTCCCTCTCCCTTCCTCCTCCTCATACATCCTCATTTCAAAAACAACCTGTCGCTCCTTCAGGAGTCAGGGAGTTGAGGAGTGGAAGGACGAGTTAAAATTTTCCCCTCAGAGAAAAGTGCCGATCAGAGCGAGAGAGAGTGAGAGAGTGAGAGAGAGAGAGAGATCTCCTCCTGTCGCCGAGGGCCCAGCTCGGCCTCAGTGTTGAATTTCGTAATGGAATGCTAACTGCTCATCCGGATCTCTCCTCCTCCTCCTCCTCCTCCTCCTCCTCCTGCTTCTGTTCCTCCTCTCGCAGGCGGAGGAGAGGACCAAAGACCGCAGGAGTGCACAGTTCAACATCTCAGGAAACCTTTCAGACAGTTCAAATGATCCAACAGGTTGCAGGAGCTGACAAGGAAATCTACCAAAGTGTCAACAACTTACTCTGAAAAGCACTCAGGATGCAAAAAAAGGTGCAACCCAAGACTTCAATAACTAAATCAGACATGAGACACTTCAAAAGCTCCAAATCTGTCGCCAGAAGCACAACAAACTATTCTAGAAGAACCAGTAAATGTCTTCTGTGATTGATTAATGCACATAATGAACACGATAAAGCTCAACAACTTCCTTAACATTAAAAATAATCCTGGATCAATATGCAGATTTGTATCACCACCAAACTCTCATCACTTCCTCATGCCATCATTTACATTACAAGAAAATGTCATCAAAACCCGTTCATAACTTTGAGTTACCTTTCCTTCAAAGAGGCAAACAGACAAACGCCGGCAAAAACATCATCTCCTTGGCAGAGTTAGCAAAACTACTTCAACAAAGCAGCTCAACATCATAAAAACATCACGTTACAAGCTCCAAATGTTCAATCAAACATGATAAAGTTACAATAAAACCCACTACTGGTGTCAAAAACACACTGTGGCAGGTAAAAAAATACAGGTTCACAAAAAATAATACTTGGGATACTATGCCATGAGAGAGAAGTGATTGTAAAAGAGAAAAATAGGAAATAATGAACATTATGGATTAAATATCCAAACTGAATAATACTGCATCCTTTGTATTGGTAAATATAAAAGGATAATGTCTAATGAAAACTTTAAAAGCTCATTTTACCATAAAACATAACAGACAAATAAAATTAATTACAACTAGAATATGAAAAATGGCAATTATGTATAGCTCAAGCTATAGTCTGACTTCACATTATGGGCTACAATCTGTATCACATAACAACACAGTGAATCAAGATATGCTGATAATCCAGACAATATATATGGCATACATCAGCAAAATGTACCAAAATGCTTCACTGCATGGGTAGATGTAGAAATCTAGAGTTTCATTTTTACGAGTTAAAAGTTGTTCTTCTTGTTTTACGTCTGTTCCTCACACAAACAGACTGTCACATTGAAAAAAAACAAGTCAGTATTTGTAAAATTAAGAGCTTGTGCACTTGACCAAAAAAGTTTTGGTGTCAGCTATGATGAGTTCTGAAATATCAGCATATATTAAATATTTGCAAAAATCCAATATTATGCAACCCTAACAATAATAATAATAATAATAATCATAGATTTTTTTTAACACAACTTTGATACTCAGCAGAAGAATATACAAAGTATTCCAGTGTAATGGGAATCATCGTGGGTACAATGTCAAGATGAATTTGGAGACAAATGCAAAACAACATTGTCGGGGTGCACAATCATGTTTTCCGTAATTTCTGCTGATACTGAAAGGTTGACTTGACAAAAAGGACTTGTTTCTTTCTATGTGACAGTCTATTAATGTGATAAACTGATGCAAAACAAGGAACATCTAACTCTTGAAGAAATGAAACGCTTGCTTTTTAAATGTATCCATGAAGTGATAATAATGTGAGGCATTACAGTGCATTTGCTTATTTTACCGTTAATACTGGCGATTTATCAGCTGCAAATATCAGCAAAAATGTCAACATCTGCTGATGTCATACCGATATTGTGCATCCTTACCAAATAGCTAACAGTAACAATAACACCAAGATGACTGATACAAATATAAAAGACAATGTATTTTAACAAACCACAAACGATTTGTTTCTTGTTTTTATCTTAAAAAGTAGAAAGAGGGCTAAATTAGCTAATTATTAGGAATGGGAATTGCTAGGATTTTAATGATACAAATGCCATTATCAATATGATTAATGTGGAATTTTAATGTGGGCAAAAGTTGGCCTCCATTTTCAGTGGTGCTTTTGCACAGTGTTGGTGTTTCCAGCCACTGAATATTGTGTATTAAACGTGTTTTTATTGGGAATTACGCTGCAATTCTGACAGATTTTGCCTGCTGTCTGCCATGAGTACATTTTTGAAGTCAGTGGCTACGTTTATATGCAGCCAATAATCGGGTTAAGGTCAATATTCCGGTTTCTGAAACATTTGGAATAACCCCGAGCCGGAGCTGTGCTATTTACAACAAGTACTTCCTGTACTCAAAAGACCAAGATTCCTGGCGAAAAGAACACGCGTAGAACACAAATTAATGTTCCTTTCGATGGGGCTATCCCAATAGGCGTATACATGACCAAATATTCGGGTTAGAAAAGGAGTAACCCAGGGGTGATTTACGGGTTTTTAAAAGGGTTTTTGGTGTTTACATGGCTTGAGACTGCATGTAAACGTAGCCATTGTTGTCACTTTTGTTGATTGACAAGGTATGCAGAACAAAGTGGAAGGAATTGATAAAAGAATAGTAAAAGCAAAAAGCAAAAAACTAATGATATTCATTCTTTTAGCTGTTTGTTATCGATTCTCAGCTGGGATTGGTTTTCGACTCCCATCCCTACACAAAAAAGACACTCTGAAGCTGCTGAAAACCATTTATTTGCATGGTAAATTTAGTTAAAGTCTTAAAAATATATACTTTTAAGAGTATTTGACTTTAAACAGTGGAGTTAAAGTTCCACAAGCAGGAAGGTAGAGCGACATAGGCGAACACTGGGAGAGAGAGAGAGAAAATCCTTAGCAACCATCACATTATCTAACCAGTTCAACTCTGAGACACTAAACCGCTCATCAGCTCCTCGGTCACAGCCAAACCAAACCCTCTCCATCAATCATTGACCCTCACGGCTGATAACAAACCCTCCTGCAGCAGTTAAACTCCATTTTTATATTTAACAGCATCCTCCGCCTGCACCAACACGGAAAAACCCGACGACGAGGCCAACGGCTAAAACTAGCCGCTCGAAAGTTCACAAAGTCGACGGTTAGAGGTCGGGGCCATCTTTAAATGTGAGAATAAACACACAGTTAAGGTTTAAAATGGAAGTTAGAGCCGCGGATGATGTCGACGGAGAGAGCAGAGAGGCTAAGGAGGTGGGGGAGGACAGAGGAGGTGGGGGGAGGACAGAGGAGGAGGTGGTGGATGCAACAGGCGTCACGTCGATGCTGCTGCTGCTGCTGCGGGGCTGCGCGTGAACGGAGGCCGAGGAAAAGTCTCCGAAACGCCGCGGAAAGTCAACAAACAGCCGCGGAAAGTGGGGAACACGGACCGGGCCGAGGGGGTCGGACGCCTCGGTGCCGTGTTGGGGCTCTTTATTAATGAACAGGGGTCGGTTTGTGGCTAAATATGTCTGGGCAAGGTCACAGCAGCGGCGTCGAGCTAGCCGATGTTAGCGAGGATGCTAACGGAAGGAGAGGGACCGCCCCTTCACAATAAAGCTGACATCTAACGACCTCGTTTTGAAAGTCAAATAAAACTTATTTAGCTGTTTTAAACGGGATATTTCTTTTTTATGCACCCATTACACATATGTATCTTTATTAATCAATAACGGATGTAAGTAATCATCTCTAGAGCAACTCTCTATCTTATATCCATAATATGAATCATAAAACCAGATGTACCCTGAAAAAATAGTACAAAATGTTCAAACAAGAAGTGCCCCGAGAACACATTCAGATTCAGATCACCACCAAAATGTAACCATTTCTTTTTTGTTTCATGACCAACATTCTCTGAAAATTTCAACCAAATCTGTTCATTAGTTTATGAGTTATCCTGATCGCAAAGAAACTAAAAATTACTGGAAACAACCTCCTTAGCAGAGGAAGTTACTGACAATAATTCACCAAACACTCCATAATGTATAAAATACACCTCCAACATAGTACAAAACTAGATTTCAACCCTAAAAGTGATGGCTTCTTGGCACCTGGGTACTTTGACAATTGTATCCTGTTTGACTCCCTATGCGTATTTTATTTTTAATTCTTAACATAGGCTACTACTACACTGCTAGACCACAAAAACTGCCACATGCTCTACAACTTCTTAAAATTTCCCAAAATAAGACAAAGATGCAACATGGGGCCTGCATCATGGCAAAACATCTCCAACAACTCAAACTATAGCCACAGGTAATGAGCAAAAGATGACTAAATGAGTTGTCAGTAGGGATGCACAATAGATTTTTACCATTATTACAATATTTCCAAAATCATAATCACCAATACAGATCATTTTTTGTCAATAGCACCAAGTTTTTTTTAAGGGAATTGCTACCAATTTGAGACTATTTGTGTAAAGAAATGATGTAAAACAAAAAATACATCACTAGCTGCCGAGACATAAAATCTTACATAATTAATGGTACTTGGATGACTTTGAAATAAAGAAAGATGCAGCATTTGTGGAGTTATGTCAAGAACAATGATGTTTGCCTACATCCAACAAGATCAGCAGGCCAGATCATCACAGAAGCACAGAGTGTTTTTTAAAAGATGTTTCACCACATATGTCAGCAGATTTTGCAAGAAGTATAACTTGGACAATGAATGTAAAGCCATAAACTGAGAAAAAAACAATATTATCAGAAGATAGAAGCATGAAATACATGCCGTTTTATCATGCAAAAGACCACATAATCCAAAACAAAAACAACTTTCTCCAAGCATTTCATCCTCTGAGGCAGGGATGGGCAACTGGAAGGCTGGGGGCCAAATGCAGCTGTCTAACTTCCTTAATTCTGGCCCACAAGTCAGTTTAGTCTGTCAAAATCTGATGTGACAACAGTAAACATAGCAATAATTCCAAGAAACAAGAGTGAAATATGCTATAATACCCTGCAAATGCTCCACAACATGCAAACAAGTGGCTTAAGCTTGCTTGAATTCTGTTTAGATTAATTACTTAAACATCTTTAGGGGTATTTAAGTTTAGAGAAATATACAAGTGTTGATAATGTAACTTTTCATGAGAGCTTTCCACAGTTCACCCCTTTAGCGTCCTCGAAAATGTGCAAATGAGTGCGTCTGTCAAAGATGATCATTTTTAAGAAACAAAAGTTTCCCATCCCTGCTCTGTGAGGATCAACAGGTGATTTTACTCTGAAAGCACACACCGGAAGCACTCGCACTAACAGCTGCTGCCTTTCCTGTGGTGTCTGATAGCTTTACACATGGCCACTAGCAGCGAGGCTCCGACCAAAGTGCACCCGAGATATGGATGCTCGACTCCGGCTGCGAGCAGACTTTGAACCCCCCTCTCTTCCTGCCACCCTCCCCGCTCGGGACAAAAACCACCACATAACAGCCCCCCAAACGTGCACGGAGCGGCGCAAAAGTTGCACCAAAAAGAAAAAGTCTACAAAAACATGAAGTTGATGATAATTAGCTGAATGAGGAAGAGACCTGGGGTTGAATTCCACCGCTTGGATGCGCATCAAACTAGGAAGCAGAGCGGAGAGGAGAGAGAAAAAAGTATTATCCCTCCCTCGCCGTGTCCACATCTCACCTCAAACTTTACCAAAACACCTCAAAGAAGCCAAAACTTTCCGTAAAAGGCGACAAACATTGCAAAACATCGATCACGCAGTGCGCACAGAGCAACAAAAGCACCAAATTAGAGCGATGGAGAGGCGAAAAACGCACACTTACGCTTGACTTTGTTGGGGTTGGGCTGCTTGCGCCGAGACATCGTGGCGAGGATGATGATGGTGGTTGTCGGTGGTGGGGGCGATGATGATGATGATGATGATGAACGGCGGGGATGGTGGATGAAAAAAAAGGGGGGGATGAAGAAAAAAAAGAAGGGAGAGAGAGGCTGCAAACTCGCTCCAGAGAGGAGAGGAATCAAAATGGCGTTTCCGAAGGGATGTGCAAACTTGGACAAACTTTACTCCGGCTTCTCCACCTCCCTCCTCCTCCTCCCCTCCCCTCCTCCTCCTCCTCCTCCTCCTCTTCTGCTGCTGCTCTTCCTCCCTCCTCTCCCTCGGAGGAAAGAAAATAAAGAATAAGTCGAGGGCAGAAGTCGTCGATAGGGAAATGTTGATGGATTCTAGTAAGTTTTAGTTCATCTCGGGGCTCTAAACTCTGCCCCCTCTCTCTGTCTCTCCCCCTCTCTCTCTCTCTCGGTGTCTCTCTCCCTCTAAACCTGATAAGTAAAGCTCATCACGTGTTGTCTCTCCAGTCTCCAAGGGGACGTGGCCACCAAGCATCTCTCTCTTTACGCACACTCAGATGGACGTTACTGGATTACTTCTGTGACTGCAGCCGTGATGGAGGGAGGGAATAATCCTATTTCATCTAAATGTTACAAAATACATCTCCATCAGCGTTGATAACAACCTTATGCCACTTTACGCACGAGCATCTGCATCTTTTACGCAAAAAAATACAACTTTACGCACGTTTCAAACCCTCACATCGAGACAAAATGCCACTTTAAAGTTGATTTGTCGTCATTTAAATCGTCAATCCCCTCTTCATTTGCCGTATTTTCTTTACTCTTTAGTAATTCTGCCACAAAAACGCACTTTTAACGTTTGTTTTATCGATGACGCAGAGTTTAAGGGACTAAAAGATAAGAAACCATCCGCGCTGCTGGGCTTCCCTTGCAACCACACTGTAGAGGCAGCTCTTGCAGCTATCGCGAGACTTGGGAGGATTACACGACGGGGACAGTGTGAGATATCGCGGGACTTGGGGAGTGGAAAGAAGAGAGGATGCCAACCGTCAGCACTGGGGGGGTTGGAAGTAACTGCTTCTGTTTCCAGGAAGGTAAATGAGGCAGGACAGAGGGATATATCTCTAAAATGAGACGAAAGGAGATTTTAACTTTTATGAAAGTAAAGGTAAAGGATTCGAGCGGGAAAAAATAGCTGAATTATACATTTAATAAAGAAAACATGAACAGAAGTTGACATTTTAGTGTCTTTAAGGACTCGTATGGACATGTCCCGTTGCATTAAGAGATGAACGCGTATTTTACGTTGCAAAAGGTTTATAAACTCATCAAGTTTAAGGTGAGATCTTGCCTTCAAAACACTTTAAATGTGATTTTATATTGTAAAATGTTAAAAACAACACAAAATAGGAAGTTATTCCATTTTAGCATCCTTAAAAGAACAGTATTAAATTATTGCATTGAGAAATATTAAAAAAAATAGACTGGAAATATTATACCAAAACTAGAAAATAAAGTTGAAATCACAGTACATTGATCTTATATTCAACTAAAGAAGTCAAAAGCTAAGTTTTCCACAACTAGTGTTTTTAACTAACAATTCAAAAACCTTGAATTAAGGAGGAAATCAAACAAATCAACCTCAAAAACAGACAAAAAACATTACTCCTTGCATTTAACCAACATAAAGTTAAAGTTTCTGTTTTACACTTTAAATCCAAACAAAACCAGAAGTACACACATCCTCCATGAGGCATTTCGAGTGGCATGGACGAGTTATTGTCAAAAAAGTAATGTAAACAAATCATGCTGATATCATTATTAGTTATTATTATTACCAACATCTCCTGAAAATTTCACCAAAATCTGTCCAGTAGTTTTTGCAAACAAACAAACAAACATACGACGATAAAAGCATTTCCTCCTCGGCAGAGGTAATTTAAATCATTCCATCTTAAATCGAATGAAAAACCTTTAAAAGAAGCAGAAATTCAAAAAAATCAACATCAAAAACTCAAAAAAAGACAAAAACATGTATTTGTGTAGGTTCTCAGTCATCCAGGTCATGGTGGATCCAACTGGACTGGTTCTTTTTCTTGAAGACGTTTTGCCTCTACCACATGCATCAGTGTTGGATTAAAAAAATCAGCCTTGTTTAGATTTTTAGTTTTAAACCCAAACAACATAAATCAAAAAGAAGTATCACTGTAATCTTGACTCTAGCAAACTTCAGTTAGTTCCTCTTAAAACTCATAAACTAATGTAAAACTTTAGTTAACCATGTTTAGTTTAGTGTTTTGATTTTAAAAGCAGATCATCATAAACATAACATGACATCATAAAACAGTTTATTTGTATATGTGTATAAAGTGGCTGTATAAGAAGAAGCACTAAAAAATAAAAGAAAGTATATTTTATTGTCATTATTATGTTGGCTTTTGTCTGACTTTTGTTGGTTCTGCTCAAGCAGCAGCCTGCAGGACTGAAAAATGAAGCCAACACTGAAGTTCCAAACACTGCAGTTCCTCAAGTGTCCACTCGAGGCTGGCTGCAGAAAACCTGGAAGTTACACGATTGTGTAACTTCCAGGTTTTTTTTACATCCTGGATTAACAAAGATCTTCAGTTTGAATATTCAATACATCTAAGCATCTCACTGAGCAGTGGTGAGCTGTTTTATAAGTCGCTTATTTTAATTTTATTTACGGTTTTGAATAGTTAGGAACTTGACTGACAATGACAGTCGCTATTTTATAAATCAAAAGTGTAATCTATTTAAGAACGAAATGTTGTTTTTCTTGTTTCACATCTATCTCTAACACAAATGGAAGGAACAGGTCAATTTTGGCTATGTTGGGGCTCCTGACAAAGAAATATGTTTTTTTTAAATCGGTATCAGTGTTAATGAGTTTTAAAAATCCAGCATCGTGCATCTCATGTCTTCACAATATGGTGGCTCACAGTCTGGTGTTAAAAGCCTCATTTAATAGTCACATGGCTTCATGCAGTCTGCAATGGTTTAATGCAGTGGTTCCCAAAGTGTGGCCCATTGTCCCTAGGGGGTCCCACAACAATATTACAGCAGTATTAACTGTTATGCACAGCTAGAAATGCATTCAGGATAACTTCAGGTGCACGTGACATGTCTTAGCGTTGCAGGTAACATTGAAGCCATACCTCACCCCTGACTTCACCTGAATGACGTCACATTGACTGTTTTTTACTTAAAGATCCTGAAAATTTTAGGTTTCAAAAATAACCTTTAATCGCTCTGTGACCTCTAAGGAAGATATGAGGAAAGAGATTTGTTAGTAAAGGGGGTGACCAGGAGTCCGTTATATCATAGTACATTCACTGGACAGTTTATGAGCTGCACCTGTTGAACTTCTCTATAACGCAAACAGCTAATCAGCCAATCACATGACAGCAACTCAGTGCCCAAAGGCTTGTAGACATGATCAAGACGACCTCCTGGAGGTGACATTAATTACGGATGTTTGTCAATCTACTGAGGTTTTCAAACAAAATATCTCACGAACAGGGCTGCTCAGTTATGGCAAAAATTGTAATCATGATTATTTTGATAGATATTGAGATCACGATGATAAATTTATGCCGCCTGCCTCTGATGAGAGCTTTATGTCCTTTATTTGCAAGGCAATTTTATTGATCAGAAACACTAATGATTTTGATTCTTTGAGAGAGTTATCGATTCTCAACTAGAATTGTTTTTTCAATGCCCACCCCTAGCCTTAAATGGTGCATAAAAATCTTTTTTTGGATTTGTCCAAAGACATTTAAGTGACTCTGAACGTGGCATGGCTGTTGGTGCCAGAGGGGCTGTAAAGTCAGAAACTGCTGATCTACTGGGACTTTCATGCAGAGAATGGTCCAGAAAAGAGGGAATATCCATTCAGCAGCAGTTCTCTGGGTGAATATGCCTTGGTGATGCCAGAGGTCAGAACCTCTCATTACAGCCATGATATGCTGAAGACCATTTCTGAACACACAACACGTATACCCTTGAAGCAGATGGGCTACAGCAGCAGAAGACCACACCAGGTGCCACTCCTGTCAGTGAAGAACAGGACACTGAGGCTACTGCTCACACGGGCTCACCAAAACTGGACAACAGAAGACTGTAAAATGTCTCCTGGTCTGATGAATCTGGACTTCTGCAGATGGTAGGCGCAGAGTTTGGTGTGAACATCATGAAAGCTTGGATGGAGACTTCCAATACCACGTCACAAAGCTCAGATCATCTCAAAGTGGTTTCTTTGTCTCCACAGCCACCAGATCTCAATCCAATAGAGCACCTTTGAGATGTGGTGGAGCAGGAGATTCTCATCATGGATGTTCAGCTGTGTGATGCTGTCATGGAGATATGGACCAACATCTCTGAGGGACGTTTCCAGCTTGTTGAATCTGACACCTGGAATTAAGGAGCTCTGAAGGTGTTCCTAATAAAGTGGCTAGTGAGGTTATATTTCAGCCTTTCTATCTTAAACACAAGGTAAATATGAGAAAAGGAAACTGCAGTGTGGGCACACTTGTTGATCTCTCGTCACATGCAGGAGAGCAGAGTGGAGGATGAAGAGTGTGAATAACTTCTCCCCCTCCTCCTCCTCCTGCAGCAGGAGCTGCTCGTTCTTTCTCTCGCTCTCTTTCTGCTCTCTCTGCCTTCAGGTCGGACTTTGACTCCCGGTGCAAACGTTAGCTCCAAACTAAATTTAAACCTCCTGGAGTCTGGACCTTCATTGTTAAATTTAGTGCAAGAGAGAGAGAGAGAGAGGGAGGGCGGCTGGACTCCTCGCCCGCTGCATGTGGAGCTCCTCTCCCACATTCCTGACAGCCCTCCTCCATCTCCAGATACAGACCCCTCCTCCTCCCATCATCCCCTGCTGGAGCGAGGAGCACACAGGCATCTCTCCTCCCATCACACCCCCCTCCTCCACCTCCTCCCCCCTCCTCTTCCCCTGCGGGCGGCTGCAGCAGAGCAGGAAGAGCCTCCCCGTCTGTCCCGGGCTGGTCGGGCCTGTTGCTGATGAAGGAGAGGAGAGGGAGGAGGGGCTGATGGGAGGGCTTGGGTGTTACCCAGACTTTGGTTAGCGGCTAAATGACTTCAAACAGTGTGCTCACTCCACGCAGGAGGCTCTCTGCCTCTTCCAGCCTGATTCTGGGACAAGATTATGGGGGGATGCCTTCATCTGAGGTCTCTGCAGTGATACAGAGAGAGTGTTTTCAACTGAAACATGATTTAAAGTCCTGCAGGAGGATCAGCCTTCGAGTGAGATCGAAGACACAAGAGGACGACAATAAAGGAAAAGGTCAAGAAAGAACTTGAAAACTAGAAAGCACTCAGAGAGCGCAAACCTCCGCCAAGGTAGCTCACACACTGCGGTTATATCTATAAGCAACAGTTCCATGATAAAGTTACCATCAAACTATGATGATATCATTATTAGTTAGACAGTTATCTTACAGCAGTTATCTGGATCAACACCAAAATCTAATTATTTTTAAATTGGGCCATCACCAACATCTCCTGCAAATTTTAGCAAAATCTGTCCAGTAGTTTTTGTGTAATCTTGCTAACAAACAAACATATGCTGGCGAAAACATCCCCTCCTTGGCGGAGGTAATGAGCAAACTTTTCCACTGAATATGTAAAGAGGAAATGGGAAAAGGAACTAAACATTGGAATCACAACGGAAGAATGACTCAGCATGTGTGAGATGTAATGTAGTTCTACAACCTCAAGGATATGGAGGGAATATGGGTGGAAAAACCTGATAAGCTTCAAGCTTTAAAAACTAAAATTACAAATATTTGTCATTTCCTTTACCTCCACTCCATATCATTACAGCTCCTGATATTAACTTCAGAGAGATCAACTAAATCAAACACATGGTAGGTCCTGCAAACAGCACACATATATTAGTATGACCTAGAAAAACAATCATGAATGACCTGCTGCTGCGGACCTGCTCCACTCCATGTGCTCCTGCATCAACCATCAACAGAAAAGACATTATTTAACATAACTTCATACTTTAGACCAGTTAAACCCATTTTAATGGCAGTTTAGCGAGATGCTGTTATATTAATCAACATCATTCATCTCTAGATTATATTCATTTAAGATATTAATGTTAATATTAGATCGATCTCCCTATCCATGATTGTATTGATTATACATCCATAGTAACTACCTGTACAACCATATAGACATGAGGTCCCTCTTGAAAATGAGATGCCGCATCTCAAGGGGCTTACCTTTAAATAAATTTATATTCAACAAATATGATGCCATATAAATAAAGATTAATTAAGTCTATATTTAGCAGAGACAAATGTGATTTCTGTCCCTTTGTCTCTGCCTTTATTATATGTTTGTGTATATATTCATATATGTGTATCTATAAAATGAAGAGTTTGTCTTCAGCCTGCTCTGTTATAAAGTGTTTTGAGATAACACTTGTTATGAACTGGTGCTATCCAAATAAATATTGTTTGATAGATTGATTGATTAAGTACTTTATATCACCTACACTAAAGAGCAAACAAACAGGTTTGCAGCTACCATGCTGAAGATTGTGTGGAAATAATAAAGCACACCACACTCACATCTTCTGGGGATGTCAAGAGGTACAACCTTACTGGGAGGAGGTAAATGGAATAATTAAAGACATACTGGGATATGCAATACCAAAGGAATGTAAAGTGATGTATCTTGGAAAGATAAATGATAGATGTCTAACCAAAATTCTGTTGATTACATGTAAGAAGGTAATCACTAGAAACTAGTACAAACCTGATCCCCCACCAGTGCAACAATGGTTTGAAATCATAAGAAAGTCTACTCAGTGGAAAAAAAGACATTTTAACTCAGACTGAGAGAAGATGCTTTCAACAACAAATGGATTAAATGGACAAATTATGACAATCTGTCACGCAAATGGACTCATGTGATAAGAAGACACTGGACTTGTATTATCATCTTTTTGAATGACCATGACTACTGCACTTTTAAAATGGTTCTGTTTGTTTTTTTTCTGTTCTTGTTCAATTTTATTCCCTTTTTGATTAAAAAAAAACATTAAGATGCTGAAAGGATTTGTAAAATGAAATTAATGACATTAAAAACCAAAGTTTAAAAAAAAAGCAAACTTGAATGCAATAACAGCTCATTTGATCACTTAGAAATATGGACCATAAAACATAATTTAACAGCCTGGGATTTTTCTGACTTTGATTTATTGATTTACTTTCATTTAATGTGTTGCTGGTGCCATTGTGAGACAAGCCTGTGCTTCAACATGCTGCCCCCATCATTAGTTGATTTATAGATAGGGTCTAGTACAAAACAGTACTAATAAAAGACATGTCAGATGATCATATACACGCTTAGCAAGGCTGAAAACATCCAGATATGCTGTTGTTGGCCAGGGCAGAGGAAGTGTACCGTGCTCAAGCATGACATGGAGCAAAAACTGGACCTTAGATGAAACGTGCCAGGGCAGGGTACTGAAGCCTTGTGTCTGGGTGCCATTAAGCCCCTGTGGTATTCAGACATAATGCTTTGAAACAGCAATATGAATGAGATTGTCTGCACCTTTTTTAAAGCATGGCCCTCCATTCTCAGTGTTTATTCTTTCATGGTTATAATCGTGCATTTATAGAAGACATGAAGTCAAAGCAAAACAAAAATTAAAGCAAGACTTTAACTCGCTATACTAATTTTTAGAGCTGGTAAAATACAAATGAGAGCTTTCTCCACCTGTGCGGTCTTTATTTTTTCTGTCAGGGTCAAACCTGCAGATGTGAAGACAAAAGAATCTGATAGAGAAACGGAGCATGAACATAACTGTGTGTACTGTTGACATATGAAATACAGGCCGAGCTGACGGGCTGCAGGAGACTCCACTTCATTAGAGAGAGAGGGAGGGAGAGGGTGAGCGCGGGAGAGGAGCAGCTAACAGCATTACATCACTAATCCAATCACTGCTTTTCACCTCAACCGGCCACTTTTCTATTCAAATTAATCCATTCAGATACACGGAGCCCATCCCCACTGCACACTCTCACACCAAAAAGGAGAAGGAGCGGCTCAATTTTACTCGGAGTGAGAAACTTTCCTGTAAGATTACGTGGGATAGTGGTGCAGTGATGATGCAGTTTTCTAGGCCAACCAGAAGTCAACATCAGAGTTTCACTGACAAAAAAGATTACTGCATAAAATTAGATCTGTGGTGAAAATGTGTACACTCTTGGTTTTGTTCATTGAGATAATCTGCACATTTGAACGCCTCTTTTTCATATTTTCTCAAATATATATAAATATATATGACCTTTATTTAACCAGGAAAAACCTCAGTGGGATTAAAAAATCTTATTTGCAGGAGTGTCCTGGCCGAGATGGCAGCAGCACATTTACAAAGTTACAGAGATGAAACAATTACAGACACAAATATATAAATATCAACCCATCGAGACAGAGCCACAGAGCAGAAAATCATCAGTCAAAGCTTCCATAGCCTGCTTCATTTTCCTCCAGTGTCTTTAATCTGCATTTTAAAAAGATATAAAGAGCTCAGCTCTCCAAGACACAGTTGTTCCTGCAGCAGATTCCAGTCTGCAGGAGCAGATCTGAAAACTTCTTTTTCCCATTTCAAGATGAACTTTGGGGACAGAGAACAAAAGCAAGTTTTGTGACTAAGTCACAGAATGAAGAAGGAAGCTTTCACAACTTTTCACTTGAATACAGCCACTCAGGAATGATGGAAGCAGGTCAAGTATAGCCTGATGATTCAGTCGATGGATAGACAGAGAGACCCACCCAACTGGCTCATACAGAGAACAGTGAAGAGTTAGAGTGCTGAAATTTGTTCTGGACCTTAAAGCTCAGTGATAAACAGTATCCAAAGATTTAAGACATTGAGAAGATGCTTGAAGATATGATAATTCACCATAATTAATCAAAGACTAGGAAGTAGGAGCAACAAGACGCTTTTTTGAAGTTAAAAACAAAACAAGACTTACTTCTGAAGTAAAAGCCCAGAGGCAGTTTAACTTCTTTACAAGTTGCTCAATATGAATCTTAACAGTCAGAAAATCATCAATCACAAATCCAAGCTGTTTATAAGAAGATACAGACTCAGTAACATGACCCTGGGCTGTAACAATAGAGGTAGGTAAATTGATTAGCAGGTTCCATGATCTCTTTTTTGAGTTTGTGAACATCATCAGCTTTGTTTTTTTAGAATTCCCTCAGATTGTCCTGCACAATTTCAAAGGCCTCCTGCCTAGTTGGTGTAATGGCATTTAAAGGGATAGTTTGGGTTTTTGGAAATGGAGTTGCTCAGTGGCCATGATGGCACTAGTAAATATAATAAAAGCAACTGTCCAGCTCTGCACCTGAGGGGAGATAGCAGGACATAGCAGTAAATGGTGCAGCCTCATAATTACCCCACTTTTAGGGTAAAACTACACAAAACACTGTGTTGCCTTGACTAGACGCTGCAGTAAGATTCTTTACAGCACTTCACTTCTTCTCCATAAAGCCCCTGTGTTTGGGACTACAGCATTTCATGATATAACTCTCCTGATTATTTGGAGGATGGGTCGCTCCTGTATTCACTCTCAATGTAAAACAGGCAAAACAAACGCTCACAGTACTGATTTCCTTGGAGTGATGTTTGCCTTTGCCAACTTTGTCTTGTTGTTTAAATATTAACGTTGAGATTCCCCCTCTGCAGTGACAGAACATCATGTTTGCAGTGCCTTTTTTACCCAGCAGGACCAGAAAGGTCCAGGAGAAACCTTGTTACTAAGTTCCACTCATGACACCAATGGGCCTCCAGGTTTGTGGGCTCGCAGTTCATGCATCTGCACCATCAAGTAACCTGTGATCTGTCCAGCTCCTCAGTTTCCACAACAGTTTCTCCATCCCTCTTTCTACCCTGGACTCCATCTGCACTAGTTCCTCCTCGTTGGACTACAATTCATAAAGATATCCTCTTGTACCCATGACTTTTGAGATATAACTGATAATCTTGATTAAATCATGTCATTAAAAAATGTTGTGGGTACTCCTATTGGTGTCAACATGCAAGGTAACCATGGCAACGCAAGCAAGCAGCCATGGGTCACTCAAAATATATGCAGTGTTTGCATTGCTGGATTGCTTGTGGACGATGGTCGGGTCCTGATTGAAACATACTTGCAGCTTGGTGTGAGAGCTGGAAAGATGCAAGCTGGGGTACTGCCACTGATGCGCTACTGCGTTGAAGAACATGAACCACTTCGTAAAGCAAACTCTCATCAAAACATGTCGGAAGTGAGGCAAAAATATCCTACGATTGGGAGGCGCTACTTTTGAGCTGAGCACAAACGTTGTAGATTGGAGCTTGGCAAGATGGATCTACCTGATTACAGACATGGAATCAGGCTGATCCATCTGCTGCAAGGTCACAACTCGGCTGGAGTCTGCGCTGTATGGATACGACCTGCTCAGTCTTTAGACCGTATCAGGACCTCTTCTAAGTAAAAGGGACTTAGAGCATGGCTGCACGAAACTACGGTGGCATTCTCGTACCAACAAAGGAGCAAAAAAAGAGGCGATTGAGCTGCTGGCCCCTCTGTGGCTTTTTGAAACAGTTAGGAGATAAATTATTATGAAGACGGCTGCTAAGGCGGGGTACACAGACTCTTTATCTGTTAGAGACCCCACATATGAAGATAAAAAATCAGGCATTGAACAGTTTTGATCGTACTGTGTGTGGTGTGCTCCGATAATCTCAACATAGCACACCACACACATAACCATTCTGTCCCACCATTGATCTAGAATTTAGTCCTCCAAGACAGAAATCTGATCAAACCTGATCCAATAAAAATGAAGAATGACACTGGTGGCTTTCTTGCCAACCCTTGTCCTTGTCGTTTCGGTTATGGTAGGACTTGGCAGAGATGCTGAATAGACATTCTCGGGCTTCCCACATCTCCACCAGCTGGTCCTCCATTTCTGAGGTCCACCAAACTTTCTGTCTCAGGTCAGTCATGCTTGTTTTTATTGATGCCTGCTTCCTTGTTCCTCAGTCAGCTCACTTCTTGATTGGCTACATTCTGTCCTACTTCACAATTCACGGAGTTATGACTTGGGAGTCGACGGCTTTCCCCACACTAATGAAGATTTTTGGTCATACCTACCTCGATTGTGGGCCCCAACCCATTTCAGAGCCAATTATTGGGACAAATTCACTCTTAACAGACCTCAGACCACAGGATAATCTTATAAGACATAAGACAATCTGGTGTTTGCTGACCTTGGTAGGGAAGGGGGAAAGTCGGGACAAAAACAGCCTGATAATCTTCATGTGTGTACCCCACTTTAAGGAGAGGAAAGTTTAGGAAGTCATACAGCATAACAGCTGACAACAGGGGGAATTTTATCTCCACATCACGACTTCCAACTTGTGGCGATACTCTGACCATTCAGAGGTCAGCAATGTCTGCATGTCACATTTAAGGCCCATTTATGCTCAATGTTAAATATAGATACAGATACAGATGGAAACCTCCTGTCCGTGCTCTGCGTTCATTTCGTCCGTATTGCTGCATGTTTCCATAAAGTTGACGGATACGGGCCAAATGGAGCAGTACCACTGGAAACTGTGGGGGCAGTGTTGCTGTTACTACCCATTATGTAGCTCTAGTGAGACACGAAGAAGAAATAATAATGGCGAAACTTTTTAAAGAGAAACTCTGCCAGTTAGTTAGAAATTACAAACATCTGTATAACGTTACTTTGCCTGGACACCAGAACAAACAAATGCAAAACAATAGCTGGGAGGAGATTGGAGAGCAATTAAATGTCAGTTGGTTGGTAGCAAAGGAGAAGAGGGGGTGTGTGCGAGACAGATTTGTTCGAGTCCCCCTGGTGGATGTTTTGGTTAACAGCAACGCCAACGGAAAGGGCGCATGGAAGTAAGTGAGCAGTGACAGCAATGTCGTTTGAAAAGGACGTGTACATTTTCGTACGTAAAGGGAGTGTAAATGGGCCTTAGTCTCACTTGATACCACGCTGAAGATGATGCAAAAGGCTGTGCCAGGTACGAGGTACAATGGAAAGCCAAAACAACTGAGTACAGTTGAGCTGAATCGAGCCATTCTGTGGAAAAGTCCTGAAATTATTTTCATTGTCATTCCTTTTCTACACCGCTTATCCCTTTTGGGGTTGCGGGGCGGGCTGAGTCCTATCCCAGCTGACATTGGGCTAGAGGCAGGGTACACCCTGAACCAGCTGCCAGTCAATCGCAGGGCCACATAGAGAGACGGACAACCATTCACGCTCACACTAATACTTAAGGGCAATTTGGAGTCCCCAGTTAACCTAATAAGCATGTTTTTGGTCTGTGGGAGGAAGCTTGAGTGCCCTGAGAGAACCCACGCATGCATGAGAAGAACATGCAAACTCCACAAAGAAAGGCCCTGAACAACCCGGGGATTTAACCGACAACCTTCTTGCCATGAGGCATGTGCACTACCTGCTGGGCCACTGTACCGCCCGTTTTAGACAAATTACTTTGTCCAAAGTAATTTACTTAAACTAAAGAGTCTTTGTTTTGTTTCTTTCTGGGATAAGTTTGATCCAAAAACATGAAAATAAGTCGACACGTTTTCAGGAAAAGTTTCCTCTAGCATCCCGTCCTGAGCACCGGAGAGGCAGGAGAGAGAGTGTGATGTTATTTATTGGACTGTAACCATGGAGCCGTTGCTGAGGAACGAACCATCGGTAACAAAAGGGTGGATTCATCCATTCATCCAGAGCAGAGGGACAGGAGGAGGAGGAGGAGGAGGAGAGGCATCCCCAAACCCAGCCGCAGAGAGCAGAGAGCAGAAATGAGCCTGAGGGTTTCCCAACACCAAGCGAGTCCACACAGTTGTTGTTGATGAAACTTTACACACTCCTCCTCCTCCTCCTGCTTCTCCTTCTCCATTGGAGCGTTGTCTGGACAGGCAGGCAGGCAGGCAGTCACATGAAGCCAACACCTGTCGACAGTGTGGGGGGATGACGGGCACATGCTGCTCGGCCTCTCTGTTTCCCAAGCAGCTTCAACAACACATGCTCCGCTCTCCTCTCCTCTCTGCTCTGCTCCTCGCCCTCTGCAGCCATGTTTGCTGCTCTGAAACTTCAAAAACCTGCAGCTCGGACATGTGCTCCAGGCCTGAGCTGCAGCGGAGAGGATGGTGGGAGAGGGAGGGAGTGGGGAGGCAGGGAGAGAAGGGGAGGAGGGGGTGAAAAACCGGTTTCCAATAGTGACGGATGATTTGTAGGTAACAGTTGTTTGCCTTGCAGCCTGAGGCCTGCCCCGCTCAGCCACACACACTCTGCCTGAGTGCAGCAGAGACTGAAAAAGAGCTGAAAATTCAAGTAAAAGAAGAGGTTGGTTCAATTTAAGACTTTTTAACACTCATGTAAATCAGTGCAGAAGAAATGGGCTGCAAAGGTGAAGTCTTTAACATCTTTCGAGGGCGCAGAAAGTGTTTTTGACTCACATTTGGCTGCTTGAGAGGGATGACTGACAGTGGAAGATGAAGCAGGAAGTGATGCTCTCTGCGCCATTTTTGTAGTCTTTTAATTAATGACTGCAGCGCTTATAGTAAAATGCCAATGTTGCATGAGCTGATAAGAGCAGGGGCAACTTTTGGCGTGTGATGAGTTAATTCAGCATCCATCACATGAAACCACATCACAATGAATCATACATGTGCATGGGACTGAGTGTATTGCATCATGCTGTTTGTAGCATAGTCGATCAGGTAGTGACTTAAAGGGATAGGCCAACATTTTTGTATTGTTTTCGTGTCTTGCCTCACTCCCAAGTCCATGACAAGCAGATAGAAACCATTCTTTTGACTGTGCGTGCAGTAACAAGGAAGAGACCGGCAGAGCTTGCCCACCGCTAATTAGCTTAGCTCAAACACTGGGAGTCAATGGGTAATGTTAGCTTGCCCCTACCTACAGTCATCAGATGAACTCTTCAGCATTTCTAAATGGTCCTGTGTGCTTTTTGTGACTCATTTTTTTTACCGTGTTATCTTGACCTATGTTGAGTTTAGAGGGACTAAGATTCGCACTTTATGTTATTTTCAAAATAAATACATATGAAACTAATCCATGGAGAAATCATCCTCATCCTCTCTTACAAAGTGGGTCATAATCCTTAGTATCAATCTTCTTCTACTCCTAAACAGAGGCTTTGTTTTGTTAACCTACATTCAAGAACGTCTGAAGAGTTTCTCTGATAACTGTAGGCAGAGGCAGGCTAACACTTCCCACTGACTCCCTGTGTTTGAGCTAAGCTAGTTAGCAGTGGGCGAGCTCTGCCCGTCTCTTCCTTTTTACTGCACGCACAGTCTAAAGAATGGTGTGTATCTGCTTGTCATGGACTCGGGAGTGAGGCAAGACACGAAAACAAAAAACAAGTTCGCATATTGTATTGCATCCCATCACACTGTCTAATATAGAGTTGGGCAGTACTGTAGAAAAGTGTAATTGGGTGGTGTTGTATTTCAGATATCATGTCATTATGCAGTTGAATAGTATCAAATCACATGGTATTGTATCTTTTTATAAGGATCATTTGTGTAATGATGATTCAGATCAAATTATATTGCATTGCTTAATGTGATATATGATTGTGCTTGGCCCTGAATTGTTTTTATTATACATAAATGCTATTTGCAATGCCTCTAAATTGTCAAACTTTGTTTTATTTGCTGATGACATCACTCTGCATCGCTCTGGTAAAGATCTTAAACAGCTTCAGGAGAGTGAATTGATAGAACTTGAATAATGGTTTGACTTTAAAAATAAAAATTATTATAATTAACATTATAATAATTCGAAAACAAATCTCAAAGTGCAACAGTTCACAATCAAAGCATAATTAAACACTGATAAAATAGCAATAATGATAAGAAAATAATAAAAACATCAATTTAACAGTCACTATTAAAACACTAAAAAGCACGTTAAAAATTGTTATAAAGAAATGCATGACTAAGTCAGAATTTGAACCAGCAAACTTCTTGCTGTGAGGATTTGAAATCACTCAATTCTGGTTTTATTTATGTTTTGCACAATGTCCCAACTTCATTGGACTCGGGGTTTGTAGTGTAAAGATCCTCCAGTTTCAGTCCAGTGTGTGTGTGCATGTATGTGTTTGTGTGTGTGTGACAGGCTGATGTGGTATCTGGACCGACCAGTTTGCGATGCTGATACAATAGATACAGTAACCATGACGACGCCTCACCTGTGGCTGTCAGGAGGGCGGGGGAAGGGTGTGTTGACTCCTGTGCTAAACACACATATAGAAAGACAGACACACACACAAACACACATTTTTTTAAGTCAGTTTGTCAACATATCAAGTCATACACTACGTCGTCAGGGTTTTAAATCCATCCTAATGCAGATTTTACTCCATTTTTGCTTTGATAACATTGAATTGTAGTTTTTTAGAAATCTTTAAAAAAAATTTGAGCATTAAACAGATTTATTACCTTAAGATGTGAATAATAAATACGTTAATATCACAAGAAAATCATCATGTTTATCAAATTTGTTAAATATTAACTCAAAGAACAGCAAGGCAAAAATAAGACAGAATATGTCCATCCATCCATCCGTGCTTATCTTGCCTGAACCCAAATGAATCGTTGTCCAATCATAGGGCTGACATAAAGAGACAGACAATCATTACCACATGCTCAACCTGAGGGCAACTCAGAGTCACCAATACACCTCACAGGCATGTTTTAGGTCTGTGTGAGGAAACCAGAGTACCAGCAGAAAACCCATGCTTGCACATGGAGACTATGGCAACTAAAAAGGACCCACTGGAATCAACTTTAGGACCCCCTTTGAGTCTCGACCCACCTTATTGATTCTGATATAATAAGAGGTTGATTACATTTTTCCTATTTTAGTGGAAAATCACTCCATTTCATCTACTTTTGAAGATTAATTAAAATCTCACTCTTCTGAGTAGAATTTTGACCAAAATTAGGGGAAAAATGCAAAGAAAATTAGATTTTAGGCTGGTCTGAATTAAGGAGAAGTAAAGATTTAGAGGGGAATGACTGCTCGAGTTTGTAAATCTGAAACCATTTTTAAAAATCTCCTCCAGCTTCAGGAGGTCTTCATTTTAATTTGCTTAATTTTAAGTTTTATTGCAAGTAAAATAAAGACTGTAGCTGCAAAGATTAAAGTTAATCAGAATCTGCAGATCTGAGAGGACCAGTCTCATATTAAAGGCTGTGGGCTTCCTCTAGTGGTGCAAAATCAGAACTGCAACAAAATCCACAGTCTCCATTCGACTCAGTGGTATTTAAGATAAGAAAAAAATACTTTATTTACTATCTGCAATGAAATGATATAAAGGTGGAAAGTGAAAATAAACTGTTGAATGACCTCATAGGAGAAAATAAATCTATGCGGTAAAGTATTTGGATTAGTTACTACAAATAAAAACTATATTCCTGTAATGCACTTTGGTAAAAAGTACATGTGAAAATAATGAGAAACAGTCAAAATATTGAACATATTTCTTATGAAATTGTGAAATTAGTGTTGAAATATCAAAAATAATGTTGAAACACAATTTCACCCTTTTTCATATCATTTAAAATTTAGTCTCGGAATTTTTTATGTCAGGTTCAACTTTCCATTTTTAGTATTTTCTCAATGAAAATGTCCTCAAAACGAAGTTTTTATTGATAAATCAGCTTAATGTATTTTGTAGCATTGAGCTGTTGTTTCTTTGAGTTCAAGCACACTAAAATTGTTTTATGATTCAGGTTTTATTTTTATTTGTAAGACAGTCTATGTAGATTGTTCGATATTTTTCAGCACAGTTTAATCACATTTTAAACATGCTTGGCAGGTACCAGTTTAGATTATTTGTTGAAACAAACATGGAACCTGAACTACAACACATTATAATGGTTCAATTGGATGAATTTCAAAATAAAAGCCTGTGACAACATCAGTGGTTTTGAATTTGGTTTTATTGTTAGTAAAAAGTTTCTGCATTAATACATCAAGTAGATGCACAGAGCAAAAGAAATAATCACATTTTTAGATTAAAAATCTCCATTAAACAGATTTTATATCCAGACTGTGGAGCTGTGAGAGTGAAATGAGTTTTTCAGGCCACCTGAATGATGGTTGTGTTGACGGATGATAACCATAACAATCATTAGATAAACATAAAAAATTAGAATTTAGAAATCAAAATATTAAATATAGAAATAAATCTATTAACCCAGTGGCTTCATTGTGTTGTAATTTACATACAGAGAGATAAAATGCCCTAAAATTATCATAAATGTAATACTTTTTTAATACGTATCAAGTTAACTATTCATTTAAATCTGGTTTTAAACCATTAATTTGTGGACTTAAGTTCAGATAAAATATTGTGCAACATGTTTTTACAGATGTGACAAATTCAGTCTTCCCTTACAAACAAACAAACAGTTATACTGTTTTTTAATTACTTTTGTTTTAATTATAAAATGGATTTTAAACAATAATCTTTATGGACAGGGAGACTTCACAAACCTACAGAGAGGGGGTGGTGTTTAAAGACTGGATGTGACCAATCAAATAGAAAAAGAAGTTTTCTCAAACAGCAAAAGGAGCAACATATATATATATATATGTATATATATATATATATATATGTGTGTGTGTGTGTGTGTGTGTATAAATATATATATATATATATATATATATATATATATATATATTATTGGACATAAAGAGATAAAGGGTCAAACAGCAGGGACGAGGGGATGTTTCTTTCATTGTCAAAACTCAAAGACTAATTTAGTCTTTTAAATTATTTCAGTTTTAGATCTAAATGTTTTTCTGTTTGTTTTGATTGATTCTTTTTTATTGATATGTATTTTTTCAGTTATCATTTATGGGGAATTATAAGTGTAAATTTGTATTTTTCTGATTTTTCAACACCATGCATCCTGGTATGATTGGCTTAATCTTTATTTACACCACACAAACCTCGTTAAATCTGGATTTTACTTCAGTTGTGTCTAAAATTAAAGAAGAGAAAAAAATCATTGAGAGTGCAGATTGGTTGGCCCCGCCCACTCAGTGCGAAGCTGCTGTGATTGGCTGAAGCCTCGTAGAAATGGTGAGGGGGCGGAGTCTAAGCTCTGTGGATCAATCACCTCAGGGAGCTATGTCCACGTCAACCTGACCAAAGACCTGAAAAAGCACAGAATCAGCAAAACATGCTTAAAATGACATAAAAAAGTAAAGTCAATGACAATAATGATGATAAAAATAAATAAAAATAATTAGATGGAGAGCTGATGTGTGAAAATTGTTTTTTTTTCCTTCTTAAGTGAGTAAAGTTACTGCATAATTACATACAAAAAATGAGAAAAATATATTTATGCATCTGCTCAATTTTTGTTTGAAATGAAAAGGATGCTTAAAAAATGTAAAATCATGCATTTTGTTAAATTTTTTTTTTTTTTTTACAACTTCTGTATAATTTGTTAGTCTAAAAAACACAAATTCAAGGTGATTAATTTTTTGATTTTCAGATTTTTTCTCTCTTCAATTGTTTTAAAATGAAACGTATGCTTGAAAAATATGTTAAATCATGTGATCATTTGCTTTTTGTTGTAAAATGTATGTATGTAATGTTCTGTATAATTTCTAAGTATAAAATGTAAGAATGAAGATTATTTATTTTTTTTAAGTCTCAGATTTTTAAAACAAAATTGTCCACTCAATATTGAAGACTCAAATGATGTATCTAGTTGGGGTTTTAATTTAATGCTTACAAAAAAGCATAAAACTTAAAATACCAATTTATTTTATGTATGTACCATTATAGGTAGTGAAAAAATAAAATTAATTACAAAAATTAATTAAACTTGTTTGTTTATTCATATTTATGAAATTGGGTGCCTGCTGGCCCCCTCAATCTTCTTATGATAAGTGTTTCCATTTTACTGTTTGTTCCTGCTTTTCATTAAATATCTGATCAAGTACTAAACATTTATGATTTTTTGATTTTTTTGAAGTGTTTGCTGGGATATATAGTTCCATGTCCATGAAATATAAGTAGTCATACCAAATGTGATTTTGAATAAAGTTTGACAGGATTTAACTTTGACATTAAAGCTTCTTCAACAGTAAAACAACACAGAAGGTCAGGAGGTCACCTGGTGAAGGTTGTTGCAGACCATCACAGCCACCAGGCGGCGCGGCCCATCCAGGCGAGGGATGAAGGACTCCTTCCAGGTGATGGTAGCTTGAGGTTCGATGACACTGAAACAGTGAAGCACACGTGGATGAATACAGAGAACAAACACTGAGAGAACCGTGTTGGGTGAGGTACACACATAAAGATTATCGGGCTGTTTTTGTCCCGACCAAGGATGGCAAACACCGGGTTATCTTCAGTCTTATAAGATTATCCTATGAGATGATCCTGTGGTCTGAGGCGTGTTAAGGTGTGTCCCCATATTCTGCTCCGAAATGGGTCGGGGTCGACAATCGTAAATATTAAACTTGTTTAAGACCAAAAATCTACATGTGTGTGGAGAAAGTCATCGACTCCTAAGTCATGACTCTATGAATTGTGACGTGAATGTAGCCAATCAAGAAGCGAGCTGACTGAGGAACAAGGAAGCAGGCGTAAATAAAAACAAACATGGCCGACCTGAAACATAAAGTTCAGTGGACCTCAGAAATGGAGGACCAGCTCACGTGTTCACGCTGTCTCCAGGATTTTTTCAACAGTCTTTTCTTTTGTTAGTTCAAAAATAGTCCCAAGACCACCATCATTCCCTCTCCTCGAATGTCCTCTTCCATGTTGTGTTTTCCGGTTGTTGCTATGTTTCTTGTTCTTCGTTTTTGTTAGATCAGGTTTGATCAAATTTCTGTCTTGGAGGACTAGATTTTAGATCGGTGGTGGGACAGAATGGTTCTGTGTGCTGTGCTGTGTTGAGATTATCAGAGCACACCACACACAGTACCATCAAAACTGTTCAGTGCCTGATTTTTTATCTTCATGTGTGGGGTCTCTAACAGATAAAACACCTCTTCAGATTTAGAAAATCCTTATGTGTGTACCCCGCTTTAGAGGCAGCATGAGGTCAGAGGTCACTGCACCTGTAGAAACGAGTCCTGTAGTTCATCAGACCTGGTCCCTCCATGGACAGGTTGGCGTTCTGCAGCGGGAACTCGTACGGGTTGGTGAAGGAGACGGTGACGAACATCTCCTGCTGCACCTGAGCCAGCCCGCTCACCTGTGAACCCAGCAGAAGAGTCAGAGGAGTGCCTTCAGCAGACTCTTAGCGTGCTGGTGAGCATCTTACCGTCATGGTGAGGCTGGGGGTCTGCAGCTCGATCACCTTGATGGCGGACAGCGACTGCTCCTCAGCCTGTCCGGTCACCACAAAGTGCAGACAGAGCTGGTTCCCCAGGTGAGGCATGTACTCCTGAGCCGTGATCTTCAGGTTCACGCGCTCCGCTGGAACAAACAGAGACACATCGTCATGTCTGGTGTCAGAGGTCACGCCATTGAGAAGCTGGACTCTTTCCGGAGTCGGTCCTCACTCTGGTGGGCGGGAACGGTGACGGTGAAGTCGTGGTCCTTGAAGTGATTGGCGGTCACTCCGGTGTAGAAGATGACCGAGCCGGCCAGGTGAGCTTTGATGGTCGAGGGGAGGTTACCCTGGTTCTGGAAGTTCACGGTCAGGGTCACGTCCTCAGACACTTGGACCTGAAGAGAGGGAGAAACATTTTTAAAAAAACACTACATGGATGAATGGATGAGCTCAATGCTGAAACAATGGAAGTCTAAGTGTTTTCACAATGAAATAAAACAATGAATGGATGGATGGATGGATGGGCGGATGGATGATAGATGGACAGATGGATGCATACAAGGTGTGTCAGAAAAGTTCCAGGATTTATTTCAAACCCAAACTTCAAACTAAGAGTTTTCCCTTTCAGAGTAATCCCAGCATATCTACAAAGAGATACTGCGGCGTTTGCTTCGTTCAGAAGAGGCGAGAGTTGTGGCAGGACAAGTCATATGTTGTGGCATATGGACCATTTTCAGCATTTAAAATATTTTAATTCATCCTATAATCAGCCCTCCTGAATGTGTAATCTTGTAACCCTGTAATTTGTTAAAATATGTGCAGATTATTAATTTTTTTTGTTCTATAGCATCTTTGAGTTTTTGAAAAGCGTTGTATAAATAAAATGTATTATTATTATTATTATTATTATTATTATAGCCTGATTTTTAAAGATCCAGAAATTCAAATATACTATTTGCATACAAAAAACTAATAATATCCACTTATAAATATTCAAAAGGGTCTCGTTTTCAAATAATTGTGATTTGATAGGAGTTAACCCATGGAGAGGATGCTTGATTATTTCTTTTTTAAGACTATGTCAAACATTTTAGTCTAGTTTTTATCTGTTAACAAAAATGTCAGTTAATTAAGTTTTAGTTTTTGTCCATGTACACTTGTTTTTTTTTTAGCTATAGTCTAGTTTTCGTCAGGGGAAAAAAGGTGGTTGACGAAAACTATGACAAAAATAATTAGTCGACGAAATAACTCTAGCTAAAGGATTGATAGTGAATGAATGGATGGATGGCTGGATGGACAGATGGGAGGATGGATGGATAGATGAAAAGTAAGGTGGATGGTTGGATGATAATAAATAAAATGTTTTTCAGAAATGATGAATAGCTAGTCCACGGCTGAACACAGACCATGACATGAATGACAGATTGATGAATGATGGATGCAGTGATAGAAACAGTCGGATGTAGGGATGTATGAATCTCATATTTTAAAGGTCAGAGTTCAGAGGGGCGTGGTACCGGCTCAGCACTGATGGAAACAGAAATCAGAGCCTCAGAGAGTTCAGAGTGATCCCTCTGACAGCCGTACTCCTCGGCCCGGGCCATCGTCGCGTTGTCCTGTGGAGTGCCTGAACTCAGACACAGAAAAGGACTTGTCATTTAAGTTATTAGTTTGTTTTATTCTTTATGAAGAAGCGTTATGTCACCTTCAGGGTACTTGTAGTTGTTGGTGATGTCGAAGGATGAGTAGCTGCCCACAGCCTTGGTGCAGATGAGCTGACCGATGTGAGTCTTATCCACCCTGTATGGAGCCAAACTTCCGTAACGGTCACGCTTATGGAAGACCACGTCGCTGTTCACCTGGACAGTGAGGGGGAAAAACTCCGAGATTATTCAAAGTCTAGGTTTTTGAGAAAACATCATGAAAACTTAAAGATATGAAACCTCAGCAAAGACGAATCCAGAGTCAAAGGGGTGACACAGCAGACCCTCCTTGATGGCGGTGACAGAGGATGGACCGCAGCGGTAATGTCCTGAAAATCAAACAGAATAAGACGTATCTTCAACACATTTAAAAGTCTTTCTGTCATATCTGTCGGTGTGTGTCTTACCATCGCTAGTTTCCTGCGGCGTGGCATCCACAACCTGCCAGCCGCTGAGGCTTGGCGGGAGGTCAGCTCGGTGAATGAAGACCTCGTTCCAGCAGTGGTAGTTCCTGCAGAGACAGAGACGCTGTTAGGACAGGAAAAGGGTAAATAAGCTCAACAATAGCATAACACAGTGGCTTCCTGATTGGATGATGTGTTTCTTCAACATTACAGACAATTTTTACAGGGATAAACCAACATTTTTTTTGTTGACAAGCAGATAGACACCAATCTTTAGACTGTGTGTGCAGTAACAATGAAGAGACGGGCAGAGCTTGCCCACTGCTAATTAGCTTAGCTCAAACACTGGGAGTCAATGGGTAGTGTTAGCCTGCCTCTGCCTACAGTCATCTGATAAACTCTTCAGCAACTCTGAACAGTCCTGTGTGCTTGTTGTGACTCATTTTTTTCATCGTGTTATGTCATGTAATCTATTTCTAGACTACGATTAGCACATTAAGTAGTTTTCAAAAGAAATACATCCAAAACTAAACCGCAGGGCATAAGAAAATTACATAAAGTGCTAATCTTAGTCCAAAAAATAATAACGTTACATAACACAATGAAAAAATGAGTCTCAACAAGCACTGAAGAGTTTCTCTGATGGCTGTAGGCAGAGGCAGGCTAACGCTACCCATTGACTCCCAGTGTTTGAGTGAAGCTAATCAGCAGTGGGCGAGCTCTGCCAGTCTCTTCCTTGTTACTGAATGTACAGTTGAAAAATGGTGTCCATCTGCTTGTCATGGACTCTGGAGTGAGGCACGACACGAAAACAAAACAAAAAAAATGCTGGTGTATCCCTTTAGAATAAAAAGAAAGCAAAACACAAAAACATTAAAGACATTAAAGTCAGCCAGAGTATTTGTCACACTCCCAATACTGTGAGTGTTTCAGTTTCAGTTATAATTTACTGATAAATGCTCAGGATGTGCTTTTAACCCTTCAACTACCAGCTCAACTGTTTGGCAGAGGTCGTCAATAAATTCAGTGATATTTAATGTTTAAAAAAAACAGAACAAATCAAACATTGTTCGATACTGTTAACATTTCAGGGAACAGAGAAAACTACAAGCAAACCAAAAAAACAGATATTTTCTTGGTGTGGGATTTTAAGGTTTTAAAAGCTAACAGTTGATTATGTGATGACATAAAAATGCAAAAAATATTTGGGACAAAATCAATTAAAAAAGGCAGAAATGTTTGTAAATAAAATAGCAAAAAATAAGCTACAATTGATGATACTGAGTTTGACAAACATACTAAGAATGTTTTTGATGAATAAGACATTTTATATATATATATATGTACACATCATATATCAGTAGATGGTTAAGTATTTAAAATAATAATGATGGTAATAATAACTTTGGCTTTTTAAGTCCTACACAAAGAAAATATCAGTAATTTTGGTTTGTTTGCAGTTTTTTCTGTATCCTAAAACATTAACAGAAACAAAGGATTATTTTTTTTAACACATTAAATATTCTTGATTTTATTGACCTCTGCCAAACAGTTGAGCTGGGAGTTAAAGGGTTGAAGCTCTTAAGTCTTCCTCTACTGGTCACAGTTTTGGTTAAATAGCTTTTGGACGAACCAGATGGAGTCCCTGGTGTGGCGCCGGTCCGGCGTGCCATCAGTCTTGAAGATCAGGTCGGTCTTCAGGTTGCCCGTGTTGTCATGAGCAGAGCTGAAGTTGGTGATGACTCTTGAGGGGATGCCGAGACAACGCAACACTGCAAGCAGATAACATATTCCAAAGTCATTTACTGAATCCGAGTGTTTTAAAACAGTGGGAAATATCAGCCTCATAACTGTGGGTTTGGGGGGCTGGTTTGGTGGAGTGGTAAGCAACCAGGCATGACCCATAATACATCCAGCCTGTGGCCTCTTTGCAGCGTGTCTTCCCTGTTCTCTCTGGCCCCCTTTCACAAGCCTATCCACCATCTCTGTCTCTCCTGTCAATAAAGGCCTAAAATACCCAAAATAGTCTTAAAAAATAACTGTGGGTTATGTTCCCATAAGTGTTCATACAGGATAACAACCTCCATGTATGTGCTGAGTTTGGTTCGGATCCTGGCTCTATTCTGGATCTGGTGATCCAGAATTGTATCTTTTACAGGGGTTGTGGAAAAGCCACTGCCGGAACTGAGCTGTTTGGTGGAGCACTTCAAGCACTTGAGCAAGTTGGACACATTAAAAAACGGTTTTACACACTAACCAGGAAGATAAAATGAGTTAAATTAACTTTTAACTACAGACATAAAAGTACTGTGTTTACGAAGAAAATGTAATCATGCTCAAGATGCTCAAAAGAAAGTTTTAGACCCTCCAAAGAAAGAATTGCATGCTATCACAGAACATTTCGGGATATTTCAACATGCCCACAAAAGAGTTTTACAAGCCTTTGGTCCTCATAAAAAATGTGCACACAACGATAAAGTTTTTTGTGTGCCATGTTGTCAATTTCTCTGCATTCACTCTACAGTCTCTACTCTGCAAAGGGCTTGCCAACACGAGCCAATGGGCTTAAACTGCTGATGGCACACTGGTAGGAACATCACATTGGTGGGAGGGGGTAGTGGGCCGGGGAAAAATCTCAGGCAGCTACTGTTGCTGTAAACGGTGGGAGAGGGAGAAGTCCTGACAGCTATTTTTGTCTTCATAGAAGTGCTCCATAAGAAACACTAAAAGGCAGATCAACCTTTAAAAAGTAGAACAGTGGCTCTTTCGCTGTTCTTTACAATTTTTTTTGTGTTGTTGATTTTGTATCTGTATTCTGCTGGTTGCACGACCTTATCGTACTTATCAAACTCTTCCTGGTACAGTTTTGTAGATTCTCCTTGTTTCTTGCGTAAACTTAAGGTCACAAAAGGACACAAAGTTTGAACTAACAAGTCATAATTACAAAATTTTAAAACAATCTGAAAGACTGAATTAAATAAAACTCTAAGGTGCAGCTCACTGATGGTGTGCGTCCTCACCGGTGTTGAAGACTCCGGCGAACACCCAGCACTGGGCGAAGCAGACGGGGACTCCAGTGTTGGCGTACTGCAGCAGAATCTGAACACTGCCGGTCCAGGATGTAGGAGGTCGGCCCATGGAGTAGTCATCACTCCAGTTCCCGACCAGCACGCCGTTATCATCCTGAGAGTTGAGCTGGAAGAAGAGGAAGGCCAAATGAACCAAAGTATAGGAGGAACCAGCCGCCAGTTGATGAAAATAAGTATTCTTTCCTGCAGGTGTGTCAGAAATATGAAGCATCTGCAGTCTTAAACATGTTTTTCTTTTGCCCAGCCCTCACAAGTCTTTGGCAGATTTATTTCAACACCATGTCAAAGGTATTCTCATGAACTTTTGATATTTCACCACACGTTGGTATAGGGCTGGGTGATATGGCCTAAAAATGAAATCCCCAGTTTTTTTTTCACTAAACTCAAATTTTGATTTTAATCAATTTTTTCCCTTTTAATCAAAAAATTCCAAGTGACACAAAAATACCGGAATCAAGTTTTGCTTTCATGCTATCAAAATACAATCTGAAATAAAACAGAATTTCCCTCTAATAGTTAAGTTGAATGCTGTTATTTATTCATATAATGTTGATAATGTAGTCTGAATGTAGGCATGCTTGTCTACATGAACACTAAATTCTGAGCTGTTTTCACAGCACATTAACATGGAGCTCTCTGATCAGTATTTAATCTCATTTAAAAAAACAAATACAAGGCTAAACATGTGCAAAACCTGACAAGCCCGACCACAATGAAAACTGTACATTTTCAGTATTTGTATTTTCAGACATTGCAGCAACTTACTTTAGGAGTATGTGTAAGTCAAGAAAAAAATCTTTATTTTGTAGTTATGCATATATATATAAATAAATAAATATATATATATATATATATATATATATATATATATATATATATATATATATATATATATATATATATATATATATATATATATACATATATATATATACATATATATACATATATATATATATTTTTTTTTTTCTCATTGTATTGTCTATCTACTTTTACTTTTTGTATTTGTTATTTGTTCTTAAAAATATGCAATGTAAATCTCATGGTGTATGCAAACATGTTTAACGCTGCCCTGGTATATGTAAGAGCCTTTGTTCCTCTTGTATGCACATTAATTAAGTATATGAAACAGAAATATGAAGCACCATCTTTGATGAAACAATCAAATTAGCAAGTGTTTGGCCTCCTTTGTAGGCTATAAAACCACGGTGTCATGTGACTAAAACGTATGAATGGACCCTCAAACTCATACAGAAAGAGGACTGGATGGGGACTGCAGAGTGGAGCTTGTTAATGAGTTTGTCCTCACCATGGCCGACCCCATCCTGACCATCTGGATGATATTCCCTCGGTTTGAAATGGGCATCCGAGACATATCCAGGATGTAGATGCAGGCATCCAGAATGCCACGCTCAAACTGCAGAGAGATAAGAGAATATTTAGACCTGCATTAAATGATTCATCGTGGTGTTGGTGTAATGGTGCATCCTGTTTGTACCTGTCCGTACATCCAGTTGCGGTGTGACACTGCTCCGACAGAGCCCTGGAAGATCACACCATGGTCGTTCAGGACGTACTCCCTACGTTCAGCTTCATCAGGGAGAAACACGGCGTCTCCTGCAGAGAAACAGACGAACATGTAGACAGAATCCCAAATTATGGAGGTCCTCAATACTCAAAGGCTCAGACCAGTGAAAGAGATAAACTTAAAGGGATACACCAACTTTTTTTGTTTTCGTGTCTTGCCTCACTCCCAAGTCCATGACAAGCAGATAGACAACATTCTGTCGACTGTGCGTGCAGTAACAAGGAAGAGACGGGCAGAGCTCGCCCACCGCTAATTAGCTTAGCTCAAACGCTGGGAGTCAGTAGGTAGCGTTAGCCTGTCTCTGTCTACAGTCATCAGATAAACTCTTCAGCAACTCTAAACACTCTTGAGTCATTAGGGGGCAGTGGCAAGCCAGTGGGAGTGCCTACCTGGGCACCAGGCGTTGAACAGCAGGTACATGTCAGTCCTGGCGTCCCTCTTGGTTCGTTGCAGGCCGTTCATCCCAACAATGGCCACGTAAGTACGAAACTTCCCCACGATGGCGTCCGGCGTGGGCGTGATCCCCACCATCACCGACTGACCTTGCATCTCGAGGATACGACCCACCCACGGGCCGGCACGACGGCCACCAAAGGTCACCGCCACCAGAGTCCCCTTACTGGGAGATGGGTTCTGACCTGAGGAGGAAGGTTAGAGATGTTAGGCGTAAGGGGGGAGGAGACAAAACAGGAAAGGAAAGAAAACAAGCATATGAGAGGCAAAGATGTAGGAGACAAGGAGGCGAGAAAAGAAATAAAGAGAGAAGGAAAAGATGCATTGAAGAACAGAGGTTATAGAAAGGTGAACAAGGAGAGAGGTGGACAAAGAGGAAAAGAAGCAAGGAAAGGGAACAAGGAAAAGGAAACAAGGAGGAAAAGCAAGATGAGACAAGAGAAGACAAGGACAAATACAGAAGAAAGAAAAGATGAGAGAAATTAAGGAAGGACACAAGAAGAGAAAGAGAAAAAGAAGTGGTTACAAGGAGAGTTAAGCAGGAAAGAAAGGAAAATAAGAGGAGGCAGGATGATAAAGAAGACAAGAAAAGGAGACGAGAAAGAAGAGAGAAGGAGAAGAGACAAGTACGGTAATGAAGGCAAGGGGACTAGGAAAGAAGACAAGGGCATTAAAAGAAAAGGAGTCAAGGAGGGGAAAAGTGAGCTCAAACAAGCACGATAAAGGGAACACGAAACGGGAAGTAATAAAGATAAAGAAGACAAGAAGAAGAGACAAAGAGAAAAGACAAAGATAATGAAGGTAAAGGGAGGGGACAAGGACAGTTTAACAAGGGTATATGGAGTTAAGACTTAGGACTAGGAAGAAAGAGAAGGAAATAAAAAAAAAGTCGGGGGATGAAAAGGAGAGGTAACAACATGAGACGAAGAGGAGACTATATAGGAGAGAAGGAAAAGAAACAAGGACGACAATGAAGGCAAAGGGAGGACAAAAGGACAGTAAATCAAGGACACTTGAAGTTAAAAAAAATAAGGACACTAGGAAGGAGGACAAGGGCATCAAAAGAAAAGGATTCAAGGAGAGGAAACAAGAATGAGACAAAAGAAAATAAGAGGAGTCAAGGACAAACCAAGAGGAAACAATGACATAAAGAAGACAAGAAGAGAAGACAAGGGAAGAGAAGGAGAAGAGACAAGGATGATAATGAAGGCAAGGAGAGGAGACAAGGACAGTAAAACAAGGGAGTTAATAAACTAGGAAGGAAGAGAAGGGCATAAAAGAGAAGGAGTCACGGAGAGGCAAAGGAAGAGGAAACAAGGATGAGAAAAAGGAAAATAAGAGGAGTTCAGATCAAACCAAGGAGACAAGGGCAATAAAGAAGACAAGAAGAGATCAGGAAGGAAGGAGAAGAAACAAGGATGATAAGAAAGGCAAGGAGAGAAGACAAGAAGGACACATGGAGTTAAGTTAAGGATTTAAAGGAGACTAGAAAGGAAGAGAAGGACATTAAAAAAAGGAATCAAGAAGAGGCAAAGGGAGAGGAAACAAGAATGAGAGAGAAAAATAAGAGGAGTCCAGGACAAACCAAGAGGAGACAATGACAATAAAGAAGACAAAGAGAGGAGAGAAGGAGAGGAAACAAGGATGATAATAAAAGCAAGGAGAGGAGACAAGGACAGTAAAACAAGGGGACATTGAGGTAATAAAAAAGGAGACTAGAAAGTAAGAGAAGGACACTATAAGAAAAGAAGTCAAGCTTAAAAAACGTTAGAAAGATTGAAGAAAAGGAGACAACAAGGAGTAATTCAAGGAAACAAGGAGATAGGAGAAGTAAACACTTATAAAAATCTAAAGTAACAAAAGCTAAATGATCAGATGTAAACGGTGTCTGCGAACATCTGCTTCTGTGTTTGTAATTATCCAGCTGGATGGCGGTGATTGTGCCTAATCATCTGACAGTCTTTGATTGTTTAATGAACATCTTTCATCTCCTAATTGGTTAACAAGGGACCCTTAACTGCTGGTCCCAGGTGGGTCGTGGTTACTGAGCATGCTCCGTAACAGGCCCCGCCCCCTCCATGTGTCAGTGAAAGCCTCTGCAGCAGCAGCAGGAGCATGAATAGGATGATGGAGGCTCACCGATCAGGAACTCCACCTGGAAGTCGTCTCCCTGGACGAGGGGGCGGCTGAAGGTGATCCTCATGATGAACTCCTGACCCCGGCGGACCACCAGGTTCATGGTGTCGTACGGGGCGGTGTAGTGGTTGGGTTTGTTGATCTGCTGGCACATGTCCACGTTGACCACTGCCAGGACAGCTGAAGGGGGATAGAGGAATGGTACGCCATTTTTATTCTGATTATCGTTTATCAAAAAGTTTTAATTTCTGATAATAAGGAACCAAATGACCCAAATGACCCAAATGACCTTACCACCCATGGGTGCGTAGCTCCTGGGCGTGGCATCTTCATCAAAAGGTTCAAACTCTGGGAAGTCCTCCGCATCGTTCACCAGGTTGGAGGTTGGCACCTAAAGTGAAGTGAAATATTTAAATAGATAAACCAGTTTCTCATAATATCTGAACATGGTATTTCATTATCGTGCTCTCCAGGTGATACAGCACCGGCTTGTTGTAGCGCCCCTTGTAGGTGTTTGATTCTCTGGCAGGTCGAGACATGATGGACGAGAAATCAAGGTTTCACTGACGTCACTTAAAAAAAGAGAAATATGTAAATTAACAATTCAGAAAAAATCTCCAGAAGTCCAAATATACTCTTCAGTGAAAAGATGTTAATACAAAAATATCAGAAATAATTTAAAAACATTTAAAGAGGAAAGGAATGGTTAAGTAAGTTGTAACGAGTAATTAAACTCTTTACAACTTACTTAAATTAAATACCAAAATACTTAAACTACTCCAACTAAATTTAAAGAGCATAGAAATGTTGAAGTAAGTTGTAAAGGAAATTAAACTCTTCACAATTAACTTAAATTAAATACAAAATTAAATACAAAAATACTAAAACTACTCCAACTGAATATAAAGAGCAAAGAAATGTTTAAGTAAGTTGTAAAGAGTAACTAAACTCTTGACAACTTCCTTAAAATTAAATACAAAATAAAATACCAAAGTTCTAAATATACTCTAAATTTAAAGAGCACAGAAATGTTTAAGTAAGTTGTAAAGAGTAATTAAACTCTTTACAAAGTACTAAAAATACTCTAAATTTGAAGAGCAAAGACATGGTTAAGTAGGTTGTAAAGAGTTATTAAACTCCCTAGCTTGTTTTGAAGACATGTTGATTAAAAAAAAACAGTTATGAGGCAGTTAAAGACTTTTTTAATCTTTAAAAAATGAGTGTGGATATCTCACCGCTCAGATGAAGAGAGTCGACTGTGTGGAGTCTCTGATGATCGAATCAGAAGATGATCAGATCGACTCAGGCGTCAGTTTATATTCATCCTCTGCTTCCTCTTTATAAAATTCAATGAGGAGGGGGCTGAGAATCAGCTGACACCAGCAGAAAAAGACAAAATCCCATAATACTGTCCACACAAACACACAAGAAGAGCTTTTATCTTAAAGTATCAAACTCAAATTTGACAGAATAATTTACTGTTTTAATAATAAACCCGATGTAAATGATTTCAAGAAGTATTGAATTTACATTAATGTGCTTTTTTTTTTACATTATAGTACTTTATTATAGAGCAGTGGTTCTCAGCAGCTGGATCAGCACCAAACATTCAGTGAAAGATCAGTTTTTAGTGAACTGAAAGAAAAAAAATGTTAATTTAAAAGTTAATTTTACTCTGGATGGAGTCAAATCAATGAAAATGCTCTTGGTTAAAAAGGTGTTAAGAAGATCCATCCATCCTACCTTTATCTCTTTCGCTTACCCCTTTTTGGGGCGAGAAGGGCTGAAGCCTATCCCAGCTGACACTGGGTGTGAGACGAGTGCACCCAGAAGTGGTCGCGAGCCAATTGCAGGGCCACATAGAGAGAGACCACCATTCATGCTTACACTCATACCTGAGAGCAATTTAGAGTCCCCAGTCAACCTCATGAGCATGTTTTTGGTCTGTGGGAGGAGGTCGTAGTGCATGCAAACCCCACGCAGAAAGGCCCCGACCGAGATCGAACCAGTGACCTTCTTGCTGTGAGGCACATGAACTACCTGATGCGTCACCGTGCTGCCCTGTAAAGCAGATGTTTCAGTAAATCAGATCCATATGTGTCACTGTATGATCTGTAACTCTGAGATTTTTCCTCTAAATCACAAATCAATGTCATTAAAGCAACTGCAGTGCTATTTTTTTTTTTTTTTTTTTAAATATATTTGCTCTCAAACTTACAATCAATCTTTTTTCCAGCTAATTTTCTCCTTTCACATCCAGTAAATAAACTCAGCAGTGTTTATTTACTGCTTAGGTTCTCTCCAAGTGAGCCGGCTTCCACAGACCAAAAACATGCCCATTAGGTTGACTGGTGACTCCATATTTCCAATAGGTATGAGTGTGAGAGTGAATGGTTGTCTGTCTCTCTATGTGGCTCTGAGATTGGCTAAGGAGTCCTCTGCCTCTCACCAAATGTCAGCTGGGATAGGCTCCAGCCCCTGCGACCCTGAAAGGGATAAGCTGTATAGATAATGGATGGATGGATAAAGAATCAACACTTAACTACTTGAGAACATACTTAATAATATACTCTGAGAGAGTGCTTATCCAACACTACATAGAAGCGTTGATCAAAGGTGACACTGTTCAGTGTTACAAAGTTTTAAATTCAACTCCAAAAAGAGTCAAAAGGTGTCAAGCAACAGTTTGGTGTGGACCCATATTAACACCTATAAGGTGTTAATATTAACTCTGACACAACTCTGACAAGTCCAAAGATAAACCTGAAATAAATAAATAAATAAAGTGATGAATGGCCATTAGCAGATGCATTACTGTGTATTTGAATACATTTTAACTGTCTTCTCAAGGTCTCTCCTTTTCTGACTTGTATCAATTTTTTCTTGTTCTTTCTTAACCTTCAAAATCACAAAAATATTTTGTGTATCTTTGTTGTAAAACTGTATAAAATATTTTTTTAAGAAAGAAAAATGACAAAGTTTAATTTTCTGGATAAAATGATGTAGAAGTATTTTAGTTTAGTCCTTGTAAAACGTACCACAGAGGATTTTTACTATTGTTGTTTTTGCTCTGCTTCATTTTCATTATTCGCCTAAAAAATGAATAAATAAATAAAAGCTGCAAAAAAACAAAATCATGTTTTCTGTGCAGGAGGTTCCTCTGACCTCGACCTTCGGGCTGTAAGGTCATCATGACACCCTGCTGCTGATTGGTCAGATTCCACCAGATTCACACTTCCTGTTTCTTCTGACTTGTGTGCCCTGCTCTGAAACAACAAAAACAGAATAAAAATATCAAGAGTGAAGTTCATAGATT